>OY987238.1:13998452-15198452 GCA_963920705.1 Odiellus spinosus
GCCGATTTCTTTCATTATATTCTATGGGAGCATATTAAAATTAAGTAAAACTGACGTCACGTGTACATAAAAACATGCCAAGGAATTTTAATTTATTAATACTTTAAAATGAATCAGTCATTTCAAATTTTGGTCCAATTTGGTCGAATTCTATTTAGCGGGAGATCGATTTGAAAAGGCCCGAATCGATTCGAGTTTCGTGCCTACTTAATCCAATAATCTTAAATAAATAGGCAACGAGTTTAATAATAAAAAAAATATATATATAAAAGTTGGTTGACTGTCAAAATAAAAGATAAATTTTGATTGATGTATTTTTATATAATATAAGATTCACTCTAAAACAAATGGTGTTTTATATTGAGACTATGTAGGCGTTTCTCTGAGTCAGATTTAATAACAGATTCGCGTATATCCTACCTAAACCGCAAAAAGGCCAGGCACGATCAAGAGTAAATAGACCCTATAGATAGGCGGACCGTATAGACTTCAACAACTTCAATATCGTGGAAGGGAAAGGCCGAAGTAACGACTTTTGGGGCCTGTAATATTGACCCAGCTCTCGTCTGGCAGTGTATAATCCTTCTATGATCAAATTAGACGATGACCCCTGGTCACCAAAGACAATATATACCAGATATAATGCTGCGCTATAGAGATATGCCTCTTTCCATATCCTCGGTGTCGTCAACAAACCGAGGGTTGATTTTAGCGCCATCTATGAGTCGTGGCTTTGACAGACTGGAGGTCACGTGTATGACGCATGCGTCGACAATATTCAAATTGATCTAATTTGCTAAAATATCACGTGTTATTCCGCGCATATTTTTCGTATGAAAATTATTGTTAATTACGTTCCAACAATAAATTACGTCATAAATTAGAGATATAAAATATCGAATATAATAAGTATTCGAAATAAATCGTGTCAGTTTCACTTTAACCCAATATTTTTTATTTAATTAAAAAATACTGTAATATTTTTTAATCTAATTAATTCATGATTTAACCGAATAAAGGTTAATAAAGGGAGTGACCCGGATGTCCCTCGGTATAGTGGTATTATATTAATTCATCATTTAGAAAGCTAGACGCGTAATGCGCGTAACCAAGGCTTAACCGCTGTGTGGAATTGTTAACCATTTTTTGATGATATGAAAAAGTATACATTACCGATATATTGGGGCCTCAAAAGCTCGCTTCAAAAAAGGGTGTGTTATGTTCTTCACGTTGTCCCAAATCTAATACACTCTCGGGAGCTTGTTCCGCATGCCTTAGCGCTATTGGTTGACAGTTAATTATGTAAATCGTCGGTTCAACCTATATTATAGTTCGCCATATATAGAGACAGCTAAACCAGGATGTCATTTTTCATTATGACTTATGACTTGAATTTTGGAATGAAGAAATATTAAAGGAAGCTGAAATAGCGAGGTTAATACTTGAGTTTATTGTACAAATTTCACTGCGAGTTGACAGCGCGATTAAAGCTAGGTAATCCGATATCTTTATGATATTTTAGTTTGATGATAAAGGTATAGTTTAACTTTACGCGTTTTTAAATCGAGGTGAAATTCAATTAGTGTTACGAATCTTTTATGACCTCCAATAAACTGAGTGGAATTTTCGGAAAAATCGTTAAAAAACGATTCAAAATATATATACAGATGTCATAAATAGAGCTCGGAATCGGATCGATCCATTATCTTCCGCTATTCGTATATTTTCGGATAAATTGTAACTAAAACAATAAAATTTGTATATTCGTATAATTGTTAAACGTATAAGGTTTACCCGAAGATAAGCCTTCGCCGCTTTATCTATCGACAAATTACTCGTATTCAAACGTATAACGATGGATAAGAAACATTCGCGTTTCCAGAATTAGTCTAAAATATAAGAAACAATATTTCAAATTGACTTTTAATTCGAAGAATAGAAATAAAACGATAAGATTTTAAATCATCTTTTTATTCGTTATTTTTCACGGAAAATAAATTTTGAATTAAATTTTTATCCTCGCGTATAACGCGATGGATAATATTCTAAGATAAGGCGGCCATTTTTGGATAAAAACGGATATGGATTATGGTTTTTTACGTTATCTTCGAATAAGTTAACTCGAATGAAAAATAGAATATCTTTAATCAAACAACATAATTTAGTAGATTTTATCCAATTAATAAAAATTATACAAATTCCGACAAACAATACACAATTTCAACGATCTTGTTTTGAAATTTTACGACATATCTGTGAAATAAATATATATAAAAAAAACTTAGAGGGGCCCCATCGAAGTTTTGAAGGATCATATTAAATCATATCTCGAAACTAAAATCTAAAATCACTCCGAGAAATCACTACTGTATGAATCTAACTCGTCCTCTATCACTTAGTATTAAATTTGAGAATTTCTAGTATTTTTTCTACTGCAAATTTCAATTGATACCAACTCTGTCCTTATAACTAAGGTATCCGCCCAGCTTTTTAGGTAATTTTTTTATTTCATAACCTAAAAGGAAGTGGGTGTGGTCTGTATTAGGGGGAGGGGTATACGTGATATTAAAGGACCACCTACAAATGGGGGGAAAGTTGGAGGGGAAAATACTATCATGACCAAAAAAATGTAATATTTTCTCTTCAATATATATTCTATATTCAATCATATATAAAAGAGTTGGTTTCAGTTTCAGTTTGCAATATGAAAACTTATATAATTTTAATAGCAGGTGTTTTAATTTGTATCTACAGAAAATTCAAGTTTGATTTTTATTTTATTTTTATTTTTAATTATGTTGATTAAATTTTACATTCAACTTATGTCTATGTCATCATCATGAGATATTAATTATATTTAACAAAATAAACCAAACTGTCAAAAATTGATCAGATAAGTCCAGGATTATGGAAAATAGTCCAAAATTGACCAGATAGGTCCAGAATTATGAAAAATAGTCCAAAATTGACCCGATAGGTCCAGGATTATGGAAAACTGTCAAAAATTGACCAGATAAGTCCAGGATTATGAAAAATAGTCCAAAATTGACCAGATAAGTCCAGAATTATGAAACATAGTCCAAAATTGACCAGATAAGTCCAGAATTATGAAAAATAGTCCAAAATTGACCCGATAGGTCCAGGATTATGAAAAACTGTCAAAAATTGACCAGATAAGTCCAGAATTATGAAAAGCTGTCAAAAATTGACCAGATAAGTCCAGAATTATGAAAAATAGTCCAAAATTGACCAGATAAGTCCAGGATTATGAAAAACTGTCAAAAATTTACCAGATTGGTCCAGAATTATGAAAAATAGTCAAAAATTGACCAGATAGGTCCAGGATTATGAAAAACTGTCCAAAATATACCAGATAGTACAGGGATTATTATAAATAGTTCAAAATTGACCATATAAGTCGAGGATTATGAAAAATTGATCAAAATTCACAAACATATTTATAAAAATATTAGAAGTGCCGATATGAAATTAATTTCTTAAGTATTTGTAGCCCAATTTATGCAAATTATTAACTTTAGAAGCTTCGAGTTTTATTTAAAATGATTTTTGTTATGATATTGCAGCTGTCAAATTGGGTTAACAGTCAGAGAAATTAATTATAAATAAAAGGTGCTGAAAAAAATCTGGAATAATTTTTGAATCAATTAAGCTAGCAGCACCTGCAAAGATATCCATTATTAAAGAACCCCATAATTAAAATAATAATTTAAATAAGATTCGTCATTTGCAACAATGTATATACTTTAAAAGCAATTATTTAAATTTAAAACTAGTAAGATTAAGATTTTAACAAATTAATTACATGACGAGTCAATTTATCCTAGTGGGAATTTAAAGGAATAATGAAAACAAGTAACTCGTTATTTTTAATCGATTAGAAACGAAAAATATTCTTTTAAACTTTATTTAATCTCGATATGTGTTAATTTCTACTTAAATTTCGGTTAATTATGATACATTGAGTTGGATATATTTAAATTAGGAGTTGCTTTGTCATTTCCAGATAATTTAATCTCGCTCCATGATAAAGTACTTCATTATCCCTTGAATATTAATGAAAAAAAATCGTCCTAATTTGAAATGGATACATTTTTTAATTAATCTTCTTTATATATACTTCGACTAATTTATTCCTATGTGGTTTTGTATTTGAAAATTTGAAATTAATGCTTAAGTAATTTAAAAAATATATATTTTAATTTTATTTTGCATTTAAATATTTTAAGTTTTATTAAAAAACAAAATTTTTAATTTGGAATTTTTTTAATTTTTTTTTTTTTTTTTTTTTTTTTTTAGAAATTGATTTCATTTTACCGAACTTTGCTGAAGTTGTAATAAGGCTTTCTGTTGACCAACTTGGACTGGACATATTTAATTGGTAAGTCTAGATATTTCGACTCATTTTACATACAAAATTATGCTTGAATTCAAAGTTTATTATTTGAATTATATGAATTCAATTAAGTTATTCTAAATTATTTGAATTATATGAATTAGGTTATGCCAAATTATTTGAATTATATGAATTAGGTTATGTCAAATTATTTGAATTATATGAATTAGGTTATTTTAAATTATTTGAATTATATGAATTAGGTTATGCCAAATTATTTGAATTATATGAATTAGGTTATGCCAAATTATTTGAATTAGGTTATGCCAAATTATTTGAATTAGGTTATGCCAAATTATTTGAATTAGGTTATGCCAAATTATTTGAATTATTAATTCGCCTGTACATATTCCCATTGAGAACGGATATTCATTTTTATGCCTAAATTACAAATTATTTTACAAAATGCTTAAACACTAGCAATTAACCATCCAACAGTTATATTTACAACAAAAATAAATCATTTTTAAATTATATTTAACACTCTCGAAACCTAAACCAAAAAAACCCCGAAAATTAAATTATATTTTCATATTTTTTTTTATCTTACGCATATATGTATGGAATATTTGAAAAGCTTTCTAATACCAGACATTATACGATTAAAAATCTATCATTTCGATTTGACGTTCCGCTCACGTAGAGCTTTCCTACGCTTAATTTGACTAATGGACCGCCCGGCTGAAATCTGTCCCATATATTTTTTCCCTCGGTTTTCTTCTAAGCCTTGGCTATATATTTTTTATTTTATTTCGGAGCTACTCCTATCGCTATAAGGTTATAGAGCAGGCGCTATCACCTTGGCGCGCGAATTGGCAGGCTACCCCGCAATCACTTCACGCGCTGCAGGGAAGAACAACCAATCAGGAAACTTTTTGACGCAATTTGCTAACGAATCCGGCAGCGCGCGAGCCAATCGAATTTATCGAAGCGCTCTCTTCGTAATATCAAAACAGAAACCCCAAAAAGAATGTAAAAAAAAGCCTTTTTTTGATCCCTAGAGAAGAAATCGACATTTCATATTAGGCTTTATAGGTTTGGATTCTTGTTAACAAAATTATCGGATGATAGAATTAGAGGAAATCACTTCTTTATTTGATTAGGTTATTTACTAATTAGGGATAATGGGTTTTGGAATATTTGTTTATTGCGTATTATAAATGGGAAGGGTTTGCTGTAAACATTTAGTTCGTGAGAAGTTTTGGAAACGTTATAGTCTAAGCAACTTCGATAAGGCAGGACAGGAAGATTATTGGTTGGCTATAATAACAGGGTTGCCATTGGTCAGGGAAAACTCGGAAAGCTTCCAGGGAAAATTAAAAGTTTAAAAATTATGCCAGGTCAGGGAAAAGTTAAAGAATTTAAATATGGTGCCAAAGGTTATGGAATTTAAATATTGTGCCAAAGGTCAAGGGAATTTAAATATTGTGCCAAAGGTCAAGGGAATTTAAATATGGTCAGGGAAAATCAAGGAATTGAATAAAGCGCCGCAAGGTCAGGAAAAATTCAGTAAACTTAAATATATTGCCAAAAGGTCAGGGAAAATCAGGGAATTTAAATGATCAAATGATCAGGGAAACCTTTAAAAGTAAGTGAATTTAAAGCGGACAAAGGTCGGGAAAAAATCAGGTTATTTTATCAGGTGGAAAATGGTCAAAGATGATCAAGGAAAACTTGAAAAAGTCAGGGAAATTAAATAAAAATCCCAAATTTGCCGGAAAGTTAGGGAATTTTATCACGAAACTTGGTAATGCAAGCATCGACTTTCATCTTAATTTTCAAATTAAAACATCAGAGTTTTTTCTCTGTCTCAAACTAGCCATTAATATTGTTATATGAACCTAATTTCGGGGGAAAAATATAAAATAAAAACTATAATTTGGAAAGAAAAGTCTGGCTAAAGGAGGTTACGAAAATAATCTTTAAAACCTATCAGCTGTAAAATTAATTATCATTTGTTAAAAAATAGTAAAAAAAAAAAAAAACAAAACGCAGAAGAATCTAATCCAAAAAATTGAGACCGGCTTTAATATATAATTGTCACGCCTGTCGACTACAAGGAATTTATCAAAAAACTAAGAGGCCTACAACTTTTATTATCAAAAAAAAAAAGTTTCAGTTTATAGCATAAATATTTCTCTAACAACATAAGTAGGGCACAATTGGATTGAATTTAATTTTAATGTTATAGGGTGACAAGCGGCTAAATAAATTATGTCTAAAAATATTGAACTTCTGTGAAATAATTTTAGTTTGAATTGTGCTAAATTGTGTAAAGGACATTTATTTTAAAGAAAACACGTGTTATTATTTAATAGAAACGTATAAACTAATTTTTTTAGTTATCCGAAGCAAACTAGTTTTGGTTTAATACGTACTCCTTTTTATCAAAATTCTTATTTCTCCGCCTGAGGCTTTTTATTCCGCGTATAATTTATTATGGACGGGACAGAATTAAAATCCCGATTTCATTTAGTGATAGTCGCAATTTGTCATTGGACTTTTTTGGCCCCAACTTCTGCCTGATATTGAAGGAGTTTTTACTCCTAGCTCGAAACAAAAGATTCTCATTTGAACTTACCTCGGGGCGGTTGAGATACTTTGGCTACTATATCTATACTAAAGGAACTTTATATATATAGATGATTATACTATACTTCATTACATTCTTTGAAAGTAACACAATTCTAGTGTAAAAACCGGTTTTTAGATGGGGAATAAGTAGCATTCTAAGATTGGGAATCGTCTCTGGGTATAAAGAATACGGTGGAAATGGTGGTCATTATGAGAAGCCCGCTTATACCGGTATAATATGGAAACCATACCGCAAAATTCCTTCCTAAGGGGCCTTGTTCGCGCTATTTGCCTTCTTGTATCAACCTCTTCGACCTTTAGATTAGAAGAAATAGGTTTCAAAATTAAAATCTGTCCCGTCTTAACTTTTTAGGTTAGCTTGTAGTAGACATACCTGAAAAATATAAAAAGTCAGTTAAAAAAAAAAGGTAATTATAAAACTGCAGTCCAACATGTTATGATTTTTAGAAATTGTTCAAATATAGTTAAAATTTTTGAAATGGCCCTAAAGATCAGATTTTTTGTTCGTTATAAACATGTACAATGAGTCTATTATATCAAGAATCCATTCAGGTTCCATAAGAATATGGGAGGGCCGCGATTCAATAACCATCCTCCCAAACTTTGTAGCGAAAGTTCGTCCGCTTCGAATCGATTTTTTTCAAGTCAATCGCTCCTGACATTATATTATTAACCCGCGCCACTAACGACCTTGACGTAATATTTTGGGTAATAAAAATGGAGCCGACCGAAAAAAGATCTAAGCGTACAAATGTGGCGAAAATTGCGGACGAACTTTCGTTACAAAGTTTGGGAGGATGGTACTAGAGGCTAAAGGTATGCTCCCATATTCTTATGGAACCTGAATGGATTCTTGACTATATAGATTACTCAATTTTTAATAAAAAAATTAATATTAATATTAAACGAGTAAATTAGTCAGAAAAATTATGTAAATGATCAAGGAAAACCAGGAAAAAGTCAAATTTAACATGAAAATTCAATAGCAATCCTTACGAATTTTAAAACAAGCTTAAAACTGGACTTTTATATAATTCCAATTGCTCCATATCAAGGAGGATTAGACAAGGAGAAGAAATGTGGGGACGGCGCGGTTCCTACTGCGTCGGCCTAAACTCCCACTCTGGGAGAACGGGGGTAGAGACGTTTCGTGGTAAAATGTTGTCGCGTGGGTAAAACGAATCCTTTATGAGACGCGCTAGCTAGCGACCACGTGACAACAGTTTACCTCGAGAATTTCCTATCCCCCCTTTCCACCCGAGTGGGAGGTTGGCTCTTCTCTCTCTAACTCAACGCAGCCCCACATTTCCTCTCCTTGTCTAATCCTCCTTGTCCATATATATGTTTCGTAGTGCGAAAAGAGCCTCGTAAAATCTAGTGGAATTTTGTCCAATGACGGTCTTTCTTTTTTCTCGTCTTGGCGATACTTTATATCCTTGTGTCTTTGGCGTCTATATAGTCTTATGTCCTCTCTCTTTCTCTCTCTATCTATCTGAATCTGGAATCGCTCGCGTCATTAGGCATTCTTCCGACGTAGAAACGTCCCTCGCAAAATTCCCCAAGATGAATGATATCAACCTCCCATCCGGCGAGGCTCGACCATATATACCAAATATACCCTATCGCTGGAGATTGGGTATATAGCCAAAAACCTAACGTATCCCCTCCCCCTCCGGGTATCATGGTCGCCACAGTGAGACAGCCATAGATCGAGAGAGAGTGTCCCCTCTCTCTGTCTTTGATAAGTTATACGCCCTCCTTGAAGTTAGAATGAAGACCATTCGGAATTCGTATCATTTTTATTAATTGGATAAAATCTATGATGTATATTATCTGTTTGATTAAAAATACACTATTTTTCATTCCAAGATAAAGTTAAAAACTTAATCCATATCCGTTTTTATCCAAAAATGGCAGCTTATCTTAGAATATTATCCATCGCGTTATACGCGAGGATAAAAATTTAATTCAAAATTTATTTTTCCGTGAAAAATAAGGAATAAAAAGATGATTTAAAATCTTATCGTTTTATTTCTATTCTTCGAATTAAAAGTCAATTTGAAATATTGTTTCTTATATTTTAGACTAATTCTGGAAACGCGAATGTTTCTTATCCATCGTTATACGTTTGAATACGAGTAATTTGTAGATAGATAAAGCGGCGAAGGCTTATCTACGGGTAAACCTTATACGTTTAAAAATTATACGAATATACAAATTTCAAATTTTATTCACAATTTATCTGAAAATATACGAATAACAGAAGATAATGGATCGATCCGATTCCGAGCTCTGACTTTAAAGACTATGATATTCTTTCGATTTCCAAAAAAATATACTTCATTCTCTCTTTAACGGGGCATGAATATGACGGCGTCTCAACGTTCTGATCCAAACCCACTTTTGCTGACAAATTGATCTCCCCCAAATTTTTTTGTTGGCCCGCTTGACTCGATTTATGGCATAAGATAAGCGAGTAATACCTCGTTTCAATGGCAGTATTCATTTTGATGGCATCATCAACCTAGGTATCTTTGTATCACTTAGTTTCTTAGATTTAAAATGAATCTAAGCTTTAAACCTAATGAAAACTTGGCATGATTTTAACTTTTAGTCCAATGTACCCGCCTCTTTTTATTTTATATACCGAAAAGTTTTTGTATTATTAATTATTTCGAAAGAAAAACTTCGCTCTGAAAGTTTTAATGCCTTAGTCTGATATCTGATATCCCTTGGAACATTAGGAAAATATCTCTTATCAAAAAACGCCCTTGATTTTTCCCAGTTTAAAGTATTTGTATTTAATTTTTTATTTTAAATTTATTAGTTATGATATTTAAATTACTTTAAATGGAAACTTAGAGCTAATAATAATCTTTTGAATTAATTATTTTCGGAATCAGCGTGCCAAACAACGTGAAGTTTGGTAAAAATTCCGAAAAAATTCTAGATCTAGATTACGTTTTTTGGCATGGTGTATGATTCCGAAAATTAATTCAAATAAACTATGCCCTTTAAGTGTGGAGTGTACCTTTTCACTCTCAAAACCTCAGACTTTTTAAAAATGGTATCATACATTGGCTTAATTATTAACTTTATCAAATTAAAATTTGCCAGCCATAGCAAAGAAATAAAACTAGTTTTGGTTTTTTTATTTAGGGTTTTTTTTTTTCTAACAAAGGTTGGTCTAGTCGAATGAAACCGAGATTAAATGGTCCCTGAAGGCTTTTGTTTTGGACACTAACGAGTCCGCTCGCGATTGGTTGAGGGGGAGAGGAGTCCTGGTGCCATTAGCCTTCATGACGCCAACTTTTCCGATAACTTTGATCGAACTTCGAAGGACCATTTTCATAAAAATGCTCGTCGATAAAAAAAACGCATAAACTTATTTTTTTTTTTCAGCCAAAGGCGATATTGAATTATAAAAATAAAGGGGATGAAATGACAAAAACTAGAAAGAACTCTTAGCTTTATTGCTTCGCTTCTTTCTTTCAAGTGAGGCTGTCACCATCGCCATTTTCGAAATTTTGAAAATAAAAATTCCCCGAAATTCTACGTCATTGCAGGATTGCCAGGAGCGGAGCTTGTGAGTGCAGTTCAAAACAAATCAGCTCCGAAACTGACCAGCTAGCCTTTCTCCCTGCTACAGATTGCACTCACAAGTGGTTGGCAACACTGGGGGAACGGAATTTACCCCCTTTAATAAAACCTATGTATAGGGTGGCTTTCGCGCCGTCTTTTTCGTAAAAGTACTTAACCCATAAAGTTTCTTTCTAACACTTCAACCGAAAGGTATAAAATTTTGAATATGACGTTTTAATAGTATAATGATATTAAAAATTTAATCCCTATGGATTATGGTGACATCATCACTTTAATAATAAAGATAAAGGTTCAACCTCCCTTTTATAAGACAAGGTGGCAAAACAGTAGGGATTATTGGTCGATTGTCCTAAAATTCAATCTCCACCTCCTCCTCCCGTTTCCCGTCCATGGAATTGAGGGAATATTTTTGTTTATCGGTTCTTGGCCCACCATTGAATGAAAAGCCGGTGTGTGCGTGGGAGAATCGAGGGGGGGGGGGGGGGGGGTTTGAATCCCTTTTAACGTCTCTAACCTTACCACGAGGGGTAAGCGGGGGGTGTTACCGTCTAGATAATTAGGCCTAGGCGTTGTAAAATTCGGGTCCCGATAATGGCGTACCTCATTTCCTGTTCAACGAACCAACGCATCAGCTAGGCCTTGCCATTTCTACCAGCCCCAAAATCATTCTAATAAGCTAGTACCACTCCCACTTACCTCTTGCCACCCCCCTTTGGATTCCCCGTCAATCGAACATTTCGGCTTTATGGACCTCCGAACGTTATCCTCATTTGCATACGCGTTACCGGCTAAGATCAAAGTGAAACGTATACCAATCGTGCCAGGACACACTCGCAATGTAATGGACCATATTTCTAGTTGTCCATGGAGAATGAATGAATGTTGTAGAAGCTATACGTTTACTAAACGAAAAGGTGTAGTTTTAAGCATGCACTTTGATTCAAAGGCTTATTTGTTGATTGTATATATTTATCCAATCGTTAGTTGATGAACAGCTGGTTCATATAAGTTACACATTTTTTTTTCTATTTTATTTCGTGAATTTCTCAGTTAGATAAATTAATCTAATTTTAATATCAGAATTGGAAAAAATAGACCAAAAATGATAAAGATAAATGGGGAATTATATAAAATAGACCAAAAATGGCAAAAATAAGCGAATAATTTGGAAAATTGACCAAATTTGTCAATGGCAAGTCGTGGAATCGGAAAAGTAGACTAAAAATACCGAGGACAAACGGTGAATTGTAAAACTGAATCATAATTGACTAGATGACGTCGTAGAATTGTAAAAATTAACTAAAATGCCAACGGGGAGTTGTGGAGTTGGAAAAATAGACCAAAAATTGTCAGGAAGATGCGGTAAATTGGTAAAAATAATTCAAAATTGTCTTGTAGAAGCTGGGAAATTTAAAAATACACCAAAATGTCAAGAATTATAGGACCCTTGAAACAGCAGGAAAAATACTATGCCAGATCTTAATTTTTTCCTTAATTCCTTTAAGGAAACCCTTAAACTGTTACTTTGAACTTTTAACTTACAAATAAAGTAAATCTACTTATGGTTGTAAATGTCGCCATCTCTCTAGCGAGCGACACCTAGGGACTGAAGGGGTAAAATTCTGGATAGGAAAAAAAATATATATCTTTAGGATGGCTTCCATGGGAAAATGGATTGGCCTAGATTAAAGAGACTTTCCGAATATACTTTTGCTCCTGAGCTTCTATTTTCCGATGATGACGCTTAAAGGGTGATGCGCGACTCCGGCTTTTATCTTTTCCTTTCCCCTTCTCCCATTACCCGCCCTCAATACTCGTCCCTGTCTTTATAATATCCATCCTGACACCACTCCAAAAATTCAACGAAACCATTGATTTTAAAGGAAAAATGGGTCGGCAACCAATCGAATGTTATTGAAAATCTAATGGAGATCTCGCCTTATCGACGGACCTTTCTCATTGGTGCCTGACCCTTATACACGCGCAAAATTCAGGATATTCATGAATCCAGCTAAGCCTATTTTCAGGATAAGTGTTAAATTAATTTCTAATTTAATATTTGTTTGTATTTAAACCGAGTTATTACGTAAAATAGAATCAAATTCATTGCAAATTCCGGCTGGAAACTAAAGTTATCACGGAGTGTCGCGTTCGGGGAAGGTTGGGCACGCGCCCAGGCATTAAGGTCTTTTTTTTCTTATACCATCGTCTAGTCAGTTTCAGAATAAATTTATAGCTCGTACGAAGCTAAAGCTTTTGAACAAGTTAAATTTCGATTCAAAGGGATACTAGAATAGGCCTCGGGTTTGGGTGTACTAAAACCTTAAGTTGATATCTGTCTATATACGTATAGCACCCAATCGCTATTCGAGTAAATGACGTCAGTTATCGCGAGCCTAGTTTTCGTATATATTATTAAGTCGAAATCAGTTTGAATTGTGGCTTCTTCTCATGCTGTTAAATAGAGGAACCTAGGCTTCTACGTACTGTACAATAAGGTTGATACGTTACCAATGGACTCGTTAAAACCTAATGCTCTCTTTTAGCTAGAATAGAACCTTGATCTGTTATTTCTTCTTCTTCCCGCCTCCTAGGAGTCCTTGCCTAAAAATTCTGGATCCCAATTTTTCATCATCTATAGTCCCTCTTTTTGCTGCTTATTCTCCTATCTTTGCTTTGCTTTCTATGCCATTATCAAGTTTTTTTTTTTTTTTTTTTCCAAAGGGGAAGTATATACATGCATATCATAAAATATTTTCTTGTTCGAGTTTTTTTAATCGTTATTTACCGAATGTTTTTCATATGATTCTGGTTTAAGTACTTTAACAAGAAAGACCGCGTGAAAGCGACCTTATCATTGAATAATTAACTGTATTCTCTATACAATAGCAGAAGCCGATGAAACCCTCCTTTGAAGTCTATTACTCCCTGGTCTTGTCTACCCCTCTCTGTATGGGTTAGTTTCAAAAAGCGCGATTCGTACGCCTCCTAACGGTAGATATTTTCGGAGCGGGAGTTCGTCGAGCGAATATCTCTAGCAGCCTCGGAGTTCGTCAAAAAAACGTCGTCGTTTGTGGAGAGAGAGAATTTCCAATTTTCCGTAGACAGGGGGGATGAAGTAGGACCCCTCCGATCTCGTAAAATTGGGAATTTTACCCATACAGAGAGGAGCGCTATATGGAACATTGGAGTAGTAGACTTCAAAGGAGGGTTTCATCGGCTTCTGACAATAGCGAAATCACGTGACCATAATGATGACGTAGAATTGCGGGGAATTTTTATTTTAAATATTTCGAAAATGCCGATTATTAAATATGTATTTTTAGTGTCTCTGTAATTTTGTTCTATGACGTATGTATATATATTTCGAATCGTTTTTTAACGATCAACCCGAAAATATCACTCAATTTTCATTTGGAGGTCATGAAATTTCGTGACAAGCTCACTTTAGTACGAATATCTTTCGTTGTTTTTCGAATATACGTTTAATATCAAGCTACTGAATTAAATTCAAACATCATTACCGATATGTAAATATTCTAAAGATACGCGTCTTGCGGACCAGTTTTCGATAAATATAAAGCCACGCTATTATTGTTATTATACACCTTTACAAATTCGTGTTTAGTTCCCGCGCCGTATCTCAGTTTTCTATTGAAATCCTTCCGGTTGCTAATGACACGTGAAAATTAAAGCCATATCGACTTCAGACAATCGTTGGTTGCCTTTCACGACTAATTGTATGTCCTAAACATATCGATTTTGATCGGACATTCTCGCAAGTTTAAATTTTTTTCCCCCAAAATATTTTCTTTGTAATCTTTCAACCCATTTGGTCCTCCAGACAACTGCACTTTTTCTAGTTAGAAAATAATCAGTTTTAAATTTTAGCATACGATCCAATTTGAAATTATAGTCCCTTTAAATTTAGGGTGCTACGGAGTTTTCATGAGCTCCAAATGGAAATTAAGTCATATTTTCGGAAAGTTCGTTAAAAAACGATTCGAAATATATATACATATGTTAGAACAAAATTACCGAAAATTTTAAAATAAAAATTAATTAAGAATCACGTGAAAACCCCTCTTCACTTTCCCTTTAAATTATTAAATATGAATTTGAATTTTTTTTTAAACATTTAATTTAATTTTGAAATATACACACCGTGTGTATTAAAATGTTTTTTTGAACTCTCTCTGACCTCTATAGGTCATTCATTCCGAAATTAGTTCTTCATTTAATTGAATACCAATTTTTGAAGGTAATTAATTTAATATGGGTGTGCGATGAACGCCTAAATTTAGTCTTTTAATTGTCACTTACGATATAGAGTCACGTTTTTAATTGGAGGAGATTTTGATTCTTCTTTTGAAACACGTCAGCTAATCAAATTGAAAGATTATCAAGTACAACATTGTCCCAAGTATATATCCTGAATGATATATATATATAATAATTAGATTTCAAAAAAAATATATATTTAAATTAATATAACTACTAAATATAACAATATAACCAAAAGTATATACTTTATTCGATAAAAGTAAACAACACCGCGTATCTTAGTACTATCAGCAGAAGTAGATGAAACCCTCCTTTGAAGTCTACTACTCTAATGTTCGATATAGCACTCCTCTCTGTATGGGTAAAATTCCCAATTTTACGAGATCGGAGGGGTCCTACTTCATACCCCCTTGTCTACGGAAAATTGGAAATTCTCTCTCTCCACAAACGACGACGTTTTTTGGACGAACTCCGAGGCTGCTAGAGATATTCGCTCGACGAACTCCCGCTCCGAAAATATCTACCGTTAGGAGGCGTACGAATCGCCCTTTTTGAAACTAACCCACACAGAGAGGGGTAGACAAGACCAGGGAGTAATAGACTTCAAAGGAGGGTTTCATCGGCTTCTGATATCATCAAAATTCCGGGTATATGTCCCACCAGATTCTGCAAAATTCGAGGCACTCTAGCGGCCGCAGTCGCCGTGTAAATACTGAAATCGAAGAGTCCAAATCACTCGAACCTGATAGGGGTGATGACTTTTTTGTCTATTATTAAGTGATCTGCTATGACGTAAAACTGCATATTTACTTATAGTATTATACTACGTTGTTTACTTATATTTAATAAAGTGAAAAACTTATGTAACTAAAAACAAACAAATTATTCACTTGAAATTCATGAAAGGTTGCCAAAAATTCGACTTTATCTAAAGTTGAGAAATCGATTTAGTTTTACCCAGTTAAAACCAACCTAAAACCTTTAAAAGTGGTTAGGAAAAGTTCTGTAAATATAATCACGTTAGAAAAAGGTCTCTTGCACCCAATGTTGATGAAAACGTTTCTTTTTAAATCTAAATATCTTAAAATCGTGAATCCCTTTTTGAAAATATTCACCCGAGCGTTTTAAATCGGCGTCAAAATTGAGGAAAGCGATCTCTACTAGATCTTTAGAAAGTTTTACCTGTTTACAAAATGCTCCAAAAGCAACGTTTCACTACCCGGGCGGGCTGGAATACCAATTTCATCGCGCACAATATACCTATGTTGTTTGGGGTGTCCTGGTGTCCGATAACCTCTGTTCGAGGCTTAAATAACCCAACACCCATGGGTGTATAAGACACCCCCCGTTGGATGGGTCCTCTATATCCCCTAGTTCCTTGTCCCGATTCTTCTATTGAATTGTCACAGGGGGTCTTGCTGGACAACGCGTGTTTGGGGGTTTTGAGATCTTTTGTACTTTGACCCCAAACTAAGACCCCAAGAAGCCATAGCCGAGTCTTAAGATTTTCAACATCGCGACATAAAGACCAACGCAAACTAAGTTTTAAACATAAACCACTCTGTGTTTTCACTACGTGTTTGTAGATGTCATTGGTATATTAGATTAGAAAGGTGGGATTTCATGTTTTTCAAGATTAAAATTATAATTTATTTAAATTAAACTCGCCAATGATTTCTCGTTAATTTTCAGTTAACATAGTTGTGATTTAAGCCCCGTTAAGCCTAATTCAATTTTAATACTGATTAGAACGCATAAATCTGCGGATAATCCAAAAAAATGACGCTATTATTATATATTTTTAATTTTTACTTGACATTGGCGCGTGTCATTTTCTGAAAAATTCGCATCTTTCTTACTTTTTACCCGAATTTGGTGTAATTGGTCTCATTTTGAAGTGCTTATTGACCTCTACAAGATGTTGTTAACTTTGTTAGAAGATTTAATTTTCTAGCTTTAATCCTTTACTAATTATGATAGATTTCGGAAGACTTCGTTAAGTGAACTTTAAAAATTAATAACTTTCTTATCATTTGTCCTATTTTGTTGTAGTTTGTCTCATTTTGAAGCTCTCACTGTCCTCTATTAGAATAAGATGTTAACTTAACAAAAATATTTAATTCAATCGGTTTTATCCCTTAATTAGTATAATTATTCTGTAAGACGCGAGTATGTAAACTTTAAAAATTCATAACTTCATTATTTATTGTCCGATTTTGACGTAGTTTGTCTCATTTTGTAGCCCTTATTTAGTTCTACTTGAATCTCTTTTTAGGCTGGACACGATATTTAAGTTTTTAAAATAAATAACTTTAACCTATTTTGATGTTGAGCTCTAATTAAATAAACGTGATCTTTTTATCAATTCATTGAAACATATTTGTTTGACCATGAAAATACGTCTTAAACTAATTCCAAGTTTGTCAGTGGATGAAATTCGGGATTGAAGCCCCCTTGAAGGGGGAAAACTCTTCTATGGTTGAGGATTGTCCTGACAAAGTTTCGAGTTTCTACGCTGTCGGTTCTGATACATAATATCGAACGGGGGATGTTTGAAAGACGTTTGCCGAATTCTAGGACCAAGAAACGTTAATCCCTTAGCGACACTAGGTGAAGGAGGAAGAGGTAGAGGGAAGGGCTTTATAAATGTACGTAGAATCTAAAGGGAATAAGGCGTTGAGAGATCCCGAGCCTAGAATGAAAGACTTAAAAGATTCTTTTTCATGTGTTAATCAGTTTGGACTCCATTCGAAAGCAATTCCCTTGAACTAGCTTCCAAGACGTATACCCAATGTTGATCCCTCGATCTACAGCTTCGAACGTACGTCATACCATTGATATCAGATTTATCCAACCTTGCAACGTTATCAAATAAGTCTAAACTATCTTATTAAAGTGAAACTATCACGGATTATTTTCATGAAATGCGAATGGAAAATTGATTAGCATTTTCCGAGGAGTTAGATACACTTGAATTCGCTGATACACCTGAGTTTACTGAGTTCAACTCAGCGCATTGAGTTTGAACTCTTATGAACTCTGAGTTCAGCTTTGATATTGCGAAGTTTTCAAGCATTTTGTACTGAGTTACCGAGTGTCAGCCCCCTTGGCATTCTCATAAATATCGTTAAAAATATTCAAATGAGAAAACTTAACTCAGTAAAGAAATTTCCGACTTTCTACGTCATCACTATGGTTACGTTACTATTACTAGCGCCATCTGTTGATAATCGCGCATTCAGGCACGTGATATTGATCTTACTTATGCCCTCTCTGTCTTGAAATTATTTAATCCAGAAAGTCATACCTTTAATTTTAAATAAATCACTTCCAACACTCTCTCCAGACTCAAAATATCGAGGAAGAGTCCAAACCACTCGATCCAGACAGGGGTGATGACTTTTTTGTCTATTTTTGAGTGATGGACTATGACTAAAAACTGGATCTTTGCTTATAGTAAAAAAACTATCACAGCATTACTTTAAATCGGAGAAAATATAACCTTTACAAAATAATGTCTACACAATTTGATCCTTGACGAAATAAATTTGCCACAAATTTACTGAAGAGCTTTGTCCATGTGTAGACTTAAATCTAAATCAGTTTTAATTTACACTAAATACGAAGGTAGATACCCGTTTATTTCTAATAAACAGAACCGAACCTAAACCTAGTTCCAATTTTATTACAATTGCAAATTCCAATTGAAAAACCTATGGGTATCGTATGACTAGCTTTTGTTATAGAGATCAAGATAATTTTGCAATATATTTTAAATATATCGCGGATTAATACGCCATATAAACCTTAATAGTAAAGAAATAGTTCATAACAAACTTATTAGTTCATTCGCGAATAACAGTTGATATAGAAAAAAGCTGTGACAGAGCTACTTGTTTCATTATGAAGTTTTAAATTATGTATCCCTACGCCATAGTATTCTCTATATTATGAACTAATTTTGATGAAGAGTGTATAAACTTTAGGCTTCGTCGCCTAGGAAAAAATTCAAAAGAAAAACTAGGCAGGAAAAAAAAAAATACAAAGTTTTGAAAACAGTATTTTTCTTATTGTAATGCTAATGTAGAGAGGGTCCTATGCTTTCTTTCGATATATACACTATATGTATTTTTTCTCCCCTAGCCTCTATAGCTTATAGCTCCACCTACAGTTACAAAAAAATAATTCAAGTTTTCATGATCTACTTTTATTTCAATTGAATTTAATATTACATATAAATCCGAGCTAGTTTTGCTCTACGTTGCAAATATCTCTGTAACTAAAATTTAAAATTCATTTCACCTTAAATGTACAATAGAAGCGATACTATATTACACGTTATTTCATCTAATTTCCCTTTAGATTTAAAGTTATGTTAGTTTAAATAACGTTGTAGATTCAGAGTAAATTTGATTTTAGTTTTGGCTTGAAAAAATTCTAAGGATGCTGGAAAAAAGTTTCAGGGGATTTTTTTTTTATTTTATTTCGTGAGTCCCTATTGGTTCAATACAGAGAGATGCTAATGAGACGGGATGTGTCAATATAGGACGGAGCAAAAATAAGCCCCCTTGCACCCTGAGAGACCCGAAATATTATGCATTTCGCCACTTCATTGAAAAAGCCTGGTCCCTTTTTTTCCCTTCTATTATATTTCTGTTGCTATATTTCGATAGGGAGACCAAATACTTTGTATTGTATATACAACCAAGGCTTAGTTCAACACTGGTGTTAAGACGAGTGTTTAAATTAAAGGGCAAATATACTAAATTCTATTCTAAAAAAACGTAATCCATACTCGTTTTTATCCAAAAATGACAACTTAGAATATTATTCGCGTTATACGCGAGGATAAAAATTTAATTCAAAATTTATTTTCCGTGAAAAATAACGAATAAAAAGATGATTTAAAATCTTATCGTTTTATTTCTATTCTTCGAATTAAAAGTCAATTTGAAATTTTTTCTTATATTTTAGACTAATTCTGGAAACGCGATGTTTCTTATCCATCGTTATACGTTTGAATACGAGTAATTTGTAGATAGATAAAGCGGCGAAGGCTTATCTTCGGGTAAACCTTATACGTTTAACAATTATACGAATATACAAATTTCATTTTTTTAGTTACAAACAGTTTATCCGAAAATATCTGAAAATATGATTCTTTCCCTTTAATATTTACATATTCAACGAATTTCATGTGAAAAATATTACATATAAGTGATAATAAGTATCTCGGAGTAAATCGCCCCCATCTGGGAGAATTGTGAACTAGGCTATAGCGTATAGGTTATGTCCCATAAGTCCTAACCGCTTTATAAAAAGGTTTCCCAGAAAAAAAAACTTTTTTTTTGGCACACAGCGTGTTTTGTAAAACGACTAATAACGCGCTTTTGATGGAGCCCCGATTTTTCAGGCATGCTTTGTAAATTGTTGCGTGTTAAAACCCTCGAGACGGAGATTATCGCGATGAAATAGACCCAGAAAAACAACTTGGAAACTCCTTGGTGGTTGGTTATATAGAAACTTATATCCCACTGATGTAGGATTGAATTATTTGAATATATTATCTCTAATGTATCAAGCGAGCTTTTTTTTTATATATATATATTTTTTTATTTATATTCCAAGGTGATATCAACACTAAGGTACTCGGTACTAATGTATTCCAAAATATTCGGGCTCCCATAATAGCGAATTTTTGGGAATTTGCTATGACCAGGCTAGCCCCCTTTCGAGAAACATACACCTGATTTATAAATAATTTTACATTTTACTGTTTCCCGATATTTCTAATTATTTACCAAAATTTCTCCTATACTTCATGATTCTCCTATATTTTATGTCTCTCATATTTTAAATATGTTTCCTATATTTTAAATATGTTTCCTATATTTTAAATATGTTTCCTATATTTTAAATATGTTTCCTATATTTTAAATATGTTTCCTATATTTTAAATATGTTTCCTATATTTTAAATATGTTTCCTATATTTTAAATATGTTTCCTATATTTTAAATATGTTTCCTATATTTTAAATGTTTCCCATATTTTAAATATGTTTCCTATATTTTAAATATGTTTCCTATATTTTAAATATGTTTCCTATATTTTAAATATGTTTCCTATATTTTAAATATGTTTCCTATATTTTAAATATGTTTCCTATATTTTAAATATGTTTCCTATATTTTAAATGTTTCCTATATTTTAAATGTTTCCCATATTTTAAATATGTTTCCCATATTTTAAATATGTTTCCCATATTTTAAATGTTTCCTATATTTTAAATATGTTTCCTATATTTTAAATATGTCTCCTATATTTTAAATATGTCTCCTATATTTTAAATATGTCTCCTATATTTTAAATATGTCTCCTATATTTTAAATATGTCTCCTATATTTTAAATATGTCTCCTATATTTTAAATATGTCTCCTATATTTTAAATATGTCTCCTATATTTTAAATATGTCTCCTATATTTTAAATATGTTTCCTATATTTTAAATATGTTTCCTATATTTTAAATATGTTTCCTATATTTTAAATATGTTTCCTATATTTTAAATATGTTTCCTATATTTTAAATATGTTTCCTATATTTTAAATATGTTTCCTATAATTTTAAATATTTCTCCTATAATTTTAAATATTTCTCCTATAATTTTAAATATTTCTCCTATAATTTTAAATATTTCTCCTATAATTTTAAATATTTCTCCTATAATTTAAATATTTCTCCTATAATTTAAATATTTTTCCTATAATTTTAAATATGCCTCCTATAATTTTAAATATGTCTCCCATATCTTAAATATTCCAATTATTTAAATTTACCGATATTTTTACCACGCGTGACTATAAAGCCCTATCAATTCATTAGCTGGATTTGTATTAATCCCTAATCTTGTCGTATATCCGAGGCTTAAAGCTGAGATATATATATTAGAAGGGGGTGCAGTTTGCGAGAGCGAGTAATACGTCTAGTTAGGCAAGAGGTCACGATCCCTACGCCTATAACCCTTTTAAAATAATCCCAGCCACAGAATCCCGCTTTAAAGCGAAAACCGGGAGAGTTTTCCCAATTCAAGTCTGTCGCGCTAAAATATTTAAATACAATTTATTCAATACCTTATTGAGGTGTCAAAGGGTTAATATTCCTTTAAGAGATCTTATAAACACTGCGCTCTAGAGATATGTTATTTCCCCTTATTCTAAGTCGTCGACAAACTGCGGGTTGATTGCAGCGCCATCTTTGAGTCGGGACTGGAGATCTGCTTTCTAAAAATAACTTCTGTTCAAAACCCTTTTTTAAATTCGCGACGGACTTAATCTTGCAAGGGCCCAATAACGTACTAGCCACGAAATCTCTTCTCTTTGGATCTCGTGTCACCTTAAGCGGGTCGACGCGGCAATTCGGCAACCGTGCATCGGCTCCGTGAGTCACGGTTCCCGCGTTTCGCGGTGTTCCCGTACAAATTGTGATTCATCCCACACACATACGCGCTCGAAAGAGAATTCAATAGACGGGGAAAGATGCGCTCTAGTTTGAATTAGTATTTTAAGTTAAGCCTTGGCCCACACGCTCTAGCACCCAGACCTCGTTCACTAGGACGATTCTCTCCCCGTTCTCCTAATCGAATTTAAGACGTTCAATTTATGCAAATTAACGCCATACCCGACCGCCTTAATGGGAGTAGGGAGACCTAGACTTTTTAAATAAATAAAAAAAATAAAATAAAAGTTCGGCTGCAGAAATTCACAAAATTCGTAATACAGTTTCTTATTCAAATAAAGCTCTAATTTACGACAAGGCTTAGCGCAACACGTGTTATCTTTAAATACTTATTGTTTGACACTCTGTAAAATGATTAGTAAATTATAACCGTGTTTTTGAGACTGCCAACATTTTTTTTAAAGGTTTATGGATTTCATTTTTAGTTTTAATACTGTTTAAAATTTTTTTAAGAAACTTACAAATTAAAAGGACAAAAATATTAATACCTAAAATGTATTAAGGTCGTAGGAACTCGAATGAAATGAAGGAAAATATAAAGATACGCCTGTAAAACTATCCCTACCTGCACAGCACCCATGCTCAAGGAAAAGCATCTCATTTTATGAACAGGCTGAAATTTTATTTTCGGATAAGACCTCGGAATCGAATCGATCCATTTTCTTCCGTTATTCGTATATTTTCAGATATTTTATTTTCCAATAAATTGTTTATAACTAAAACAATGAAATTTCTATATTCGTATAA
This sequence comes from Odiellus spinosus, assembly GCA_963920705.1. Taxonomy (NCBI): domain Eukaryota; kingdom Metazoa; phylum Arthropoda; class Arachnida; order Opiliones; family Phalangiidae; genus Odiellus; species Odiellus spinosus. The sequence continues at coordinate 14,021,614 of OY987238.1, forward strand.
TTGTTATATGGTTTACCCGAAGATAAGCCTTCGCCGCTTTATCTATCGACAAATTACTCGTATTCAAACGTATAACGATGGATATGAAACATTCGCGTTTCCAGAATTAGTCTAAAATATAAGAAACAATATTTCAAATTGACTTTTAATTCGAAGAATATAAATAAAACGATAAGATTTTAAATCATCTTTTTATTCCTTATTTTTCAGGGAAAATAAATTTTGAATTAAATTTTTATCCTCGCGTATAACGCGATGGATAATATTCTAAGATAAGGCGGCCATTTTTGGATAAAAACGGATATGGATTAAAAAAAAAATTACTTTCTTGGAATAAGTTAACTCGAATGAAATATAGTCTATTTTTAATCAAACAGATAATATACATCAGAATTTAGTAGATTTTATCCAATTTATAAAAATTATACGAATTCCGAACTCTATTTCGGATTGTTTGTTTCAAATTCATAGGTACCCCTAGTCATTTTTAATTTTTTAAATTTATTGTGCAACGATAAATGGAGTAAGTTTTTTCAATTTAATTTTTCCAATATTAGTTTTGAATTTCATTAAAAATCTTGGGAACAGATTCAATATATATATATTCTCGTGTTCCTTTACTTAGTTCTTGTTCTAATCAATGCTTATGCAAATTTGAATCCATAATATTTAGAAGGAAACTCCATAGAAAGTTATTGAAAAAATACACTCGTATACCCGACTTGTTTGTAGTTTTAATAAGAAGCTCGAGTTGCAGCTATAGGCGGGTCTCCCCTAGTGGCAGAGAATTCTCTCATAATATATGACCCTCCCCGATCTCTTGTTCGCTGTTGTCTTAGAAACTTAAAGCGTAAAGTCCTCTCTCTTTGTGTAAGCTCTCAATTCAATCAAACTTGCACGATGATGAATACATTTCAATGTACAGGGATTGAAATTTAACATAACGTTTTACATTTACGAAATCTAAGCCCGTATTATAACTTTATTTTCCTGAAAAATAACGAATAAAAAGATGATTTAAAATCTTATCGTTTTATTTCTATTCTTCGAATTAAAAGTCAATTTGAAATATTGTTTCTTATATTTTCGACTAATTCTGGAAACGCGAATGTTTCTTATCCATCGCTATACGTTTGAATACGAGTAATTTGTAGATAGATAAAGCGGCGAAGGCTTATCTTCGGGTAAATTTTATACGTTTAACAATTATACGAATATAGAAATTTCATTGTTTTAGTTGCAATTTAGCATTACGAAAGACGTACAGAATTTACTTAACATAACCCACGTGTTTGTAAATTTTAACGACGCCTTGAAAATAAACTTATGTAGCTGACATCAATAAATTCATTTTTTTTTTTTTTCGCTATAAAGTTTTAACATCCGCTTATGTTTAGGCCTATTTTTGGCCAACTATAGTTCCTTTTGACTATAAGTTAGCGTCAGCTTTTGTGGATAACCTTTTCTTACTCGATGTCTCAATGGGGGGAATAGTGGGATCTAAAAGGGAGAGGTACGTTGGTGTCTCGGTGCCTTGGTCTCTCTTATGGTCTCCTGGCGAGTGGATCCGTACATATTTCAGTGGCTTGGCGCTATATCTGTGGTGCTTTGACGCTGATTTGCATATCATGCATATGGATGAGATCTTCTAGCTCTTGGAATAGGATGTCGGGATGATACCCTGGCTCTGACGACGTCTCAACGGGGAAGGAAGATAGAACTGTCGTACACCCGCGCCACCTACTGGGTTTCCTTCGACTATATTTTGAGAGATCGTGTCTTATATCCGACACTACTTTTTTTACTTTGAAGATTTAGTATTGTTTATAAATACGCCTTAGTTTTGACTGTTAAACCAACTGCGATTGAATAATAGTATATCTTTTATATTTTTCCTTTCAACTATAAGAATAATATAGGATGTAGGGGGTATATAGTGGGTGGTTTGGGTGGTATAAAAAGCCAACGATCTCTTATACCCCTTGTCGATAATGTACAAGTACTATAATTTTGTATATATATATAATATTCAACAATAAGTTATATATGACTTATCTAGCCTATTTTTTTATTCAAGTTTCATGCGCTAGTACAGTCCTAAAAAGAGCAAATATACGTATTTTTTTACAATTTTTACACTCTTTTTTGTTTAAATACCAAAAAGATGTCTAAAAACTCCATTTTTAGCTCCCAAGTTTCCCTATGAACAAATAATATCATGGTGTTCAACATTAAGAGTTAACATCATCCGCAAAGAACTCGTGTTATTTTCTTTATAACTGACCACAAGATTGTCATCTTGACCAGAAGGAGCTATTTATAGCTAGTGATGACCGCGCGAGACGTGCGTAGCATTCCCGCCTTTTTATCGAGCTATTGGGATGTCCTTGTCATCATCAAATAGTGATTTTAAGGCTACCTCCTGGTCTAACAGTCCATCAACCGCTGCTCAATGGTCGCAGATTGGACAAACTTTTATTACACTTAGAGCTCGGAATCGGATCGATCCATTATCTTCCGTTATTCGTATATTTTCAGGTGTTTTATTTTCCAACAAATTGTAACTAAAACAATGAAATTTGTATATTCGTATAATTGTTAAACGTATCAGGTTTACCCGAAGATAAGCCTTTGCCGCTTTATCTATCTACAAATTACTCGTATTCAAACGTATAACGATGGATAAGAATCATTCGCGTTTCCAGAATTAGTCTAAAATATAAGAAACAATATTTCAAATTGACTTTTAATTCGAAGAATAGAAATAAAACGATAAGATTTTAAATCATCTTTTTATTCGTTATTTTTCAGGGAAAATAAATTTTGAATTAAATTTTTATCCTCGCGTATAACGCGATGGATAATATTCTAAGATAAGGCGGCCATTTTTGGATAAAAACGGATATGGATTATGTTTTTTTATTTTATCTTGGAATAAGTTAACTCGAATGAAAAATAGTCTATTTTTAATCAAACGGATAATATACATCAGAATTTATTAGATTTTATCCAATTAATAAAAAGTAAACGAATTCCGAGCTGTAGAGAAGAGATATAGTTTTTCATCCCGGGTAAAGATTACACCTCATCGAAATGGATTTTATTGGCTGACTATATCACGTGTTTTAAGTAGTTTTTAAGAAGTTTTCAATATATAGGTAGATGCTAGGACGACCAGTCTAATCGTAGACATTAATATTTTAGTTATTTTTGCTTTTAATACTCTTAAACTTTGAATTGAAATAATTTATTTATAGTGTAAAAAAATATTTAAAATCTAATTTATATTTATTTTCTTTCCAGATTTCATTTGAACTTGATTTTTCACGTTTCAACGGAGATGACAAAGCCTGAAATTTGTTTGAAGATTCATCAAAGTGTGCATGTAATTTAAGCATATTATACATAATTATAAAATAATTTGTTTTATAATTAATAATTAATAAAGAAAATTTTATTTACAAAAATTATAGGTTTTGATATAAATTCAATTGAAAGAGAAATTTTGACCGACGATTACGCAAGAAACGTGACATATTTTGAGGTGATTCAAATTTCCTACATTATCGTAAGTCCATAACATCAATTTAAATCTAGATTAAGAGATTAAATTAAGGTGAGATTGTCGTGATTTCGACAAAAATGAGATTTAAGTTACATAGTAAGGCGTCTTCTTCAAATATGAAACTTGCAAGGTATCAGGTGTTATTCGCTCCCGATAGTAAATAATAGACAAAAGCAAGAAGATGCAACCCTCTTCTTCATACCCGAGCCTAAGGGCCTGAATGTGTTTTTATCTAATTTTTTTTTTTAATTTTTTATTCGAGGAAAATGCGATTGGCATTCAAAGTTTAGATTTAAAGGTAGACGGGCGGAAATATATTTTAAAATTTAAAACTTTTTGAAACGCGGTGACGTCACGTAGTATGATTGTTCTACAAGAAGGGTTTAAACCTCATATTCGTGACAGAGATTAGTGAGAAAAACCCCAAAAAAAAATCGCGAAATCTTTCATGGGATTATTAAAATGGTAACTTAATCATAAAAGTAGAATGCACCCTAACAACAACCCTTCCTTATTGTTTAAATATCCCTAATCAACCGATAAATAAAATTACAAACAAATATTAAACTAGAAATAAATTTAAAACTTACCCTGAAAATAGGCTTATCTGGATTCATTGAGATTCTAAATTTCTACGCATTGAGAGGTCAGAGACCAATCAGAAAAGGCTAATCGTTAAGGCGAGATCTTTACGGGACTTCCTATAACATTCGATTAGTCGTTGAGACTTCAATGACGAAACAATCATGGTTTCTCGATCAATTTAGCTAAGCCTAATTTCCTTTTTTAAGTTATTTCTAGCTTAATCGATAAAAAACACTCTCTTCTTGTTGTGTTCCATTCTCCCTTTAACTAGTAGACAATCACTTTCCGAAATTTCTCTTAAGCTCATAATTCTACCCCCTACCTAGTTTCATTCAATATAACAAAGAAGCTTTATCGTCACGTTTCGCTCTAAAACAATAAGAAACTTGTTTTGGTTTCAACCACCAGGGGGCTTATTTTTTGTTCCTCGTCATTATCCTAAAACTATATATTTCACTATGTAGTTTTGCTTTTTACACGGTAAACCTTGAATACTTGATTAATAAGTGTTGAAAGGTCATAAATTTAATTGATTGTTCAATGGAGTTTAAAGGTCAAGGAAAAATTCCTGAGATCTGAACAACTGTTTGAAAAAGTCTGGCGATTTTAAGGGAAACTTGTAGCTAAAATTGGATCAGCTTTTTAATTTATTTTGGGAATCCACATGCCAACAAAAAAAAAGCGTATTTGAAATCAAGATAATTTCTTAATAAATATAGAAATATCCCGCATTAAGAATATTAACCCAAATGAAACGAAGTATTTGAAACCTTGCAAGTGTTAATTCATTATGCAAATATTCCCAAAGCCACTATCCATCATACGAGATGCATTTGGCACGCGCTATCTGGGTTCACCCTAAAGGCTTTCTCGCTCTAGGCCTTGGCTCTAGGGTTTCCCCATTCCCCAAAAGCGCATATAGGGGTGTAAACAACACGGACCTATCTCTCTCTGTTTCCTACGAAGCTGTTGTCTTGGTAACAACAACTATTTCGCTGACGCCAAGGCCTAATTGCCGCTCGAGCTCTAAAGGCTCTCCATCAGGGTCTTTAATGAATCTTTCTAGCTCGGACTTCAGAAACACGTGTAGGGAATAAAATCGGTTCCTCTTTGAAAAGTGTAGCCCCCGTGTAAGCTTAGGGTGCACTCAGTGTGTACTGGGACACTGAATAAATCGTCACTCGCCTGGAATGATGGTATCGAGTGGTTGAAGTTGTTGCTTGTTAGACGCGTGGTCAAGACAATCCAACATTCCCTATCTGTCTTGTCTTTTAAAAGTTAAAAATCATTGTTTATTGAGCTTGAAGTTGAAGTTTTAAGGATAATCTACTATGTAGACTCTACAACAGCGAAATCACCTGACCATATGATGACCTAGTATTGCGAAATTTTTTAATCGAAGATGGCGATTATAAAATATGTATTTTTAATTATCTTAGTAATTTTGTTATATGACATATTTATATACATTTTGAATCGTTTTTTAACGATCTTTCTGAAAATGATACTCAATTTTTATTTGGAGGTCATGAAAAATCAGTGGCAGCCTCACTTTAACACGTAGTCATCGAAGATAGCGCGAGTTGCGGGGGGTCTCTGTTTAATTTACATAGATGGGCTTAAAACGGATGTCATCGGGCATTTTGGAGGGCTTTTAGAAGCAACGAAGCAATAAACGTTTCACACACGTATAGCTCTAGAGAGAGACAGCGGATAAAGACCCTCTTAAAATCGTAGCTGGGGCAGACGCCCCTTAAGTTCTCGCTCCAAAGAACAACGTATTTCGACAGGCAACTTTATAGCGCTAACAATTTCTAAATGCGACCTTGGGGAAATAGAGAACAAGAACTAATCTGTAAAAACCCTTGAAGAATGTACATCGCGCCATCTCTCGGCTGATCTAGCTAAAGCTGTAATAATGAAATAACCACAGGTATATCACGCTTCAAATTTTAAACCATTATGATTGGTACGTGGTTCTGAAAGTTTTTTTCGTCAGAGCTTTCTCCCGAGGAGAGAGGAAAAAACAAAAACTAAACGATACGGAATCGCCCTCTAGCGGTTGAGATTGGAAGTAGAAAGGAGCCTGTCTCACCCTACCGTAAATCGATTTGGAGTCTGATTTACTCCTGGCCACCTTTCTGTACAAATTTCGGAATACTTAGGGTCTGAGAAAATTTAATTCACTTCATTTTCACCCGCAGTATGTTGTCTTATAAACATTTACTTGTGAAATAACCTATAACCAGGAGTTTATAAATCTCCTTTGGAGGGAGTATGAAAGAGCCCAGTATTATCCATTGCGATTTGAATTCGTAATACCAAGAATCCATTCAGGTTCCATAAGAATATGGGAGCATAGCTTTAGCCTCTGGTACCATCCTCCCAAACTTTGTAACAAAAGTTCGTCCGCAATTTTCGCGACATTTGTACGCTTAGATCTTTTTTCTGTCGGCTCCATTTTTATTACCCAAAATATTACGTCAAGGTCGTTAGTGGCGCGGGTTAATAATATAATGTCAGGAGCGATTTACTTGAAAAATCGATTCGAAGCGGACGAACTTTTGCTACAAAGTTTGGGAGGATGGTTATTGAATCGCGGCCCTCCCATATTCTTATGGAACCTAAATGGATTCTTGGTAATACAATATTAAGTCTGGTAGGTTGAATGAAATTCTTTTCTTTCTGCCTGTGGTTAATTTACCAACAAGCAACTATTAAAGCCACGCAACAAATTGTATATATACAGCTTAATCTACACAATTTGTGTTTAGTGTGACAATGTAACTCAAACCTCAGGCGGATTGATACAAAATGTTAAGCCTAATATAAAATAAAATGTTTTAACCGGAGCTTTCTCGAACAGTATAAATATAAAAACAAAAAAGTCTAGCTCTAGGATATCAAGAGGGAAGAGGTATGATTAACATACATGAATATGCAGTACCCTGGATAGATAAGAATCCCCTGATTTCTGTAGACTCTGGTAAAATAAAATTGCGGAGACACTGTGGCCATCTATGTTCAATTTAAGGTACTAAATGATATCCATAATTTTTTTTGATAAGGAGTGGCAAATTTCTTTGGGCGTAGCTATTATATAAAGAAGGTGAGACTAAAATGAAAATGAGGGTTGGTATCACCATTTAGTACCAAATTATAAACCAGCCCTTCGGCCATTAGACTCGAAGGAGACAAATAAGTAAATTTTGCTAATTTATTATGATAATTAGATGAATTTCTCCGTGAAATATTTAAAGATATTATGGCTTTAGAATCTACCACTTGAAAATGATCTACCCTTAAGCAAACAGTCTACAATTTATCATGGTTAACGTCGTCTGCTAAGCGAGATAAGGCGACTTTAAAGGCGCCTTTTAAAACTCAGATACCCCCTTTAAAGGGATGAACACTAATTGCGCTAAAATATTTGAAATCAACCCTTAAAGTGTAGAAAAAATTATAATTAGGTAATGATATGATGCCACACATGTTTTGACACTGATAATTGTTGCTTGGAAGCAATCTGGATCAACTTTTTTGGTCAAAAGATAATGATATATATGTATGACGTCATAAAACGTCATTACAGCGAACGGGAAAAAAACATGGACGCTAATAACAACCCCTTTAGTGTAGAGTTAATTTCATATCATAATGATGTTAAGCCTAAAATGATCCAGTGGCTCTCGAATAAATATAATAGACACGAAAGAAGTTAGATATAGTCCTTGGGGAAGACGTAAGAATCTTTGGACATGTCGTAAAAGACATAGACGCAATCCTCAAAAAGCTACGGGTATATGCTATAGAGATAGACAGATAGTGGGAGTGAAAATCACAGATTTTTGGTATTACAGACAAAATAACTTGACACTAAGAAAAGATACGTTGAAGGTTTCGTTAAGCCTTGGTTCTAGTTTCCAGTAACATTGACTGACTAAAGAATGGGAAGAGGGTGAAGTGGAAACAGGAAGAGAAGCTTTACGGTGTCGGATTTCGTCCAACTCAGCGCCCGGAGAGGATGACGGTCTTTCAAAGAACCCAACATATACCCCATTCTCGCTTCATCGGACTTTACGGGTTTTGGGCGCGATAGAGCTATACGGAACGGAACTAATAGAGATTTTTGACTTTGAGTGGACAGCGAGTATACATTAGTAAGGGTTACCATGATATCTATAGTTAACCATATCTCTCAGTAAAATCATGATAAGTGTAATTATCATGACACTTAACTTTTAACAATGCCATGAGATAGGATTATGTATGAAATTCCTGTATCATTGGGAGAAAAACAACTATTGAAACTACAGAAAAGTTTTGGAAACATGTGTGGCCAAACATTCGTGTAAATAAGACGTTTCTATTCAGGTTACAGACAAAATTCCGTAGAATTTACTAGTGCCAAGAATCCATTCAGGTTCCATAAGAATATGGGAGCGTAGCTTTAGCCTCTGGTACCATCCTCCCAAACTTTGTAGCAAAAGTTCGTCCGCAATTTTCCCAACATTTGTACGCTTAGATCTTTTTTCGGTCGGCTCCATTTTTATTACCCAAAATATTACGTCAAGGTCGTTAGTGGCGCGGGTTAATAATATAATGTCAGGAGCGATTTACTTGAAAAATTGATTCGAAGCGGACGAACTTTTGCTACAAAGTTTGGGAGGATGGTTATTGAATCGCGGCCCTCCCATATTCTTATGGAACCTGAATGAATTCTTGATTTGATACATTAAAGTAAGGCTGTCAGTATTTATTTATATATTTTATTGCAGTTTTAAATAGATCTAACAGGTTAATCGGTAGAAAATTTAAATAATAACGGTTAACCCTAAATTTGACACTACCCTACATTTAGACACTAAGCCTTGTATGTTTTTGAAAAATTGTATGTATTACTTATATAGACAATCGTTTTATTGAGGCGTTAAACTAAAAGCGCTTGCTATGTCCATCTGTCCGTGAAACACGGAAATAGCCAGAGTGTGAAAACAAACGCTCTTCCGCTAGTGAGAGAGAGAGAAGACGGTGAAATAGGGGCCAAAATGATGGCCAGAGAAGCTAGCCGAGTGAATTCGAAAGAGAAAACCTTCCAACAGAAAAGGGGAACCCCAAAAGAGAGTGGGAGAGAGTCGTTAGGGCAATGGAATGGAATAACTAGATTACTCGCAAAAATAAGCCCCCAACAATAGTCCAATGAGAGGCAAGACCTAGTGTAGCCATAAAAGAATTGCCAGATAGATAGCGCCACTGACAAACCACGATTTTTCCTTATTCCGCTTTCGCGAGAAAAGTTGTAATATAACCGAAACTAAAGGCGGATTAATACATAATATTTAACCTGATAGAATTATGAAAATAGTTTGGCAAAGTGATCTCGAATCGTAGTGTTATCAAATAACAGAAGCGAATGAGTTTCGAAGTACCCGATTTAGTGTTAAATGGTAGTGTAAGGATTCAAACAGCGATGGTTACGTTAGGAATCAAGCAGTTGCCAACACTATGTTTACATCATCCGGACCAAAAGTCTGATTTTTTTTGTTGTTTTAGTACGTTTTACAGATAGTATTAAGCTATTTGTTTGCCATTAGAGGACGCTTATGAAGATATGTGTACATTTAATTGTTCCCAAAATCCTAAATCAATTTACTTCTATTGTTCATAAGCTTCTGCTCAAAGTATTATAGTATGGAACGTTTTCTTATATTCGTTTTTATTGGGTGGATAAAATCCTAATGTAATATTGGCTTCCCATTGGGTATATGAAAGAGTGGAAAGACCAATAATTTTGGAAGGAGAATCCGTCCAGATAACGCGTCATTTTTTTTTTTATTTATTCCTTTTCGTTCAAATGAATGAAATTTAAATAATTATTCATTTAAGGTTCGTACGAATAGCCTTATCAGTCATTTCTAAATTCGACTGCTTTTTTAAAATATTCTATTGGTCAATATCTCTTTCGGACCAATAATGCCCATCTCGAAATAGATTAGTACATTTAATTATACCATGATGAATCAAGATTGTCGGAAATTAAGTAGGCTTTAAAATTTATTTTATTTAACAAGAACTAATTAAAGTAATTTTTAATTCGAAAGATCGTTAAAAAACGATTCAAAATATATAAATATAGATATGTCATATCAAAAATCACTTTATTACCATAAAAGTAAATAACGGCCCGTAGCTTAATGGGGGAAGAGTCCAATTCACTCGAGTCAGACAGGGGTGATGACTTTTTTGACTTGTTTCAATTGGTGGGCTAATGCGTCTACCTTGGTATCTGAGTTCTCTACAGCGCGGAAAGATTTCTGACAGGTCCAATCCTAGATTTTTGGTTCTTATATTTATTTTCGTTTCAATTTGTTCTTGAATTCGTGTAAATAGAACTTTAGATAGTGAATAGTTTCGCTAGTGTTGAAAATTCAAGGTGCGATAGTCATTCGTAGATTGAACGCGGACGCATTTGCATGCAATCATTGAGATCGGGAGAAGTCTTCGATTTAATCAGAGCACTCTGGCTAGAGTGTAAGAAGCGCCTTTGGGAGCGTTAGAGCGAGTAGATATATTGCTCTGAATTTCACACTGAAAATGCATCGGGAAAGAAACCTTACACACTTCACTACATCATACCAAACGCTAGCTTTGTTATGAAAAGGGGAATTTAACATTACATTCGTTGCAAATACGAAATGAAATTGTCTAGGAGATAACGCTAGCGTTCTACTTTCGTCTGATTGGACAGAGTTTGGAATATATAAAAGAAAAAAAAAAACTTTGGGCTGATTTCCAGCCCCATTTTGTTCGGAGTTTTTTCTCCCGTTCACCTATTCAGGGACCCTATTCTAGGCTATTTCATCTATTCGCCAAGGCTTAGCTTCTGTTAGTTTTATTTTTTCCTTTTCCCGCCTTTTTTTGTTAGCCTAGGTTACTAGAGAAGGCACTTTGCCAATTCTACCGTTTTTCTTTTGACAGATTAAGTCATTTTAAGGTGTCAGTATTTATAAAGCTAGATTTGGTTCACTTCTTCTGTTGTTAAAATTGTTAGGGTTGGCTGTGTGTTTAGGTTTGTTCATTCAGTGCAAATTCAAACTGATTTTTTTTATTTTTTCTACCCACGCACCCTGCACGGTGTCATCAGTATAGTCGAATCTTTAAACTTTTTTTCTTCAGTCTATTGGGATATGGGCCTTGGCTCGCTTGAGATGAGACTTTACTCGCACTGTCTGAACTTTGAGTCTGAAGAAATCTGGAGAGGAAGGGGTGTCTTAAGGGGGTATCTCATACATTTAGATAAGTAAAGTAGATGGGTTATACCATGTACCCAATTGGTTTAGTTTTTCTATTCCGTACTAGGGATAGAAAAGGGTTTCAAATGTAATGTAAAACATCGTGTTTATGTTCGTTTCCATCGAGTACGTCTCCTAATAGAAGTTTTCTAATATTCGCCCACGTAACGTATCTTAACAATATCAGCCCATCACTTAAAATTAGCGTAAAAAACGTCATCACACCTGTATGGCACGAATATATTCTAGTAGTTTAATATTTGTTTGTAATTTTTACTGACGTTTTCATTTTTAAGTTTCTTAAGAACGCATCAAGGCAGAGGTATATCAGAAGCCGATGAAACCCTCCTTTGAAGTCTACTACTCCAATGTTCCATATAGGGCTCCTCTCTGTATGGGTAAAATTCCCAATTTTACGAGATCGGAGGGGTCCTACTTCATACCCCCTGTCTACGGAAAATTTGAAATGCTCCACAAACGACGACGTTTTTTGGACGAACTCCAAGGCTGCTAGAGATATTCGCTCGACGAACTCCCGCTCCGAAAATATCTACCGTTAGGAGGCGTACGAATCGCGCTATTTGAAACTAACCCATACAGAGAGCGGTAGACAAGACCAGTGAGTAATAGACTTCAAAGGAGGGTTTCATCTACTTCTGATATAATCCATAGGCATGGTGACAGCCTCACTTTAAAAAATGGTAGCACTTTAGACACCTAAGCTAACGTAATTGCAAGTTTTCATCGCGCCATACATCATTCATATAGATTCTTAAAAAAAAAAATCTATTAACCAGACCCTTATTTAATGACTACCCCCGTGTAATTCGTTCCTTACTAGAATAGATTTAACAACCTACACTCCTCCTATATGGATTTTAAAACAATGGACCTTCCGGGTCTCGGTTGGATGTTAATAAGAAGGTAGCTGAACCGCACGTCATTATTCGATTTGAAACGCCATGAAAATAGGCAGTGTTCATCATGGTGTACCTACTATAGCGTGCTTAAAACTATCTTAGATGAACAACCTTAATTTAATGTCAGAAGTAAATAATTATAGAAAGTCCCAGACACTGCGTGTGTCATGAAATTTATTTTTTCCCATGATAGTTTAGCTATAGGAGTGTGTAAATAGTGAAATTGGAAGCGCCACTCTGCGGAGAAATTCCTTAATTGGGTCCTTCTCACCCGACTCAAAAATATTTTAGTTTTCACCCTCTGTAAGCTTCGTATTACAAACGCCCTACTTCTCGTATTATCTCCTTTTGATAATATGTTGTAAAGTAGGCATCTATAAGCTCGGGCGCGCACGCAAAATCAGCCTATTAGAGTCGATAGACGAATACCCTTTAGCTGGCGAACATTTCGGGAGTCCAAAATAGCGTATTATTACGTCTTAAGGGTTGGTTAGGGACACCTCGGTTGTATACAGCGCCCTTTACGATCCAGCTTTGGGCTCCCTCAAAGATCGCCTACACCACGGTGAAGAGAACCTAAGCTATTTATCACCCTCTCTCTCCGTCATACGCCATCGCTTTTCCCCTCGTAAGACTTACGCAACGAATCAACAAGGTATGAAAGACATATTAAAGTCCTTAGATTAAGTTGAACAGGATCCTTCAGTAGCGACGCCAAGGGGGTAGGCCCACGTGTAAATTTGAGGAGGGGTCCCAAAATTCACTCAAACAGGCCTCGAAAACAAAACAAACTCCTCAAAATGTTTGACTAATTACTGTCAAGCAGACAAAACAAAAAAGTATATTTTTAAGCCCTTTAAAGTAATTTGTCTATGTCTGATTGGTTTTTAATTTTTATCAAACCAAAAGCGATCGCGTGATCTAGAGCTGTTTTACCTTAAATTGTAACAGGAATGTTAGATTTTGCTATCTAATTTGATAGATAAGCTTCCAATTTCTGTCGCAATCCGGCCGTGGCGCTAAGGAAACAAGCAGACGACGTGGTCATTGGTTAAATTTTGGTCCGTCATATTAATATACCGCAAATCATAACAATTACTAATGTTTAAAAGCAAAAGGGGTGGCTGCAGCTCGACCCTTTTCGCGCCATTATTTTCGGCTCACGAAATATGGAATATTTTTGCCTATCGCTTTTGGCGGGAATTTAAAATTGTTTCCCTCTCGCGCGCGCAACGCGGTACCGTAGATCATTAGCGAACACCAGAAAAGGGGTCTCTTTTCTTTATTACTAGCTATTACGAGAAGGGAGATTCGAACCCTGAGGCCTAGATACTCTCTCGCCCCCTCGAGGCGTCTTACGCCTTTTACCAAGAACTCTTTTCTCTAAGCCTTGGTCTATTGCGCGCGCGGGAGAAAGTCGCTTCCACATTTATTAAGCGCCATTAATAAAGCGTAGACAATCAATCCTAAGGGCATTTTGAGACACAGCCATTGCCAAAATAATCGTAACAGTAATGACTAGAAGGGAAGGGGGGGAAGGACCGCTACAGTGACGCCCCCTTTTGTTTTTTTTAATAGAATTTCCGACCCGAACGCGACTGAAGGCAAGTTTGAAGTTAGATTTGGATTTTAATGACGAATAGACGGTCCCCAAGCACCGTACCAAATTAAAATAATCGTTTATTGAAGACTTCTTTGTGACAATTATGATTATTGAAACCTTTTTCACTTTGTTTTGTAATTCTATATAAGTTTCATAACCATATCAGTTGGATATAGTGTTAGCATTGACATACAAATCTAACTATGAAATATATTTCTGGTACAGTTATTAATATTAACCTTTAAAGTGATACTTTCACCATTTTTTCGAATGCCGATAAATAATATTTTTAGTTTTATCATACTATTAAAACGCGTCCAATATATGACGTTGTTTATTTGTGGAACATAATTATAATTTTGATACGAAAAGGACTTTTTGGATTCAGTACTTTCACGAAAAAACCGCGCGAAATTAATATCCATATCACGTGAAAGTACGCGCGATTATCAACCATTGGCTGGTTCTGTAATTGGCACGCGACCATAGTGATGACGTGATGACGTTGTATGCCAGGAATTTCTGGTTTCATAAATTTAGAAAATATAAAATTATAGGTGAAAGCATCGCTTTAAAGTTCCCAAGAGCCTCTTCTGTTTAAAATGAAATGTAATCTTGAACCAAGTCAGTTCTGAAGGGTGTATCTTTTTCTGACCACCATTTCCACCCACTTAATGTATCCTTAACCAAAACCATCCCTCTATTATCTTCAACGACGAAATTTTAACTCCTCCAAAGTAAATCGTCTAAGTATCTCGTCAAACCCCGAATACTTATTTTTTAAAAAGACCCAAGATGACATCACCCTGAAACTAAAATGTTCAATAACGCAACGCGCGCCACCGACCCAAATCCGGAACTAGAACAGACGCGGAGAGGATAGGCGAACCATGGAGTATCATCTCTTAATTACGTTTTTTGATGTATCGACTGCTTAAATAAGCGGACACTGAGATTTGATGTTTCTGTTTGAAGATCGCGTCGAAGCCAGCTAGGCCTAGTGCGGAAGCGTAACTTGGGAGAGGAGGAGTATTCTATTCGAGGGGGACCAAAGCGTTGTGTTTTTTAGCCGAAATGATATCAGATCCGGTGCGGGGGAGAATCGAATTGTGTCGAGATCCGGGTATCATAACCCGCGGGTTCCGAAAGACCTTTATCGAGGGGATGGGTGCTCGGTAACGAGGGCCATCTATCATTCGACGAGCCGGCGAATCGGAACTAGAGTTTTTAAAGGGCGCCGAGACGGAAGCGCGAGGGTGGAGTCATCTTTTCCCCAACCGAACGGAAATCATTTTCCCGCGTCCATCATCTTTAGATTTAATTCGACACACTCCGCTCCCCTCCATCGTCCTCGCGATATTCTACCCGCTCTGCCGGGGTCTATTGTCATTCTAGGGCCCCTCCCGCTTGATTGAGAAAACTTCATGGCCATGATCCCCGCCGTTGGTTTTGCGGTACGGTCTCGATGTGTGGCTTGTAAATTGTCAACGTCAAAATTTGAAACATAAATTATCTTAAAACGGTAGTTTCTCGAGTGTCATTAGAGTCGTCAGTAATTTTCATCCTTAGTCAATTCTTCATTTAGATACGCCATTCTTTCTATTCCATCCCGTTTAAGTTTTGCGAAACATGTTTTTATTTTCATTGAGCGACACCGATTTAGAGTCACTGTTTCTTTACAATAACCTCAATTCTTTGGTGGATTTCACGATTAAGCCATTGATATCATCATATATGTAATAAATAGATAAATATAGAAACGCGCAAGAACATTGATGGCAGGCTTTGCCTTAACTGCGTCTCCGCCTACGTAGTCGTCACGTTTGCGGAACTCTTATGGTCGACAACCATCTTGTTTTTAATTTAGCCATCTTGACCATAGTACCAGGAGCCTATGTTATCTTTAAAGTTTGTTTTTATGTGCTCATAATATAGAAAGAAAAAGTGACGTCTGCTAGGGCTGTTATGCTATTGGCTGCGAAAATCTTAGGCAAACGATAGTTAATCTTGGAATTCTTATATATTCTACCAAGAATATATTAAGAAACCAGAGAACATAGGAAGATATAATTTATTCTCTGAAATAGATATAAGGCTTTTAAAAAGTTTAACGTCATTGAACTATTTCATGTGTTCTTGATTATACCAATCATTATATACCAAAATATCATATGATTCCCTTCCCCCACCCCAAGCTCAACAGAGCTAGAGATCCTTTGCGCAGATACCAAGTTTTTATTGTATACTTTTGTTTTAAATCTTTTTAACCATGGGGACAGAGATATTTTAATAAGTAAATTTTAATTTTGTATATCGAACACATTAGTTAATTTATTGCAAATTTACCACCTCATCAAATTTTCTCTTGTTTCCGGCCCTGAACAATCTATAAATGAATTTCAAAGCGGCGTCTGCTTCTGTAGGCTCCAGTACCATGAAAAATGTCGTCTATTTGTCAAATCATAAATGCATCAATTTAATTGTAAATATAATCAATATTTAGACTAACTATTTACCTATTAGTGGTTAAATTGAACTTTAATCATAAAATTTTATGTTTTGCTTAAGAAATTAACGTCTAATTGTTATTAGGGATTTCGAAATGAATTTTTTTCAACTAAGCCTAACCAAGTGTTGAAGCATGTCTTTGGGATTAAGGTTTTGTTTAGGTTAGGGTTAATTTGCAAAAATCAATGATACTTTTCTAGGATTCTTGAAGCTAAAGATAATCACATAATGACTGCTCATACGTAAGACTAAAAATGCCAGGAGGTCGACGCAACGTAACAAGTAGATCAGGAACGACGAAACTTCCTTCCTCTGATGAAAGGTAGATGCGTTAAAAACACAAGTTTTAATTCAAATTTAAAACATAATGAGATATTAATCCACACTCTTCAGAGCATTTTCTACGGGGATAATTCCGGAAATCCCTGCAAGCGTTAATATGCCTAAACATGTGACAATACCACACATTCCCACCGATAGCGAGTTTACGTTTGAACTTCTAGCTTTCATATCGGCTGCTGTTGCTATGGCTAGTCAGTACTTAAATTTGTACAGGACTGTTTGGTGGCTACCACACTCTCACATGGATTATGCAATGGTAAGTTTTTATTTATTAATTATTTAAAAATACTAATTTATTTGATTTTAGAATCTCTATCTTATTGATGGGTATGTCGCTGTATTTTGTTTACTTATGGTTGGAAGAAGGCTTCCCTTAGCAATATTGAAAAAGGTTGGTTGTTTAAATTATAACATTTAAACTGTTTTTAACGCGTTTAACTTTTTAGGTAGCTTATTTAATCCTACCGGGATCAGTACATATTACGGCAGCGCAAGTATGTGAAATTCTGGCCCTAGTCGCTGTTATACCGGCTCTTAGTTTCTGCGTTTATCAAGTTTTTCTTCGTCACGGACTTCTTAGTCTATTTTGTCTCGGATATCCGTAAGAAATCTTTAAATTTTAACAAAATTTAACCAAAACTTGATGAAATTTCTTTGCAGATTTTTGGTTTATTTGATTCTCTTTGGACCGAGCGTGTCAGAGATGCCTAGTTGGCGGTTCGATAATTCATCTTCGCCTTCGTTAAAAGTCAAGTGGAATACTAAAAGCGAAGCTGCGATTGTCGGACATATTTGTTCAATCTTTGCTGAACCCATTCGAGACGAAGTTGAAAACCTTAAGAGTGATTTCAACCGTCGTCTGAAACATATTTTATACAGCTCACTTTTAGTGGCATATTACGCAGCTTTCGTTCCTTGTTGTCACGCTCAGGTATTTATCTTTTTATCGCGCTATTAATTTTGTTTAATTTCGTATATTTGACACTGATACGAGTTTTAACGTTTATTAATAAGTTTGTTAGTTAAAATTTCCCATTTATTGAATTTATTACAGAGTAGTTTACACTACGACACAGTATGGGTATCTCAACACATTGGCTTCGTTTTATTGAGCACATTCTGCATGAACATCATTTATGGTTTCCCTCCTCGTTATTGCGACACTCTTCACAGATCCGCGTTACATTTGGGTAGATGGCAGAGAGTAGAGTCCAGGAACGTTCATATACCTTATTGCCTGTGAGTTTCTTCACCGTTTTTATTCAAATTTACTTAAAATAGATAATATTTAATAAATTAAGAGGTTTTAGTTGGTCAGAAGCGACAGTTTGGCAACAAGGATCGTTAGTGAAACACGCCAAGGAAATTTATCGAGCTGAAGGAGTAACAAACGCCGCTGAGCCTGGAAACGCGACTCACGCTAGATTTTACGTAAATACCCTTATCTTTCTTTAAATTTTAACGCGTGAACAAATAAATGTAGTATTTTAAAAGTGGGAAGGCGAAACTAGTTTTTCTTTAATATCTTCTCCTTTTTAACTAAAATTTATTAAAAAATTCGTAACTTTTTTAATTCTTAACCGATTTTAACGAAATTAGTATCATTTTGAAGCTCAAATTAAGTTTTATCATTGCCAGGGTGTTTTTTCAAACCCGATGGGAGCGATCAGTAGCCTTTTGGGTCTTCAAGTGACATTAATCGTGGCTCTAGTGATCGTGCTGGTGCGATCTTCGGAATGGAATCACGTTATAGCCGTTGGCTTGCTTTTAATGCTTAACTTTCCTACACTTTTCAAAGTAACCCGGGCTTATCTCGTTTTGGGAAAAATCTACAACGCCGAACAGGTTTTTCAACTTCGCTTAAGCAATTCCTGATCGAGAATTTATAATTTTTGAAGACTTTTAATTTTTATTTTATCGATCAACGAAACAGCATGATCATTTTTCTTTTAAGTTCAAACAATTAAGCCTTTGTTTTTAAGTTAGAAAATATCGGTTTTCTTCTAAAATTCTATTTATTTCACTTTTACAGAACCATAAAAGGAAGAGTTCTTGAAAACGCTATAATTTTGATATCAGGTAAAATTTAACTTCAGCGTTTAATGATGATTAAATTAGTTAATCATAATTAAAGTAATTTAAGAACTATTTAAAGGTGATTACTTGATTAAAAACATTTTTGTTTAATGGATAAACAATCATGATAATGTGTTAAAATCGTGATTAAAACTGATAACTAATCACAATTATAATTTATTATAATTATATATAATTAAGTGTTTTTTCATTTACGGTTTAAAACGCTTGAAAAACAATTATCAGCCTTCGTTTTTACGATTGAACCTTTAATTAATGAGCAAAAAGAGTACTTTTTTACGCACTGAAATGCTCTGTATAAAATATGAGCAATTATAAAAACTTCAATTGAAATGTTGAATTTTTGCGTTAAATCTTGTTTTGTGGCGTTTTCCCAAAATCTTTACCTCAATAGATGGTTTTATAAAGTAACATATACACTAATGTAGAAACAGGTAAAATACCCGTTAAAAAGCACCCGTTAATATTGAAAATTTAGCGTTTTTTCAAGGTTGGTTCAAAGTATAGCATTTTCTATACGTTTGCCAACCTTGAAACTAACAAAAATAGCCGTTAAATAGAACCCGTTTCTACGGAAAATTTTAGCATTTTTCAAGGTTCGGACATTAACATGTCATTAAAAGATTTAGCAATTCGTGTTCTTCCTATATTGTAAAGATTTTCCTATATGTTCTATGTGTTTTTATAATTTCCGACCTTTTTCCTATATTTGCCTATTTCCTTCGTATTTGCGCCAGCTCAACTGGGCTCATTTTCTTATTTGTAAAATCATTATTCCTAGAGACTTTTTGCGGGATAATATCGATTGGGAGCCGCCATTATCTCCCAACCAATGGGATAAAGGTCACTTTCGTGACGTTTCTCACCTTTTATAGCTTTAGGACGTGTAGAGATTCCTCCCCCCCCCCCCCCGCGAAAAGAGGTTAGGTTTTTATTGTGGTCATCCAAAAAGTTGCAAATTATTATCACTATTTTGGTAATTTTACCAGAACAAACCTTAAATTACCACTACCCTGGTAATTCTTCGTGTAAATTACTAGGGTTAAATTACCGATTTAAAGATCTAGAGACACGAGACGTATATCAGTTAGTTGTATTTTTCCTAGACAGTTTGATCGAGGAAAAAACCATTTTATGCTTTAATTTAATATCCTTGACAATATTTATATCAAATCGTGTTTTTTATTCCATATTAACACTAAAGTAACTCGACACCCTGAGAGATTATCCCGAGTTTATCAAGGTTTTTCTTAGGTCAATTTATTTTACTGATATTTTTGGAAGCCAGTGTATTCGGTAGTTGACGTTTAATCAAACAGCCGCCGCTGTTTTTTCCCCGTTTCCGAAATGAATGGAATGAAATACCAATTGAAACCAGAGGATATAGAATTCTACGAAAAAAATGGAGCCGTTCTTTTGCGTCAAGTATTTAACGAATATTGGATCGAACTAGTTACCAGGGGTATTGAAAGAAATATGGCAAATCCAAGCCCATATTCGGAATTTCTTTACGGCCCGGACAAAGCCACTGGGGCTTATTTCGACGATTACTGTAATTGGAGAAAGATTCCGGAGTTCAAGGATTACGTCAATTACTCACCTGCCGCCGACATCGCCTTGGAGCTTATGAAATCCGAGGTACGTAAAGTTAATTAGTCTAGATTATTGCTAACCTATAATTGTCTACGCAATCTCAAGCCATTTGTTGAACAATTTCAAGTCATGTCTCTTAGGAAATTAACTTTAAGACATCTCTTAGGTCATCAACTATAACACATATTTCGTAGGCATACTTCAAGACATACCTCGTATGTTTTTGACTTCAAGACATCGTAGGTATTTAACTTCAAGGCATTTCGTAGGCAAGACATGTAGGTCTATTGTATTTCAAGATTATGCAATTTCAAGGCACTTATCTTAGGCAATTAATTTCGAAACATATCTTGGTAATTAACATCAAGATCTGATCATATGTATATCTTTATACTCTTATGCAATTTCTTTTGTGTTGCCTATGCAATTTCAAGTCATTTTTAGGCAACCACAATGCTTATCTTTAGGCAACTGCGAAATATATTTTTAGGCCCGCCATTAACCATGGAACCGTGCAAATCTAAGAAATAATTGGACCTAAATTTTAATAATAATATTAGGCTAGCTATTGTCTTTAATTTACAATATTTGGTGTACACTTCTTGTGTTAATTGTGAACAACATTTCCCATAGGTTTGTACATTTTATCACGAACATGTTTTGGTGAAAGAGAAGATGACCACGAAAGAGACGCCGTGGCATCATGACCAATCATATTACCCCATAGATGGAAATAAGGTGAGTAATCTTACGTTTAACCAATTAAAATTTATTAAAGGAAGTGTCACATCTAAACAATTTTAATGTAAAGTAACGGGGTGTAAAGGTGCAGACATTTAAAATTTGTTCTTTGTCGCGAATTGATGTTAATTCCAATTCTCGTTTAAGTAAGTTTTTTCACTTTAGGTTTGTTCCATCTGGATGCCAGTTGATCCCGTACCCGAAGACACTTGCGTGAAGTTTGTGGCCGGATCTCATCTATGGAACAAATGGTTCATACCACGAACATTTGCAACAGCCGAAAATTACGAAACTACGAGAAACACCAAAGGTCGAGTGTACGAAACAGTACCTGAGATCAACGAAGATACGCGTCAAATTTTAAAATGGACTTTAGAGGTAATTGCGATTTTAATTTCATCTTAAAACCTTGTTCCTATTATTTTACTGCTACCTCTTGAATTGAATCGACCTTTAACTGTATTAAGATATATAAGGGGTGTCTCCAAGGTGGGGCCTTTGAACCGTTGGTTTTAACATTAAGTGAATTCAAACTTAGATATCTTTAATTAAAAGTATTTGTAAAGTTTTAAATATTTCAAATCATTATGTGGTCTCTAAGTTGGCAAGATGGGGTTCTCGAACATGTTTTCAGTTTTGACAGGACCCGTATTGGTACCTGTGAAATAAAATTAGCCAATGGTTTGTTTTTCAGCCTGGTGATTGTATCGTTTTCCATATGAAAACTGTTCACGCAGCTCCAGGAAACTTATCTCAAACAAATCTAAGACGAGTTTTATCAACTAGGTGGCTAGGTAAACCATTAAATCCTACAAAATTTAAGTAGCACAGTTTTGAAATTAGTAATAAATCTGTTAATTCAGGTGATGACGCTATTATAGCCGAAAGACCGTGGAAACCATCACCACCTATTTTAGGTGGTTTAAATTTTGGTGATCGGGTTATCTCCCAAGAATTTCCGGTCATCAAAAAACGACAATAGAGTGGTATCGTTTTGAGGGGGGTATTCGTCACGGATTTTCTAGCCAATGAACGCTTTTTAGAGCCCGCGTTAAATTTCCTCTCCGAAATGGATATTAATCTTTGCTAAAGTCGATGACTTTATCCATATAAGTTAACAACCCCCTGTAACTTAAAAACTATCAGTAAAGGTCCATCACTTAAAAATAGCCAAAAAAGTCATCACCCCTGTCTGGCTCGAGTAATTTGGACTCTTCCTCGATATTTTGAGTCTGGCGAGAGGGACAGAATTTAGGCGGGCCGCGCTTGCCTATATTAATTTCCCTCCCAACTTCCGATTTCACTATTTACACGTGGCGACTGCGGCCGCTAGAGTGTCTCGAATCCTGTAGAATCTGTCGGTACGTTTACCCGAACCTTTGCTGATAGTGTTAAGGTACGGGGCGTTGTTTACTTTTATGGAATAAAGTCATAGACTTTTGATATTACTTTTATAAGTTTACCTTTTCTTTTTCACCCTCCCATTATAATATTAATTACGAAACACTTTTATTTGCGAATTAATCTCGCAATGAAGCGAAAACAGTGGCCCATTAATATGCAATAAAGGTTTAAAAAACCTTTTTTTAAATGGGCGTAATTTTAAACTAACGGTTCTTAAGCAATTAATCTTATATAACCTTATTTTTGAATTATTATTTAAAGTGATACTATCACCTATTTTTTCCTATGGCCCAAAGATTATATTTTTCGCTTTTTCTACTATTTCGAACCTATATTTAAAATTCTATGCCTTTTAGTCGACGCGTTTTTAAAAAACTTTAAAATTAAAATTTCAAAAATATATTTTTTTTATTTCTCCACTTCATGACGTAGAATGTTTCTGATTAGGAGGATACTGATTACAAAATATTGTCTTTAATATCGCTATGCTTATAGTTAAAAATATTGAATTGTTTTTAAAGATTAAATTCGATTTCGAATACAAATGAGAAATTTGTGATAGCATCACTTTAAGATTCCGTTTCAACTTTTGGAATTGAACCTGTACTCTAAAATGCCTGTACTATAGCCAAGGGCTATCTTTATACGAGGAGGCACGCAAGGTACTCTTTATTGGTTAGATAATATTGGCCCCTTGGCTCAATAAAATTAATTGTGCCCCTTCTTGATATGAAAAATATATGACGTACTTATTTTCTTACGAAATTACAAAAGGGATAGTAGCACACGACTTTTTTTTTCACGTTTATTATTTTAACCTGCATAAGATGAAATATTTCACAAAATCCCCGGTTGTTCGGAACCATAATTGACTAATCAAATTTGATGACGTCATGCCATTGTCATTCGCCATAAATCAGATTTTGAAGCTGTTTAGTTATATTTCTCTTTATGCTGATCGCACCCAAACTTCAATGATATCTCGTGACGTTATAGCATTGTCGTTAGTACATTTCAAAAAATTTTGGTGATTATTTATCATTATCTATTTAGATAGGGGTCCATAGCTAATAGCCCTAGATGTTCCTTACAAAGGCCTAGGATTACTTCTGCCCGTCACCCTGGAAATAAACTCGCTCTCTATGCTTTCTCTCGCCTTGCTATCCAATAGGAAGCTCAGAAGGTGAGCCCACTTCCAGTGAAACAGGCCTTTAAAGTACATTTGTTCCAATTAAAAATTGTTTTCACCAGACAGTGGTACAATCCCTTTAAATTAAAAACTTAATTTATATGAGAGGTCCAAAAACACTGTCACCTTAGACTCCTAATAAAGGTTGGTATACCTTTAGATTTCCATACTTTTTAATCTCAGACTTCAGTTGACTTTTTAATAAATCTGGTTTTTTCATTTAAGTCACTTTCGTAATTACACTTCTATAAAGTTTTCAAAATTTCTACGAGTGTTTAGTTTATAGGCTGTAAAAAATACAACATTTCTCTTAAAGATGAGTGAAATTAATTGATAGCCTTAAACTCTTAATTATAACTGGAATTTAACTAAATTATTTTACATTTTAGTGAAATTATAAATTTAATTATCTAATATATTCTTGATAGCGTGAATATTAACTTCAATAAAACTGGGTAAGTTTTCATATTTTATTTTTAATTTGTGATTTCAGTTATGCTTTCCCTTCGCTAATTTCTAGATCCTTTATATTATATTAGCTACGGTCACACTAGCATTTCTTAATCGATTTGAAACGGTAAAATCAAACCGATATTGAAATCGCTAGGAATCGATTTAAGCGTCGATTTATCGTAACTTCATCTATCGGTTGTTGAAACCGAATCGTTACGAAACTGGTTCCCGAAGCAGTTTCGAGAAATCGAATCAAATCGATTCGAGAAAAGCCTTTTTCCCGTTCACAAGACTCAAGCGAAACGTTTTAAATCGATTTCGAGGTCTAGCATTAGCGGATAAAATGTTTCCGTGATACTAAGACCTAAACCAGTTTACAAAATGTCTGATTTCTCTAAAAACAAGTATATAAATTTTACTTAAAACATACCTAGATTTCGAAACGTTTCGTAGGAAAATAAGATTTTCTAAGAAGTGAAAATGAAGTCACTCTCTTCTTATGTTTATTGCGAAAATATTCAAAGAAAAAGTGATATTCAATATAAAAGTTTAAATACATTTCTAATTAAATAATTTAAGATTTTTTTATTATGGAAAGTTTTGTGAATGAGCGAGAAAATCTGAAAAAAACTTGTCGAACTTCATACTACCTTCGTTTGGGTGTTAATCCTAACGTAACTGGCACGCGTTCATGGTCATTACGTCACGTTTAATATTTTTAATTTTTGAGTTATACGACAAGGGAAAAAACCATTACTAGATTAAAAAGTTACCTAAGTTTCAATTTCATTTTGTTTTAATCTGTGGGTCTTGATGTATTTAGGTCTTGTAGTTATTCTTTTCATCATTATAAGTAATTGAATTCTTAGTTCCAGATCATGAGTAGTCTTATCAAATTGACGGCATTGTTGTTAATCAGTGTTACGATTTTGTCCATCAATGGTGAAAATGAATCTTCATTACTGGTGGAAACAAGTCTCGGGAAATTACGCGGAGTTTTCAAGAAGTCACCAAGGGGCAAGACAATCCGGGCATTTTACAAGATTCCATTCGCTAAACCTCCTGTTGGGAAACTACGTTTCAAACCACCGGTACCAGTTGAACCCTGGAATGGTACTTTGGATTGTTCACATTTAGGACCAGCTTGCGTACAGAAAAAAAGCGCTTTTATTCAAATGCATCCCGTGTTGAATTTTTATCTCGGACTTGGGGAAAAAGAACCTTCGGAAGATTGCCTTTATCTCAACTTGTTCGTTCCCAAGGTAAGTACTTAAATTAAAATTAATATTCATCTCCACCAACAAGCCAGTAGTCGCGAGCCTATTTTCTTTGAGGGTTACGACGAAAATGTTAGATACAATACGACACGAAGACATATAGCAATTGTTTGACAGTGGTGAATATTTCTAACAGGGATATGTCCTCCATTGTTGAAGGTAATTAAAGAAAAGCTTCCAGTGATGGTCTGGGTATACGGTGGTTCCTTCGTGACTGGTACAGCAAATTCGGCAATATATGACGGAACGATTCTAGCCTCGGAAGAAAACGTCATTGTTGCCACTTTCAACTATCGGTTGTCAACTTTCGGGTTTCTGTACTTGGGAATAGACGAAGCACCCGGTAATGTTGGACTCATGGATCAGGCTTTGGTTCTACGATTCATTAAGGACCATATCGGTAGTTTCGGCGGTGATAACGGTCGAGTAACATTCTTCGGAGAGAGTGCCGGAGCTATAAGTGTCGGTAAGACTAGCAAGTTACCTAACAAAGTAACTTAACCTAACAAAGTGGAATGGTGATAATGTTTTTGCAGCTCATCATATTCACATTGAGTCAAGTCGTAACCTTTTTCAAAGAGCCATTATACAAAGTGGTACGGCTCATATGCCAAATGCCTTCGAGACTAGAGATGGTTTGCTCAAGTCCGCCGCTATCCTGGCTGATAATATCGGATGCCCTTTCAACCAATCCAACAGGTTTCAAACTGTGAATTGTCTGTTAGAAAAAGAGGCCAGTGATCTCAGGGACAACGAACCAACTCATGGATACAATTACAATCTGTTTTTCAAACCCGTCGTCGATGGCAAATACATCAAGAAACATCCTTTGACGTCTTTAAGAGATCATGAGGAATTACCCAAAATTGAAGTAATTGGTAAGTAGATAAACCAAGGTCAGTTTATTCGGGTTGGGACACAAAGATTACTGCTACAAACTAGTTATTTGGGGCTGTTTAACGATAATGGTAGGTGAAAATTCGCCAACCCGATGGGATAAATTACACTATTGTTCAAGAGGTTTTAAACCTTTATCTTCCAAAATTGTAGTTGGTAATGTTGAGGACGAAGCGACACTATTTCTATTAGGATTGTACCCTTTTGTGTTCCCTCTCAAAGACAATATAAAACCGAAAGAACTAGACTTACGAGAAATGTTTCACGAAGCATTCGGTCTAAAACCTAACAGCATTATCGTCGATACTATCATGGCCTTGTACATGAACTTTCAAGAAAGTGACAAATACAAAAGAAACGCCGATCTCGCGATTCGCGCGGGAACTGACGGCGCATTCTTTTGTTCCGCCGAACAATTTGAGAACGCTATGGTGGAAGCTGGTAATTCGGTCTTCAAATATCGTTTTAAACACGTACCATCGGATTTCCCAGCACCCAAATGGGTCGGTGCCTTCCATGGAAGCGAAATAATCTTCGTATTTGGTGAACCACTAAGTCTAAGACGTAA
Organism: Odiellus spinosus; assembly: GCA_963920705.1. NCBI lineage: Eukaryota > Metazoa > Arthropoda > Arachnida > Opiliones > Phalangiidae > Odiellus > Odiellus spinosus. The sequence goes on from OY987238.1 coordinate 14,048,648, forward strand.
TTTCAGCGAAGGGGTGCAAAAACTAAGTAGAACAGTCATGAGATACTGGGGTAATTTTGCAAGAACTGGGTAAGTCGATGTTTTGTATTTCAGTATTGACAAAAGTCTATCAATTTATTCCATAAAAGTAAACAACGCCCCGTAGCTTAATACTATTAGCAAAGAGACTAGCGCAACAGTTAAAAATTGCGAAAAAAGTCATCACCCCTGTCTGACTCGAGTGATTTGGACTCTTCCTCGATATTTTAAGTCAGGTAGCGGAGTTGGGGGAAGAGAATATAGGCAAGCGCGGCTCGACTAAATTCCCTCCCTCTCTCCCGTCTCAAAATATCGAGGAAGAGTCCAAATCACTTGAACCAGACAGGGGTGATGACTTTTTTTCGCAATTTTTAAGTGATGTGCCGGTACATTTACCCGAACCTTTGCTGATAGTATTAAGCTACGTGGCGTTGTTTACTTACATGGAATAAAGTGTTAGACTTTTGGTATTAATACCACGTTAATATGTATAGGGACCCCAATATATCACCAGTTAAGGATGAAATGAGTATGCCTATCTGGCCCAAAATATCCAGGATGAACCCTAGTTTCTTGAATTTGGACGTCAACATAACGTCTATGGGTTTTCACGACAAAAAACGATGTCGTTTTTGGAACGAAATTTTCCCCAAAATCTACGAACTTGAAAGTCATAGTATTCCAAAAAACGATCCGCTTTATTTAAAAATAAGTGATGGCGGAAAGTACACGTGACCAACATGATTAAAAATTATACTGTGCCCAGATCCGTGACCGTAATAATTGTCAAGAAAAATATTAAAACTTTTTTTGCTTCTTACGAAAAAAGATTGGTTAGAAAACAAATGTTTTGCCACAAATCTCTCAGACCTATAAAACTTTTTACAAAATGGTGAGCAGTTGGTATTATAAAATAACCTTGGAAACAGCAAAAAAAGCCGTTAAAAAGCACCTGTTTCTATTAAAGATATTGCCTTTATTCAAGGTTGGGTCGAACTAATATTTTTGACAGCCTTGAAACCAACAAAAATAGTCGTTAAATAGAATATATTTCTATGGAAGATGTTGCCTTTTTTTCAAGTCTGGAACCAAGTTAAGTTTTATAATATCAACTATTACTTCGACCACTCGATCACGTCAAGGAGGATCAGAGAAGGAGAGGAAATGTGGGGCTGCGTTGAGTTAGAGAGAGAAGAGCCAACCTCCCACTCGGGTGGAAAGGGGGGATAGGAAATTCTCGAGGTAAACTGTTGTCACGTGGTCGTTAGCTAGCGCGTCTCATAAAGGATTCGTTTTACCCACGCGACAACATTTTACCACGAAACGTCTCTACCCCCGTTCTCCCAGAGTGGGAGTTTAGGCCGACGCAGTAGGAACCGCGCCGTCGCCACATTTCCTCTCCTTCTCTGATCCTCCTTGATCACGTGAAGCACCAAAACCCTTAAAAAGCTCTGAAATTTCCCCTTTAAAATGCTCTTTCCTTACGCACACAGCCTAGCTTTGACTGTATAATTTATGGTCAACGTCGTCTGCTAAGATAGGAAAAAAAATCGACTTTAAAGGGGTTTTAAAATCGTAGATAGTCCCTTTAAACAACACATTATCATTGATACTTTTGTGGCTAAATTAAATTTGTGGTTAATTTCAAGAAATCTTCTATATATTTGAAATTACAAAAACTTTTAAAAAACGTAATTTCAAATATATAGATCTTAACCATGATAAACAATACAGTTTGTGTGACTTTTCTTGACCACTTCATCTACATTTCACTGTGGTTGAGTGAAATAATAAGGGCGTGACGTCAGTAGAGGAGATAATTCGCTACTTTGTTTCTTTTTTATCTACTATTAAAGTTTAAACAACATTTTTTTTATATAGGAGATATATTCATATCGTTTATCTTATCTTATTAAAATCATTTTTGAGTAATTTCGAGGGCGCGTAAAATTAGGCTCTACGTTTACTGTTTCAAACTGAATAAGCCTCATTTAGAGACATTTTTTTTTTCGTCACTCTGTTCTTATCTTACCATCTTACAAAGGTAAATTAGCAAGTGTTGAAATATATTTTCTGGTATGTTTTGTTTCAACGTGCTTTGTGGATATTGTTCTGAAGGTTTCTAGACAAAACGTAGATACTTCTACAACGAAACTTCTACGCTTAAGTGAAAGTTATATAACATTGGTATTCTGTACCAAGGATTTTCAGTGCTCTCGGACTTGTATGAAATAACACCAACCAAGATATTACTGTTCAGTTCCGGTACCATCAGGTAAAACTCTCAATTATAATATATTTTGGATTGTATTTAGACAGCTTAGCAATGGAATGATAACTCTTACTTTATCTACAAATGTGTAGTAAACTGATTACATTACTGAAGGCGGTTATCTGTTATCTAGAACAATTATTTAATATTTTTGCCAACACTGTTTGGGCCCTTAGAGAAAGCTTAGGAAGACAGGTTTTGTTATTTTTAAGTAATCGCAAAATCGGTTCCTCTCTCCCGACTCAAAATATCGAGGAAGAGTCCAAATCACTTGAGCCAAATAGGGGTGATGACTTTTTGGCTATTTTTAATTTATGGGCTATGACGTATAACTGTCTCTTTGCTGATAGTATTAAACTACGCACGCGTATCAGTCTTGAATAAGAATTTTTCAATTCGTTTTGACAGCAATGACGTCGCAACCAGCGAGATTAGCCGATCGACCAAAGAGCAGCAAACCCGAGTACCAACTAGTGAATGGTATAAGAATTGGACGTTACACCTATGATCCAAATATCTTCCTGGAAACTTTGAAGTACATTCCTCGCGATGACGACACCTTTATCGTGACGTATCCCAAATGCGGAACAACTTGGGTGCAACAAATCGTGTGGTTGATTTACAACAACGCCACACCAGCCTCAGATGGAGAAGATTTCTTTACCAACTCGCCATTTATGGAGAAATCTGGATTGGATTGCGTCAATGTCATGAAAAGACCCAACGCTATAAAGTCTCATTTACCATATCATTTGAATCCCAGATCACAAACGGTTAGTGAAAACCTTTTTAACCTTTTTCATTTACATTTCATACTACGCATCCAAACGGTACTATTCCCTGGGTATCAGACATATGGCTTAATTTATTTCTGGAACGTAATTACCTAATGGGAGAAAAAACCCTATTAATGTCCTGGTACCGTCCTTCAGGCCAAGTACATATACGTCACCAGAAACTATAAAGACTGTTGCGTGTCGTTTTACCACCACACTTTGAGCAGCGCTTCTTACAACTTTAACGGCTCTTTGGACACGTATTTCGAGTTGTTCTACAAAGGAGAGGTAGATTTTGGCGATTACTTCGATCATCTGAGATCTTGGTACCCTAGGAGGAATGATCCTAACGTCCTGTTCCTGATTTACGAGAAAATTATCGAAGATCCTATTGCCGCCATCCAAAGCATCGCCACTTTCCTCGGTAGTCAATACTCCGATAAATTGGAAAAAGATCCTGACTTTCTACGAGACATTTTGCGATTTTCTCAGCTTGATTTCATGAAAAAAAGTTTCAACGATTTCTTCATGGATCAATACCACTATGATCACAAACTTATAAGGGTAGGAGGGATTGGTAATTGGAGGAAGGAGTTGAAACCGGAGTATGGTTATCTTCTCGATAAGAAAGCCGATACTCTGTTAGAAGGAAATGGAAATGAGCTTCTCAAGTACTGGCGTGAGAATCAGTGTATCTAAGGTTAAGTATTCGCAGCATCAAATTTGACAAGACCCGAATCGAGTCGGTGTTGAATGTCTACTTTAAGATTGAAACCGCTTCAAAACCATCTTGATTCCGAGGGGGCAGACACTCGCGAACTCAGGTGTACAAAATTTTAGAACTCTTTGCACCATCAAAGCTGAACTCGGAGTTCGATTGAGTTTGAACTCAATGCACTATCAAAGCTGAACTCGGTGAACTCAGGTGTACAGCGAGTTCAAGAGTGTCTGACCCCTCGCTTGATTCGAATAGATTTGATTCGATTTCTCGAAACTGCTTCGGGAACCAATTTCATATCGATTCGACTGGTTTCAACAACCGATAGATTAAGCTACGATAAATCGATTTATAAAACGATTCCTGGCGATTTAAGCCCGTTTTTACACGTGTTTTTTAAAAGTTATTTTATTATTTTTGATATATTAGCTTATGATTGCAGCATCCTAGAATAATTTTAGGTCAAGTCATAGATGACCTTGAAGTAGTTGTGACGTAACTAATTTTTCAAAGGGTTGTTCCCAGAGAAATCGTTTCAAATATATATAAGTAGATAAATTTTAATATTTGGGAATTTTTCCTTTAATTTTAATAGCAAGGTTTGGTTTTTAGGAACACTCTGTCTTGTATTTAGTTAAATTACGAAATAAATTTTCATATCTTAAATAAAGGTTGCGTGTGGTGCCAGTGGCAGTATCGTGCCTTGTCTAATGGCAGAAGGCTTAGATAAATTAACTACAGGGATTCTTCACTGCCATTTGAAGATTTGTAGCAAAAACGATTACCATAATATGGCTCAACGCAACAAAATATAATTCATACAAAATCCAAGACCAGGGGGTTCGCTATTTACATAAGGATATTTTTTTAGTAATAATGTAAAGAGTTTTTTTAAGGGTGCGAAGCAACCTCTTTTTTGTATGATTAGTTATTATTTGACTGCCTAATATTCCCTCCAGTTAAATTGGAATCAATTGAGAATTGATTCAGGTGCGCCATTGTCTATACCTGTCTGTCTCGCTGCTCTTGTCCCCTCCAAATGTTTCCCACTGTGTCACCCTCATGACGCGGTGGACTTAGTCCAACTTTTACCTTGATGGAAGGTTAGGTTTTGCGAAATATCCAAACTTAATTGCAAAGGTATTGCCAAACTAATCTTCAATATTAACATATACTTGTTAAATCTTTTCTTCGAAAACCTAGAAGCAAGTCCCTTAAAAATATAATATCCTTCTGAATATGACCTTTCTAATATTTAAACAAGTACCAACTCGGCGGGAAAATTTTAATCTTTATTTATATTATATAAGGATTGTTGAAGGTTTTTGTCTAAGACGTTCAAATTATTAGAAGCAATGTATGGTAAGGTACGAAGCTTTAAGTAGTGTATATCTTTAAGACATAAGCCTACATGGGTTTTCAAGTTGAGATCAATGACTCCAAGAAATTGAAACTAAGGTCTAAGTGAAGAGACACAAGAGGTATTATTAAAAAATAGTGAAAACCCCTTTTACTTAAAACCTGTTTTTGGGATAAAAAAATGTGGAAGATGGTATAATAATCCGATGTTAGCGTCTCATCAGTAATATTTCAAACATGGAGTTCGTTAGAATGGTTATCGTGCTTTTGGTTGGATTAAGTAAGTTTGAATCTTCTTTAAATTTTGTTATTAGACGGGAAATAGTTTTCAGAAAAATTGCAATTTCGTATTTTTTGGGATAATTAAAATAATTTTTTCATTCCATAATATTTAAACTAAAATTAATTAGGAGCAATTAGTTCCAAATTGAATGCATTTTATGCATTTAAACAAATTTAAAATTAAAGGTAATACTCAGATAATTCAACTTAACAACTATAATTATTATTTTTTTAAATTTGAGGGTTACAATATAAATTTTTATTTAAATTTTATTTCTGAAGTTATCAACTTCATTTTATTAATTTATAAGAATCTCGCTAAAAAATATACATATAGTTTGATACAAGACATTAACGCTTTCGTACAAATAAGGAAATTAATAAAAAAACAAGTTTTCATATTATAAATCAAGAATTTAATATTTTAAATGAATAGTTAATTTTCTAAGTCACTTAAATCTTTAATCACACTATCTAATCTAATAATGGACCAATAAGGGGGTTAGTTAGTCCATGATCTAATATGATCGATGAAAAATTGGATATATCAAAAAGCTTTAAAAATTAAGGTTTTTTAAAAGTTAGGTGAACACGGATTTTTCATGAACTCTAAATGGAAATTGAGGCACATTTTCGTAAAGATCGTTAAAAAACGATTCAAAATATATATTCATATGTCATAGAACAAAATTTACAGCGACAGTAAAATTACATATTTTATAATCGCCATTTTCAAAAAATATCACTGAGGTCGAGTAGCTATTGCATAGTTTTCAGTTGATACTCGCGTTTTGATCACTCGCGCGGTCTTTTTCGTGAAAGTACTTGATCCAGAAACTCCTACCTTATCATTAATAACGTTTTTTCTTCATCAATATATCATGGTACAGGTTCAACTATGAGTCAATCAGTTTCGAACGTTGAAACAGTGACTGATTGCAGTTGCGATCACCGATACTTCAAACATTACGAAGCCAAGAGATGTAAACCAGTTTACGACGACGTAAAAACTTGTCAGTGTCCCAAACGTTTTGAATGTGATACCCTCGTTTTGAACCCTAATGGTAAGTAGGAATAATTTTGAAGATATATTCAAAATTGCGAAAAAACTCATCTAAATTATTTAATCTTAATAATTTTAGTCTGCGAGCTAAACGGGATTACTTATCAAGTAGGAGACAAAGTTAATTCGAGTAACAATTGCCGGATATGCAATTGCAGGAAGCATTACGCAACAGGAATTGCTACCATTGATTGTATTGGTATTGAATGTCCACATCATTTTAGAAGACCAACATATGGGTGTTTCCTTCAGTACGAAACAGGAAAATGTTGTCCCACTGAAAAATGCGGTGAGATATTTTCTATTATCTTATTTTACACGAATTATGTGTATTTACATCTCCACAGATACGGAAGGAACTGATAAAAATAAAAAGGAAGACCTCAAAGGTAATTAAAAATATATCACATGATTTTAGGTGGTAGGACCAAGGAGGATCAGAGAAGGAGAGGAAATGTGGGGACGGCGCGGTTCCTACTGCGTCGGCCTAAACTCCCCTCTGGGAGAACGGGGGTAGAGACGTTTCGTGGTAAAATGTTGTCGCGTGGGTAAAACGAATCCTTTATGAGACGCGCTAGCTAGCGACCACGTGACAACAGTTTACCTTGAGAATTTCCTATCCCCCCTTTCCACCCGAGTGGGAGGTTGGCTCTTCTCTCTCTAACTCAACGCAGCCCCACATTTCCTCTCCTTCTCTGATCCTCCTTGGTAGGACAGAGCTTCAGTGTGTTCTATGGGTCATTTTAAGGCGAAAATGTTCTACGACGTTTTGTCGTACGCAGCGCCGTTTAAGAGTTACGAAATGATTAATTTACGGATGACCCCTTAACGTACATTAATAAACGTATACTCAATGATTAGTATTTTAGTTTGTATCGTAATTTTTCGAAATTGGTAAATCTCGCGGTAATTAGCAGTTTGTAACTAGATTAAAACTTTGGTAATTATAGTTTGCACGTATAATGGCAAAGACTACGCAATCGGACAGAAAATCTACCCGGAAGAAGACCCTTGTTTATCTTGTTTTTGTACCGAAAACTGGACAGGAGTTAACAACGATAGTTGCGAATCGTTCAATTGCGAATTAGAGAAAGAAATTCGAAAATTGACGAACGGTTGCATTCCAATTTACCACGAGAAAACCTGTTGTCCGATTGAATACCATTGTCGTAAGTACCACCTAGAACTATCATCAGAAGTCGATGAAACCCTCCTTTGAAGTCTATTACTCCCGGGTCTTGTCTACCCTTCTCTGTATGGGCTATTCTCAAAAGGCGCTATTCGTACGCCTCCTAACGGTAGATGTTTTCGGAGCGGGAGTTCGTCGAGCGAATATCTCTAGCAGCCTCTGAGTTCGTCCAAAAAACGTCGTCGTGTGTGGAGAGGTAGAATTTCCAATTTTCCGTAGACAGGGGGGATGAAGTAGGACCCCTTCTAACTCGTAAAATTGTGAATTTTACCCATACAGAGAGGAGCGCTATATGGAACATTAGAGTAGTAGACTTCAAAGGAGGGTTTCATCGGCTTCTGCTATTATCAATGGACAAAGATGAATAACAAAACTTACGTGTGTTCATAAACGTCCTCTAACGGCCAAACAATGTAAGCAGAAGTAGGAACTAACAACCCTTATGCGTAAAGGATTTCTCTTCGGGTTTTCGTTGCCTGAAGAATTTTGAGTGTTTTTGTGTTAGGCGGGCCGCGCTTCGCTATATTGTTTTCCCTCCCAACTCAAAACTTCTCCGCAGAGTGGTGCTTTCTACTTTCACCATTTATACCGTTTTGCGGCCGGTAGATGGTATTACTCTACGGGGCGTTGTTTACTTTTATGGGAAAAAATGATAAACTTTTGATAGAGCTATAAAAGCCTTAGTAGCCGCTTGATCTAACTTTACCTCCCTGTTTTGGCCATTACCCCCTCCCCCCCACCTGTCCGGACGCAGGGTGGGGGTAGTGTTCCATCCTTGTCGTGGTGAGGGGGCCCGAGTTTTAGGATCCGTCCTAGTTCCGCGAATTGGAACACGGCCGTCTCGCCCACACCCGGCCGACTCGCGGGACCCGTCCTGGGCCCTGGCAGCTCCCTCTGCCTTTGAGTCGGTCTTGTTGGGTCACGGTTACATTACGGAGGCCGTATGGCACTGCTGTGTGGGTTCTGGTCGCCAAGCCGTTTCTCCACCTCCTGCTGCCTTAGCCTCCTCACGTGTGTGCGGGTGCACTGGTCTGGGGTTCTTCGGTTCCCGCTGTTTGACCTTGTTACCCGTTCCGGGCACGGTTTCGCGTGCGGCACTTTAGGGACGAATGATGCAGCTGCACGGATTGGCGGGGGTGTTGTGTGCTACCCAGCTCGGTGCACCCCCTTAACAATCAAAACTGATGTTTTGGCCATTAGAGGACATCAGTTTTTTTGTTAATTCATCTTTACCTCTTAAGATAGGAGTCCATTGTTAATAGTCTTAGAAATTATTACCACTTGGCAAATTAATATAATTGTTAATTTATCCAGTACCGAGTGAAAACGAAACAACAACAATTGAAAAGACTACACCCCAAGGTATCTTGCAGAAATATTTCTTGGTGGCGTGGACGAGGATTCCTAGATTATATTTTAACTATGAATTCCAGATGGAAAATGTTATTACAATGGTCGCAATTACGGAATAGGTGAAATTTTGGATATTAAACACCCAACCAACTGCGTTTCGTGTCAATGTCAAGTTCCACCCGATTTTACTTGTATTCATCGGTCATGCCCACCTCCTCCCAATAACGACTATGAAAATTGTGTGCCAAATTACAAGGTAAACGCTTGTTGCGCCGAATACAACTGTACTGTTGTTAAAGGTAATTAAAACCCCGATTTATCATCAATAATTATTGGACATAATTATGTTCAAATCTAAAACCATTTTATTTGTACAATAGTCCTGGTCGATTTCCAAAACCGGAAGTCTAGAGACCCTCGCGAAAATTTTGGCGGGTAAAACTTTTTGTCACGTGATCGTCCGCCATCTTTTTGTAGTGTGAAAAAAGCGACAGACTAACCAACGGCCTCCCATATTTTATCATATAGGAGGCTTTGGACTAACAAGTTGAATTTGGTTTGTGGGAAATAAAATTAGAAATAGTCTGGCAGCCTGTTACTACAAAAAGATGGCGGCGCGGCTATGAGACAAGCGCCCATTTCCGGCAAATCGACCAGGACTATTAAGGGAAACTTTCAAGAATATTTTCCTTATACTTAAGTTAGACTTTAGTGGGCTTATAGGCAGGTTCTTTCGAATTGTTTTAATTAGTAACAAAATGAAAGAAAATTTTAAATTACGTCTACGAAGATAATCTTTATTAACGCTAACCTTTTCAATCGATATTTTTTGTTAGCTTAACCGGTTTGATTACGTAACTTGCGGTGTAGACTTTTAACAATTTAAATAATTAGCAGTAACCTTCAAAGTAAAAAAAAAAGCGTCTAAAGTCATCAAGACGCGCTTTCAAACAAGATTTATTTGGCCAAGAATCAAAACATTTTCGTCAAAACATAATTGAAGCTTAATTCAAGCTTTTCTTTATCCCACGTGACAAATAGATATCCAAAATGATGAACGAGGCATTGATATCAATGATTTTTACAATAACATAACTTATTGGTGCGTTTCAATATTATTTTTTTCAGATACAAAACCAAGTTGTCCCGTGGTCAATTGTCCTGATAATCCATTTTGCAAGGAAGTAACTCAACCGGATGGATGTCCGAAATGCGAATGTCTTCCGTTGTGTTCTCCACCCAAATGCGATGATGGTTGCACTTTGCAGACATCAGTACCGGAAGGACAGTGTCCCGGATGTGACTGTCCGTAAAGATGTCTCAAAAAATGCTGGTATATTTTGATATAACTCATCCTTTACATAAAGTATAGCAAGCATATGTTAAGTGCTCTCATAGTTTTTAGTGACATATTGTAGTTTTAGCATTAATAAACAAGATCGTTCGCAGACATTTAAATTTAATGTCATATACTAACTTTAAACCTTTAACCTTTAGTTCCTTTTACCTTTTTTGTTTGTTATTTTTTAAGTATTATATCTAATCGGATAGCGTGCGTATGAGTACGCAATCCTGTGAAATATTAATTGGTCTTTCTAAACAATAAGCGGCTAAGCCTTGGCGAGGTTTTGTGATAGTTACACAAATTTATGTTTCACTGTTTCTCGACGGCACAAATCGCCAGCTATTCATTAGCTTTAAATCTCAGTGAAAATAACCACTTTAACTCACACCCACTCACTTTTCCAGTTAATGGTTAAGAAAAAAAGGTAAGCTAGTTTTTGTGACGTAACCTCTAATCTTGACCTCCCACTCGACCTTTAAATAAAACCCTATTTGAAGTCTGAAGAGAATTAAAGCTAGGAGTAACACCTATCGTGTTCTTACTCCATTGACAGATTTTAATTTAACCATAAATTAATTGTATCTTTCTATCACGATTTTCGTGACCGAAGAAATATTATAATTTGTTTGTTCTAAGTGTGATAACTAGTAGAAATAACAGGCGTATTAATACTAATGTATTAAATCAGATATTGGTTAAAAATAGTTACACAAACTAGTAGCGGATAGGAGTGTTTTCGTCTTTAACAAAATCTTCTTTCATTTTTGTTCAAAGATAATTTTAATGGTGTATATAATTTTTACCTGGAGATGACACTAATGACAAGGTAGGAACATTTTTTAGCTAAACCCAACATCTTTTTACAAAATCAAGGATTTTAAAAATGCTTTGATAGGTCCTGAAAGTTAGTCCAAATCTTTTTAAATAAAAATTTAAATTAAAAAACATTAGGTAAAAATTTTAACGAATTTTAAATAAGTTAAATTAAGATTAGCTTTTGACTACAGTAAAATCTCTTGTTAGAAAATTAATGTCCTTGATTTTTTTTTGTTTCCTTTCAATTTCTATACACGTACGTACTTATACGAGTTTGTCCATCGAAACAGGATGAATAAGTCTTAAAACGGGGAACTAGACATACCTGGTAAGTAATTTAATTCAATTTTAAACTTACCTTACCTTCTAACTCCACCTTAAGCGTTTAATAACTATTTGTACATTAATTAATTATTAATGAATTAATGTTAGCTCAAATAGCAAAATCGGGTGTCCCTTGAAAATATGAAATACATTTTCTATCCGTCTTAAACCTTATTAACACTCTCTCCACGAATCATTTTTAATCAGGATAATCTTAAGTTTTCACTAGATTCAAAGGTAGTCTCGTACCTGTAGAGTAAAATGGGATGTTGAAAATTAAAGATGATTTTGGGGATATTTAGCCCAGGGGTACGTTTTGGTTGGCTACCAAATTTTGCGACGTCACAAAGTCGTAATCCTTAAAGTGACAAAGAAATCTTCTACAAATATATGTTAGCTCAAAATCAATAAAAACGAGGCTAAAAACTATTGAAATTTTGAAACAATTCAATAACCAATCATCTTTAAAGCCGAGTTTGAAGCCAATGAAATATTCGCGCGCGCTCTTATCATATTGTAACCATGGCAAGGTTCCCGCCAAAAAGCGCGCGCACTTTTATCATATTATAACAATGGCAACGTTCCCGCCAAAAAAAGCGCGCGCCGCAAACTTTCTTTATATTCTTGAATTAGGCTTAGCGTAAAATCAATCGTAAAGAGGTTTTTCGAGTGTAATTGCTAGAATAATATCGTTTTGCATCGGTAAGTCAATTTTATTATAGTTATTGTTTATTTCTAATTAAACATCTAGAAATAAACTGATATAAGTGGCTTTTTGATAACTTCTAGGCCTGTTGTAACTAACCCTATTCCATGATTGGCTCTTGAACTGCTTTTCATTATGACAAAAATTAGGCTTAACTTTCTTTTTAAATCTCCATTCACTAGGTCCAACACGAAATACTAGAACCCAGGTTTCATGGTCCCTTGAAATTTCGGGGGAGGGGTATTCTTAAAAGGGGGATAGTGAATGTTTTTCGCTAAAAATATTTGAAAAAAAAAAAAAAAAGATTAGATGATGGTATAATTAAATTCAGTGTTTTTGAATCAAGTCGAGAGTAAGGTTAGCGCTAGTAGCGGGTTTTTGAAAAAGGATTTCGCATTACTCTTTAGCGTTGGTTTTTTGTTGATTAAGATATTTAATTAAATTAGCGCGAGAGTTTAATTAAGATAGTTAAGACGGCAGGTGAAAATTCCAAAAGTTCAAAATGTTCAATTTCTTTGAATTGATCATTTTAATCTTCATTTCTTGGAATTTGTCATGTAAGTGTTTAAAAAATTTGTTTTGTTTTAAAGGTTTACCTTGATTTTAAAATGATGTGGTGGAACCAATTGTATTATTGTGTCCGGTGTAAAACTGTAGAGGCAAACTTTATTGTAATTTTAAATTTTTATGAGGAAAGAAAGTTTAAAAACAACGTATTAAGCTTCGATACAAAGATTTTTGATTATTATAATTAATCGTTTCAACAAAATCTTCAAAAATATAATTTTTAAACAGTTTTTGTTTAAATTTTTCATAATTATATCATATTAATATTCATAGCTTCATGCCATCTTAATTATTAGTAGTTAAATAACTAGTTTAGTTATCTTAAATTAAAGTATGAAATAGTTAAAAATAATTAAAATAATTTTATAACATTGATAATTACTAAAATATTGGAGATTAAATTTAATTACAGTAAAATGATGCTCGATTCTTGGCCAAAAGAATCTTAGAAAAATTTACTTATTTGATGATATCATAGCATTGTCACTCATTATTATATCCATGGTGAAACTAACCGTCTGTCCACAAGTATATAATTATAATGTCATTCATCCTAAAGTATAATTCATGTAGGATCAATACACGGGTTATTTTTCTGAGAAAAAAAGTTAAAACATTAATTAGCATTTAACTTTCTCGGTATGATTTTTCAAGTTCAAAATCCTTGAGTTCTAAAAACTTTCACGCTGTGATTTCTACCGTAACTCTTAAGAATTATGCAAATTTTACCGAATAAATCAAAGGATGATACCTGGAGATTAAGTTATGAGTTTTAGGACCCCTTCGTTGCGGGCATTTACAACTTACATATTCATAAACTATTTAAAAGTTAATTCTTCAAGATAACTTTTTAAGGGCAAGTATCACTGTATTCTATTCACTGAGATTTAAACATAATAACTGACAATTTATATATATTTATAATTATGTTATTATCACAAAACCTTACCAAGGCTTAGCTGATTGTTGTTTAGAAAGAACAATTGAGATCTGAAATCTTTTACAGCAGCGCCAAAACTCGCAGAAACGAAGAAGTGGGTGGTGAAAATTGGAATCTTAGGGAGCCCAAGTGGTTTAGATTATGTTTTGTATTTAATTTAACTTCTCCAACTTGTTAAATAATTTATATTAATAATATTCTGTTCCAAGCCGGCTACTTATGCCCCCACTACATACATTTTAAGTTAAAGATTACTTTAGAAAATTTAGTTTTTAAATTGAAACCTCTCTTACAAAAGTGGTGTAATATATTTTAGTTCAGGGTTAAGGTATCGAGCGCTGGTATTTGCGTTTCAAAACGATTTAATTCAAGGTCTTTATCTTCTCGTTATCGTGGGAAGATTTAATTCCTTTTCACAAGAAGTGATAGGCCTAATCTACGATTAAAAAAATCAAATAAAATAAATTTTAAACCTACGATGAAAGTAGGCTTAACAGAGATTGATTTTAAGTTTAATAACTCACAATTAACTTCCGACAAATGTGTCAAAGAGTACGACTCTTAAAGGCCCTATCTGCTCTAAAATTTGCCCTTTGAAAATCATCCTTATGCGCACAGCCTAGCTTTGACTGTACAATTTTTTAAATCTAACGTCGTCTGCTAAGCAAGGAAAGAAGGCTACTACAAATCTCAGATAGTCCCTTTAAGCCTAGTTTAAATTAAGTATAAATTAAGCGCGTGATTCTTCCCTGATTTGTCAGACACAATTAACAGCGAGATATTGAGTCTACTATGAATTGTTGTTAAGCCTACTTTACTTTCAAAGTGTAGTTAAGCCTACTTTCAAAGCGTAGTTAGTTAAGCCTACTTTCAAAGCGTAGTTAGTTAAGCCTACTTTCAAAGCGTAGTTAGTTAAGCCTACTTTCAAAGCGTAGTTAGTTAAGCCTACTTTCAAAGCGTAGTTAGTTAAGCCTACTTTCAAAGCGTAGTTAGTTAAGCCTACTTTCAAAGTGTAGTTAAAATTGACATCTAATTTTTTTTACTAGGCAATATTTGTTTCAGTAATATATTGAAATCATTTTACCTTTGTAGATATAATGACTAATGAAACGAAAAATTCCGACTTTACATATGGCAATGAGACTTGCAGCTGCGAATTTCGTTATTTAAAACACTACGAGACTAAAAACTGCACACCAGTTTACGATGAAAAAAGCGACTGCAAATGTCCTACAAGATTTCAATGTGGAAAATTAAATATCGACACTAAAGGTAATTGTATTTGCTAGCGAATGTTTTAATTATAAACTGATATATTAGAGGAGTATGAACAAAGGAAAATATCTATATTTCAGCTTGTCAGATAAACGGCGAAAGCTATCGTCTGCATAGCAAAGTTAACACTTCAAACCCTTGCGAGATATGTTATTGTCGACGAGATTTCAACAATGGTAAAGCCGCTATTCAATGCATAGCTGTCGACTGCAGGCCAGTTGAACCTTCGTCATCAGATGGTTGCTATTTGTTTTACGAAGAAGGAAATTGTTGTCCTGTTGAGAAATGTGGTAGGTACTTAGCTATAGATACTATTTTTTCAAATCTTTGTTCTTACATTTTTGAAATCACCGCACTTAGTCATTCGAAGTAACTACATCATCAGGTGTAGCACTAATTTATAATTTTATTATCACACGTATTCATACAATTTAAAAAAACTTTGCCCCTGCAAATTTTTGTTCCTGCAAATTGAGATTCCAATCTATATACGTTAGTTATTTTATCTATGGTCCCCATCTTTCCAATCTCTCTTCCAAGCACCTTTGAGCTTCAACCCCATTTCAGTATTCATATCCCACCCATTTACTAATCTCCAAGCTCTCCTTTATTTTTCTCTTGAAAGGTGAATAATTAAGAGGAAAATTAATTAAGATACAATAATGAACTTTACTCACATTAAATATTATTTATTTAGATTCTTTGGTGTATAAAGTTAATTTCTAAAAATCTCTGTTACAGATAAGATTAACAATACCAAGACAAATCCAAAAACAAAAGGTAAACAAAAATTTAATTATAATCTTTTAAGGTAAATACGTGATATGTTTATTAATTATTTTCCCATTCAGTCTGTGTATACAATGGAAAAGAATACAAAATAGGTCAAAAAATATATTCAGAGAAAGATCCTTGCTTGATTTGTCGTTGCACGGAAAACTGGAATGGTATGAACAACGCCAGTTGTAGTTATTTTAACTGCGATTTAGAAAAAGACATACATAAATTGACCAAAGGCTGTCTACCGATATATCACGATAAAACGTGTTGTCCCATCGAATACCATTGCCGTGAGTACTGTTATTATTAACAAAAGTTTATCACTTATTCCGTAAAAGTAAACAACACCCCGTAGCTTAATACTCTCAGCAAAGTTAACGTACTAACCCATCACTTAAAACGTGCCAAAAAAATCATCACCCCTGTCTGCCTCGAGTGATTTGGACTCTTCCAATATATTTTCAGTTTACTTTATGGGAATAACGTGGTTTTATTTGAAATGTTCGCTAAGAAATGTCTATGAACTGGTTTTTTCAGCCAGTGATTTAACTGAAGACGAAAACGAAGAACCAGGATACGAAGGTAAGAATATTTTTCTCTGTTCGACACGCGCGAATAGTTGCGAAACTTAAACACAAATTTTCAATTTACAGGACCAGATTTATGCCAAGAGGATGCCGTATTTGGTAGTTGTCACGAATCGTTTACCAAATACTACTTTAACAGTAGGAAAGGTGTTTGCGAAGAGTTTTTGTTCAGCGGTTGCAAAGGAAACCGTAATAACTTCGCCTCTCCTGCCGAATGCGAAGCCGTGTGTGGATCTGGTCGTCGTTTGATTGATGAACAACGGAAGAAAGGTAAAGACAAAATTTTAACTATAACGAAAACGCTGTTAATTGTAAGTACAGGGGGGACACTTCCTTTGAAATCAACAGCGAAGAGCTTGATAAATTAAATCCGCAAAATATGAGTAACAATGCTGTGACGTAATCTAACGGGTAAATTTCTCAAAAAATTTAATGATGATTTTGTTTGATAACTATACATTTTCATGATCATTGAAGTGTCTTCTAAATTTCTAATAAACCCGTGCTAATCGCTTTTTTTTTTATCGCTCTTAGCGAACATGTGTTTCTTCGACCATCGTTTTTACTCTGTCGGTGACATAATGGACATAAAACACCCGACTAATTGCGTGACATGTACTTGTCAAATCCCTCCCGATTTTACTTGCGTTCATCGATCTTGCCCTGGTCCTCCGAACAATGATTACGAAAATTGTCGAGCGATTTATAAAGAAAATTCTTGTTGCGCCGACTATAATTGCACCGCGATAAACGAAGAACCTACAAAATATTCCTACGACTACGACGTGAGCAATTGTCCACCCCAGAACTGTCCCGCTCCATTATGCACCAAATTGATTGTTCCTGACGAGTGCCCCAAGTGCGAGTGTACTACTCCTATTTGCATTCCCCCTAAGTGTCCCGAGGGTTGCTTCGTCGAAGAGGACGTACCCGATGGACGATGCCCCGACTGCGTTTGTTTACCAACTAGTCCACCTTCCGGTAAGACACGAAATTTCATTACAACGTTAGCGTCCTCGAGTGATTGGTACTGTACTATTGGAGCTATACGCTTGAAATTTAATTCTAATCATAAACGTATTAGTATTGATGTAATTACCTTAGTGTCCCGGAAATAAGAATTTTGTAATTTTGGTGTTTTGGATATTCTTTGCACTGACTCTTTGTAAAGCGTATCCACGAAGGATTTCGTAAACATCACGTTAAATTTTTCTCGATAGTTCAAAACGCTCTGGGTACTATGAGTTCCGTCGGTGCGTGTCCTCCGCTGAATTGTCAAGATACGTCTAATTGCCGAGTAATCGAGAGATCCGGACAATGTCCGACTTGCGAATGTGGTGGCCAATATTACTGCGCCGATCCAATATGCGAACCCGGTTGCGAAGTGGAAGCTGACGTCACTAACCGATGTCCCGGTTGTAGATGTTCCGCTACCTACACGAACAAAACCGTTCAACAAAGGAGAAGTAACTCTACAAGTTGAATTAGTTTGCATGGATCTTATATTTGGGATGCGTCTTTAATCCTGGGGTTTCCGGGAACTTGTTTCCTTCGCTCTCCTTATTGGTATTTTTCTAACACTCAATCGTCTCTTCGCGCGTCATCGTTGATTTCACGGATACCATATTCGATTCCTTAATATTTTCAGCGAGACAAACGTCTTGTCTAACACCGATATGTCATCCTGGTTGCCACATTGTCTCGAAGAACGACGGTTGTTTAACTTGCAAGTGCGAGCAATGTATTCCACCGAAGTGTATTTGCCCTACCACCGTTTGCGAAGAAGGTTGCCATCTGGATCGGAACGTCTCTTACGGACAATGTCCAGTTTGCGTCTGTACCAGGGGTGGACTAGTAGGATTGAGGGGTGAGATATAATTTTATTTTAAAAATAGTCGCGAACAGTGCGAAGAAAATGGTTCTTAAAGTTCCTTAACAAGAGCGCGAGTATTTGCGCTACATAGTTGAGAATAAGTTAAAAAGATATTGGTTTGTCTTTTTCAAACAAACGCTGGTACCACGATACTCAAAAGGCGCTTAGAAAAATCCCCCAATACGACTATTTTAGTTACTTAAGGCCGCGTACGCTTCTAACCTAGAAAGTAGCGTAATTTTCTCACAGAATGTCTTAATTTCAGGAAGATGTCCAGTTCCTCCATGCAACGCGGCTAATTGCAAACTTGTATCCGAAGAAGATGGTTGTTTGAAATGTAAATGTGACGATTTATGTTTACCACCGAGATGTTTCTGCTCGAAACCAATGTGTAGCGACGGTTGCGAAATTGATACCGACGTTAGAGACGGTAGATGTCCCGGATGCAAATGCAAACCCAGTACTTTCATAGGTTCCGGTAAGCGTTATCGATGTTATCTAATAGATGGTTGAACCTTTAAAACTGATAATTCTTCCAGCTACTAGACCGGCCCCTCCTAAAGCTTTATGTCCACCGGCTCACAGATGCGACGCGCCTAATTGTAAACTAATGCTAAATCAAGAAGGTTGCGCTTATTGCGAATGCCATTCCGTGACTAGTTCTTGCACCGTGGACTCGTGTCCAGCAAATTGCAAGTTAGAAATACATCCTTCCAACGGAGAGTGTCCGATTTGCGTCTGCAAGTTCGACAAAAATGGTATGTTTAAACCATAAATACTAGTTCGGTTTAAAGTATCTTAAGGCTAAGTACTTAATCGTAATATCGCAGACGATGAACGAGAGTACGAAACGGTGTCGAGACAAAATTTGCAACCGAATGTTGGAAGCAATGAAAGACGTGGTGAAACTTGTCCGATTCTTAATTGCCCCAAATGTTTAAAAACTACGGATTCCCAAGGTTGTCAGCAATGCGATTGTAGCAGAACCTTAAGTAATCCCGGTAAGTTTCATTTTAGGACCCAGTTACTTGTCCCGATGAAGTTAGTTCGTAAAATTGTTTTCTTTCGTATTAGTGACATCACGTCCGCCCGTAAGACGCCCAAACCCCATGGTAACGACATCACCATCAACTACAGTGCCAGCGTGTCCCCAAGAAGTTTGCCAAGGCCCATTTTGTCGATCAGTTTTAGGAGACGATGGATGTCCTACTTGTCAATGCACGGAACCCGCCGAAACTATGTCTTGTACTAGACCGGAATGCCCAAGTACTTGCGCTTTAAAAAACAAACCCGGCGAATGTCCAGTGTGTACTTGTCCTACTAGATCTCCACCTTTAGGTAATTAACTTAGCTACGAACTTCGTATCGAGATTTGTATGTGAGAGTGGACAGTTGATGACTGAAGGTCAACGAAACAACTTTGATTCTTAATTACAGATAGATCGAATAGTGGTAGCTCATCTGGACGGAATCCGACACGTTCTTGTCCTAGCGAATCGTGTCACGGTATCAAATGCAAATTGATCCCTGGTAACAACGGTTGTCAAAAATGCGTTTGCGAAGAACCTTGCCGACACGTCACTTGCGAAAGACGATGCACAAAAATTGACAATCCGGGAAATGGAAAGTGTCCTTACTGTCTGTGCAATTTTTAATCGAAGTTTCGAGAAAACCAGGATGTCCTTATGTCCAAAATGGTAATTTTTAATTTTTAAATTGATTTTTGACAAGTTTTTGCCAAAAAGGAATTTATAATCTTACGTTAATCATTCGTAATGGATTTAACTAGTGACTAAAAGTTCAAGAGAAATTCGAAATAAGGCAAATGACAATGGACAAACTATATTGTTTTCCTAAGCCTATTTTCGGGTTAAATTGGAAACACGCTCGTTTGAGTCGTTTGTGAAACCCTCCCGGTAAATAAACTTAATTGTTTGAGGGTCCCATACGCGTTTATTGAAATCCCTTTAAAATAAATTCAAATTTCTATACAAACAATTTAATATTTCAATAAAAAAATTCCACGATAATTTTATATATATAAATTTTTAACGAGTATATTTCGCAACGGAGCAAGAAAGGATAGAAGTTACACTGGGTATTCTTATTCTTGGAACATTTTCCGAACTGGGTGTAGGGAACTATAGGTTTTCCGATCTCATTGGTTGTTAGCATCGAAAACGCTCTAGAAATTTGAAATGTCTAAAAACCATTAAGCAGTTGAACGTAATTTTTATCCTTTCTTGGCATTATTAATTAACTAACTAAATTATTGGCGAGCGTCATTGATGGTGTCTGGTACTTTAATTTCCATTCCATCAAGTTCTTTCGTCAAAAAAACTTGACAACCCAGTCTGGAACTGCGAATAAACGTAAATACACATTCACTAACTAATTAATCTTTAAGGTAATGCAATTAGTCGTACGTGTCTGTTAAACCGTAGGCCAAGTCGAGCATATCCATTTCTTCGTCACTTGGTTTATCTTTCATTTTTTGAAAAACTTCTTCGTTAAAAATCAAGTGACAAGTTGAACACGCCAAAGTTCCCTCGCAAGCTCCTATAATAAACTATACGATTAAAGCCTACCAAGAAGGCAAACATTTTTACGTTAGAGAGAATTTATATTTAATTGAGAATTGGGGGTAAAGTCGGAAATTTACGATGAAATTTCAGGGGCAGCCCTCATTGTGGTACACTCTTTACACGCCGATCTGCTAAGAGATGTCGCTATCATAGTTACCATTTTGATTCTATTCTGATTTCCTAAGCTATTACGAGTGAGACAAACTAGGCGGTAGCCCCTCCCTTCGCGCTTCGAGGCGTTTCCCATAGCAACGGGTGTAATACGTGGATAGGTACGAGAAGAGATATAGTGCAGTGCGGGGGCGCCATCTATTGTGATAATGCATAATTATATTTGTACTCCAATGGCGTAAAATTCTTCAAATATATGTTACCCATCGGAATCAATATAAATAAATCTCGAAACTATTTAAATTACAAAGCAATTGTATGGCCAATCACCGTTAAAACTGAATTAGTCCCGAATTAGGCTTAGAGCTGAAAAAACTTTTCCAAGTGTAAAAGTGATCGAACTCGGGTTTCTTGGTTCTATTCTATTAGCAAAAAGTGCAGTTTAAACTGTATTAGAAAGTAGCCAAGGCTTAAACCATTATCGTTAAGGAAAACGATTAACAGAAATTATTTACTGGGTAATAACTTTATGCAATCTTTAAAATCATTAAAAATCATTTCCCCAAACTTGTAAATAAAGGTACTTTCTAACTCAATCGGGTGGTGTTTTGTTAAACTATATTAAGTCAATATAAATCTCTCTTACTACTACCGATATGGTGGAGGAGTGAAATAACAATGGACGAAAATTTCAACCTTCTCTCAAACGTAAAAAATAAATGCCTTCTTGGTCATAAGTTAAGAAATAGGCTGTACCAAATCCATCAATATCAATATTTCTATCAACAACTACGTCAAGTAAACTATCGCCTTCCTTTCCTTGCGTAGTTATCTTTTCCCCATTCTGTTTAATGAAATTCACAGTAACGCTGAAAACATTACAAAAGAAATTTACTATTTAAAACATGGCAGGAAAAAATAAAAAAAATAATATATTAAATGGAGTTATTCCCAACTCAATTGTTTTACACTCCCTTTAAATTTTAACTCTACTCTGATAATTTTGACCCCTTTTTATGACATGTCAATTTCGATCAAGATAATAGAAAAAAGATCGGAAGGAAAGTGCTTTAGGTGAGTAAATGTTGATTCTTTAAATTTGAGATAACATATTAGACCTTCACCTAGATGCTGTGATAGCTAAGTGTATTGTTAGGTTTTTTTCAACCTTGGAAGTCGAGAAACTGATAAAATGTCAAACTAACTCTATAGCAAGGAGAACACATGTACATGGTGTATAAGTCTTAGATACTAGTTTTATGTTAGGGTGATAATAAGTATAGTTGGTAATACATTTAACATGGATAAAAATAGCGTAGGAACCGGTTGTCTATACTTGTAATAGTTATTAATTTTAAACGTACATATTTAATTTATTGTACTTTTAATCAGGAGTATATAAGAACCCTTTTGTCCAAATGGGGTTCTTGTAACTTCTGTATTATCAAAAGGGGATAGGTAGAAAAAAGGGTGCCTCTCGGGGTTCTTCCTAGCCCAAACTATGAAAGCCATGTAATATGTGAAGCTAAAATCTTCCTCCTCTCCCCCAACTTGAGGCAGCCAATCAGAGCGAGTCGCACGTCATGGTGACGTCATATATATATTGAATTTTTTTTCGTGAAAAAAAGTAGTTCAGTCTTAAAATCGTCTGGTAACTGTTCCACAAACACATGTGATACAAGGCTTAGCAAGCATAAAATGGATTACGCGCTTCAACTAATAAAGTTAGCAGATTCCGACGAATTTTTTAAAAGTAATGTCAAAAGAAAAGAAATAATAAATTCCATGAGGAACAGTGGTAGTCTGAAGGAATTGGTGGAAGACATGGACGCGCAGTATAACCTACTATATTCAAAACATGAAGACGATGCTCGTGGGGGCTATACTGTATTTTCCAAATGTTTGAACACCGATAGTTGTTTTTAAAGCAAACCCAAAGTGGCATTGCGTTTGTTTATTTTTCTGGGGCATTATGCCAAATCACGCCCAACTTCTAAGTTTCAATTTTATAAATTTCGCATATCATAATAAAAAAATAACCTGTCAACAGTAAATCCATCCAAAACACAAGCACACTAGAGTGACTAGAAAATTTTCCAAGGACGCCATAAATTCTCGGATGAGCAACTTTTTTAAGACCTATTTTATCGAAAGCCTTTTTACGCCCAAATTTTGCTACGCCGCTATATGTACTCCTCCGCTTAAGGGGGTCGGCATTTTTCTTGGGAGAAAGGGGGTATTGCATTATTTCAGGTCCGAGGCTAGAAGGCCAGAGGCACCCTTTTTTCTACCTATCCCCTTTTGGTATTATGTAAAGGTAAAACGATTTTGGATAGTAACATGCGTAAAAAAATAATTTTTATCTTACATTTCCTTTTTCATCGTAGCTTGAGAAGTATTAATCCAACGTTTAAACTCAATATTACGTAACACATATTTATTAACACTTATTGTTGTACCCGGATTCACCGAGATAATTCTCAGACAAGAAACATCACTATGTAAAGTACGCGGTTTAGCAAAACTCGCGCCATGTTTTAAAAGTCCTTTAAAAGCTTTTCTACTTAGGTGGCTGAGAAACATGATGAAATTATGAAACCGGAACTTTAATTAGTTCTACTGCTAGAACAAAATAAAGCGTAATGTGGGTTGACGAAATTGATGCCTTGAATTCAATATAGATTTGACCGTGTTTGAGAAAGCAGACAATGCATTAGACCTTAGATCAGAAGTATGGGCTGAAAATATTCAACGAATTGGTGAGATAAATGTCGAGTGACTCCAGTCAGTAGTATACTTGAGCAGCTAGATCGCCAGCTTTATTTAATTAATCTTAACATAGAATTTAAGTGTAAAGTTCAAGGTTGTTTGTAGGATGATAAGGTTAAATGAAAAACACGCTCGTTTTGTTAATTTTTGAGTTAATTATTTTTATTAAAGAAAAAAAGGACTCCAAATTTTAAACAATTTATTATTTCAATTGAAAATTTCACGTTCATTCTAAATAATACTATAAAATATATATACATTTTTAACGAGTATTTACTACATATATTTAATTACAAAACTGAGGGTCACTGGTTCCAGGAACTAGTTCTAAACTTCTAATCGAATCGGAGTAAGCACTAAGCAGTTTAGTTATTTTGAAATAAAAAAAAAAAAAAACTTATTTCTAGGCCTACTCGCTGCACAGAACCACAGAAAGCCATTGCAGACGACGCCAAGCTGTCGAGGCTTATTTGGCGTTGTATTTTTTGTAAATAATTAAAACATGATTAAAATTAGTTATTTAATTTAATTAACCCTTACTCTCAATAATTTTGATCGATATTTTTACCAAAGCTGAAAATGGGAAAGGGATACAACAATTACGTAAATATATAAATTTAGAGTTTCTCTTACGCGTGGTGTTAATGTTATAGAAAAATTATTATAGTTTACTTTTTAATTTTTCACAGATGTGTAAGAAACCTTTCCACCCTGGCTCAAAATCAAACATTAAACGAGTAAGTATTTCATTGATAAATAAATTTAAACTGGTGTATTTTAACGTAGTACTTGAAATGTTATGTACTTTGATTTCAGGCATGGATGGCGGAACAACGTCTCGACAATGACAAAAAGAAGCAAGATGAACTTCGAGTTCAATACGAGAAGGAGCAAGAGCTTTATAATAACAAGTATATTAATGTCATAATTTCAATTAATTTATCTTATTCAAATTTATACCAAAGTTTATCGTTACTGTTTAGGGCTTCGATAAGTAACGAAAGCAAAGACAAACTTGCGCTTAATTTCATGTACGAAGCGCCACCCGGTGCAAAAAGAGGTATGTAAAAAGCATTTCCTTCAAAATTTGGTTATGTTGAATAAAAATTACATTCCTATTTTCACGTTCATCTGAAATCAAATTAAAAGAACACCAGGTTAGTTAACTTAGAGGTGTAAAAGAAATAGTTGAATGTAGCTAACGTTTGTCTATTAACTAGAGAGAAGATGATGAACCCGAGTACAAATTTGAGTGGCAAAGAAAATACAATGCTCCCAGAGAAGAGTAAAAAACTTTTCAGCGTACTTTCAGCGATGAGTTTTGAATAACCGTAATTTCTTTTATACTTCTAGTTTTGCGAAGGATAACAAAGAAATTAGGGACCAACCATTTGGTATCCCAGTTCGAAATGTAAGATGTATAAAATGTCATCAATGGGGTCATCTAAACACCGATAGGGAATGCCCCTTATTTAATCAAGCCAGTAAAAATGGAGCCTCATCGTGTATGTAATCGTTATTTTATTTTCTCTTTCGTTAAGTAAACAAAACTGTGCCATTAATGTCTCCCAATGCCTATCCCAATGTGATCTGACAACTTAATTTTTTTTTAAAGGCCCTTCTATTTAGGCCAAATTGTTTGGCCAAAATAGTCGCCATTGCTATTTTGGGCCCAAAAACTTCATTATCTCTTAAAATCAATGAATTATCGAGCAATTATAATTATATACCTTTACAGATACGTGGAAAAATTTTCTCTTTTTTTAAATTTCAGCTTCAATTGATCCATTTGAATTAATGCGTCAGATGAGGGAAGATGGTTTGCAGTTGAAGAAGGACGTTATTGGTCATCAGTTTGCCGCCGAATGCGCCAATCAGGTAAAGAGTAATCTTTTGAAGCCTAACAAAGCTATCAATCGAGTAGATAAGCCTAACGAAGCTATCAATCGAGTTGCTAAGCCTAACGAAGCTATCAATCGAGTTGCTAAGCCTAACGAAGCTATCAATCGAGTTGCTAAGCCTAACGAAGCTATCAATCGAGTTGCTAAGCCTAACGAAGCTATCAATCGAGTTGCTAAGCCTAACGAAGCTATCAATCGAGTTGCTAAGCCTAACGAAGCTATCAATCGAGTAGATAAGCCTAACGAAGCAATCAATCGAGTAGATAAGCCTAACGAAGCTATCAATCGAGTATCTAAGCCTAACGAAGCTATCAATCGAGTATCTAAGCCTAACGAAGCTATCAACTGATTAGCTAAGCCTAACGAAGCTATCAATCGAGTAGCTAAGCCTAACGAAGCTATCAATCGAGTAGCTAAGCCTAACGAAGCTATCAATCGAGTAGCGAAGCCTAACGAAGCTATCAACCGAGTAGCTAAACCTAACGAAGCTATAGCCCGAGATTCGAAAGCTAGCCACCCAAAATTTTCAAAATAAATGTATTTCCTCCACCCCACCCCCACTTAGCCCCCCTTAGAAAATCCTAGCAATGCCCCTGGATGCGTCTCACTAGATATTGATCTTTAATAGCAAATGTTAAGCGATGGCGAAGAAGAGGATCCTGAAATGGAATTCCTGAAAACTCTTTCGACTAAACAGAAGAAAAAACTATTGAGGTATGAATGCGTTCATTTCCCAATAATGTCTAATCTTTCTTTATTTAATTATAATTAAATACACATTGAAAAATAATCTCTTTTATGATAATTTATTCTTATTTAACAGGAAATTGAATAAATTGGCTGTGAAACAAAATGCGGAAACATCAGTGGGCGATGATGGAACGAAGAAAAAGAAAAGTAAAAGCAAAAAGAAGAAAGAGAGCAAGAAAAGGAAAAAAAAAAGTTCAGGTAAGATTTTATCTTTAACCTAAATATACTGAATCACCCGGATGAGGCGCGGATTTCCAAAATGGTGAGAGAAAGGGATTTCATTTGGTCCATACAAGAATGACCCTTTATTAATTAAGACTTTTTGCGGCGTCTTAAATTGAAGGTCGCCATCTTAAACGAAAGATTGTTTTGTTCAAGGCAGTAGGTACTATTCATACTGTTAAGCCTAGTTCATACACAGACCTAAATGGGCTTCGGTTTCTATAACTGGTTATCAAACCAACTTGAGAAATCAGTTCGTGTTGGTTCGGGAAGCAATTTGCAGGTCAAGTCGCTTCGGTTCAATCTTCTTTGAAAATAACGAGGCGAGGAGACAAATTTGCTGATAAATCTTAAAATAACGCGAATAAAATTCTATTTTCTGTCAGAAATTATTAACCAACGAGTTGCAAACACGATTTACTAATTAGTTTGAGATAATTATTTAATAATTTTAAATTCTGGGCATTTTTTTAAAACGACGCTAAGCCTTGGCGTAGGTCGAACCGGGGCGAACGGCCGCGAACCTTCTTGTCAGCGTGTGAACCAGGGAAAACGGAAAACGCTTCGTACTGGTTTTGGAAGCGATTTTGGAAGTATGAACGAGGCTTTAGGGTTAAAACTACTGTAGATAGGGTTTTGGCAACTATATAGTTCTTTTTCCGGGAACTACAGGCTTCTAGGGGAGTGAGATAGTCGCGCGACAGACCAGTAAGAAATATCACCTCGTTTCTTGGTGACAAAAATGGCGAATTGGGGGGTGGACCTAAGGGGAACGGGCAAAATGGTAGCGGCAAAAAGTCTAGTGCCGTAACTTTTCTCTATGATCTTCTTGGCATAAACAGATTGCGCCATTAGAAAGTAGACATTCAAAATAATAATAATTGACATTGTGGCAATCCTTCAAGCTAATTTTAGAATCTACCTTTGTTTCTCAGATTCTGAATGTAATAAAAAGAAGCGCAGATCTCATTCCGAGAAAGCCGCATCGAGCGAAGAAAGTTCGAGTGATTCCTCTAATTCATCGGACTCTAATTGCGGTAAAAATCGTAAGAGAAAAAGTGAGCAAAAATATCATAGCGGTAGTAAGAAAAGAAAGGATTGAATTCGGTTCATTTAAAAAAAGAAATATCTGTTTCTTTAGAGGAAGTTTTTATTTTTTAAACTCTCGTAATCCTCCGAATATTTCGACGAATGTTTTCAAATTAATTAGAGTCAGCTCACGACTAACTGACCGAATTTAAAGCGATTGCGCATTTGGTTTTACAAAAGTAGAGGCATTCTTAAAGAAACGTAAATTGTAAGGTTGTGAAAATTTATGCAAATGTTACGGCGTACTAATATTATGCAATAGTAATTAAAAAACTAATAAAAAAAAAACTATGGGGTACTATTTGCAAAATATAAAAAAAAAAAACATCGAAAAAATCTTTGGTCAAGCGTAACAACAAAAAAATATTCCAATGGGTACTTCTTGTAAAAAAATAAAAAAAAATTAAAAAAAAAATAAAAAACAAGGGGTACTCCTTGTAAAAAAAATCAAAAAAAAAAAAAATAAATAAATAATCAAAAATGTAAAAAAAAAAAAATAAATACACCCCCTGTTAAATAAATAATCAAAAATTTTACAAGGGGTACCCCTTGTAAAATAAAATAAATACACCCCCTGTAAAATAAATAATCAAAAATTTTACAAGGGGTACCCAATCTCAATTTTCCCAATCTCAATTTTCCCAATCTCAAGGGGGTGTATTTTTTACAGGGGGTGTATTTTTTACAGGGGGTGTATTTTTTACAGGGGGTGTATTTTTTACAGGGGGTGTTTTTTTTACAGGGGGTGTATTTTTTACAGGGGGTGTATTTTTTACAGGGGGTGTATTTTTTACAGGGGGTGTATTTTTTACAGGGGGTGTATTTTTTACAGGGGGTGTATTTTTTACAGGGGGTGTATTTTTTACAGGGGGTGTATTTTTTACAGGGGGTGTATTTTTTACAGGGGGTGTATTTTTTACAGGGGGTGTATTTTTTACAGGGGGTGTATTTTTTACAGGGGGTGTATTTTTTACAGGGGGTGTATTTTTTACAGGGGGTGTATTTTTTACAGGGGGTGTATTTTTTACAGGGGGTGTATTTTTTACAGGGGGTGTATTTTTTACAGGGGGTGTATTTTTTACAGGGGGTGTATTTTTTACAGGGGGTGTATTTTTTACAGGGGGTGTATTTTTTACAGGGGGTGTATTTTTTACAGGGGGTGTATTTTTTACAGGGGGTGTATTTTTTACAGGGGGTGTATTTTTTACAGGGGGTGTATTTTTTACAGGGGGTGTATTTTTTACAGGGGGTGTATTTTTTACAGGGGGTGTATTTTTTACAGGGGGTGTATTTTTTACAGGGGGTGTATTTTTTACAGGGGGTGTATTTTTTACAGGGGGTGTATTTTTTACAGGGGGTGTATTTTTTACAGGGGGTGTATTTTTTACAGGGGGTGTATTTTTTACAGGGGGTGTATTTTTTACAGGGGGTGTATTTTTTACAGGGGGTGTATTTTTTACAGGGGGTGTATTTTTTACAGGGGGTGTATTTTTTACAGGGGGTGTATTTTTTACAGGGGGTGTATTTTTTACAGGGGGTGTATTTTTTACAGGGGGTGTATTTTTTACAGGGGGTGTATTTTTTACAGGGGGTGTATTTTTTACAGGGGGTGTATTTTTTACAGGGGGTGTATTTTTTACAGGGGGTGTATTTTTTACAGGGGGTGTATTTTTTACAGGGGGTGTATTTTTTACAGGGGGTGTATTTTTTACAGGGGGTGTATTTTTTACAGGGGGTGTATTTTTTACAGGGGGTGTATTTTTTACAGGGGGTGTATTTTTTACAGGGGGTGTATTTTTTACAGGGGGTGTATTTTTTACAGGGGGTGTATTTTTTACAGGGGGTGTATTTTTTACAGGGGGTGTATTTTCCCAATCTCAATTTTCCCAATCTCAAGGGGGTGTATTTTTTACAGGGGGTGTATTTTTTACAATGGGTGTATTTTTTACAGGGGGTGTATTTTTTACAGGGGGTGTATTTTTTACAGGGGGTGTATTTTCACAGGGGGTGTATTTTTACAGGGGGTGTATTTTCCCAATCTCAATTTTCCCAATCTCAATTTTCCCAATCTCAATTTTCCCAATCTCAATTTTCGCAATCTCAATTTTACAGGGGGTGTATTTTTTACAGGGGGTGTATTTTTACAGGGGGTGTATTTTTACAGGGGTGTATTTTTACAGGGGTGTATTTTTACAGGGGGTGTATTTTTTACAGGGGGTGTATTTTTTACAGGGGGTGTATTTTTTACAGGGGGTGTATTTTTTACAGGGGGTGTATTTTTTACAGGGGGTGTATTTTTTACAGGGGGTGTATTTTTTACAGGGGGTGTATTTTTACAGGGGGTGGATTTTTTACAGGGGGTGTATTTTTTACAGGGGGTGTATTTTTTACAGGGGGTGGATTTTTTACAGGGGGTGTATTTTTTACAGGGGGTGTATTTTTTACAGGGGGTGTATTTTTTACAGGGGGTGTATTTTTTACAGGGGGTGTATTTTTTACAGGGGGTGTATTTTTTACAGGGGGTGTATTTTTTACAGGGGGTGTTTTTTTTACAGGGGGTGTATTTTTTACAGGGGGTGTATTTTTTACAGGGGGTGTATTTTTTACAGGGGGTGTATTTTTTACAGGGGGTGTATTTTTTACAGGGGGTGTATTTTTTACAGGGGGTGTATTTTTTACAGGGGGTGTATTTTTTACAGGGGGTGTATTTTTTACAGGGGGTGTATTTTTTACAGGGGGTGTATTTTTTACAGGGGGTGTATTTTTTACAGGGGGTGTATTTTTTACAGGGGGTGTATTTTCCCAATCTCAATTTTCCCAATCTCAAGGGGGTGTATTTTTTACAGGGGGTGTATTTTTTACAATGGGTGTATTTTTTACAGGGGGTGTATTTTTTACAGGGGGTGTATTTTTTACAGGGGGTGTATTTTCACAGGGGGTGTATTTTTACAGGGGGTGTATTTTCCCAATCTCAATTTTCCCAATCTCAATTTTCCCAATCTCAATTTTCCCAATCTCAATTTTCGCAATCTCAATTTTACAGGGGGTGTATTTTTTACAGGGGGTGTATTTTTACAGGGGGTGTATTTTTACAGGGGTGTATTTTTACAGGGGTGTATTTTTACAGGGGGTGTATTTTTTACAGGGGGTGTATTTTTTACAGGGGGTGTATTTTTTACAGGGGGTGTATTTTTTACAGGGGGTGTATTTTTTACAGGGGGTGTATTTTTTACAGGGGGTGTATTTTTTACAGGGGGTGTATTTTTACAGGGGGTGGATTTTTTACAGGGGGTGTATTTTTTACAGGGGGTGTATTTTTTACAGGGGGTGTATTTTTTACAGGGGGTGTATTTTTTACAGGGGGTGTATTTTTTACAGGGGGTGTATTTTTTACAGGGGGTGTATTTTTTACAGGGGGTGTATTTTTTACAGGGGGTGTATTTTTTACAGGGGGTGTATTTTTTACAGGGGGTGTTTTTTTTACAGGGGGTGTATTTTTTACAGGGGGTGTATTTTTTACAGGGGGTGTATTTTTTACAGGGGGTGTATTTTTTACAGGGGGTGTATTTTTTACAGGGGGTGTATTTTTTACAGGGGGTGTATTTTTTACAGGGGGTGTATTTTTTACAGGGGGTGTATTTTTTACAGGGGGTGTATTTTTTACAGGGGGTGTATTTTTTACAGGGGGTGTATTTTTACAGGGGGTGTATTATTTACAGGGGGTGTATTTTTACAGGGGGTGTATTTTCCCAATCTCAATTTTCCCAATCTCAATTTTCCCAATCTCAATTTTCCCAATCTCAAGGGGGTGTATTTTTTACAGGGGGTGTATTTTTTACAGGGGGTGTATTTTTTACAATGGGTGTATTTTTTACATGGGGTGTATTTTTTACAGGGGGTGTATTTTTTACAGGGGGTGTATTTTCACAGGGGGTGTATTTTTACAGGGGGTGTATTTTTTACAGGGGGTGTATTTTTTACAGGGGGTGTATTTTTTGCAGGGGGTGTATTTTTACAGGGGGTGTATTTTTTACAGGGGTGTATTTTTTACAGGGGGTGTATTTTTTACAGGGGGTGTATTTTTACAGGGGGTGTATTTTCCCAATCTCAATTTTCCCAATCTCAATTTTCCCAATCTCAATTTTCTCAATCTCAATTTTCCCAATCTCAATTTTCCCAATCTCAATTTTCCCAATCTCAATTTTCCCAATCTCAATTTTCCCAATCTCAAGGGGGTGTATTTTTTACAGGGGGTGTATTTTTTACAGGGGGGTGTATTTTTTACAGGGGGGTGTATTTTTTACAGGGGGTGTATTTTTTACAGGGGGTGTATTTTTTACAGGGGGTGTATTTTTTACAGGGGGTGTATTTTTTACAGGGGGTGTATTTTTTACAAGGGGTGTATTTTTACAGGGGGTGTATTTTTTACAGGGGGTGTATTTTTTACAGGGGGTGTATTTTTTACAGGGGGTGTATTTTTTACAGGGGGTGTATTTTTTACAGGGAGTGTATTTTTTACAGGGGGTGTATTTTTTACAGGGGGTGTATTTTTTACAGGGGGTGTATTTTTTACAGGGGGTGTATTTTTTACAGGGGGTGTATTTTTTACAGGGGGTGTATTTTTTACAATGGGTGTATTTTTTACAGGGGGTGTATTTTTTACAGGGGGTGTATTTTTTACAGGGGGTGTATTTTTACAGGGGGTGTATTTTCCCAATCTCAATTTTCCCAATCTCAATTTTCCCAATCTCAATTTTCCCAATCTCAATTTTCCTAATCTCAATTTTCCCAATCTCAAGGGGGTGTATTTTTTACAGGGGGGTGTATTTTTTACAGGGGGGTGTATTTTTTACAGGGGGTGTATTTTTTACAGGGGGTGTATTTTTTACAGGGGGTGTATTTTTACAGGGGGTGTATTTTTTACAGGGGGTGTATTTTTTACAGGGGGTGTATTTTTTACAGGGGGTGTATTTTTACAGGGGGTGTATTTTTACAGGGGGTGTATTTTTTACAGGGGGTGTATTTTTTACAGGGGGTATATTTTTACAGGGGGTGTATTTTTACAGGGGGTGTATTTTCCCAATCTCAATTTTCCCAATCTCAATTTTCCCAATCTCAATTTTCCCAATCTCAATTTTCCCAATCTCAATTTTCCCAATCTCAATTTTCCCAATCTCAATTTTCCCAATCTCAATTTTCCCATTCTCAATTTTCCCAATCTCAATTTTCCCAATCTCAATTTTCCCAATCTCAATTTTACAGGGGGTGTATTTTTTACAGGGGGTGTATTTTTTACAGGGGGTGTATTTTTACAGGGGTGTATTTTTACAGGGGTGTATTTTTACAGGGGGTGTATTTTTTACAGGGGGTGTATTTTTTACAGGGGGTGTATTTTTTACAGGGGGTGTATTTTTTACAGGGGGTGTATTTTTTACAGGGGGTGTATTTTTTACAGGGGGTGTATTTTTTACAGGGGGTGTATTTTTTACAGGGGGTGTATTTTTACAGGGGGTGTATTTTTTACAGGGGGTGTATTTTTTACAGGGGGTGTATTTTTTACAGGGGGTGTATTTTTTACAGGGGGTGTATTTTTTACAGGGGGTGTATTTTTTACAGGGGGTGTATTTTTTACAGGGGGTGTATTTTTTACAGGGGGTGTATTTTTTACAGGGGGTGTATTTTTTACAGGGGGTGTTTTTTTTACAGGGGGTGTATTTTTTACAGGGGGTGTATTTTTTACAGGGGGTGTATTTTTTACAGGGGGTGTATTTTTTACAGGGGGTGTATTTTTTACAGGGGGTGTATTTTTTACAGGGGGTGTATTTTCCCAATCTCAATTTTCCCAATCTCAATTTTCCCAATCTCAATTTTCCCAATCTCAATTTTCCCAATCTCAATTTTCCCAATCTCAAGGGGGTGTATTTTTTACAGGGGGTGTATTTTTTACAATGGGTGTATTTTTTACAGGGGGTGTATTTTTTACAGGGGGTGTATTTTTTACAGGGGGTGTATTTTCACAGGGGGTGTATTTTTACAGGGGGTGTATTTTTTACAGGGGGTGTATTTTTTACAGGGGGTGTATTTTTTGCAGGGGGTGTATTTTTACAGGGGGTGTATTTTTTACAGGGGTGTATTTTTTACAGGGGGTGTATTTTTTACAGGGGGTGTATTTTTACAGGGGGTGTATTTTTACAGGGGGTGTATTTTCCCAATCTCAATTTTCCCAATCTCAATTTTCCCAATCTCAATTTTCTCAATCTCAATTTTCCCAATCTCAATTTTCCCAATCTCAATTTTCCCAATCTCAATTTTCCCAATCTCAATTTTCCCAATCTCAATTTTCCCAATCTCAAGGGGGTGTATTTTTTACAGGGGGTGTATTTTTTACAGGGGGGGTGTATTTTTTACAGGGGGGTGTATTTTTTACAGGGGGTGTATTTTTTACAGGGGGTGTATTTTTTACAGGGGGTGTATTTTTTACAGGGGGTGTATTTTTTACAGGGGGTGTATTTTTTACAAGGGGTGTATTTTTACAGGGGGTGTATTTTTTACAGGGGGTGTATTTTTTACAGGGGGTGTATTTTTTACAGGGGGTGTATTTTTTACAGGGGGTGTATTTTTTACAGGGAGTGTATTTTTTACAGGGGGTGTATTTTTTACAGGGGGTGTATTTTTTACAGGGGGTGTATTTTTTACAGGGGGTGTATTTTTTACAGGGGGTGTATTTTTTACAGGGGGTGTATTTTTACAGGGGGTGTATTTTTTACAGGGGGTGTATTTTTTACAGGGGGTGTATTTTTTACAGGGGGTGTATTTTTACAGGGGGTGTATTTTCCCAATCTCAATTTTCCCAATCTCAATTTTCCCAATCTCAATTTTCCCAATCTCAATTTTCCTAATCTCAATTTTCCCAATCTCAAGGGGGTGTATTTTTTACAGGGGGTGTATTTTTTACAGGGGGTGTATTTTTTACAGGGGGTGTATTTTTACAGGGGGTGTATTTTTTACAGGGGGTGTATTTTTTACAGGGGGTGTATTTTTTACAGGGGGTGTATTTTTACAGGGGGTGTATTTTTACAGGGGGTGTATTTTTTACAGGGGGTGTATTTTTTACAGGGGGTGTATTTTTACAGGGGGTGTATTTTTACAGGGGGTGTATTTTCCCAATCTCAATTTTCCCAATCTCAATTTTCCCAATCTCAATTTTCCCAATCTCAATTTTCCCAATCTCAATTTTCCCAATCTCAATTTTCCCAATCTCAATTTTCCCAATCTCAATTTTCCCATTCTCAATTTTCCCAATCTCAATTTTCCCAATCTCAATTTTCCCAATCTCAATTTTCCCAATCTCAATTTTACAGGGGGTGTATTTTTTACAGGGGGTGTATTTTTTACAGGGGGTGTATTTTTACAGGGGTGTATTTTTACAGGGGTGTATTTTTACAGGGGTGTATTTTTTACAGGGGGTGTATTTTTTACAGGGGGTGTATTTTTTACAGGGGGTGTATTTTTTACAAGGGGTGTATTTTTTACAGGGGGTGCATTTTTTACAGGGGGTGTATTTTTTACAGGGGGTGTATTTTTTACAGGGGGTGTATTTTTTACAGGGAGTGTATTTTTTACAGGGGTGTACTTTTTACAGGGGGTGTATTTTTTACAGGGGGTGTATTTTTTACAGGGGGTGCATTTTTTACAGGGGGTGTATTTTTTACAGGGGGTGTATTTTTTACAGGGGGTGTATTTTTTACAGGGAGTGTATTTTTTACAGGGGTGTACTTTTTACAGGGGGTGTATTTTTTACAGGGGGTGTATTTTTTACAGGGGGTGCATTTTTTACAGGGGGTGTATTTTTTACAGGGGGTGTATTTTTTACAGGGGGTGTATTTTTACAGGGAGTGTATTTTTTACAGGGGTGTACTTTTTACAGGGGGTGTATTTTTTACAGGGGGTGTATTTTTTACAGGGGGTGTATTTTTTACAGGGGGTGTATTTTTTACAGGGGGTGTATTTTTACAGGGGGTGTATTTTTACAGGGGGTGTATTTTTTACAGGGGGTGTATTTTTACAGGGGGTGTATTTTTACAGGGGGTGTATTTTTACAGGGGGTGTATTTTTACAGGGGGTGTATTTTCCCAATCTCAATTTTCCCAATCTCAATTTTCCCAATCTCAATTTTCCCAATCTCAATTTTCCCAATCTCAATTTTCCCAATCTCAATTTTCCCAATCTCAATTTTCCCAATCTCAATTTTCCCAATCTCAATTTTCCCAATCTCAATTTTCCCAATCTCAATTTTCCCAATCTCAATTTTCCCAATCTCAATTTTCCCAATCTCAATTTTCCCAATCTCAATTTTCCCAATCTCAATTTTCCCAATCTCAATTTTCCCAATCTCAATTTTCCCAATCTCAATTTTCCCAATCTCAATTTTACAGGGGGTGTATTTTTACAGGGGGTGTATTTTTTAAGGGGGTGTATTTTTTACAGGGGGTGTATTTTTTACAGGGGGTGTATTTTTACAGGGGATTTATTTTTACAGGGGGTGTATTTTTTACAGGGGGTGTATTTTTTACAGGGGGGTGTATTTTTACAGGGGGTGTATTTTTACAGGGGGTGCATTTTTACAGGGGGTGTATTTTTACAGGGGGTGTATTTTTACAGGGGGTGTATTTTTACAGGGGGTGTATTTTTACAGGGGGTGTATTTTTACAGGGGGTGTATTTTTTACAGGGGGTGTATTTTTTACAGGGGGTGTATTTTTTACAGGGGGTGTATTTTTTACAGGGGGTGTTTTTTTACAGGGGGTGTATTTTTACAGGGGGTGTATTTTTTCAGGGGGTGTATTTTTACAGGGGGTGTATTTTTTACAGGGGGTGTATTTTTTACAGGGGGTGTATTTTTTACAGGGGGTGTATTTTTATAGGGGGTGTATTTTTACTGGGGGTGGATTTTTTACAGGGGGTGTATTTTTACAGGGGGTGTATTTTTTTATTTTAACATTGCCCATGCTAAATTCTCATAGGAATAACGCTACCATAGGTTTAACATTACCCATGCTAAATTCTCATAGGAATAACGCTACCATTGGATTAACATTACCCATGCTAAATTCTCATAGGAATAACGCTACCATTGGATTAACATTACCCATGCTAAAATCTCATAGGAATAACGCTATCATAGGTTTAACATTACCAATGCTAAATTCTCATAGGAATAACGCTACCATTGGATTAACATTACCCATGCTAAATTCTCATAGGAATAACTCTATCATACGTTTAACATTGCCCATGCTAAATTCTCATAGGAATAACGCTACCATAGGATTAACATTACCCATGCTAAAATCTCATAGGAATAACGCTACCATAGGTTTAACATTACCCATGCTAAATTCTCATAGGAATAACGCTACCATAGGATTAACATTACCCATGCTAAAATCTCATAGGAATAACGCTACCATAGGTTTAACATTGCCCATGCTAAATTCTCATAGGAATAACGCTACCATTGGATTAACATTACCCATGCTAAAATCTCATAGGAATAACGCTATCATAGGTTTAACATTACCAATGCTAAATTCTCATAGGAATAACGCTACCATTGGATTAACATTACCCATGCTAAATTCTCATAGGAATAACTCTATCATACGTTTAACATTGCCCATGCTAAATTCTCATAGGAATAACGCTACCATAGGATTAACATTACCCATGCTAAAATCTCATAGGAATAACGCTACCATAGGTTTAACATTACCCATGCTAAATTCTCATAGGAATAACGCTACCATTGGATTAACATTACCCATGCTAAATTCTCATAGGAATAACGCTACCATTGGATTAACATTACCCATGCTAAAATCTCATAGGAATAACGCTATCATAGGTTTAACATTACCAATGCTAAATTCTCATAGGAATAACGCTACCATTGGATTAACATTACCCATGCTAAATTCTCATAGGAATAACTCTATCATACGTTTAACATTGCCCATGCTAAATTCTCATAGGAATAACGCTACCATAGGATTAACATTACCCATGCTAAAATCTCATAGGAATAACGCTACCATAGGTTTAACATTACCCATGCTAAATTCTCATAGGAATAACGCTACCATAGGATTAACATTACCCATGCTAAAATCTCATAGGAATAACGCTACCATAGGTTTAACATTGCCCATGCTAAATTCTCATAGGAATAACGCTACCATTGGATTAACATTACCCATGCTAAAATCTCATAGGAATAACGCTATCATAGGTTTAACATTACCAATGCTAAATTCTCATAGGAATAACGCTACCATTGGATTAACATTACCCATGCTAAATTCTCATAGGAATAACTCTATCATACGTTTAACATTGCCCATGCTAAATTCTCATAGGAATAACGCTACCATAGGATTAACATTACCCATGCTAAAATCTCATAGGAATAACGCTACCATAGGTTTAACATTACCCATGCTAAATTCTCATAGGAATAACGCTACCATTGGATTAACATTACCCATGCTAAATTCTCATAGGAATAACGCTACCTTTGGATTAACATTACCCATGCTAAAATCTCATAGGAATAACGATACCATTGGATTAACATTACCCATGTTAAATTCTCATAGGAATAACGCTATCATACGTTTAACATTGCCCATGCTAAATTCTCATAGGAATAACGCTACCATAGGATTAACATTACCCATGCTAAAATCTCATAGGAATAACGCTATCATAGGTTTAACATTACCAATGCTAAATTCTCATAGGAATAACGCTACCATTGGATTAACATTACCCATGCTAAATTCTCATAGGAATAACTCTATCATACGTTTAACATTGCCCATGCTAAATTCTCATAGGAATAACGCTACCATAGGATTAACATTACCCATGCTAAAATCTCATAGGAATAACGCTACCATAGGTTTAACATTACCCATGCTAAATTCTCATAGGAATAACGCTACCATTGGATTAACATTACCCATGCTAAATTCTCATAGGAATAACGCTACCATTGGATTAACATTACCCATGCTAAAATCTCATAGGAATAACGCTATCATAGGTTTAACATTACCAATGCTAAATTCTCATAGGAATAACGCTACCATTGGATTAACATTACCCATGCTAAATTCTCATAGGAATAACTCTATCATACGTTTAACATTGCCCATGCTAAATTCTCATAGGAATAACGCTACCATAGGATTAACATTACCCATGCTAAAATCTCATAGGAATAACGCTACCATAGGTTTAACATTACCCATGCTAAATTCTCATAGGAATAACGCTATCATAGGATTAACATTACCCATGCTAAATTCTCATTGGAATAACGCTATCATAGGGTTAACATTACCATGTTAACTTCTCATAAGAAAAATTCTACCATAGGAGGTTTTTGTAGCTGATATAACTCCCAAAGTTATTAAGGGGCCAATCATATGCCTAGTTGAATCCTTGGTCCAATCATATGTTTGGTCGGAATTGTGGACAGTCGGAATTGCGAACAGTCGGAATTACGGCCATAATAAATAATTCTTAATTATTAAAATACACCCCCTGTAAAAATACACCCCCTGTAAAAATACACCCCCTGTAAAAATACACCCCATGTAAAAATACACCCCCTGTAAAAATACACCCCCTGTAAAAATACACCCCCTGTAAAAATACACCCTATGTAAAAATACACCCCCTGTAAAAATACACCCCCTGTAAAAATACACCCCCTGTAAAAAATACACCCCCTGTAAAAAATACACCCCCTGTAAAAAATACACCCCCTGTAAAAAATACACCCCCTGTAAAAAATACACCCCCTGTAAAATTGAGATTGGGAAAATTGAGATTGGGAAAATTGAGATTGGGAAAATACACCCCCTGTAAAAATACTCCCCCTGTAAAAATACTCCCCCTGTAAAAATACACCCCCTGTAAAAATACACCCCCTGTAAAAATACACCCCCTGTAAAAATACACCCCTGTAAAAATACACCCCTTGTAAAAATACACCCCATGTAAAAATACACCCCATGTAAAAATACACCCCCTGTAAAAATACACCCCCTGTAAAAATACACCCCCTGTAAAAATACACCCCCTGTAAAAATACACCCCCTGTAAAAAATACACCCCCTGTAAAAATACACCCCTTGTAAAAATACACCCCCTGTAAAAATACACCCCCTGTAAAAATACACCCCCTGTAAAAATACACCCCCTGTAAAAATACACCCCCTGTAAAAAATACACCCCCTGTAAAAAATACACCCCCTGTAAAAATACACCCCCTGTAAAAAATACACCTCCTGTAAAAAATACACCCCCTGTAAAAAATACACCCCCTGTAAAAAATACACCCCCTGTAAAAATACACCCCCTGTAAAATTGAGATTGGGAAAATTGAGATTGGGAAAATTGAGATTGGGAAAATTGAGATTGGGAAAATACACCCCCTGTAAAAATACTCCCCCTGTAAAAATACACCCCCTGTAAAAATACACCCCCTGTAAAAATACACCCCCTGTAAAAAATACACCCCCTGTAAAAAATACACCCCCTGTAAAAAATACACCCCCTGTAAAAAATACACCCCCTGTAAAAAATACACCCCCTGTAAAAAATACACCCCCTGTAAAAAATACACCCCCTGTAAAAAATACACCCCCTGTAAAAAATACACCCCCTGTAAAAATACACCCCCTGTAAAATTGAGATTGGGAAAATTGAGATTAGGAAAATTGAGATTGGGAAAATTGAGATTGGGAAAATACACCCCCTGTAAAAATACTCCCCCTGTAAAAATACACCCCCTGTAAAAAATACACCCCCTGTAAAAAATACACCCCCTGTAAAAATACACCCCCTGTAAAAAATACACCCCTGTAAAAAATACACCCCCTGTAAAAAATACACCCCCTGTAAAAAATACACCCCCTGTAAAATTGAGATTGGGAAAATTGAGATTGGGAAAATTGAGATTGGGAAAATTGAGATTGGGAAAATTGAGATTGGGAAAATTGAGATTGGGAAAATTGAGATTGGGAAAATTGAGATTGGGAAAATACACCCCCTGTAAAAAATACACCCCCTGTAAAAATACACCCCCTGTAAAAAATACACCCCCTGTAAAAAATACACCCCCTGTAAAAAATACACCCCCTGTAAAAAATACACCCCCTGTAAAAATACACCCCCTGTAAAAAAATACACCCCCTGTAAAAAATACACCCCCTGTAAAAAATACACCCCCTGTAAAAAATACACCCCCTGTAAAAAATACACCCCCTGAAAAAAATACACCCCCTGTAAAAAATACACCCCATGTAAAAAAATACACCCCCTGTAAAATTGAGATTGGGAAAATTGAGATTGGGAAAATTGAGATTGGGAAAATTGAGATTGGGAAAATTGAGATTGGGAAAATTGAGATTGGGAAAATTGAGATTGGGAAAATTGAGATTGGAAAAATAC
Organism: Odiellus spinosus; assembly: GCA_963920705.1. Lineage (NCBI taxonomy): Eukaryota > Metazoa > Arthropoda > Arachnida > Opiliones > Phalangiidae > Odiellus > Odiellus spinosus. Next base: position 14,089,838 of record OY987238.1, read on the forward strand.
ACCCCCTGTAAAAAATACACCCTCTGTAAAAAATACACCCCCTGTAAAAAATACACCCCCTGTAAAAAATACACCCCCTGTAAAAATACACCCCCTGTAAAATTGAGATTGGGAAAATTGAGATTGGGAAAATTGAGATTGGGAAAATTGAGATTGGGAAAATTGTGATTGGGAAAATTGAGATTGGGAAAATTGAGATTGGGAAAATTGAGATTGGGAAAATACACCCCCTGTAAAAAATACACCCCCTGTAAAAAATACACCCCCTGTAAAAAATACACCCCCTGTAAAAAATACACCCCCTGAAAAAAATACACCCCCTGTAAAAAATACACCCCCTGTAAAAAATAAACCCCCTGTAAAAAATACACCCCCTGTAAAAATACACCCCCTGTAAAATTGAGATTGGGAAAATTGAGATTGGGAAAATACACCCCCTGTAAAAATACTCCCCCTGTAAAAATACACCCCCTGTAAGAATACACCCCCAGTAAAAATACACCCCCTGTAAAAATACACCCCCTGTAAAAATACACCCCCTGTAAAAAATACACCCCCTGTAAAAATACACCCCTTGTAAAAATACACCCCCTGTAAAAATACACCCCCTGTAAAAATACACCCCCTGTAAAAATACACCCCCTGTAAAAATACACCCCCTGTAAAAAATACACCCCCTGTAAAAAATACACCCCCTGTAAAAAATACACCCCCTGTAAAAAATACACCCCCTGTAAAAAATACACCCCCTGTAAAAAATACACCCCCTGTAAAAAATACCCCCTCTGTAAAAATACACCCCCTGTAAAATTGAGATTGGGAAAATTGAGATTGGGAAAATTGAGATTGGGAAAATTGAGATTGGGAAAATACACCCCCTGTAAAAATACTCCCCCTGTAAAAATACACCCCCTGTAAAAATACACCCCCTGTAAAAAATACACCCCCTGTAAAAAATACACCCCCTGTAAAAAATACACCTCCTGTAAAAAATACACCCCCTGTAAAAAATACACCCCTTGTAAAAATACACCCCCTGTAAAAATACACCCCCTGTAAAAAATACACCCCCTGTAAAAAATACACCCCCTGTAAAAAATACACCCCCTGAAAAAAATACACCCCCTGTAAAAAATACACCCCATGTAAAAAAATACACCCCCTGTAAAATTGAGATTGGGAAAATTGAGATTGGGAAAATTGAGATTGGGAAAATTGAGATTGGGAAAATTGAGATTGGGAAAATTGAGATTGGGAAAATTGAGATTGGGAAAATTGAGATTGGAAAAATACACCCCCTGTAAAAAATACACCCTCTGTAAAAAATACACCCCCTGTAAAAAATACACCCCCTGTAAAAAATACACCCCCTGTAAAAATACACCCCCTGTAAAATTGAGATTGGGAAAATTGAGATTGGGAAAATTGAGATTGGGAAAATTGAGATTGGGAAAATTGTGATTGGGAAAATTGAGATTGGGAAAATTGAGATTGGGAAAATTGAGATTGGGAAAATACACCCCCTGTAAAAAATACACCCCCTGTAAAAAATACACCCCCTGTAAAAAATACACCCCCTGTAAAAAATACACCCCCTGAAAAAAATACACCCCCTGTAAAAAATACACCCCCTGTAAAAAATAAACCCCCTGTAAAAAATACACCCCCTGTAAAAATACACCCCCTGTAAAATTGAGATTGGGAAAATTGAGATTGGGAAAATACACCCCCTGTAAAAATACTCCCCCTGTAAAAATACACCCCCTGTAAGAATACACCCCCAGTAAAAATACACCCCCTGTAAAAATACACCCCCTGTAAAAATACACCCCCTGTAAAAAATACACCCCCTGTAAAAATACACCCCTTGTAAAAATACACCCCCTGTAAAAATACACCCCCTGTAAAAATACACCCCCTGTAAAAATACACCCCCTGTAAAAATACACCCCCTGTAAAAAATACACCCCCTGTAAAAAATACACCCCCTGTAAAAAATACACCCCCTGTAAAAAATACACCCCCTGTAAAAAATACACCCCCTGTAAAAAATACACCCCCTGTAAAAAATACCCCCTCTGTAAAAATACACCCCCTGTAAAATTGAGATTGGGAAAATTGAGATTGGGAAAATTGAGATTGGGAAAATTGAGATTGGGAAAATTGAGATTGGGAAAATACACCCCCTGTAAAAATACTCCCCCTGTAAAAATACACCCCCTGTAAAAATACACCCCCTGTAAAAAATACACCCCCTGTAAAAAATACACCCCCTGTAAAAAATACACCTCCTGTAAAAAATACACCCCCTGTAAAAAATACACCCCTTGTAAAAATACACCCCCTGTAAAAATACACCCCCTGTAAAAAATACACCCCCTGTAAAAAATACACCCCCTGTAAAAAATACACCCCCTGTAAAAAATACACCCTCTGTAAAAAATACACCCCCTGTAAAAATACACCCCCTGTAAAAAATACACCCCCTGTAAAAAATACACTCCCTGTAAAAAATACACCCCCTGTAAAAAGTACACCCCCTGTAAAAAATACACCCCCTGTAAAAAATACACCCCCTGTAAAAAATACACCCCCTGTAAAAATACACCCCCTGTAAAAATACACCCCCTGTAAAAAATACACCCCCTGTAAAAAATACACCCCCTGTAAAAAATACACCCCCTGTAAAAAATACACCCCCTGTAAAAAATACACCCCCTGTAAAAAATACACCCCCTGTAAAAAATACACCCCCTGTAAAAATACGCCCCCTGTAAAAATACACCCCCTGTAAAAAATACACCCCCTGTAAAAAATACACCCCCTGTAAAAAATACACCCCCTGTAAAAAATACACCCCCTGTAAAAATACACCCCCTGTAAAATTGAGATTGGGAAAATTGAGATTGGGAAAATTGAGATTGGGAAAATTGAGATTGGGAAAATTGAGATTGGGAAAATACACCCCCTGTAAAAAATACACCCCCTGTAAAAAATACACCCCCTGTAAAAAATACACCCCCTGTAAAAAATACACCCCCTGTAAAAAATACACCCCCTGTAAAAAATACACCCCCTGTAAAAAATACACCCCCTGTAAAAAATACACCCCCTGTAAAAAATACACCCCTGTAAAAAGTACACCCCCTGTAAAAAATACACCCCCTGTAAAAAATACACCCCCTGTAAAAAATACACCCCCTGTAAAAAATACACCCCCTGTAAAAATACACCCCCTGTAAAAATACACCCCCTGTAAAAAATACACCCCCTGTAAAAAATACACCCCCTGTAAAAAATACACCCCCTGTAAAAAATACACCCCCTGTAAAAAATACACCCCCTGTAAAAAATACACCCCCTGTAAAAAATACACCCCCTGTAAAAAATACACCCCCTGTAAAAAATACACCCCCTGTAAAAAATACACCCCCTGTAAAAAATACACCCCCTGTAAAAAATACACCCCCTGTAAAAAATACACCCCCTGTAAAAAATACACCCCCTGTAAAAAAATACACCCCCTGTAAAAAAATACACCCCCTGTAAAAAATACACCCCCTGTAAAAAATACACCCCCTGTAAAATTGAGATTGGGAAAATTGAGATTGGGAAAATTGAGATTGGGAAAATTGAGATTGGGAAAATACACCCCCTGTAAAAATACTCCCCCTGTAAAAATACACCCCCTGTAAAAAATACACCCCCTGTAAAATTGAGATTGGGAAAATTGAGATTGGGAAAATAATAAATACAGCCCCTGTAAAAAAATAATAAATACACCCCCTGTAAAAAACACGCCTTGAAAATAAAAACACGCCTTGAAAATAAAAACACGCCTTGAAAATAAAAACACGCCTTGAAAATAAAAACACGCCTTGAAAATAAAAACACGCCTTGAAAATAAAAACACGCCTTGAAAATAAAAACACGCCTTGAAAATAAAAACACGCCTTGAAAATAAAAACACGCCTTGAAAATAAATACACGCCTTGAAAATAAAAACACGCCTTGAAAATAAAAACACGCCTTGAAAATAAAAACACGCCTTGAAAATAAAAACACGCCTTGAAATTAAAAACACGCCTTGAAAATAAAAACACGCCTTGAAATTAAAAACACGCCTTGAAATTAAAAACACGCCTTGAAATTAAAAACACGCCTTGAAATTAAAAACACGCCTTGAAATTAAAAACACGCCTTGAAATTAAAAACACGCCTTGAAATTAAAAACACGCCTTGAAATTAAAAACACGCCTTGAAAATAAAAACACGCCTTGAAAATAAAAACACGCCTTGAAAATAAAAACACGCCTTGAAAATAAAAACACGCCTTGAAAATAAAAACACGCCTTGAAAATAAAAACACGCCTTGAAAATAAAAACACGCCTTGAAAATAAAAACACGCCTTGAAAATAAAAACACGCCTTGAAAATAAAAACACGCCTTGAAAATAAAAACACGCCTTGAAAATAAAAACACGCCTTGAAAATAAAAACACGCCTTGAAAATAAAAACACGCCTTGAAAATAAAAACACGCCTTGAAAATAAAAACACGCCTTGAAAATAAAAACACGCCTTGAAAATAAATACACGCCTTGAAAATAAAAACACGCCTTGAAAATAAAAACACGCCTTGAAAATAAAAACACGCCTTGAAAATAAAAACACGCCTTGAAATTAAAAACACGCCTTGAAAATAAAAACACGCCTTGAAATTAAAAACACGCCTTGAAATTAAAAACACGCCTTGAAATTAAAAACACGCCTTGAAATTAAAAACACGCCTTGAAATTAAAAACACGCCTTGAAATTAAAAACACGCCTTGAAATTAAAAACACGCCTTGAAATTAAAAACACGCCTTGAAATTAAAAACACGCCTTGAAATTAAAAACACGCCTTGAAAATAAAAACACGCCTTGAAAATAAAAACACGCCTTGAAAATAAAAACACGCCTTGAAAATAAAAACACGCCTTGAAAATAAAAACACGCCTTGAAAATAAAAACACGCCTTGAAAATAAAAACACGCCTTGAAAATAAAAACACGCCTTGAAAATAAAAACACGCCTTGAAAATAAAAACACGCCTTGAAAATAAAAACACGCCTTGAAAATAAAAACACGCCTTGAAAATAAAAACACGCCTTGAAAATAAAAACACGCCTTGAAAATAAAAACACGCCTTGAAAATAAAAACACGCCTTGAAAATAAAAACACGCCTTGAAAATAAAAACACGCCTTGAAAATAAAAACACGCCTTGAAAATAAAAACACGCCTTGAAAATAAAAACACGCCTTGAAAATAAAAACACGCCTTGAAAATAAAAACACGCCTTGAAAATAAAAACACGCCTTGAAAATAAAAACACGCCTTGAAAATAAAAACACGCCTTGAAATTAAAAACACGCCTTGAAATTAAAAACACGCCTTGAAATTAAAAACACGCCTTGAAATTAAAAACACGCCTTGAAATTAAAAACACGCCTTGAAAATAAAACACGCCTTGAAAATAAAACACGCCTTGTCTTTCTTTAACGAAAACGATACTTTAATTTTAATTTGAAATTTTAAAATAGTAAAACTGCCCATGGATCTTTTTAGTTTTTTTTTTTTTTTTTTTTTTTTTAATATTTAGTAAGATTTTTTTTTTTTTTAATTTCAGTAAATTACTTAAATTTATTAACGAAATTCATATTTACATACATTTCAACTTATAGTTGAAAATTGAGATATCAACTCGTGTCACGTAAAAACTCAAACCCACGGTTATCGTTAAATAATAAATTAATTAATGAAATAATTATATTTGGCGCTTTTTTTTTTTTCCTCAATTGTTCTTTCATACTCGTTTAACAGTCGGTTAATTTGTCCATAATTTCATTTATCCATGGCACGTATGGCTGAACTCTCGTGTATAAACCGGGCAGCGATTCTCTAGCGCACCCAATTCCAGCTGATACCACTCCTATTTGTACGAATTTATCTTTAACATCTTTCAGCATTAAAGGTCCACCAGAATCACCCTGAATAGAAGAATTTTAAAAAATTGAATTTGTAGATTTAACCTTTAAAAAATTCGCTTTCATTCGCGGCGGAACGGGGGGGACGGACAGGAGGACATATTTTCCTCTCTGTTAAATAGGGGTGGTAACAAGCAATACACGTGTCCCCCCAAAATTGTTCAATCAATTACTTTCTGAATATAATTGAATTCAATAAATTGCGAGAAAAATCAATATATGTTTTCTTAACTTGTTTGGACTTAAAAAATATAATAAAATAACCAAAAATATAAAAGAGTCTGGTTTTAAATAAGTTATACGATTTATTTCTACGCAAATACCTCTCCCCTCTCTCTCCCGAAAGCGCCCCAAATAATGGCTAAATGGACTTTATTTCGGAAACCGTGGACTGAGAAAAATCGAAATCATTTCACTATCTTATAAACTTGAAGGATGATTAACTCGCAAAATTAGTTTTTAAACTAAAAGGTATCTACCTGACAAGAATCCTTTTTTCCCTCCTTGAATCCGGCGCACATTTGGGATCCTTGAAAAACGACACTTTTACCAGCCGATTTGTACCATCCTTGACATTCGCTAGTTTCAATCACGGGAACCGTGACCTTTTGCAGAATATCAGCTCGATTTCCACCTGTAAATGGAAGATTTAGAATGGAATAACTTGGAATTGTACGAAGTTAATACGCCTATTTTCTGGACATACCATCTTTCAATTCTCCAGTCCATCCCCAACCAGCTACGATAGCTTCCTTTCCTCGATAATTGGTAGCATTTCCTCGACTTATTTCAGGCAGACATATCCTTTGAATGAAGTCCGTGTACTTGACGGGCGTTGCTAATTTTAGTAACGCGATATCATTATAGTATTTAAGTGGCCTGGAATAATTTGGATGTAATATGATTTTCTCGATGGCTACGTCTAATGGAGAATGATTGGCTTCCTTCCCTGATAAAGAAAATTCTCCGAGTCTGGCTTGGAAAAATGACGAGGGATATCTAACAAGAAAGAACAAAATAATAAAATTTAGACCATTAAAAAAAAAGCTGTTCTAATTTAATAAATTAGGACCCCATCTTTAAGATCTTTCACAATTTTTTTGAGTGAAAATAAAGCTAGTTTTGAGAATTTTGACATTTGATTAAGTAGATCCCCACAAGGAAAAATCTAAAATCTAATATTAAAAAACAACACTTTAAATAAATTATTTCTATATTCCCAATGGGTGGAGGACCATACGTTGGGTACGTGAAAGAAATGTATTTTTAAGTGTCTTATAGATACATATACTTGGGGAAAACTTGTAGGTCCTTCACCAGATCTCTAAAGGATGACCCAAGCTAGGAAATCAACCCTAAATGAACTTGCCTTTGAACGCAATGACCAGCAGTAAGAGCCCATTGTGTGTCGATTAACGAGGCTCCGCAATAATGAGTCCCTTGTAAAGTTAAAGATACCTAGAAAATTTAATTATTTTTGATCAAATTCATTTTTAAAGACATTTTTTGTCATTTATACTAACCATCCAGGGAAATTCTCCATCGTACGCGTCATCACCTCCCACGATACGTCCAGATCTAATCAGTTGTCGACCACAGCTAGGAGAAATCGCTATAAAAATTGAAAGAACAAAATTAAGACGAAATCACGACAAAAATTATGATTAACGAATAAAACTGTCGAAAAAACCACGAAAAGCAACGATTAAACAACAAAATCATCGACGAAACCATTGATTATTTCATGGCCCGCCACAATTAGCTAACTTCATTAAGAATTGTTTTGACACCGAACTCGCTTGGGGAAAAAAAAAGGTCTAGGGACTCCAAAAAGAAATGTTTTAATTATTTGACTGCCAACAGAAAAAAAAAAAAAAAAAAAAACATATATAAATAGATATTAACTATTTTTTTATACCTATATAGGCTTTCAAATAGAATTTGAGTGATATTTTCGGGTTGATCGTTAAAAAAACGATTCATAATATATATACATACGTCATAGAACAAAATTACAGTGACAGTAAAAATACATATTTTAAAATCACCCATTTTCGAATCATTACAGACTTTGGTAATGCTAAATACGTACCGAAATACGTAATCAAAGCTACAACTATTAATTAAATATATAATAATATAATAATTATATTAAATATTGGATAATAAGGCTTACCATAGGCATCAGCCTTGAATTGAACATCCAGGGCGTAAATTACAACGGCAATTACAATACTTAACAATGACATTGTTTGAATCGTTGAATGGCAAATTATTAATACTTCGGATACAGCAAAATCAGAATTGTGTTTCGTTAGGTTTAGCTACGAATCAATTTATATTGTATTTTTTTTTTTTTTTTTTTTTTTTTTTTTTAATAAAGAAATTTCAGACACATTTCACAACACACGCGAGATGTGTACTCTGATAAGGATTTGGGTCCGAAATTTTAATTTTTTCTCATAGGGTGTATCTTTAAACCACGCGTGTTTCAACGCGTGTACCTACAGTGGAGAGTGAAAGTGGTTGGTTTGGGGGTGGTCTAGAAATAACGGGATGCGACCGACCTACTGACCTCGTTTACTAGCAAAAAAAAAAAGGAAATGTGGAAAGTGAGAGTCAAAGTTAAAATTGATTGACTGATCAGTATTCGCGGTCCGTTCAAGTCCTCAAAAAGGGAAAATAAAATGTCCAATAAAAAAAACCCAGCTTTAACTACCCTTTATCTAGCTTATTTAAAAAATATTTTATAGGCTGACTCAATGTCTTAATCGATATTGAGAAAACAAATTGAACAATAATGACAATACATATATCTTTATGGTCAAGACAAGACAGATCTCTTTATGGTCAAGACAAGACAGATCTCTTTATGGTCAAGACAAGACAGATCTCTTTATGGTCAAGACAAGACAGATCTCTTTATGGTCAAGACAAGACAGATCTCTTTATGGTCAAGACAAGACAGATCTCTTTATGGTCAAGACAAGACAGATCTCTTTAAGGTCAAGACAAGACAGATCTCTTTAAGGTCAAGACAAGACAGATCTCTTTAAGGTCAAGACAAGACAGATCTCTTTAAGGTCAAGACAAGACAGATCTCTTTAAGGTCAAGACAAGACAGATCTCTTTAAGGTCAAGACAAGACAGATCTCTTTAAGGTCAAGACAAGACAGATCTCTTTAAGGTCAAGACAAGACAGATCTCTTTAAGGTCAAGACAAGACAGATCTCTTTAAGGTCAAGACAAGACAGATCTCTTTAAGGTCAAGACAAGACAGATCTCTTTAAGGTCAAGACAAGACAGATCTCTTTAAGGTCAAGACAAGACAGATCTCTTTAAGGTCAAGACAAGACAGATCTCTTTAAGGTCAAGACAAGACAGATCTCTTTAAGGTCAAGACAAGACAGATCTCTTTAAGGTCAAGACAAGACAGATCTCTTTAAGGTCAAGACAAGACATGTCTCTTTAAGGTCAAGACAAGACATGTCTCTTTAAGGTCAAGACAAGACATGTCTCTTTAAGGTCAAGACAAGACATGTCTCTTTAAGGTCAAGACAAGACATGTCTCTTTAAGGTCAAGACAAGACATGTCTCTTTAAGGTCAAGACAAGACATGTCTCTTTAAGGTCAAGACAAGACATATCTCTTTAAGGTCAAGACAAGACATATCTCTTTAAGGTCAAGACAAGACATATCTCTTTAAGGTCAAGACAAGACATATCTCTTTAAGGTCAAGACAAGACATATCTCTTTAAGGTCAAGACAAGACATATCTCTTTAAGGTCAAGACAAGACATATCTCTTTAAGGTCAAGACAAGACATATCTCTTTAAGGTCAAGACAAGACATATCTCTTTAAGGTCAAGACAAGACATATCTCTTTAAGGTCAAGACAAGACATATCTCTTTAAGGTCAAGACAAGACATATCTCTTTAAGGTCAAGACAAGACATATCTCTTTAAGGTCAAGACAAGACATATCTCTTTAAGGTCAAGACAAGACATATCTCTTTAAGGTCAAGACAAGACATATCTCTTTAAGGTCAAGACAAGACATATCTCTTTAAGGCAACACCAAGACAGACATATCTCTTTAAGGCAACACCAAGACAGACATATCTCTTTAAGGCAACACCAAGACCGACATATCTCTTTAAGGCAACACCAAGACAGACATATCTCTTTAAGGCAACACCAAGACCGACATGTCTCTTTAAGGCAACACCAAACCGACATGTCTCTTTAAGGCAACACCAAGACCGACATGTCTCTTTAAGGCAACACCAAACCGACATGTCTCTTTAAGGCAACACCAAGACCGACATGTCTCTTTAAGGCAACACCAAGACCGACATGTCTCTTTAAGGCAACACCAAGACCGACATGTCTCTTTAAGGCAACACCAAGACCGACATGTCTCTTTAAGGCAACACCAAGACATATCTCTTTAAAGAAAGGACCTGACCTAGAGAAAAAGCCTATGTAATAAAAATATTCCTCGCTTAGCACGTGTTGCAGACTTAAATCGATTCGTAAAATTGTTGTAAATAAAACAATCACGATGTTTGTTAATTTTTACTCGAATTAAGCTGGCGTCGAGTCATCAGAGAGCAATTAATTTTAAAGAACAACCAAGTCATGGCGTAATTTACGAGCTTTCAGTACGCGCCTGAAATTTTAAGTTACGGTACCAATCTGTCAATTATTCGTTTCAATACTAACGAAAAGAATTGACCCACATTGACATTGTTTTTATAATAATATACGATAAATGAAAGCCCATTTTCGATATTAGATTTAACCATGTAAAAATCTTTTCCCCGTTTAAAATTAGAGGCTCACCTTCAGCCGCGAAACTTTCCAAGAAATGTTGAACCAAGAGCAAGATATTTAAGTTGATAATATAAAACCGGAAATAGAGCATCTTGTTTTCGTAAAAACTCGAGTAATATTACTAAGGAATTATTTGCCGAAGTAATTAATATCTCAGTGCGTAAAATATCCTGATTCTTAAACTTAATCTTTGTTAAACCGGGAATTAACTTAAAGCCGCATTGATTTCGAGTCAACTGCCAAATGAAGAATTCTGATTTTAAACTAATTAATTTTTAAAGATTAATTTTTAATTGCAATTGATAAGCAATTTTTAAAGAGAGATAAGATCCCCGATTAGTTGGAGATAATCGTCTTTGTTTTTAATCTAATAGCCTTAATTAAATCATAATCCTATTTTTTTTTTATTAATAAGTGTAGCAGAGTAGGTATAAAATTGAGTAGCTATTAAAATGGCTCTCTGACGTCACGAACCTGGTGCGCAGAACCAGTTAAAATATCAAATTATTACACCCTACAAAATCTAAGGAATTTTTTATGTTTTCGTTTCTATAGCTACGATTATCATGTGATGACAATTTGAACTTAGCCTATTTAAGGTCCAGGCAGGTTTAAAACCTTAAACTTTGACCTCATTTAGCAATTTGTTCACTTATAATTATAAATTTGGTAATTTTACCAGAGTAAAATATAGATTACCAATAATTATGGCCACCAAAAATAGCAAATATAAGAATGATAATTTTCGAAAAGAAAATTTCGTGCAAATAAATCCATTTTTCGTAATTTTATATTCATTTGCATTGTCGTTTCCTTTCAAATAAATTCAATTATCCGTTTAAACAAAGCCCTACGCATTCCTAGCGCCCAATAAACCTTGGCACCTTTCCACCCTCTATTTCAAATTTAGTGTCAAGAACAGTTGTTATACAATTTGTACTTCCTATCGATAAATTCTGGCTAAAATTCAGATTCAAATATTTTTCCGACGAAAACCCTTGAACGGGATTATTATCTATGTAGTACAAATACATATAATGCTATAAAACAATCGCTTTCCTGTGTTTCGTAATCGAACGAACTGAAACTTCAAAATGCTAGCACTTTTCACCATTCCTTTACAGGAAGATTCAAATCTTTAGAAGTGTAACACATTTAGAATATTAAATTCCAGTAGTTTTGTATAAGAAGAGCCAGAAGTCGACGAAACCCTCCTTTGAAGTCTACTACTCTAATGTACCATATAGCGCTCCTCTCTGTATGGGTAAAATTCACAATTTTACGAGATCGTAGGGGTCCTACTTCATACTCCCCTGTCTAAGGAAAATTGGAAATTCTCTCTCTCCACAAACGACGACGTTTTTTTGACGAACTCCGAGGCTGCTAGAGATATTCGCTCGACGAACTCCCGCTCCGAAAATATCTACCGTTAGGAGGCGTACGAATCGCGCTTTTTGAAACTAACCCATACAGAGAGGGGTAGACAAGACCGGGGAGTAATAGACTTCAAAGGAGGGTTTCATCGGCTTCTGGAAGAGCGTATAATTTTTTTTTTTTACGTTTAACATAATTGTTCGATATAAAAACCCTTAGAATTATTAAAATTATATATTAATATTATACAATAATATTAATTTCACTTCTATGCGAATTAATATTGCAATTGAATAATATTATATCTGTACTTATATAGATAAGTTTTTTTTCGTCGGCTTTTTTTCAAAGCAAATCGTAATTAAATTAATAAACCCATAATCATTAAGGGGGAAATGGAACGCATCGGAACACTTTGATCGGAGGTTTCCTATGGATTTATATCAAAAGATGTTTTTCAACCAAATTCTCAAATAAAAAACAAAAAAGGATTCTTTCGAATCAAATGTTAATTCAAGTAGAAATTAAATGTCCAAAATTAAATAACTTTAGAACCAATAAAATGATTAAATGTAAAGAATGTAAAAATCAAATTAAAAGATTGTAAGAACCAAATGTCCAAATCAAAAGGATTTTTTTAAAACTCGTGCATGAGAGGGGTGATAACTTTTTTGGCTATTTTTTAGTGATGGCTATGACGTAAGCCTAGGTCTTTGCTGATATTATTAAGCTGCCGGGCGTTGTTTATTTTTAATATAAACTTTTGATAAAATATTGATTTAAACTAGAAATTAATTGGTTACGCAGTTGGCATTTATAGAAAGAAAAAATATTTGACACTTACTTTTATTAAAAATCAATCACGGCAAAGATCTTGAGAATTGCTTGACAATGATATGACGTCACTCTTATTTCAATCAGTTCGCTACAAAAAAAAGTGATGTTAGTTTTACAGTTAATATTTCCTGTAAAAGATGTTAATTCTAATGTAATTCGTTTTCAACCAATAGGAGAACCTATTTTTGTTGATAATAAATAAGAATATTTCCTTATTCGACAATTGTCCAATTATTATTATTATTATTGGGACTTTTTTAAAAATTATCATGGAAGTTATTTTTCTTATCAGAGATTTGAAAAAAATCTCAGACAATGTGTTTTGTGCCTACTTTCCGAAGAACATTTTCTCCAATTAAATTTAATTAAACTTAAGTAATATATATAAAATTGACTTTTAATTAATTTATCATTAAAGGTCACTATATATTTCAACCACAATAATACATATTGTAATTAATTCTCTTATATATAATATTAAACACTTAATTACACTTTTTTACAATACTTACAAAATATATTTATAGTAGATTTTTGCATAATCATTCGTGTAATAAGCGCGCGAAAGGAAATTCTAATGAAAACGACCTTATTACGTGATTGCAAATAGGTTTTTTTTTTACTTTTGTTTTAAACATGCGCTTAAAATATTTATATTTCAAGCGCTTTAATGTTTCGCGTCATTAATTAACCTGGATATACACATTGACCAATTTTAAGCGATTCTCGTTTAGTTGCGAGCTTACGTCAATATCTTTCGCGTCAAAACGATCGTCAGTACGCGACGCGACGCATCAAAACGGCCTAGTCTGTACGCGCCTCTCAGCCACATTTACAATAACTTCGAATATTTTCGGAGTTTCAAGAAATTGATTCGTGAAAATAATATTTCCCATTCACACGACTTTAGAGAAACGTTTTAATACGGGTTTAAATCAATTCCAAGGCCTAGTATGAACGCGGCTAAATTGTAAATTTTAAGTAGGACCCAAATCCACTCAAATTGTCCTCGAAAACAAACGAAAAAGGTCTCAAAATCTTCTCAAAAGTGTGCCTCAATTTAGTGTCGGGAGGGATAGACTCGGGGTCACTTTAAGTTTTGGAAAAAATTAAGTGCTTACTAGCGCCATCTCGTATCAGAGAATGCAGGACGCCAGAAATTCTCCGGTAGAAGCGTGATTCCCATTTCATCATTTACCTCACAGCGTTCATTTAATTAATTTTTGGTAGAGTATGAGATGACCTTTTGACATAGTCAATATTAGGACATCATCCAGGAGTGATTAACCTCGTACGGGACCTCTTAAAAGTCACAAAAATCCCCATCCTTTGAATTAGGGTTAATGGAGGGTGTAAAATAAACACACTAAGGTTCGTAGGTAAATTTATAGTAACTGTAATAACCAATAGGAAGCGGCGCTATTATTATCGTCCATTACGTTACGCAAACCCAGTTAAAATCACTCATGGATGAACTCCGGACCTCGCACGTCGCAATTCAACCACGACAATTCGAAAAAAGCCTAAAAAAGGCAATGTTGGGTAGGGTAACTCAAAAGCCCTCCCGTATTAAGTTCACATCCTTTAACTTACAGTCGTGTTAAAACTATTCCCTCTCTTCAGTAGAACCGAATTCAATCCTTCTCTAAGGGTTTTGGCAAAAACACGCAATCTCCTTTGTTTCCGAGATAAGCGGTCCATCCTTGTTGTTGAAACGGTAACAAACCGGGACACACCGTTTTCGAATCACTATCGTCGCAAAAGCAAGTCAGTCTCGTTCTGTAGACGGTCATTTGACCCATTTGACGATCGAAAGGATTGTATTGCGGCATTTCATCAAAAGTGTCTTCGGAATAATGTCCAGATTCTTTTAAACACTCTATGGTTACCGCTTCTTCAAAGGCGTCGTTGTCCAGTCCTTCGTAAGGGCCTTGGCGAATGAAAAACATTTTTTTTATTAAGTATGACAGCCTTAGATTTTGTTTTTCTATTTGCCTATTGAGGTTAAAGTTCATATGATAATCGAATCAAGAATTAAGGATGTTAAAGTACCTTTTTCGAACCTTTCGTGTTGATCTCTCATTCTTTCGGCTATACATCGTTGATCTTTGGGGAAAAGTAATTGCGTATTTGCTGGATAGAACCAAAAGGTGGCGTACACGACGTCTACGCTATGAGGACTGTTAGCACCCTTACCGAATGATGGCGCTAAAGTTCCTGTTAAGGGAAATTAAACCATATCAAAAGTCCATCACTTTATTCCATAAAAGTAAACGCCCCGTAGCTTAAAACTTATCAGCAAAGGTCCAGTTTTGCCCATTACACAATACTTAAAACTAAACTGAAATAATCAAAAAAATTGTTTACCAGTTGATATTGTTCTTTGAATTCCACCTCCATCGTGAGCTCCCACGTGTCGTTTACTTAGTTTCCTCGATCCGCGAGATCTTTCTAAAATTTATCCAGGATTTCAGTTTGCGTATCTACTTTAATAATCAGTTAATCGTTGACTTACCTCGATCATTATAGTCCCGTTTATCCCAAGTACTCGAGTGACCTCTCCTTCCGTATTTGCGTTCATATCCCGGTCTTCTACTTCGATACGAAGAAGGAAAAGAGTTGGGTAGCAAAGGCGCCTCTCCGGGACTCATCCAAGAATTGGACGCGGCCGGTTCTTGGTTTAAATCGGCGCCGTAGTATCTATTGTCCTCGTTGTAACCGTAATCTACCGAAGGTGGTGGTCGTAGTCTTCTCGGTGAGGCAAAATAACCACCGCTACTTACGTCGCTTCCAACACGATCTGGGTTTAACGAAGGATATCTGGATTCAGCGTTAATTGGGTAACGATTCATGCCGCCTCGAATCACGTGATCATCGTTGTAATTAGGTCTTCTAGGTTTTTCTCGTTGGATACCATCCATATAGTTTTGACTTTGTCTCGAAGGCGCGTCTGGTTTGATAAATGTATCGTCTTCAACTGGTTGCGTCCTTTGTACGTAGTATTTGTAACTAGGTAATAATTCGGGATGATTTTCCAAGTAATTAAGTCCAATTGACGTGTAGTTTAACTGGTTACCGAACTCTTGGTCCTTTTTGTAATCTTAATCGAAGTTTTATACGTAATGATTAATTTAAAAATTTAAGAACTTTGAAATCTTACCAGAATCATAGACAATTGTTCCGGGAACTTCGGTATGACGAGTCATCGCGTACATTCTAGTAAAAAGTTTCTCTTTAAACCGAAGTTTACAAAAATCTGATCTTGATAAAGCGTGAACAGTCGTTCCTATGTTAAAATAAAGATTTATTTCGTGACGTTTTAAATAAGCCTTGGTTTTAAATTTTTACCTTGTAAGAAATCAAATTCCAATTCTTTGTCAGTATAGTCTCCGTGACAATCAGCGACCCAATAAAGAAATACGTCATTTCCGTATCCTTCCGCGCTGATAACTAATGGAGAAGATTGAGTACCAACGACCATCCTAACTGGTTCATCCATTAAAGGTTCTCCGGTCGCTCCGTCCAATACGGTTGTTTGAGTGTAATAATAGATAGGAAAACCTGGTCCAGTTTGATAATTAACAATGAAATCGGGAATTGAATCGTTGTTGTAGTATCCGACACCAGGTGTGCTGAACAATATCGTAAGTAAATTATATTTTAACATAAGTCTATGAAATAAAGTGATGGACTTTTCTTAATAGATAGAGAAATGAAAAAAAAACCTGAAAAAGCGCCATCTAACGGCCCAAAAGTACGAACTAAAACCACGTGACCACGAGTCAATTATTTTTCAATATAGCAGGCACTCTTACCCGCACTGTTTTTGCCGTTAGAGGAAGCCAGGTTTAGTCATTATTCTTTATCAGAAGCCGATGAAACCCTCCTTTGAAGTCTACTACTCCAATGTTCCATATAGCGCTCCTCTCTGTATGGGTAAAATTCCCAATTTTACGAGTTAGAAGGGGTCCTACTTCATCCCCCCTGTCTACGGAAAATTGGAAATTCTCTCTCCACAAACGACGACGTTTTTTGGACGAACTCCGAGGCTGCTAGAGATATTCGCTCGACGAACTCCCGCTCCGAAAACATCTACCGTTAGGAGGCGTACGAATCGCGCCTTTTGAGAATAACCCATACAGAGAGGGGTAGACAAGACCAGGGAGTAATAGACTTCAAAGGAGGGTTTCATCGGCTTCTGTCTTTATCTATTAAGATTAGTGTTCGATGTTAACGTAATTAACCTGTAGGTCTCGGATGAATTGAATTTTGTATACCATAACTGTTCGAAAGTTAGTCCATTAAAGGCGAAGACAGTTGAATTAAACATTGCCATGACAATATCGGACACACCATCTTCAGTGATGTCAACCAAAACGGGAGGTGTCATCACGCCTTTAAATGAATCGTTGTAAATCGCTTTCGCCTACGTATTACCAAGAAAAGAAATTTAGAAAATATATTTTTTGAAGTGATGTCGTCACTGATTCTCGTGAAAAACCAGCGTCACTTTACGATGTAGTGAATATAGAAATTGACCTTTTGAATATGACCCATCAGTAAATCAAACAACGATATGCACCATAAAGATCCCCCGTGTGTTTCGCCTCCAGTTCCAAATAAAATTAATTCAGAACCTGCGTATTAAATCAATTTTTTGTTTTAATACGAATGTAATTTAAGTTAATTTAATTATAAGTTAAAGGGAAGGTGAAGAAGAAAATGAAGTGCTTTTAGTTTAAAAAACATTTCATTCTCCCTTTAAGGTAAAGATTACCATCAGGATGAACCAATCTCTGAGGAGAATAATAGCTTTCTCTTTTATCAGGAACTTCGACCCATTTGATGACGCGTCCAGTCTTGGCACTCATAACGATGATTCTGCCGATTAATCTGGTTAAACTACCCGGTTCCTTCATTGGATCGCCTCCGTGGACGACAACCAAATCGGGTATTTGGTCTAAATCTACGTCGCGAACGAACAATGGTGTATAAAAATTGGACGTTTTAACTATAACATCTTCATCAATTAATTTCCATATCACGTGACCATCTACGCCGCTCACGGCTAGAAGACCCTGTTTCAAATAAATCAAAGTTAAAAAGTTAATTTAAAAATAAATAAAATAACAAAAAGTCCGGTTCCTGTGGGCGCGGAGTGAAGAGAGATCGTTTTTCATCACTAGACCGTCAGATTTTTTATTGGCTGGCTTTTTTGCGAGAAATATGGTTCAAAATAGAAATAATCTTACAGCCATTCTTCCTCCACCAATACAATCCTTTATAGCGTCATTATCCAAGTCTTCGTTGCAATTTAAGCCGAATATTTCGTGCGCCGTGTAATGCCTCCACAATTCCCGACCCGTTTTACCGTCTAAGGCTAGGAGACCACCTCCGCATTCACGCACACCCGAAAAGTAAACTTCGCAGACAATTGGTGGATATGAAAAGGCATCGGCACCTATAAAAATGAACACACGATTCTAATACCATAAGTATATTTAAAAGTTAGTATGACATAAATCCCAAAGATCACGCTATAGTCTTTGAAAACGTTTATAATATTCTTAGAAAGGTCAAATAGTAAAATTTTGAGGTCAAAGTACATCTCTCAACATATCTCTATGTTGTTGAAGCCGAATTGGTTTAAAATTGGTTTCCGAAGCAGTTTCGAGAAATCGATTCTGGTTCACCGTTTCAAAACGTTTGAATCCCATCAGTTATAGGTTTGGTAAACTTTATTTCGCGCTAACTCTAATTTAATTCTAATTAAATATTTAAGTATTTACCAGTTCCAAATCCCATGACGATGTCGTCAATTCCATCAGAATTTATGTCTAACAGTCTAAGAGCTGATTCGGTAGTAAGCGTTGGAAAAGTGTGAGCCCAAACTTCTTCGACGCTAATATTATTCAAAGGCTTATAGTTTCTAGTTAGAGAATCGCTAACACTAGTTCTTTGTCCTTGATTATGGTGTATTGCAGTGTCGCTATAGCGAAGACGCTCCATAAATGTGTTGATGACTAAAACTACCAGCGCAATGATTCCTGGAAGCCAAAATGAAAAATATCATTAGAGATGAAATTCACTTCAGCACGTAACTATTAACAATGGACACTTGACGAATAACAATTTTAACCTGACGTTCACAGAAGTAGGAAATAAAAAAACACGACTATTCCCTGAAATGTTTGCCGTTAGAGTACGCTTATGAACCCCGTGTTTTGTTATGGTTCCGTTCTAGGTCCACCATACTTGAAACTAACCTAAAATTGCTCCTAGCGCGATGAGTGTATACATCAATGGCCCCCAAATGACTCTGAAGGCCGGAACCTTTCTAACTTTGGCGTGTACTAGATCATTGTTATTTTTATGAGATCTGTTTCTCGGGGCCATTAAAGGTTTATTAACCCCATTCTCTTCGAAAGAGCCTCCTGGTCTTCCGCTTCTGGTAAAAACTTCGTCATCGGTCAAATCTTCCTCGTCATCCAATCCGTCCAATTCTTTTAAGTCTTTGTACGATGTCATAATGTTTCTTCGTGCTTTTTTTGTTATTTGGCGGGATGCTTTTCGTAATTCGACTTCGTCGTTCAACACGGCTAATGGTAGTATTGGGATTTGAAGAACGTGGTTCTCAGTCTCAGTGGGTTTCCGCGATAACCGAGCGAAGTTATCTCCGACGTAGACATCATTTTCATTTTCGGATCGTTTGGCAATACGCACTGTTCTGGAAACAAAGACGAGAGAAATTGTAACATTTCGATTAGGAACGAATTTCAGACGAAGTCACGAAATTTGGTCGTTGTTAACTATTTTAACTTTAACTTTGCCGGTAATCTACTCTTATATAATCATAATTTTTGCTGTTTTTCATACCTCGACCATAGTACCGTTCTTCTAGAAAAGAGTACGGGTTGAACCTTATCATTATTTCAATATACTGAATTTCGTTTTAGGTTTAATATATTTATACAACGCTGGTTACCAACCACAAACCCCTATGAATTTAAACGCCTTATTATTATTATAATAGATTACATCGCGGCTATGAATATATAGCGGTTAGATAAGGGTTAAAATAATAGTTCAAACAAACGTGATGTTTATATAGTTACGAAAAAGCAAATGTGTCGTGATTACAGAACCTCGTACGGTGCTTTAAAAGACAATCTGGACTTTATTATACACAGAATTGGTAATAAAATGTAATAGCTGGTGGTAATTGCAAAGATTTATAAAAGTCCTTGTAAAACTTTAAGAATTTGTACAAAAAACAAGGAAAACTTTCTGATTTTCGCTAATTTAATTAAAAGAAGAACCTTCAGCCAATCAAAAGACACTTGTACCTTTGGCTTAATAAAAATCCACGCGCCATTCATTCTTTTAATCGCCTGCGCACAGTCGCGTGCGTACAACAGCGCGTGTCGCGGGGGATATTTCACGAAGTTAAAGGTATTGCAGGTGAGTATTTTGATTAGTTCTATTTCCGATTTTTTGCACAATTCAGGCAAAAGTATTTCCCGAATATTTTTTATAAGCGAACAATTATTTTTAATAATAAGAATCGATAAAAATTCATTTCACCTTCCCTTTAAAACCCGAATTATTAAATTTAATAAGAATTTTACAGCCTACATTGAGTGTACGTGTAATTTGGAAGTAAAATTATAACCACTTTTGTTATATTTTTCATTACCACTAGCTCGCCGTTTTTGGAAGACCCCCCACGCCTTAGATATCATCAGAATACAGCGTTTGAATCTTATATCATACCTTATATCTCTATGATATTTCGCTTCTAAGGGATATACGGCAAACAGTTTTGTACGTGCTATGAACTCTTTAACTGATACTGGATCACCATCACCATGGAAACCAGTTACTCTAGAAAAGGTTCTTCGGGGAAGCCAACATCAAGAGCGTCAATCTCTCGAGACTCTAGCGCTCACGCATTACCACGTGTGTTTACAAAAATTAAAGTATTTTCTAGTCCCCTAAAGTACCACATAATTAAAGCTAATACACCCACATAATATGTCATACGTGCAAAAGAAAAAAAAAATCCCCAAGAGTACTGTTACGGATTAATTCTGCATCTCAGATTAGGATTAAGATTAGATTAGAAATAACTTAACCTTAATTATATATTTATTAAGCTTATGGAAGTAAAACTATATCATTTATACGGATCAAATAATAAATTATGAATAAATTCAATCGGATTAGGATTAAAAAGAATAGATTTGAAGTAATCCAAATTAAATATATTATTAAGTTAATATTTGAATGTATTTAAACATTTAAATAATTATATGGTTTCTAATTATCAAATTTATGATTCTATTAAATGATAATGGCATTAACTAACTTAGAATTACTGAAACATATGTTTTAGGCTTAGCATAAGTCATAAACCATATGTAAATATTTGTATTATCTAAATAAATAGAAATATGAAAATATGGTTTTAAAAAAACACCAAATTTGTGTTGGTTGTTTTAATTTTAAACTCTAAATAATCATAATAATTAGGTTTAATTTATGACTTAAGCCTAACCTAGGGTCATAAATGGGTCATAGCAGACAGCTAAATACAATACATAAACAACAAGCGAAGATATTTCTGATAGATCATAAAATAAAATATAATTAAAGCCTCAAGCTTGCCATTCATAATTATAAGACATAATCCTGATACAAATTAAGTCTATAATGAAATAACTTACATAAGAGATGTTCATCTATCAGCAGAACATAATACGA
This sequence comes from Odiellus spinosus, assembly GCA_963920705.1. Taxonomy (NCBI): domain Eukaryota; kingdom Metazoa; phylum Arthropoda; class Arachnida; order Opiliones; family Phalangiidae; genus Odiellus; species Odiellus spinosus. The sequence goes on from OY987238.1 coordinate 14,111,676, forward strand.
AGCTTCTAAATTGTTTAATTTGCATAAATATCTTCTCCATATGGCAAACGTCGACCATTTCGACCGGTAAGTTTTACTCTCCGAAGATCGAAGCTACTACCCACATCGCTACGCCATGAAAATGGGAGGTTGGGCTTCTCCGCGCGAGAGGTCGCTAATGTAGGGAAGCCTACCACCAGTCAGCGTGAACAAGGGATTTATTTTTAGTTCAATATAGAGTAATAAGCGCCGTAGTAGAAACCCACAGTTATGCAACAAAATTTCGACACTAACAACTCTATTGTTTAACTTGACGCTAATACTAATCGATAAAGTCTATTTCCAGAAGGGTCTGAATGGAGAAGATAGGAGAAATTCCCCCGTGTAGTTGGTTTCCTACTATATTTGTATCGATTGCCAGAATCCAGATAAGCTGGAAGATTTTCTAAAATATTGTTAATTGTTTAGAGGAGGTTTGAACCATATTTAAACCTCCATAATTAAACAAAACTTTAAAGTGATACTGTCACGTAATTTTCAAGAACTTCAGTAAATTGAGTAGCATTTCCTACAAATTTTTGTCGTTAAATTTGGTTCCATATTTTGAAGTATTGCCATCTCTTATTAGTTTATTAAAAAGATTTAATTACACTCCAATTCTTGAAAATAAATAATTTTAGGTATCTAAATGCGAAAGTCTAAATCACGCGATAACTAACCCTTTATTATATATTAATACATTAAATTTCGATGAACTAAATTAGATATTAGATGGAGTAAGTGAGAAAAATATTTACATTATTTACATTTTTGATAATTCAGCCCGCTAGATATGAATAAACTTTTCTATAAAGATTTAGAAATCACGTGACCATAATGATGACGTATTATTTCGGATAATTTTAAAAATTTCGTAAATTGCGATTTTAAAATTTGTATTTTTACTGTCGTTGTAATTTTGTTCTATGACATATGTATATATATTTTGAATCGTTTTTTAACGATCAACCCGAAAATATCACTCAATTTCTATTTGAAGTTCATGAAAAACCGTGACAACCTAACTTTAATTGAAATTATGTTAAACTTGCCCTTTAATTAGTAAACAGTTCTATTTCCTATATATTAACCCTCGTGTTAAAAGTGAACTCAAGGTCTTTAAGTTCGTTGCTACTGCTTTAGAAGCTCTCACAAGTTCCTAACATGATATTTGACTCATCATAAGCTTTAATTCTCCATCCTCCCCATCGCAAAAACAAACCCAGACTAAAAATATTGTATTATATCAACAAAAACGCACGATTTAGTCTCAAAAAATCTTTTAAGAAAACCAGATTAATTTTTTCGTCTTTTTTTTTAAAAAAGATTTGGTCGTTATGGTTTTTACAATTTGAGCGTGTTAGCTTCTAAGCAAAGCGTGGAGCGTTATTTAACACGCGTGATGATACTGTCGGCTCTTTTAATCTTTATATTACCTATATTCACCTGGTATAAGAAAAATCAGCCTTTAGTAGGAAAATTTTAATAACTCGAAACCCCCTCCGAAAGAAAGGCTGACTCTGGCCTCTCAATGTTTGTCAACCTACTATAAGATCAGACTCGGCCCCAAAAGTAACCCCAAAGTTCTAAAGAGAGAATGAACACGACCTTGGATAAATTAATGAAGTCGCGTTCATACTAGGCCTAATTGGAATCGATTTAAGAAAAGGGTTCGTTGTAAATATTCCTAGATTATCATTATCCAATAGAGAGGGTTTAAAACATCCAAAATCATAATGAGATCAGATTTAATTACTTAAAATTAGATAAAGTCGCAATTTTCTTTTCTCTTTTAACCTCCCTTGAAAGGGTGGCCATCATATCCAAGATTTTGGGATTGAATATGGTTTGTAAGATGCCCATCCCACCTCTCTCTCTCTCTCTCTCTCTCTCTCTCTCTCTCTCTCTCTCTCTCTCTCTCTCTCTCTCTCTCTCTCTCTCTCTCTCTCTCTCTCTCTCTCGCCCGGCTATGGAAAGACCCCGTTCTATTCTTGTAGTAAAGCGTTGAAATGAGAATTACATTTTGAGTAGCCATATAACCATTTACAGCTTAAAGAGCACGCTTCAAACAAAACGTTAAAAGAAAAACCCACTCTTGAGTCAATAGCGGTTATCCCCTTTGAAGTTTTCCCGTATTTTCTAAAATAATATACCTTTTTTAGGTAAAGGTCGTGCCTGTAAATAAGATTGTGCAGGAAACGGAGCCGAGAGAAGAAAAATTTATTTTAAATACCAATGAAATTGGGGTGTTTATGCCCGAATTAATCAAGAATTAGGGAGTTTATTAATTGGATAAGATTTACTTCAAAAATGGACTTTTGCTATCATTTATATAGTCATACCTGGACAGGGCTGATTGGCTATTTTTAAGGGATGGGCTATACCTTTTGCTGATAAACTTTTGGTAATACATACTCAGTTACCACCAAATATTTTCATTACAGTAGCCCTTTACCCGCCTTTACCTAGACTGGTTCCTGGCATACACAGTATAACCAATTTAAATGATATTTAACGAAAAACCTCCCCATTTTAAAAATGACCTACATTTCCTTTAAAAATTAATGTATTTATTCGAAAAGCCATTTCCACAATCCACTAATTTTTCCAACCCCTTGAAGCTTATAGACGCCACTGTCATTGGCATTTCACTTTCTCCGGTGTTTGTTATCAGAGGTCGGGGTCCCCAGTCTTATCTACCCTTCTTAACCAAGGCGCCTTTGAAATTCAATATACGTACAAAGCTTTGAATATACAATTGTTATGTCAGTAATTCCATAGAGTTTGAAGGTAGCGTAGCTTTAAACTTAATGCAAACTCCGTCAGATTCTAAGTTATATATTTAAAACATTTTTTTCTACGAAGGATTACATTGAGTAACACTCCGCGTTAACTTTGACCGTTATGTTTTTTATCATTGGTTTTAAAGTTTGAATATTTTTAGAGAAAAACGGGGAAACATCTATTGAATAGATTCATTTCATTTAACGAATTAGAGCCAATATAGTAAGATGGGGGGGAAAAATGTGAAATCAGCTAGTGATATAGTAATGGAATGGTTATCATTAAATTACTTTATATTCGTTAAACATTAAATATGACTTGTAGACTATCCCGGAAATGATAGTCCTATGGGACCCTCAATGGTAGCGACGATTGGACGACCTTCGACGAAAAATTGGGTCTTTTAAAGTCTAGCTGACATGAGTTTCTAGCCAAGAATTTGGGGAAGTGAGACTTTTACATAAAATTCCCGCCAATTTTACCTCATCACTATAGTCACGTGGTTATTCTCGCGCAATTCAAACAATAATAACTATTGAAAAAAGAATACTTGTAAGTTGTAGAATATTTAAAAAGTTAAACTTTGACCTCAAATTTAATCGTAAGAGTTTCTAATTTAAAATTATCATTTTGATAATTTTACCAGCTGAATCTCTCGCTTTCTAGCTGTAATTTTGATGATTACGCGTGGCCAAAATGGTAACTATAGTATCTTGGAAAATATTTACTGAATTTTAAGAACAATTGACACGTTACTGCCACTTTATAACATCAAAAGCAATGTTGGACCCCCAATAAATCTTCAAAAACACTAATTGAAACATCCTGCCCATTCACGGACGCACCTGATTTCAGTTCTTGAAACGTATAACAAGGTCGTTTCAAAGTCAGACTGCGTCTGACGTTCAACGTCAATCGTAGAATACAGTAAAGATTAAGTTACACGATGCTTAAAAGTTACCTTAAATATTGTAATCTTAGATTGGTAAATTGTTTTTAAAAGATTCCGCGTGGAGTTCTAAGAATAATTAGCATCTAATCGTAAAATAATCAATGAATTTCAAGGTCAAATATATGTCAAATTAAAACATGGTTGATGCGGGTTTTTCCCTGATTAATTTCCCGAGTTTGGGGTGATTTCAATTTGAAAAGGCTCAAGCGAATCAAGTAAGAGGTTGCGTATTCAAGTACTTTTACGAAAGACACCGCGCGAGAATGAAACTGTAGCCATAATTGATGATGACGATTTTTATCAATAATTTTGAAACTAACAGTTTTGGGTTGATATATCTGTTTCTTGTTAACTAGTGTTTATTTAAAATCATTTGTAATAAAATAAACAAATCCTACGTAGAAAAATAAAGAAAAAATACCCATATCTTTTAGATTATAAATTTCTTAATATTTTTTCCGTGTCAAGAATTAAATTCCGAGTAAAAACTTCATTAGGTAATAAGTTTTATTCTTTATTTTTTTTTCACTAGGGTGCGCGCGGTCCTTAAAGGGAGAATGAAACCTAAAACGTGATTTTTTTTATCGATTCCTTATCGTTTAAATAACCCTAATCCAACAGTAAAATAAAAATACAAAAAAATATTAAATTGGAAATAAATTAAAAACTTAACCCGAAAAATATACTTAGCTGGTTTCACGGAGATCACCCGACCAATGACATTGATCGATGGCTCTAATATGGGAAATACTGGATCTCCATGATCAATGGTTACTAGTCCTTATAGGAGGAGTTCGTGTGATCTCCATGAATCCAGCTAAGCCTATTTTTTGGGTAAGTTTTAAATTTATTTCTAGTTTAATATTTGTTTGTAATTTTTATTACTGTTGGTTTAGAACTTTTTAAACGATAGTTATTAACATTGGATGAACACCTAGTATTCATAAGCGCTCACTAACGGCAAATCCACACTGTTCGTCTTTCTAATCTTTATCCACAGCAGACACGCAAGAAGTTTTGTTAGTTTACCCTCACTGTTTTGGCCGTTATAGGAAGCTTATGAACACACGCAAGATACATCTTTTTCTATCAACGCGTTCATTGTTTTATAATCTTAGCTTTAATTATATTAAATCATTTTTTCTAGCCTTTATTATCCCTTTAAATTTAAAGCAGTTAAAAAGCAGTTGAGTATTACACGGGTCGGCATTTTACTTTGATATTCCATCTCTCTAGAGCGTTTGCCGTGTTGGTAAACACGCGTGGGCCAACTTTACGAGCGCGCCAGTTCACAAACAAAAGATCCCTTTACGGGCCAACAGCGAAGTTCTATAACTCGCGTCCCGGTAGCTTTACACTACTATCGTAAGCTAAGAAAGCCCTATTACCTCATTCCTTACAGTGTCAGGTAATATCGTTAAAAACGAGCCACGTGTTGCCTCGTAAAAAAAAAGTCTTCTTCAACACCTTCGCCATCCTCCCCTAAAGTTTGTACACCTCTCGCCTCTCGCACCTCCCTTCTCCAATAATTGCGCGTCTTAAAGCGAAATAATGGTATTTAAAGAAAAACACATTTTTCCAGGTTTAAATTAATTAAGTCAGGTTCACATTAGCTTTTTTTAACCGTTTGGAAACAGTTTGAAATGTTTAAAATTGAGTACCTTTCAATGTAATAAGTCTGTTTCTCTACAAAATTTTACAGTTTAACTGTTTAAATCTAGATTTTCATCTAACCATCGTTAACAGGCTTCGATTGACAGAAAAGGGAACATATAAATTGATTTTATATAAGCTTCTCTTGGAAAAACGAAAGAGTTCGCTTAATGCGAACGAGACTTTAAAGTGACGATGTTAATGATTTTTCATGAATTATAAATTGAATTTGTAGCTAGCATTTTCGAATATAATGTTAAAAAACGATTCGCAACATCATTAATCTCATTTCAGATACGAACTACGTCATCAAGGTGTAAAATTAAAAATATGTTATGTTTTCTTAAAAACGCGTCAACCCAGAGGGACGAGGTGTAATATTTTGAATACTATAGTATATATCAGAAAATAAAAATAAATAGAAAAGGGTGTCACCCTCACTTTAAAAATAATCTTATTTCCAATTACAGCATTTTTCCAACAAATGGTCCAAAAACCTCCCCAGTTATGGTGTACTTATATTTCGAAACCCCTCTAAGTTTTTAAAAAGGGAGTGGTTTAGAGGGTCCTGATTTAACCAATGACCTTCGCTAAAATAATATCTTTAAAAGACGACCGGAACTGGATGGGGACAGAGAAGTAGCCAAGAAGGGGGATAGACCCAAAAACACCCCATCTTTCTTACAAGCATAGAGTAGAGAGTACACGGACACTATAGCAATCTTCATAACCTAGAGAGAAACTCGAAGATTTTGGACATCACAGATACTCTTTATCTCGCTTCCCCCTAGACTTTAGAAAATAGATCCCAAAGCACCCTTTTATGGATTCAAACCTTTCCTAACAGTCAGTGGTGAGGTTTGTCGGGGGCGACAAGTATTAAATGAATTTAACTAAACAACGCGAGACATTGAAATTTATCGAAGTGTCGATAAATTCTGAACATCACTAAATAAATTTAATGATATTAAATTTAACTTTAAATCGGGAAATATCTGTTCGTAAAATTTGACAAATTTTGATCCAAATTTTAAATTTAATTGGTTTTAAATTAAATTTAATTACGAGTCAAATTTAACAAACTTTTAAAAACAACTCGAAGAGAAAATTTACAAGTGATTGTCGGGAAAATTAATCGTCAAGTATTAAATTTTAGTCGGAATCGGAAAATTTTGCTACAACTCGCGACTTATCACAAAACTGAGTCGGAAATCGCGGCCGAATGTTACTCGAAATGTCTCGAGCAGTGGTTAAAAATGACCCCTCCCCATCGTCACCAGTTACTAGTAATGTCACCACGCTTATTCAGTCATCGCGTCCCGAAGAAATTACTTATCAAGTCAGTGCCGGCTCATATCGCGATGAACATCATCAAAATATCAACGATTGTTCGGCGAGTGTCGGTGTTAAAGGAATTTTATCAGCGGTATCGGCTTCTAGTTCGGGTGCTACTTGCTCTAGTAATTACGAAGATATTTCAACGGCACGAAGTTTTTCGTCACATCAAGATAGGAATTCTTACACCGTACCTAGTAATGGTAGCGTCATATTGGAAGAAGCCGATCTATGGGACAAATTTTACGGATGTCAAAACGAAATGATTGTCACCAAATGTGGAAGGTAATTAAAACTATTTTTTAGTATAATTTGCAAGACATTTTGATTAATTAATTCACAAGTTCTAGACACTGAACATAAATAAATAAAGTTTATTTATCTATTATCGAGATTTCGAAGCAATCAATTCATTATCGGGTCATTAACTATTAGTAATTAACTTATAGTTAATGACCTTAGGATGGAGCGATTGCTTTGAAAAGTCGCCCATAAATAAATAAATTTATTAGTTAAAGTACAGTGTTTCCTCGCGAATTAAATTGTAATTAATCAAATTTGTAGCTTAAGAATATGGATTTTTAAATATAAGGTTTTAATTATATTCTAAATCTAAACATTTAATTTTTGAAAGTTAAGGAGTGAAATTGGTATTTTCAATTTTGCATCCGCGTGAAAAAATTTAATTAGGATTTTGTAAAAAAGTCTGTAACCAAAGGCTGTTATTTATATTAAATGATTTAAATTTGGATATTTCGCAGAAGAATGTTTCCAGTTGTACAAGTAAACGTTCAAGGTTTAGAACCGAACTCGATGTATTCTTTGGTGTTAGAATTTTCTCAGTTGGGTTCGGGTCGATGGAAATACGTTAGCGGGAAATGGACTTCAAGCGGAAAAGCCGAGCCAGCTCCCCGCGAAGGTACTCTTTACGTACACCCAGACTCGCCCAATTTTGGAAACTTTTGGATGAAGGGCCCAGTTAATTTCGGAAGAGTTAAATTAACCAATAAGACTAATCCTCCACAAGGACAAGTACGTAAGAATAATCGTATCGAGATAATAGAAGATGAGATAGACTTTGTATCGCCAAGAACCTATTGAAATAAGTGAGAATATTGAAAAGGTATCATATGGTGTCATGACTTGATACTTTTCACGAGGATCGTCCGCTACTACTTTATAGGAAACACCCTTAAAATTGACACGAAATCTGATTCAATTCTAGCCTTGTTAAATTAGTTGAATTCAATTGGTCTATTTGATCGAATTCTGGACCAAATTTGACCTTGAACATTTTTATTGATAGGGTGATCCGAATTTTTTCTAAACTTGGTTTGACTCTCGCTACAATTCTATTATCTCGTTATGATGTAATATATGTTTAACATTTAACACGTTTAACATAAAATAATACTTTGGATAAACAGATAGTACTAAACTCCCTTCACAAATATCAACCAATCGTGCACGTCGTCGGTGTTCAACCTGGTGTTCATTTGGGTGAAACCCCACCAATCATGAGCGCCACATTTCCGCAAACGCAATTCATCGCGGTTACAGCGTACCAAAATGAAGAGGTATAACAATTATAAAATTAATTTGAATATTTAGAACCATAAAAATAAACCGAAGATATTCAAAAGTATTTGTTAAAAGGGTTCAGAGTTGCCAGACCCCAATTACCTATATGAAATAATTATTTACTTTAGATTACAGCCTTGAAAGTAACTCATAATCCATACGCCAAAGCGTTTCAGGAATCAAGAGACAGGTAATGAAGAATTAAAAATAATTATGAAAGTAGTTATGGATGTTTCATAAACAGATCGGAAGGATATATGTCTTCAACCGGAAGTTACGCCGGAAGCGGTAATACGCTGACAAACAATCCCAGATCTAATCGAAATAGTACTCCGAGTAATTCCAACGAATCACAATCGTACGATTCGCATCAGAACATCTATTGCCATCGAAGCGACACTCAATCGCCTACCAATTTGACCAACAGGACAGCTTACCCAACTAACACCACTACCAGACATCAACAGCCACCAACGGGTATAACACACTCTGACGTGTTAATTCAAAAATTCAGCCTACAAAATTGATAGAAACTATAACTGGAAAATATCTATTATAGGTTCTTGGTTCATTACGCCAGTGGGTGGTAGTCCATCGTTTTACCCCCATGGTTCCTCATCGAATAGTAATATGATCGTACCGGAAATAAACCTAACGTCTTCCGGAGGAAGTCCATCACATCATAATTCGAAGGTTTCTTCGAACCCGCCTTTGCATAGAGTTCTTGGTCCTTATCCCCAACGAAATGTAAAAAGAGGTAGTCCAGAATGCAACCAATCACGTAAGTAATCTTGAGTTCGTCTTCCTGTATCGTGACGTAAACGAATTTCTCTTAACTTTAGCGTACCATCAATGTTCGCAAGCGTCATCTCCGTGCGTTTCCATTAACGAAGCCAGCAACACGCCAACTAGAGTAACACCGGACTCTCCAGAATGTCACGAAGTGTCGGACAGTCCAGAAGCGGCGCAAGAAAACACCAACTTCACATCGTGTTCCTTCGCGAGTTCACCTTCCACAATTACTTCATCAGCCGCGACAAACGCTGATAATTACAGTTCCTACGTCACTGATTCGACAAATCCTGACGTATCTTCAGGATGGTCGCCTTCAACTCTTCATCATCATCCATTCGGACCTTTTCACCACCATCCTTTGCACCATTATTCTCCTCAGGGTGCTGCGGGTCCCGGTCATTTGCATCATCAAATTCAAATCAATCCTTGGGGATTCGCCGAAGATACCATAAGACCACATCCGGCTTTGTTATACGGTGTTTTTGGTACCAGAAACGCATCTAGTACGGGAGTTGCCCAAACTGTGTTGGCTAATGCTAGAGACTATTTTCAATCGGATTCAACTGGTAGCGTTTGCGAAGGTGATTCCCCGCCAAACGCGTCATCGCTACAAGAATCGACTCATTCAACTCCATCGAGGTCGCAAAATCAGTGGAGTCCAATTTCACCCGGTTCTTCGGGAAGTTAAATGTTTACATGGATTGTAATAATTAAACTAAATTGGCTCAAGGAGGATTAGACAAGGAGAAGAAATGTGGGGACGGCGCGGTTCCTACTGCGTCGGCCTAAACTCCCACTCTGGGAGAACGGGGGTAGAGACGTTTCGTGGTAAAATGTTGTCGCGTGGGTAAAACGAATCCTTTATGAGACGCGCTAGCTAGCGACCACGTGACAACAGTTTACCTCGAGAATTTCCTATCCCCCCTTTCCACCCGAGTGGGAGGTTGGCTCTTCTCTCTCTAACTCAACGCAGCCCCACATTTCCTCTCCTTGTCTAATCCTCCTTGATTGGCTTAAATTTTGGTTCCTTTTCTGATATTAGGTTAAATTTTATGACCTTCTAGATATTATTTTACCTGAAACTTTGCCTTTGTAATTATTTTTTAATAGAATCTGCGCTTCAAATTATGAACAGTTTTTAGGCTAATTTTATAGCTTAATTTAGATTCGAATTTCACCAATGTATTAATCGCGCTTAAGTCTATAACAGTGCTCTATCGTTTTTCTTAAAATTGATTTTTACTAAAATTAATCTATTTTAAACTAAGCCTAGTTCTTCAAACTAGATGTTATTTTTATTTGCACCTATCGAAGAGTTAAATTTCTTTTTTTTTTTAGAATCTGAATTTATTTATTTGAATACTAGAATTCTTAGTGTTTTAATTGGAATTAAATTTCAGTTACGTTAATTTTGTTTTCCCATTTCAAATAATAGAAATTTATTCTTTTTCTAATTTTGTAAATCAAAATCCAAATGTAAAGTTAAGAAAATGGTTGTGATAGAAAAAAAAAAAAAAAAAAAAAGAAAAATATTTTTGTACCAAATTTAAGTGGTTTTTTTAAATGGAAATATTAAATTAAAATAAAGTTTTTTGATATAAGTGTAGTTAAAAATATAATTTAAGTTTCCCACACTTCTATTCTTATAACTCCTCCCTAGAGGTAAAGTATACAGCGACCTCCATTGAGTTTAAATTTAAATTTAAAGACAATGCAATCCACAAATTATTTTCTAACGAATTTTGCTCGTTGGCCGGAAACGAGTATGATATAAAACTTCGCGTGGATCCTTGTTAAGCCTATTTACCGAGAGATAAGTTCATTTTTACTCGTTTATTAAACAATAAGAGATAAAGATGGGCTTAATTCTCCCTTTATCGCAAGTTTGTACATATTCTAGGTCGACACGTACCTCTTTAGACTCAACGACAATGTAAGGGTAAAAAAATTTTGTCACAGGTGTGACTTAATGTAGAGTTAGTCGCGACTTTCGGGTTCTAGTGAGAAGTGACAAAGGTCTGTAAAACTCCTAATTATAAAAATTGTTTGTAGATTTAATTTAAATTAAGTTATTATTATAATTATAATGTTTATTTAATTGGAACTAGGCTTAGTTGAAAATAGGCTTAGTTGGATTCATGGAGATCCTGAATTTCTTCGCATTGAAGAGTCAACAACCAATCAAATGGAATCTAAAGCTCGGCCCTTTGCTCATTGGTTGCTGACCAATTAATGCGAAGTAATTCAGGATCTTCGTGAATAAAACTAAGCCTATTTTCCGGATAAGTTTTAAATTTATTTCTAATTTAATATTTATAAACTTTTTATCGGTGCGCTATTAGGTTTCATTCTCCCTTTAATTAAGGATATTTCTAAGAAGCGAAAGTTCTAGCGATGGCTACTAGAGGGCCTCGTACAATTCTTCTGATAAAAATTGAAGAAAACCTCTAGTTCCAACACTCCTATCTCTTTCTCTCTCTCTCTCTCTCTACAAAAAAATCATATAACAAGTTTATCCCTTTTCCTTAGGTGGTCAAAAAGTGTTTGGAATTCGTCGAGAGTTGGTCGTAATTTCGTCACAAATTCGCGACGAAGAATAATTTTCGAATATTTCAATCAAAAAACATTGATGACATTAATTTAAAATAATTAAAATTCGATTAAATAATTAGTCAAAATGACGATTCCAACCGATTCAATTTTTCATAAACCACAACTCGCCTTGAAAGATAAATTCAAGCAAAGAGCGGTAAGTTCATCATTTAAATTAAATTTATCTAATTAATGTAAAGGGTATTTAAATTAAATTTGTATGATTTAAAATTTTAAAAGTTATTTAGAAATTTATCGAACTTTAGCCGAAGAATATTTAAGGTTTTTAAAAACCTTGAATTTTGAATAAAATTAATTTTTGTACTAAGCAAGTTTATTTAAATTTAATTTGATATTTTAAATATTATAAATTTTTCGTCTAAGTACTTTATATTTTTAAGTTAAATATATAATTAAATCTAAATTAATCGTATTTAAACACGCATTAATTTCAAGTGATATTTTAAATTTTATTAAATATTTAATTTCAGTTAAAACTTTTATTACTAATTATTTTATACTATTAATTAAAATTATATTTAAAGACTCGTTAAATTTAAGTGATATGTCAAAATTATATTAAATATTTAATTTCAGTTAAAACTTAATTTAATTAAATTAAAATTTCTGGAATTTTATAAGAATTTCCCTAAATAATGTATTCTTTCCCAACTTGTTAAAAACGGTCTGAAACGGTAACACGCACGCGCGAATGAAAAAGATTTACATATTTGCATCCTTAAAAGTGCCTAAATTTTGCATTATATAACCCTATTTAAAACGAACGATTTAGTCCCATTAAACTATGCAAAGCAGTTATTCCGTTCTACAGATCATTTTTAAAGTGGCTTTAGTAGATAATTCATTTTCAAGGGACTTGTAATAAGAAGTAACTTCATATAGACCATATCGAGATTCAACGCGATCGAACTTAAAATTATGTAATAATAACGAGTAAGATTACTATATCGCAAGCCTGTAGAAGCGAACATTATAACGGATCATTCAAAATGGTCTAGATGATCAAGGGGTCTAGGAAAGTGGGAGGGAATGAAATATATATAAAATAATTCTTCTATCTTGTTAAAAAACTAATTTGCACGATCGTATGATAATGGTAGAAGGTTGAACGTCAGCTTTTGATTGAACAAGGTCATCTAATAGTCGCTACTATATCGCTTCAAAACTAATAGATTTCGAGTTTCCACATCGGCGGCTTCGAAAATTTAAAGGGCTGATGAAACACTAATATCTACAAAGTTTTAAAGTATACCTATCACTAATTTTTCATGGAAATTGAGTAATATTTTCGTGCAGATCGTTAATTAATAGTATACAGCTTCAATTTACCTATAAAGGGAGGATGCAACCTAAAAACAAGTGATTTTTTATCGATTCCTTATTGTTTAAATAGGCCTAATCCACTATTTAAAAAATTTACGAACAAATATTAAACTAGAAATAAATTTAAAACTTACCCTGAAAATAAGCTTAGTGGGATTCATGGAGCTCCTGATTTCCTCGCGTGTAAGGTCTAGCGACCAATCGCGCGCGACGTAAGTCTCGTGGAGATCTCGCGCGAACGACGGGCCTTCGCTCATTGGTCGCTAGACCTTACACGGACGCGATTCAGGGTCTCCACGAATCCCGCTAAGCCTATTTTCAGGGTAAGTTTTAAATTTATTTCTAGTTTAATATTTGTATTGTAAACTTTTTATCGGTGGATTAGGTCTATTTAAACGATAAGGAATCGATAAAAAAAATCACATGTAATTAGGTTGCATTCTCCCTTTAAGAGAACGTTTTAAATTCAAAACATATTTTCTAGCCTTTTCTTTCCCCTTTCTCTCGTTTGCCCTTGTAAAAGAAGATGACGGAAGCATTTTAGGCCTAATAATGGGGCAAGGAAAAATAATACACAGCGAGTGGTTTGGAATTTGGCGCCATCATGGCTCACACCCCCAGGGAATATTAACTAGTTAAATCGCAACTCTTTAAAAACGCCTTCTACAAAATTGGATTTTTTTTAATTAGATTTTAATTAGTGATACGAGGTCTGGGTTACTAATAGAAATCCCTCCAATTATAATTAACACGAAAAAAAATTAATAATTGAAATTTAACGGTAAGGATCGTTAAAAAAGATTCATAGAAATTTTTGAAACAAAGATTATAAAACAAAAATTGTTATAAAATAATTTAAAAGTTATCTCGAAATAAATTTAGAATTCGCGCCAAATTTTTTTTAAGCCTACATAAATAAAATTTGCATATGGCTCAGGTCCAAAAAAGCGAAATTCTTTCAATACTAGCTTCAACAATATTCGTTTCATTGTAAGGTTTCAATAGGTACAAACTTAGACTAGCTTTGTTTCTAATAAACGGATGATAAAGATAACGGTTTAAGTACCTTTTTAAGTATTGAAAATTTAAATTGAATATCCCATAGCTGCCACTACATAGAAGTGACGTTAAACCCTTTAACAAGTAATTTAAATATAAATCATTCTTAAAAGTCATAACTGTTTAAGTTACGGCGGAGTAATATCCTATGTTTAACTCAAAGAAATATTAGTACACCATTATTTCAATAATGACACGAAGTTCATTAAGAATGAAGTGTTAATAAGCTTTTATAATAATTTAACCACGTGGTTTTGAAGATAAACAATATTATACGCGTTTTAGGGCTGGTTTTCTACCTAACCAATGAAATGTCTAATCTAAAACCACACCTTTTGTTGAACGTATGTTTTTCGTGCCAAGGTTATTTCTATACTTAAGTTTTGTTAAATTAACCACGTGTTGTTATTTAACAAAGGCGAGCGAGTGATAATATCAAAGTTTTAGTTCGTTAATTAAATTACACGATTAATTTTAATAAAGATTAATTTTAAATCATAGATAATTAAACAATATTTTCCTTAAATATTAATTTCAATATTTAATTATTAAATAAATTTAAATATTTTAAGATTATTGAAATTTAAGGAAAATAATTCTAAATATGATTAAAATTAAATTAAAATTTAGAAGCTAAAAGTTATCTAATTATTAAAACTAATTAATAATTAACCATTGAATTAAGTTGTTAATTAAATAAATTATAGTTTGTGAATGAATTAAATTTAAAATTAACTATAGTAATTTAAAAATAAGTAAAATAAAAATAAACATTGGAAAATAAAGTTATTAATTAGTTTAAATTTAAATATAAATTTTTTTAAAATTAAGTATCTTTCTAACGCGTCAACCCAGAGGTATAAAATTTTGAATATATCATTTTAATAGCGTGATACAATTAAAAATATAATCGTTAATTAGCCTAGCTCATTTCGAAATAATCACTTCTTCCCAATTGAACATCACTTAACACACCCATTTTATTTTAAATCGTCTATTTAATTCAGTTAGGCGCCTGGGGGAAATTTTTGCATATTATTTTTTAGCTTCTCGAGCTATAGAGTTGCGCAATAACTCGACACATAGTTTAGGAATGGTTAAAAAAAATTGTTTCGGGACATTCCGACGCCATTCTGTAAAAAGAGATTTCAAATGGCCTTGTATGAAGATTTTTCTTTTTTTAAAAAAATATGACCTTTCGTTATTTCGTTCTTTAAGCCGCGATCAGTTGATCGTGTTAATACAGAACCAAATTATATTGAGTAACAAGATAAGGACGCCTTTGATAATACCCAACCCTTATCTATCAAAATTTTCAAAAAGACGGAAAATAATTTTATATAAGAAGATGAAACAAAATTTTAATAATTTAATGTAGAAATTAAAGTAAGGTTCCTTCCTCGTAAACTAACAACAATTAACTTTATTAAATAGTTCAGCTTTTATCAATTTTATATTAAAGGGAGAATGAAACCTAAAAAGTGATATTTTTTATAGCTTCCTTATCGTTTAAACAGTTCTAATCCAAGAGCAATAATAAATATCAATGTAGATGAAACCCTCCTTTGAAGTCTATTACTCCCTGGTCTTGTCTACCCCTCTCTGTATGGGTTAGTTTCAAAAAGCGCGATTCGTACGCCTCCTAACGGTAGATATTTTCGGTGCGGGAGTTCGTCGAGCGAATATCTCTAGCAGCCTCGGAGTTCGTCCAAAAAACGTCGTCGTTTGTGGAGAGAGAGAGAATTTCCAATTTTCCGTAGACAGGGGGGTATGAAGTAGGACCCCTCCGATCTCGTAAAATTGGGAATTTTACCCAGACAGAGAGTAGTAGACTTCAAAGGAGGGTTTCATCGGCTTCTGTAAATTTGTAATTTGTTTTACTGTTGGATTAAGGTTAATTAAACGATAAGGAATTCACGTATGAGAATGCACTATCCCTTTAAAATGATAGGGTTATATAGCTCATCTATGAATAAAGCAATTTTTATATTTTACCACCCGCGTGCGCGATAAAAAAGAGATTAGACAAAATTTATTGATTTTGAAAATTTCATTTTTTAAGCTGAGTTTTGTAAGATAATATGGAAAAGATATCAACCTCATTTGGTGTAAAAAATTCTGTAACTGTAACGTAGTTTTAAGAGTGCTTAGGCTTGTATGAAATCAATTCCTCTACATTCTCTATCGGCCTTGAAAAAAATAACCAAACCTTATCGACGTTATCAGGAATGAAAAGTTATTACACAATTATTATCAAGGCGAACTTATAGGAGCCATAATTCTTGTATTACCGAATTTCAAGAGATGCTTGCGAAGACTATTTTTATTCCTATTAGATTTAATATCGCGTATTAGTCCGCGAAAACTCTTCTCTAATAGAATTTTATAATTGGTTTATTTTAATAATGTGTAAAAATTAACTAACAGACGTTTATTTTAGTCTAAAGGTTAAAGGGAATCTTGGATTTATTTATTTTCGGAGTCATTATGTTAATTAAATCAGAAGTAGATGAAACCCTCCTTTGAAGTCTACTACTCTAATGTTCGATATAGCGCTCCTCTCTGTATGGGTAAAATTCACAATTTTACGAGTTAGAAGGGGTCCTATT
The DNA here is from genome assembly GCA_963920705.1 of Odiellus spinosus. NCBI lineage: Eukaryota > Metazoa > Arthropoda > Arachnida > Opiliones > Phalangiidae > Odiellus > Odiellus spinosus. Next base: position 14,128,398 of record OY987238.1, read on the forward strand.
TCATACCCCCCTGTCTACGGAAAATTGGAAATTCTCTCTCTCCACAAACGACGACGTTTTTTGGACGAACTCCGAGGCTGCTAGAGATATTCGCTCGACGAACTCCCGCTCCGAAAATATCTACCGTTAGGAGGCGTACGAATCGCGCTTTTTGAAACTAACCCATACAGAGAGGGGTAGACGAGACCAGGGAGTAATAGACTTCAAAGGAGGGTTTCATCGGCTTCTGATTATATTAATTTCTTGGTAAAATTTGAAGAAAAAAGATATATATAATCTGGCCAATCATATAATTTTAGACTTTAACAGCGCTTGTAATGTCCTAACTTTAAAATAATACGCCAGATTTCGATGCCTAAGATTTTAATTATTTTTCGCATCGAAAATCGATTGATGAAGAGTTTTAAGTTCCAAATAAAATTACCGCTAATTTAGAAGAATATTTATCGCTGCAAAATAGACTTCGTGGAAATTATTGCCACGAAAAAAAAATGATGAAAGTTCTCCTATCTGACAACCACATCTATCACGATATGAAACATCACACCCATTTGGCCCGGGGATCGAAACTTAGAAATAGACAAACATATTTTGAAGTCTATTAACTGATGATGTAACCAGTACGCAATAGGGCAGTAAATGGATCAGAAAATTCAACACTCGCTAAGATATGGTCATCCTACATACAATACATCAAACAAATGGTAGAAATTTGATACTAACTAACCTCGAAACCTTCTGAAAACTTGACGTGGTTTTCAGTTTGAAAGAATTATATGATCAAGTGTTTGTTTCAAATGTCTCTCTCGCAAAAAGGATCGTTGAAAAAGGGTTAAAACCCTATATATGTAGGGTTTAGTTACATTCAAGTATCAAATATCCAAAGACATTATAACGTTTTACATTTACAGCAGAAGCCGATGAAACCCTCCTTTGAAGTCTACTACTCTAATGTTCCATATAGCGCTCCTCTCTGTATGGGTAAAATTCACAATTTTACGAGATCGGAGGGGTCCTACTTCATACCCCCCTGTCTACGGAAAATTGGAAATTCTCTCTCTCCACAAACGACGACGTTTTTTGGACGAACTCCGAGGCTGCTAGAGATATTCGCTCGACGAACTCCCGCTCCGAAAATATCTACCGTTAGGAGGCGTACGAATCGCGCTTTTTGAAACTAACCCATACAGAGAGGGGTAGACAAGACCCGGGAGTAATAGACTTCAAAGGAGGGTTTCATCGGCTTCTGATTTACAGCTAGAGTAAAACTACAAGCAAAAGTCTATAAAAGTAAACAACCCCCGAGATATTGGGTAGAGTAGGGCTTTCTGGACAACCTCAGGGCCCCCAAGTATGCTATATATCACGCGTAACCTACCGCTTAAATCTAGAATGATGGTTAAAATACTACAGTTCCATATAACTAATGAAAAATGAGATTATATAAGAGAATACAGCTGTTCATCTTCACGCAGACTCCTACCAGCCCGGTTAATTTATTATAAAGTTAAACCAATAACTCGTTAGATAGAACAAAGCAATGTATTCAATTTAAACAAAAACAGTAGCTATTTATAGCATTATATATATTATCATAGGACTTTGTTTTATGGGGTTATTGATTCCTGACTACTCGATCTCCGTCTTACAATATGACATTCATAAATTATTAACAAAATTGTCGGTGAAATTCAACGAACTTTGTAAATATAACCAAGATCAATTGCCCATAATGCTATAATCTGACGCGTAATCATACATAATGTTTAAACTCATTGAAAAGAAAGTAGGACTTCCCAAGTCCTTTTAAAGAGTACGTGTTCGTTATTCAAAGTGATTGTCTTAAAAGAGATAATGAAACAATTTCAACAACAATATCTAGCATGGATTCCAATTTTGTCAATTTCAACGTTTTTGATTGGTGTACGAGCCTATAATTTCGATTACACTAAAGTTATCGCGTAATAGTGTACGTTTTAGCATTATCAAAGGCTGTGATTGGTTAAGGACGCGTGATGCGAATTGATTTTAAATTACCTTTGATTCCAAATACAATTTGGTTAAACGAATGAATAATTAATTTTTAATCGATAAAAACTAAGATATTTTTCGTTTCATTATCCCTTTAAAAACACAAGGTTTATCAAAAACACACCTCCATAGTTCACACAATCAGGCTCTTAACGACATTCAAGGTTAAGTATTTACAATGCTCGACGATATTTGATCAATATATGTTCTTTAAAAAGCGTAGAAAATATTCTCAGACTTTCACGTGGGATGAGAAACATGGCACCTGTTTATATTACATAATTTAGTAGTTATTTAATATTTATGAAGCCTATTTTATTTAGGCCTACTAGCAATGTTTTCTAAAACTCGGTGTAAATTTACCATTAAAGATGCGGAAGGGCTCATTTTGTAGATTAAGAATGGGGCTATTCGAGGAATACAGGTTCAACTCTCTATGAAAAGATACGACCCTAATTAGCCAACCACGATAATTAACCTAATTAGACCGTTTTAATTAGAATACTTAAGCTTAATTATTGTACTTATGGTCATATTAAATATAACTCAACTTAAAGAATTAATAAATAGCTATTTAATAAACTTACGAAAGTTTTGATGAGGAGTTGGGTATCACGCAAAATGCGTCCCAATTACCATCTTCGAGGTCATTAATTAAATGTTGAAATTAGGTCAATATAGAACTAATATTGAAAAATTAAAAAGGCGTGAAATTTCTCAATATAATCCTTGTTATTTTAACGTAAGAACTTGTTTTAAGTATCTTCATCGCCGATTAATTTCGGAAAAGATCGTGAGGCTTGTTCGTATTTGTTAGTTCTTAATTCGCACGTTTACCTTGTCCTAAATGTCTAAAACGTAACCTTATTAGTATTCTAAAGAATATTGCATTCTCCCTTTAAATTTCCAAGTAAATTTTAGCACCGAAATTACCGTAAAATTAAGGAACCAACTTGATTTTTTGAAAAAATTCAAACTCGAAATAAGTTGGTTTGATTGAAATTATTGCGGGGTATTGGGTTTTGTAAATTCTTATCACAATTACCTTTACATCTATATCCTTCGAGCTACGAATGACCCTGAGAAAGGTCATTAATTGAGTGAAATCGGTTAAATTCAACTCCAAAAAAAGTTTGTTCACTGATAACAACTAAACAGCTCCTTCTTATTCTCTTATCGAAGTGAAAATTAATACTAATTCGGTAGCCCTAATTATATAAGTTTTAAACATCTTAATTAACTCGTAAGATTAATAAAAGTGTGGGCTCAAAAGTTATTTAAGTTTCTGAAGTTTTATCGGTAAATAAAATAGATTTAAATTTCTACGTATTTAATTAATGAAGCGGTCTTTAGCTATTTTCGTTATATAAATGAAAATTTCAAACAGCAAAACTAATATTTTCCAATTTTTTCGGGCTTACCAAAGAATTTTTGGAAATTTTAAACGTGATAAAACCTAATTAATTTATGATAATTTTGTTCTAAAATAAGAATAGTTAAAAATAAAGCTTTTATTACCTAAAAGAGCGAAAAAAAAATGATTTAAAGGGAAACTAAAGAGCCTAGCGCGCCTGAATTTATTCATTTGGAACTAAAATTGAGCTGGTGACTTATCGTTAAAGGCTAGGGTTGAATCGTGGCTAAATTCTTAAAGAGAAACGTCTGAGCTACAAAAATCAGCCTGGTGCAAATTCTAAGCACCATCAAAAAGACCGAAAAAAAAAATAATTTAAAGGGAAACTAAAGAGCCCAGCCCGCCTCGCCAAAAAAATTAATTTATTCATTAGGAACTAAAACTGAGCTGGCGACTTATCGTTAAAGGCTAGGGTTGAATCGTGGCTAAATTCTTAAAGAGAAACGTCTGAGCTACAAAATCAGCCTGGTGCAAATTGTAACTCTATGTAATCTACTAATAATAAATAATAATATTAAAATGAAGGTAACTTAAATAATAAAGGCAAGCTGAACTTTCTTTGGTTTTTAATAATTGTAAAAAAATGGAATAATTCTTTAGTCTAAATTGATAATCGTCTTGAAAAGTAATCGCAGACAAGAGGGATATTTATGAATTATCGTGTAAAAAGAGATAGCGCAAGCTATTTATAGAATTATCCGTCTATTTTAGTTTCAACACGTCCTACTTAAAATTGGATTTTTTTTTATTCGTTAAGATTGAAAACGTATATTAAAAATAACATGGCACGTTCTAAAGAGATAGTTTTTCTTATCAATTTATAAAATTTACTCAGGCCATACTATTTAATCCAATAAGATGTTGATTCGTTTAAATAGACAAGCTGTTAACTAAATTTATTTATAGAAACTGCTTATCTAATTGCTAAGCTATCGCTAGAAGTTAAAAAAATTTAGACAACACGTGATTAAACCATACGAAAATGTCTTGATGAAAAAACATTATGAAGACAAAATTTGTAATAAAATTCTATAATTTAAATAGTTTAAATTAAAATTATTTAAAGTTTGATTAGATTTAAATTTTAGTGAAGGTAAAATCCAATTATATTAATTGGGTTTATATGCTTATTACAATTCAGGGTTGCCACACTCAAATTCCCTGACCTTTTCCAACGATTTTCCCTGACCGTTTCGGCTAATACTATGCCTACACAATTTTTAACCTTTTATTTTTTATAAAATCGCGTTCGAAATACTGCAGGCGTATCTTCGCTCTAATCTATACAACTAACACGGTCAGCTGAGAATCTTTTCCGCGGATAATGATTGCAATTTCCTGGCTCCCCCGGAAGATCTTTAAATTCCCTGACTTTTCCCGGACTTTTGTTCATTTTCAAATTCCCTGACTTTTTTTTGTTAATTTTCAAATTCCCTGACTTTTCCCTGACCTGTGGCAAACCTGTTCGTTATGGGTTAAGCTTTATAATTTGTTAGTTGTCTGAGATATTATACTAACCCAGAAGGAGCGTTCATGTATTGAGATATCATTTGTAATTCATATTCATATTATTGGGAAAAATATTGAAAATTTTATTATTTGATTGACGAAAACCTTTGTATTTTTCGTTTATTTCAAGGTCGAGAGAGTGGTGGGACCTCTCGTGTTAAACGAGGAGAAAATATACAAAATACGAGATGTTTTTGAATCAGAAATTCGTATGGGATTGGCAAGGAATCCCTACAGACCTTCGTCGCTTCAAATGGAAAACACATTCATACCCAGACTACCAGATGGAACCGGTTAGATATAATTTATACTATATTTCCGAAACATATCTTAGGCTGACTACATTATATTCGTATCTAATTCTAGAAGTAATATACAGGGTGTGTTCGAAAATGGTATTAGGACCGAGCTACAGTGGGTTCTATGGGTCATTTTAAGACGAAGATGTTCTACGACGTGTCGTCGTACGGGGCGCGGTTTAAGAGTTACGAAATGAATCATGTACGAATGACCCCTTAACGTACATAAATAAACGTATACTTTATGATAGCTTTTAAAACCCAGCTAAATAATTAAGCATATCTTCATGTACGTGAAGGGGTCATCCGTACGTGATTCATTTCGTGTTTCTGTCACGGCGCTCCGTACGACAAAACGTCATAGAACCTTTTCGTCTTAAAATGACCCATAGAACCCACTGTAGCTCGGTCCTACCACCATTTTAGAACACACCCTGTATATCGCCTGTTACGAAGGGAATTGGGAATTTATAGATTATCCTTGAGTTGTCAAATGACCTTAGAATATAATTCAATATAAATATCTCCAAATTACTGACGTCAGAGATTTATTTTGCGTAGCGAAACCAAGAAGGTATCGGTATAATAATTGTATTTGAAGTATTAGTTAAAAAAAAAGTAGGTATTTAAATATATTTAATTAAAATAAATTTAGTTAAAATTATTAGTTAAAGTTAAATTTAAAAAGGCCTATGTTAAAAAGGCCTATGTTGAAAGGGCTCAGTATAGGCTGACCACTAATCAAAAAGTTATTATTAAACATTTTGGGGCTCTTGACAAACAGAAGAGGATCCTTAAATTATTTCCCGCTTAATGTGCTCACTTCAAAACATTGTTCAGTGGGCCGATCATTATTTGTAATGAAATTTCAATTCCCCTATTGGCAAATTAGCCAATCACAACGCTCCATTTTACCATTGAATTTTACTTAGACGCGTTATGTTTCTTAATACGAAGCCTGTAATTTTTCAGAGGAGGGTGATTTTTTGGCCCTGGATTTGGGTGGAACCAATTTCCGGGTCATTTTGTTGAACATGGGTCAAGGTAAACAGGGTGATTTCTTGGTCAAATACTACTCAGTTCCCGAACAACTACGACTGGGACCCGGAGATATGGTCAGTACAATTACTTAAACCAAATAAACAAAAGTAATTAACTAAATTTTTGTTCATTTATCAGTTATTCTCATTTTTGGCTGACTGTATTTATGATTTTCTCGAAAGCAACAATTTACTGGATAGGAGGTTACCTTTAGGTAAATTTTCTAATTCCCATTACCAAAAAATTATAAACTTTTGCCAATAAAAGACAAAGAAAAAAAGCTTACCGATTGATGACTGGATTCCAGGTTTCACATTCTCCTTCCCAATGGTACAAAAGGCCCTCGATGTCGGCATCCTGTTAACATGGACCAAGAGCTTCAATTGTCCAGGCGTGGTTGGTCAAGACGCTGTCAAAATGTTGAGAGACGCTATAGCAAAGAAAGGGGTAAATATTATAAAAATAAATTAAATATACATTTCACAAAAACTAAAAATTCGTTACTTAAATTCGAATATTTGATAATTAACTAGTTAATAAATTAAATGTTTCTAATTGATATTTTTAAACAATTAACAGGGCATGAAAGTCGACGTGGTAGCCGTATTAAACGATACAACAGGAACATTAGTAAAAGGGGCGTGGCTTGATAATAAAACTGCTATTGGTCTAATTTTAGGTAACAACTAAAACACGAAACTTCTATATTTTTGAATATTTAAAACAAAATCTTTGAAATTAACAGGTACTGGTTGCAACGCTTGTTATTTGGAGAAAGTTGAACGAATAGAAAAATGGGAAGGAGAACATCCTGGAGTTAGTGAAGTAAGTTTAAGAAAGTTACCACTGACAGCTACGTTTTAATTACCTTCTTCTTCATGAACATAATCTGATTGCTAGAGATTAGTATTAATACCAAAGACTTTAGTTAAAGTGTGTCAATTTGATTAAGTATCTGGTATTAATACCAAAGAGCCAATGAAATTCAAGGTCAAATAGTCGGAGAAAGTTAACCAATCGAAATTTAAAGATCTATAGAATTCGTTAAGTCATTTAAAAAAACCGAAATCAGCTAACCTACAATCATATGCTTACGAAAATTCAATGTTTTGCGTACGATATTAAATAAAAGCCACTTGTTTTTTTAAAGCTATAGTCCCTTTAAGACAAGAAAACATAATCCCTATCATATAAATAAATATATTTAAATTATTTAACAGGTTATAATAGATATTGAATGGGGTGCTTTTGGTGATAATGGCGTTTTGGACTTCATTAAAACCGATTTCGACAAAGCAGTAGATGCTAATTCATTGTTAGTCCATTCATTTACGTAAGTAATGGCATAATAATATTAAATATATACAATTTTTGAAAGATTTAAATATATTTCATATTTAGGTTCGAGAAACTCATGGCCGGAAAATACATGGGAGAACTTGTTCGACACGTTTTGGTAAAATTAGCGAGAGAAGGACTTCTGTTCGGTGGTTCCCCTTCCGAAACCTTACTCACATTCGGATCTTTCACAACAACTCACGTTTCACACATTGAAGGGTCAGCTTAATCTTTAAATTAATTTTTAATGGGATACCAGACTCTGGAAATATGTTCTTATTATTATAATTATTATAAATTAAACAGAGATGACGAATCAGGAGTTAAAACTCGTGAAATTCTAAGGAAAATGGGATACGCCTATCCGTACGACGATGATATTGCCATAGTTAGACACGTTTGCGCCGTTACTTCTGTCAGGGGGGCTAGAATCGTGTCCATTTGTAAGTTCAACACGAGATAAATATACACTATGCACGTTTTATTACCATTTTGAATGATGAAATAAATATTTTTAAGCTAACTACCTTTTTAACCAAACAATATCTACAGTTGATATCGAAATTATAATTATTTCACTTTCAAAATGGATTAAAAAAGGGTTTTAAGTCTTAAGCCTGATTTAAAATTACTACAATAAAATTGTAATTAGGTTTGGCAAGTCTTATGGACAGGATGTTGAAACCGGAAGTAACAGTGGCCGTCGATGGTTCCTTATTTAAACACCATCCTAAATTCAAGAAACACATGGAAGATTTCATTAGCGAAATGGCACCTGAACAAAGTGTAGGTTTACACTGATTTTTTTGGTTCATTTTCAAATTCCCTAACTTTTCCCTGTTTTTCCTGATTTGTGGACACCCTGCGCATATGTGTATTTTTTTGACTTTTTAAGAAAAACCTTGAATGTAGACATTTAGGGCCCACGAAGACCCCGTTCATATTTGGCAATTTGGTTTTAAATTTACTAATACTCTAAATATTTAATTCCAGTTCAAGCTAATGTTAACGGAAGATGGCAGTGGTAAAGGAGCCGGTTTAGTCGCGGCCATCGCCGTTCGTCTGAAGAAGGAAGGACTCTTAGCGAAACAAGCATTTTCCAACGGAAATATAATCGCTTAAAAGTGTATCTAGTGTGAGTTAAAAACACGCCTGAACTTCTCCAATCTGAAACATGACAACAATCCGACTAAACCCTATATAATTCTCTGTAAATTACGTTAAATCAGTTAATGAATACGTAGATCTGGCTGGTAACGCGAATTTAAATATTTTACAAAAGTGTATATCCAGTATCTTGACCACGAAATTAATCAAGCTAACGTAACTTGCGGACAATTGAAGAGTTCCGTCAATTAAAAACAAATGAAGGTTAACATTAAGCCTTTTTAAATAACCTGACTGTAAATAAAGTAAATATTTTTGGCCCTCCCCTCACCATTTTTGTTTGTATAAAATATATCACATTGGTTAAAGAAAATGATTGTTTTGATGATTTCATATTAAAGATCTTTAAAAATAATTAATATTTGTAATTGGAATTAAATTTATATCTATAATATTAAAAGAGATATGGATGTTTAATTAAATAACCAATAAGCCCCCATCTCCTCGCGTGACGAAACAAGGATGCATTTTTCATTGGTTCTTTCCTCGGATTACTAAAACGCTAATATCTTCGTTAATATTATAGATAGAGATACGGTTCCAATTGCGAATATTTATTATTTTTACCATTCTTTAATTTGAAATTGAAATAGTATACGTCACATCTTATTTTAATATCCTAAATTTAAATTTTGATAATTACTGAGAGCATAATAGAAACCATTACACCCGCATTATCAAAAGTGACTATTTTTTATTTTCCTGAGAATATTTGTCGAATTATTACGCCCGCTACTCTGGGTTTAGTTAATTTTGATCGTTTTTTAATCACAAAATAAAAAACGTGTGCCAACCTTATGTTTAAAACTACGTACTGTTTTTATTTTGAAAGGGATTTGTTCCCCGAAACACACACTTGTACCTACACATTTTTGCAATTATTTCTCTTTATATGGTTGTACTTTGTAAGATATTAATAAAAACTTATTTCTATAAACTATTTAAATGAGATATTTAATAATTAAATAAATTAAAGATTTCTAATTAACTTCTGATATTTGAATAACCTCTAATCAATTGGATAGCTTCATTATCCCTTTAAAATCTTTGTCATATACTGAGTTCCACATTTAAAGTGGCTTAATTTTCGTGGCAAAATGACTGAATTTCAAGTACAGTATATTATGAAAAATATTTAAATAGAACTGCTGAAAATACATTCTAATGATTCTTCATTGTTGGGGGCTTAATTATCCTTGGAAACTTAATCAACTTAAAGTCACGCTATCACCATTTTTTAAGGCATATGAATTATTTTTTAGTTCTTTTCAACTATTAAACACATTCAAAAATTTCTCTGGGTTGAAAGCGTTCTTAAAATCTTAATTAAAATTTTTCCGCTTAATGACAGTTTCTGGATCACAATTAAAGGGATAATGAAACCTAAAAACAAGTCTTTTTTATCGATTCCTTATCGTTTAAATAGGAATAAGATTTACAAACAAATATTAAACTAAAATTAAATTTAAAATGAAAATAGGCTTATCTGGATTCATGGATGCCACCTGAACTCCCCGTATATGGTTTAGAAACCAATGACATTGATCGTGGACATCCTGCATTTTCAATATAAGAGAGCCATCGATCAATGCCATTGGTAGCTAGTAATTATAAGAGGGGAGTTCAGGATATCTCCATGATTCCAAGCTAAGCCTATTTTGATGATAAGATAAAAACACTAGTTGATAGGTTGCATTCTCCCTTTAAAGATAATTTTCAGTTTTTTTAACTTTTTAACTGCTAGATAAATGAGTAACAGAATTACTTTAATCGTTTGAAGGAAGTAATTCGTTTGAAAATGGAAAAACAGGGTCACGCTGAATTAAAAGTTATGAACTCAGCTGCCCGGTAATCGTAAATAAATCGGACTGTGTGCAGTGCAGTCAGTGCTTTTAATTCTCTCTCTATTGGTGTAGGTGTGTCGAAAAGACTCAAGAGTGTGGGGAAAGAGACATCCTGCTTACTAGGACCATAACACAAAAACCCGTAGAACTAGACTAGTTTTAGTAAAAGTGCGTGTACGAAGTTAAACTGCAAATACTACGGTAGTTTTTTTTTTTTTTCAAAATTAAAAGTAATTAAGCTATTTCAAGGTTTTCATTGGCGCGTTTTCTATTTAGTGGTGAATTCCAGCTAAACCCATTTAAATAGTAAGTTAAAACTTGTTCCAAATTATCATAGTATTCTTTTTGGATTTTAGATTAAGAAACTGGTTTTTGTTTACAAATTGCTAAACAGGCTTAGCCGGATTCATGGAGATATCAGCTGAACTCCTTCCCGTATAAGGACCAGCGACAAATGACATTGATCATGGATATCCATCCATGATTCCCCATATAAGAAGCCATCGATCAATGTCATTGAATACTAGTCCTTATACGGAGAGTTCAGCTGATATCTCCATGAATCCCGCTAAGCCTATTTTCCGGGTAAGTTTTAAATTCATTTCTAGTTTAACGTTTATTTGTAAATGATTTTGCTGTTGGATTAGGGCTATTTAAATGATAAGGAATCGATAAAAAACACTTGTTTTTAGGTTTCATGCTCCCTTTAAAATAAAATAGAATTATAAGGATTATCCTTGAAAAATATTCTTGTTATCAGTCTATGATACCACCATTATAATATAATTTAATAATTACTTAACCTACCCTAACGCATACATTTGATATTACTAAAATTTATAGTGAACTACTTTATCCCTTACTATATTTAATATTATGTATTAATACGCCTCAACTATGACTGTAGTTTGAAATTAACTCCCTAGAATAGGAAAACTTCATTAATATTGGCTGCAATCTTGTGGAACCACCCATAACTGTATGAACCAGCCATGTAATTAATTTCTCCTAATAGATTTATTATTCATGCATTTTTACCGAATTCTATTATAATACGAAACGGAAGGAATAATAATATTCCAAATTATAAAATTATAAAGACGTGACCACGGGTCAAAGCTAAGCTGTATAAAAAACAGTTAAAATTTAAAATTATTTATCCACTACTTCCTTCCTAGTCTAATCGTAAGTTGATAATTGAATAGATAAAAAATTCAACCCTTTGTTTCAATACAATATCTCAAAGAAATGAAAATGCTTTCCATGTGGAAGTGACACGACATGAAAGTGATCAAATTAGAAAATACATATTCAATTCAATTGTAATTAACTATGATTATATTCAATTATAAAACAATCTCATTCACAGGGCTCCCAGTTCAAAGTTCATAAAAAATGATAGGAATAGGCCCAAAATTAAAAAATTATATCCTACATGTAGAAAAAAATAAGCCAACACTTTTAAAAACGTTGGCCGGAAATGACGAGCTATCAAATCATACGATCTCTACGGATACTTGTTAAGCCTACTTTTCGAGTAATTTAAACTAATTGAAATTGATAATATGGCACCCTAATTATTCGAAAATCGGACGTAAAATGTTGAAATTAAAATTCACTCACCAAATAGGACTAGTGAGGGAAAATAGGTAGCGTTCCAAAACTTGATAGCACTAAAATTCCGTCACGAGAAAATTCGAGAAAACCGGCCGATTCAGTGACTCATTAAAAACGCCTACATTCATTTCAAACTTATTTCGCTCGTTTCGCGATAGTCCAGCGAATATTATGACAAAAAGTGTAATAATTAGACGTAACTTACTCTAAATATGACCGAATATTGTAAAATTAGACTAAGATCGCGAGAAACACTTTGAAAACCGGACTAAACATCCGTCAACCGTTAGCGATGAACTTACAATTTGAAAAGCTAGCAGACGATGCAAAATTACAGAATTGTGAAGCCGGACTCGTAACGGAATTAAATTGATGGAAGTTTTAGAACATACCTAAAATAAGTTTTCTTATTGAAAACTAAAAAACTAATGTTTAAGGTATCTTTTAACCACGTTTTCATGAAGCAAAATTAACATAAATAGGATTTTTTTTTACTTTCTCAGTGCAATTTAATCAACGTAACAGAAATTAGGTATTAATGGGATTAATTTACGAATCATAGGTTTTTAAAGGACCACCTGGTAATTATAGGTACTTATAGGTAATCTGGGAGCCCTGAATTCAATTATAATTACCAGTAATTATATTCAATTACAATAGTAATTAAATTGATTTAAAATTATGTCATGTCCCAAAGTGAAGAGATATAAGTTTAACAGTATTAAAAATTGATTTTTCAGAGCGAAAACAGTGTTTGCCTTGTGACTTCAACTTTAAAAAACTCCACGATCATTCCATTACCATTATACGCGGCTGAATTGTGGCTAACAACGCGGGGAGAATCTAATAGCCTTGAACAAAGCATTTTTTCTCTACCCCTTCTATTACCTAGATTCCGGTTTCATTTCACAAATACGCTAGCCAAAGATATTCAAAACGATTGCGACCAAATTTCATAATGGTACGAGAATTTGGGATGGCGTCGTTAATATAGACAAAAAACATGTTTTAAACCCTTTAGGTAGGTTTCTCAAAGTAGTTGTAAAACTTGGCTTTGATTTGAATCGTGTTTAATATCGGGACATGAGTTAGCTAACATCTGTTGTATAATTTATCGTTGGATTAAATTATATCTAAGATTATAAATTAAACATGACGGTCGACAGTGTCGAACCGAGTGGTCAAGAAGGCAACGAAACCAATGGTAATGAGAGCAACAATCGAACTGAACTTACCACGGATGAAACAAATGCGAGCAGCAACTTGATATCCAAGGACTTCGCGGTCGTGAACTTGACAACTGTCTCATCCGATGAAAAAGACGAAATTGCGATGCTGGAAATAAAAAATGACTCAAATGAATCACCACCAAAGGTGAGTAAAGTCATCAAAATGATAAAAATCATTAATTATTAATTATAATCAATCAGAGTTGGTGTAAATCGAGTGGGGAAAAAAATCTACATAATTGACGTCTTGATTAAACTGCCCAAACAAAATTAATTAACACTACCCCACTTGGATTAAATTTTCAATCCACATTTGGTGAATAGTAAAGTTCAAAATTGAACAGTTTTTTATTCGGCAATGACGCAACTTTCGCTTAAATAATTAATTGGGGATTAAATTAAAACAATGTATGTCTGTCTCGAATGAATAGTGGCAATATTCCTAACATTTGCGTTAAATAATTACGCAATTTTGTTCACGCGTTCTATTTTAAAATCTTGCAATTCAAAATATCTTCAAAATAAACCAGTATTATTGATGAATGTTTAGATAATTATTTTTGTTCAAACTTAGCCACCATTTAAACACATAAATGGTGGAATAGCTAGACAGTAGATGGCCTTGAAATAACAGTTTATAATGAACGTTCGTTAACTACTCAAGCACGAAATAAACAATTTTCTGACTTGTAATTATGGATCGTTACGTTTACATAGATATGATTAAATATTAGAATAAACGTAAAATAAAATAATTACCAATTTGAGAGTCTAGTTTTATACCAGTTCTAAGTAAGGCTAAACCATTCCTAACCAGATACCAAGGGGGAGGGGGTTAGCTTTGTTAATACTTCGAGTAAGGGTGTAAACTTGGGTCCAAACTAGGACTATTAACAATGGTCACCTTTATCAAAAGTTGTAAGCAACAAAATGTTCCGCTAAAAGTTTTGTTAGTATATTGCCCTGTTTGCCGTTAGAGGATACTTGTGAACGTTAGATTTTGTTAGTCATCTAAGTCTTTATCTACTAAAATAGGTGTCATTGGTTCAATATAGATCAAAGGGTTCTAAGATTGGTTTTACCAGTGGAACGCAAGGTTAGCTCAGTTTTGAACAGTTTTTTCCCACAAAGCTCGTCCAGTCTGACGTCATCTGTTCATAGGGTTATCCCATTGGCAAAACCAATTATTAAAAACTCTTATGCAAGATTGTACACTAGTTAAAATAAGGACACAATAACAATTCTTCTAGAAAACGAAGGAAGAATACCTTTTAAAAGAAATGACTGAAGTAACGGGAGTGTCCGGTCCATGGCAAAAATCAATCTTGATTCTGTGTCTCATGACTTGTTTCCCTTACGTGTGGCAAGAACTGAATTACGGATTTCACATTTACCCGTTGGACCACTGGTGTTCGCCTTCCGAAGAGCTTCGCTTAGTTCTCAACACGTCAGAACTGCTACAAAAATGGAAATCATTAGCATTACCTAAAGGCGAAGAAGAAGGCACTTTAAGCAACTGCAAAATATTCGAAAATTCATACGATAACGATAAAGAATGGAAAAAATATTTATTGGACGAAAATAATGATTCGCGGTTCTTGGCGGGTAGCCAGATTATATCCTGCAAGTCCTGGCAATTCGATCATAGTAATTACGGAGAGACTATCATTGACAGGGTAATGATTGCAAATTAATTAACATTTAAGATAAACTATAAGAAAGGCGTTTTTCATGTTTTTAACTACATATTTCGCAGTGGAATTTAGTCTGCCGAAAATCCGATCAAATTTACTTGGGCCGATTGATTTACACAGTTGGTTTCATTATTTCCGCCATTGCATTTGGAAATCTTGGGGACAAGTATAGTTTACTACAATTTTTTAACAATTTATGGCCGGTAGTCCATTTTAAAGTTGCTTAAGTGTAGCCAAGATATATGTCATGAATATGGCAAAGAGATATGTCTCGAATATGGCCAAGAGATAACTCTTGAATATTTCCAAGAGATACGTCTTGAATATGGCCAAGAGATATATCTCGAATATGGCCGAGAGATTTGTCTCGAATATGGCCAAAGATATGTTTTGAAGTTGCACAGAATAGGTTATAGTTTTTAGATCGTAATGATTTGATAATGGACATAATCCATGTTGCCTTGTAGTCAACTGTTAACTATTTCTTACATCCAACTTACATTCAAATTTAGGATCGGACGACGTCCAGTAATGCTGATTTCCTCCACTCTTCTACACATCACCAGCTTTTTCATCGCCTTCGCAAATTCTTACGTCTTTTACGTGGTCCTGAGGTTCGCGGTGGCCATGGGAACGGCTGGACTCTTCATCACATCAATCGTAATGTGTAGGTAATCTATTTTGTGGCTTCAAAAACACCTTGCGCAAACTGTTACGCGAACTTAACTTTAATTTCAATTCAACAAATTATGAACAAGACATTTACCCTTACCTTTTAAACTGCCCAGTGATGGAGATATCTGGACCTAATGAACGACCATTCCTTGGTGTCATGATGTGCATCATTACGTCAGTAGCATTTTTAATTTTACCCGGTATTGCCTGGCTAGCGAAGGACTGGTTCGTTTTGCAATTGGCCACAACTCTACCGTGTTTCATAATCGTCGCGTTTTGGTGGTAAATAATTAAAATTTTTCATTTAAAAATACTGTTTCTGCTCGTTATGATTGTATGTTTTAACTATAGGGGTATGCCAGAGTCTCCAAGGTGGCTGCTTGCAACTGGTAGACTAGAAAGAGCTAGGATTTCTGTTGAAAAAGCCGCTGATCAAAATAACAAATCTGTGGCCCAAATATATATAACAGCTAACGCTCTTTTTAAGTATTTAGAAAAGGTACTTATGCTCTAAAAATCAAAGTAATTGAATCAGTTGGAGTTATATCTAATAAGTTATTTGCAGAAATTTAAAATGCAAGTTATAATGTCCGATTTCGCTACCATTGATAAGATATCCTTGATGGATCTGCTCAAATCTTCAATTATAAGGAGCAAAATATTAATTCTTTACCTATGCTGGTAAGATATAATAATAAAACGCTAGGGTATTGATCTAAGCCTAAGTTCGTGACCTTATCATAACCTTTGAACCATCAAATTCCAGGTTTATATCCTCATTGACTTACAACGGGCTTTCCGTTGTAGACGATGGAATTACGGATGACCTTTTCATAAACTTCGCTATCATTGCAACTGTCCAAATACCATCAATATTAATTACATACGTGGCTATTACCAAACTTGGAAGAAGAATACCTCTTTCAATTACCTTCATGGCGGCAACTGTCGTATGTCTGGCCTTAATACCGCTAAATGATAGTAGGTAATTACCGTACTTTGGTTTCAAAAAAAAAGATAACTGAAGTATTTTAACAGCTTTAAAAGACGTAAGGGCCGTATTTACGGTGGCTGGAAACGCGTTTTTAACATGTTCGACAACGATTTTGTATATTTTAACATCGGAAATATTTCCAACGCCATTGAGAAATTCGGGACTTGGAGTCTGTTTCGCTTCCGCTGGTTTGGGAGCAATTGTGGCGCCATTTATCTGTGACCTTGTAAGTAAGATCTAAATTACATTTTAGACTGATAGTTGAAATTACCCTTACGCCTTATTAAGTTTCTAAAATTACCGCGTTTAATTACGCGGTAATTCTAAAGAATTGTACGCTGGCCGTTTGGAGCTAGTTTAGTATTTTCCCTCCTATTTCCGGATGTCCCAAACCGGAAATAGTAGAGAAAATCCAAAATTTTACCTTTCTTTACTTTTGCAGGTAACTGTTGCTGGAAATGGAATACCATTGGGAATATTTGCTGTCTTGTCCGCTATTGCCGCCTACCTTGTTCTACGATTACCCGAAACGCGTGGAAGACAAATTTCGGATGACCTAGAAGAAGCTGAGGCATTGGTTAGGTACGATAGATTTAAAATCCCAAATGATTTTGTAGTAATTAGGATTAATTTCTTTTTCACAGTAACCCAATATCCGAAGAGATTGTTTTAGAAAACACCGCTTTATAAGACTAAACCCTCAAAATGAACGTTACATTCATTTTACAAATGTATATATAATGGTTATACAAATATAATGTATTCTAATCTAAGTCGACATAAATAAAACTATTAATTACACCATTTTTGGAGTTTTAACTACCAAAAGTTGATTATATTCGTAAGTAAGACCAATTAAGATAGGATAGAAGATATTCTCAAGGGGGGTTCAACTTCAAATTGCGCGAGTTTTCCATAAAACTCCGATTTATCAACAGGCCAAGGCTTAGGAGTTTGTTACGTAACTAATGTCTTATTTTTCTTACTGTAAGATATCTCCGCCTCTTCAATGGTATCTGGTATGATTTTATCAGTTGTTTCGGGTAGAAATAACACCAACAAACCACTTAGAACAGTTATACCACCATAAATTAGTATTGGTACAAAATCAGACGTTACAACTCCCTGTTACGCAGACACGAACAAAGACACGAATATTCAAGTTGTGATAAAATTATAGGAATAAGCAATTACTTACCAGTTCTTTTACGAATGGAGCTATTAGGGAACCAATTCTGGCTAGTGTTGAACAAGTACCAACGCCAAAGTTCCTAACTACTGTGGGGAAGAGTTCCACCGAGTACATGTAGATAATACCGAAGCATATACTAACGCAAGATTTTCCCAACATCACCAAGGTTACTTTTAACCAGACCGTATCTAAATTTGATTATTATAATTAATTAAATATGCTTGAAAAACGTTAGTTAAACTTACCATCGCTAACGGGAATAGTGAAAAGACACGAACAACCGGCGAGAACTAAGAAAAACGCTAAAGGCAATCGTCTTCCAATATATTTGATGACCAGATAATAAACTAGTAGACACGGAACTTCAGTAACGCCGGAAATGGCAATGTTAACGAGCGGATCACCACCCAAAGAGTGCGTGTTCAACGTTAAAGCGTAGTAGACGAATGCCGTAACGAACCAGACAAGGAACATGTTCAACGTTACTTTACGAAGGTTGGGGGTGCGAATCAAATCCATGGCCGTTGCTTTTGAATGACCATTGTTTTCTAAGGCGTCTTTTATCCTTTCCTTTAAGATAAGAAACAATTAATGGGGCTGGGAGGGAGAAATATCGTCGGAATTTCAATTTTCTCTTCCGTCCGCTTTCTACTCTTAATTACCTTTTCAATATTTTCAAAACACTTGTCGATAAGACTTGAGGTATCGTCCGTGTACAATCTATTCATTTTAGCAGCGCCCTCTATAACTTTTCTAGCTTCCTTATATTTCCCCATCGTTATAAGCCAACGTGGTGATTCGGGAATGAGCCTTATATAAATAATCTTTCAGATTATAGAAAGATTAACGTTTTCCCAAACAAAACTTACCAAAAACAAATGGATAAGAATACGCTACATATCCCAATTACTAATTGTTGAACGGACCAACTACGCGTCAACCAACCTAACGCCGGTAGTATTAAAAAACCAGCGGACCAACCAACGCCAAGGCTTACACCAACTTTGGGTCTGACCCTTGAACTTACAAGTTCAGTCACTAAAGATTTAAGTCGAAAGATTTAAATAAAATTAAGTTATATTTTAAATTTACTTACGCACGACGTAAGCTGTGGTAAAGAATCCGTGAGTTCCCATCGCGATGAAAAATCTCATTGCAACGAAGAATATGAAATTTGGCGAAAACGCCGCTGCTAAACTGGCCACTTGTTGAAGAAAAATACATATTAAGAGAACTGGTCGTCTACCGTATCTGAAACAATCATAGAACCAATCAACAAGCAATCAAAATTTTGAAACAATATTAACGAGCTTACTTGTCTCCAATCTTTCCAAACATGAGAACAGCGACTAGAAAGCCAGCCATGTAAACTGATTGGCTCATAGATGCTTTCCATGAATTGTCACAAGTCAAGGACCACTGAAAATATCATGTATATAAATTTTCTTTAGATCAATTCAGGAAAACATAACATAGAATTCAAATACAGTTCTGTGGGAAACTGAAAGATATGTTTCTTGAGTAACTTGGGTAACTGCAAAAGATATCTCTTGGGAAATCTCTTGGGCAATTGCAAAAGATATCTCTTGGGAAATCTCTTGGGCAATTGCAAAAGATATCTCTTGGGAAATCTCTTGGGCAATTGCAAAAGATATCTCTTGGGAAATCTCTTGGGCAATTGCAAAAGATATCTCTTGGGAAATCTCTTGGGCAATTGCAAAAGATATCTCTTGGGAAATCTCTTGGGCAATTGCAAAAGATATCTCTTGGGAAATCTCTTGGGCAATTGCAAAAGATATCTCTTGGGAAATCTCTTGGGCAATTGCAAAAGATATCTCTTGGGAAATCTCTTGGGCAATTGCAAAAGATATCTCTTGGGAAATCTCTTGGGCAATTGCAAAAGATATCTCTTGGGCAATTGCAAAATAAATCTCTTGGGCAAGCGCATGCAAATCAATTAAAACACTCGTAACCTGACTAATTATAGTAGATTTGAAAAATGAGGTATCAAATTCCCATTCGTTGCAAGGAACCTCTAGCAGGATTCGTTCGGAAGATTCTGAACCATGTCCGTGATTAACCACGTCAGTGAGGTTAACCGGATCAAACATGGTACAAGTACTGTAGGCGTCTTTTCCGTGTCTGATTTCTTTCGGGATACTGGAGTTTTTCCAGTCATGTAAGGACATGTTGGAGAGATGGGAAGGTCTCGCGCACCAATGATCCATCGGAAAGATATAAAAAGTATATCCAACGACGTTCCAATTACTTAGCAAGGCGGAATACATTAAAATCCCGCATAACATATATTGATACCTTCCAAATTCACCGAATATATCAGTTAACTCGATTTTTTCGCGATTTTCGGTCGTAATGGTAACATTTGGTTTCGAAGATTCATTCTTTGTGGTACTGAACGAAAGTAATTGGATATTTTTAACACCCATTTTAACCTTGGTTTAACGTTTTTAGATCTAACCCACTTGGGTCTAACGTTTTTGGTTGTTAAGCTTTGGTTTTAAAAAACAAATCAGATATTAATTAAAATCCGTCCTAACATAGACGTAGACGTTGAAGTAAAACGCGTTTAAACCAACTAATAGATATTAGAAGTTTCAAACCACCTGGATTGATTGGTTGGTTGGTTGTTGAGATACAAATTTTTTGACGACTAATTTGAAATTTCTTTTGTGAAAAATAAACTTGAAACCTTGAAAATATTAAAGGGTTAGTCCCATAGGAAACTTATATATTTTAATGTGTAACGAAATTTATGGTAATTTGATGACGTCACTCGTTAAAAATTTGTAATTAGAGCTTTATTTTTTATTAATTAATTAATTTTTGGGGGCTATCACAACTTTTCTCCTTCCTCTAAGTGTCACGAGTAAATTTAAATCTACTTTTGTTATAATTAATAATAAAAATATATATCATGATAGTATCCCTTTAAAAATATGTTAATTTTGATTCTAAGCATTTTTACGAAAACTAAAACGTTTCCCAACTTAAATTAAGAATACATTCTATGCTAGGCAACCAGTAATCTGTAATACTTCTTACCATTGATAATAAAACTAACGATGCTTTGACCTTACTGCCAAAATAAAATAAAGTTTAGAGTATCAAAGAAATGATAATTATTCCACGTTCTATCTTTGACAATCGTTTCAAAATTCGAATCTTCAAAAACTTTTACCTTAAAAATAGAAATTTTGAACGAATTTCTTGTATTGTCTGCAAAACATTTGTGTTAAACGACTAATTTAGCTAAATTATACGTTTAAGGTTAAGAAAGTTTACTAACCTCAATAGAATTACTCGCAAAATATTATAATTACAAGGTTTTAAAGGGAGGATGAAGATGAAACTGAATTTTTTAAAACATTCGGGAAAATCATTTAAAAAAAAAAATCGTGGCTCTAATTAAAATGTTTTTAAAATTAAACCAAAACCATTAGGATAAATAATTAAATTTTAGTTCACATTCTGGATGTCATTGAATCTGTACTCGTTGTACTTTGATTTTTTGGATTATTCCTTAATCGCGATTAAATATAGATTATGAAAAATTATTCGTAATATTTAAAATTACGTTAACTTACTTTCCAAACTCTTCTCCTTCTTCGAGAGTTTCCGCTATGGTTTTATTTCTGGTCTCGGGAAGAAATATCAAAACAAGGATCGCTCCAATAATAGTAAGACCCCCAAATACTGCCAAAGGTACGGAAGGATTCGTAGCCTTACCCTAAACAAAAATAATTTCAATTTATGACTTCATTCTCCCTTTAAAATATAATAATAACTTACAAGTTCTTTAACGAAAGGCGCGATAATTGCTCCGAGTCTCGCAAAAGTTGAACTGGTTCCTACACCAACATTACGAACCACAGTTGGAAATATTTCGGCGGAATAGATATAGATTGTTGAAAATGCGATATTAACTCCACTTTTACCAATCATTCCCAAAGCGACGCGAGCTTTGATCATGTCTAGAATATTTAATTATTATTAATTTAATTCAACCTATTTAAACGATAAGGAATCGATAATTAGGTTGCATTCTCCCTTTAAATATACCATCAGCCAATGGAATTATCCCGAGACAACAGAGTCCACCAATGGTAAGAACTAAAGCTAAGGGTTTTTTTCGTCCCAAAAATTGAATTAGGAGAAAAGCGCATATAAATGATGGGAATTCAACTGCGCCAGCAATGGCCAAGTTGACAAAATGATTGCCTCCTAGTGAGCCAGTGTTTAAAGATAAACCATAGTACACGAATGATGTCACAAACCTATTAATAGTGATCGTGATAAAGTGTCGCGAATGTAAAATTGTTAAAACGAAATTATCACGGATTTTACCAGGCGTAGAACATGACCAAAGACTTCTTTCTCATATTTGGTGTTCTTAAACAATCCAAGATGGACGCTTTTTTAACCTTTTCGTTACCAGAACGACTTTTTTTCACCTGCGAGATGAAATAACATCGATTAAGTCCGTAATATATCTAATTTTAATAATTTACCATTTCCATTGTGATTAGATAAGAATCAATTGTATCTGGAGTATCAATTGTCCATTTTCCATTTTGTTGCGCGGTTTTTTCCAAATATTTCTTGGCTAAATCGTACTTGCCTTGGGAAATAAGCCAACGGGCCGATTCTGGTACAATCCTGTTACAATTTAGGCAACGGAGTTTATTGGATAAACTCATCTAACTTAAAATTAAAACTTACCACCAAAAGAGAAAGAATAATAAAGACACGCAGGCAACCGATAATTGGAATGTAAACCAATGACGCGTTAGCCAACCAACACCTGGTAAAGTAACAAATCCCGTGGCCCAACCAGCGGACATCCCGATTGCAAAAAGTGGACGATATTTCGCGGAAGAATACTCCATCACTATTAATAATTTGAAAATATTAATTAACGTATGAAAAGACACTTCGTAAGTAATTAAACACTTACTTATTACAAATGATGTTGTAAATAAACCATGAGCTCCCATGGCCACGAAAAACCGAATTATAGCGTAGAAAGTAATGGTATTAACAAAAGGAAGAATAAAACACGAAACTTGCGTCAAAGTCGCGCAGATTAAGACAACGGGTCTGCGACCAATCACGTCCCCGATTTGACCGAAGACGAAAACCGACACGAAAAAACCCGACATATAAATAGCTTGACTTAAGGACACCATGTAACTTCTAGAACAAACTAAAAGAAACTGATCTACGATGGAACTGGTCCAAAACGATCTGTCAAATTCCCAACTCGAACACGATATCTTATTATCAGACGGTGTCCAGTTTTCTTCCGATTTGTTCTTCTCGTAGAATTTGATTAGTAAAGAATTATCGTCAGTGTAGTTACTAAGGTCATACATCTTGCATTTACTGGACACGGACTTGCCTGTAAAGATATTACGCGTATATAAGTGTCCATTCTTGTACGCCTTGTACATTCGCGTTGAAATCATGGTACCTCTGTTCATTTCTTTCGGTATGGAAATAGTCTTCCATTGTTCAATCGACATGTTCCGAAATTCCGGAGGTTGAGCGCACCAATGATTAATTGGAAAGGCTAAAAAAGCGTGACCAATAGCGTTCCAGTTCGCCATCAAAGAAGACAATAAACAAATCCCCAATATCATGAAATTAAAAGGTCCAATTTCACCGCATATTTCAGTTATATCTTTAATTTCCTTTCCCTTAGATGGGTTCGTATCCATGGCGGACATCTGAATAAATGAATAAAAGTAATTGCAGCCACCCACGAGATTTTGTTACTTTTAAAAGCACTGTTTTGGACTTTAGAGGACGCTTACAATAGCCAGGTTTTTGTAACTTATCTTTTCAAGTATATCTATAACCAATTATGCCTAGATATTTTTATTGGAACTAATTAACAAGAACATACAAGTTTCTTAGCAACATCATTAATTGGAATTTAATTCATTATAAATGGAAATTAAGTAGAATTAACGATGCCATCCGTGACTATGATGACCGGAATCATCGTGGTATCTTTCTTCATGACCACCATGACCTCCTTGACCTCCTCCACTTTGTTGTAAAGAACCACTTTCCCAATTTTTCTTGAAATTTCCACCAGACTTTTTGAAAGCATCTTGACCACTCCAATGTTTACCACCTTCGGCAAAGTCATCACCGCTCGACTTCTTGAAATGTCCTCCTCCCTGCTTCTTGCTTTTATCACCTTGATGTTTCTGGGCATGATGTTTTTTCCGGTGATCACCGCTTTCGTGTTTGCCACCATCTTCTTTCCAATGATCGTTAAATTCTTTGTGATGCTTCTTATACTTGCCACCAGTGTCTTCGTCGTGGTATTTTAGGTCATCTCCGTGTTCTATTTTGCTGTAAGTATTCTTAAATCCGGTTTTCTTGTGTCCTTTGTCATGGTGATGGTGTTTGCCCTATTTCAACCAGTTTTAAAAGATTTTAACTTAATCAAAAAGGAAAATTTAATGAGATTTTTTCTATTGATTCTACAGATTAAAACTTTCGGGAAATAAACTTGTCTGAATTGCGCAAAAAAAATCAGACAAAGATTTAGATTTTGGGTATAGAATTAAAACGAGAACCTCAGACTAAACACTCCCTTTGCACATTTCGTAAAATTTCCCCCGCGACACGCGCTGTTGTACGCACGCGATTGTGCGCATGTGCAAATAATAAAAAACAAGATTTAGCTCGTGAATCAATAAAAAAAGTTACTTAATTTTCCTCGGCTCTTTTTCAAATCGATTTATTATCAACTGTGTCAATTTAAGATGGCTGAGAGTTGCAATACCTCTTTGCCTTTTTCATGACCACCACCTCCAAAATGTTTCCAGTGATGATGTCCTTTTTCATTACGTTCGTGTTTCTTCTTCCCAAACTCTTCGCCACCTTCTTTTTTGAAATGATGACCTCCAAATTCCTTCTTGTTATTGCCACCATACTTTTTATGATGTCCTTTTTGGTGACTTCCAGAATTATGACCTCCACCATGGGAACCTTGAACACCACCTTGATCGTGTTTCGAACTACTCGAGCCACCACTCTCAACACCATCGCTGCCACTCCCTTGACCTCCGCCACCATGATCTCCACCATGGTCCCATTTAAACCACTTTGATTCGGCCACAACAGTGTCACCAGTCACGTGACTCGCAGAACGCTTTGAAAGTTTGATTTCTGGTTCTTCATCCTGGGTCTCTTTTGCCCAAGTACATGGGAGGACCATAAATAAAATGGTTAAACCAAGAAAGAGTACAACCTGCAAAAATTACAAATATCTGTAATTTTGTTCTATGATTTTTTAAATCGTTATTTAACAGCCTGCACGAAAATATGACTCAATTTTCATTTAGAATTCATGAAAAATTAGTAACAGCATCACTTTAATAAAATATAAAGCAAATCCAAAATATCCTAAACATGTTAAGCCCCTATTTCTACTTATAACTAATTAATAGCTTATGTCCATGGATATGTTAGCTTTGAAAAAAAAAAAAAAAATCTAGAAAAGGAAATCAACTTACCAAATTAGTTCGAAACTTGGACATGATACTGCACCGAAATCAGTACTGGATTTGACGTGTAGTCGAAAAACTTTCACTTTTATATACCGCTTTTAAATGGGTTTAAAACCCCTAATATAAAAGTTTTTTTTTGGGAACACTTGAAGAAAATAGTGGAGTTTATATAAAACAACAGAAATATTTTTTTTTTTCAAAACATTTATCATCAAACTCGAGGCAAATTATTATATTTAAAGTCGATGTTTTGGAGTCTTTGACGATTACTAGCGCCATTAGGAACGGATCTACCATTCACCACGACTCTGGTATTATAGTAAACAAGTTTTGTTTTAACAATAAGCGGTCAAATTAAGCCATTATGTAGTTTATTTTAAGATACGCTTGTAAAATTGCTTAAAATTCCTGAAATTGGTTAATGTTAGTATTCCTAAAGCCTACTTCTTACATACACTATAGCAATTAGAACGTTTTTGGATCATCTTAGATCCTAATTGCATTCTCATCTGTTGTTCGTAACAGATATTATGAACGAATCAAGTCGCTTCAATTAACGATAATTAAATTTACTAATAATACTTAATTAAGCTCGGACAATGAGCAAAAGTCCTTAATAGTACTTGAAAGTAAAATTTCCAATAAAAATAAGGTGTTTAATTTCGCTTACCTCAAATAATTTCTTAGACTAACGAATGGTTCGTTTCCTTAGTAACTTTTATTCTTCTGTATAGTTTTTATCTGACACCTTGAATTCTTATTCTGATATGTTGCAATGGTACCGGTTAGAAAATAAATCCTATCATATCTCAATTCCTGTTAAAAAAAATATATAAATAATATTAAATTGAATAAATTAATTTATATTATATTAAATTACATTCAAAAGAGTGCGGAAGAAGCGGTTTTCCTATCAAAACCATTGAAAAAAACCTGACATTATCACCCGGTCTAAGGGCGAGAAAAAATTTAAAACTTTCATTATATAAAAGCAGTGATGGGGGAATTTAAAAAGCTCAAAACTATTATCATTTAGGGCATCCAACCTTTAAAGCAGTACTTAAAGTTTAAAGATATCAAAAGGTTTTTATTTGCCTTTCATAAGATTAGATTTATTTAAAAAGAAGTGGTGGAAAAAATTTATTTACCATTTTTCTATTTTAACGTAACAATAGAAATAAAACACGATAAAAAAATGAATTGTATGGTTTCATTCACCCTTTAACCTTTTAAGATTAAGTTTATTCATGAAGATTTTAAAAATTTAAGGTGGGGAGAGATTAATTAGTTAATTAATTAGTGGCATACTATAATTTATTCCAGTTTTAAATAGTGTTTGTTGGTTTTAATTCGTCCGTAACAAGTTCACAAAAACATGATTTCTGAACCCTTTCATCGAGACCTGACTGGAAATAATGCTTCGGGCAACAAAAAAGATTACCTAGTTGTTCAACTCAAAACTAATTATACGATGCATCGACATTTGGTTTCATTTACCTCTGTACAAGACATAAATTAAAATTTATACTCAGAGGCGTTTTGAGATACCTCATAAAATTCTTAGAAATAACGTTTTCTAAGAGAATTTAAAGGGAAGGTGAAAAAGAAAATTAATTTCAGTAGTAAAACATTCTGGAAGTGATGTCTAAATTGTACACAAATCGTAAACTTTCTAATTTTGGGAAACTCTGATCAATCTAAGATGTCCCTGTACCTTTGGTTTAATTCCAGCGACACTATAATCGCGTGTCACGGGGGATATTTTATGAAGGGACTATTTTGATTGGTCAAAGATTATAAATTCTATGCCCAAAATTAGAATATTTTCCCACTTTTTTGAACAATTTTAACAAATATATTTACCGAATATTTTAAAACGCAAGCGAGTCTTATTTTCTTATTCAACCTCCCTTGGAGCAAATTTTTTTTATTTTTACGAGCTAAAAAAACTTTAATTGATTGCTAATCTACTTAATAAATTGGGGTCATTCGGCCATGAAAGGGTTGAGATAATGTTTGTGTTCATTGTTTGTCCTCTGTCTAAGACTTTAAAGCAATAGAGTGAAAGGCAACTGAAGAAAGAAATTTGTTGAAATTTCAAAAATGGGCGATTATAAAATATATATTGTTTAGTGTCGCTGTAATTTTGTTTCTATGACATTTTGAATCGTTTTTTAACGATTAACCCGAAAATATGACTCAATTTCAATTTGGAGTTCATGAAAATCATATAACTCTACTAATTTGTGGCATTGCAACATTAAAAAATCGTGTTTTCAAAGTCTATTTGCAAATAAAATTCACAGACTCATCAAAGATAGTTCAAATCATATTAACTCTTAGGAAATTTTGAAATAATTGTATAATGGCTTTAATATTATAAAATTAAATATAATTCTTATGCTAATTTGAAGGTTAAAAGGGCGGTCAATTAAATTAGAAGTCATTTTTCCTTTTCAAACTAAAATAGTAAAATACCACACAATACGTTAACGTAAAGAATAACGAAATAACCCTTGCGTAACAGTGAAAAAAAAAATATATATTTTAGGATGAAAATATAATTAACTTATGTCGCGTGTACCAACAAAAATGCAAAGGTTAGCTAATTTTTAGGAACCATACGAACTTAAATTAGTCACGCGTGAATAATTTTGCAACAATGAAAACGGAAAAATTAAGCTTTTTTCCTGAACTAAATATTGTTATTAATAAATTTTTACAATTCCCAAAAATTGGGCCTAATTTTAAGCTAACAATGTTTACATTGTGATACTTCAATGATAATTTGATTAAATATATAGCATATATTTAAGTTAATTGCCTTTACCAAAAATCTATCAGCAAAGGCTTAGGTAAATGTACCAGCAGATTCTGATTCTAGACACTCTAGCGGGAGTTTTGGAGGGAAGACAACATAGTCATGATATATTCAAACAACCCCGGTTTCGCCTAAGGAAAATAAGACCCGCCTTTTCTCATAAAAGGGATCAATGATTGGTTCAAAAGGTGCACCCTCCCGCTACATACGTCATATATTCATCATACTACAACCCCAAACAACTTGGGACTTATCTACCTTGCAATATAAATAAAGAAACAAAATTTTAATCAAATAATTAAGAATGTCAATTAAATATTTAATTAAAGTTTAATCTATACCCTTCAAAATGACTAATTAGAAAAAAAAATGTACCTACCTTGTAAATATGGTCGTTTCCGTGGCATAATATTAAAACCATAAGTCCTATGATCATTATTATCTGGAAATAATTATTATGTTCTTAATGATACGAATATTTATGCATAATTAACACGATATACATGAACAATTAATACACTGGTATTAAAAAACACACATGATTTTTAACAGCACTCAATATTACAACAAGTACGTGTTTCTAAATACGACTTCTTTGGACTCGCAAAAAAATCAAACAAATTTAGTAATTAGCTAAAAATATCTTTTAAATTTTAACAATAAATGTTTAAAAGAGTATTTAAAAATATAAAAGCTATATTGTTATAAATCTTTAAAAAAATATCTCACTTGGTTCACTTTTTGTTCACTTATCACTTTTACGTTTCGACTTACCGGTATTGATGAGTTCTTCGAGACTAAATACTAATTTAATGTTTCAAAGTTTCGCTTCTTCGCTGTTAAAAGCCGGGTTTATTACGGATTTATCCGTTTTTGGTTTTTTAACGGCTTTTTTCGCTTCCCTGGAGAAGATACAATATTTATATTATTTGTTAAGCCTAAACTAAATTGCAGAAACTAAGCCTTGGTTGGTTTTGTGGGTTAATTTTTACTAAGCCTTGGTAGGATTTGTTGATGAATTTAAAATGAAGTAATTACTAAGCCTTGGTAGGTTTTGTTGGTGAATTTAAAATTAAATAATTACTAAGCCTTGGTAGGATTTGTTGGTGAATTTAAAATGAAGTAATTACTAAGCCTTGGTAGGTTTTGTTGGTGAATTTAAAATTAAATAATTACTAAGCCTTGGTAGGATTTGTTGGTGAATTTTAAATAATTACTAAGCCTTGGTATGTTTCGTGGATTAATTTAAAATTAAATAATTACTAAGCCTTGGTAGGATTTGTTGATGAATTTAAAATGAAGTAATTACTAAGCCTTGGTAGGTTTTGTTGGTGAATTTAAAATGAAATAATTACTAAGCCTTGGTAGGTTTTGTTGGTGAATTTATAATGAAACAATTACTAAGCCTTGGTATTTTTGTTGGCGAATTTAAACTGAAATTATTACTAAGCCTTGGTAGGTTTTGTTACGCATTTAAAACTAAATAATTTATAATTACTTTGATGAGGCTATTTCACCCTCTTCGAGAGTATCTGGTATGGCTTTATTCATAGTTTCCGGTAAAAGAAGTACCAAAAGTCCACTAAAGACGGTAACCCCTCCAAATACAGCGAGAGGAACACCCTCGGTGGTAGCTTTACCCTAATTATAATCAATTAATCAAAAATAATTTTAAATTTAAAAGATTTGATGGCGATTTAAAAGATTTTTATTGTTAGGGTTCAGAAATTAAGATTACTTACGAGTTCTTTGACAAAAGGTGCGATGATTGAACCTACTCTAGCGCAAGTTGAACTCGAACCGACACCAACATTACGAACAACGGTTGGAAATAGTTCAGCGGAGAAAATGTAAACTATTCCGAAGGCTATACTAACTCCAGCTTTACCAACATTAACCAAAGTAATTCGTAGCCATAATAAATCTAAAGTAAAGTTAAAAGATGAGTCGACACCTATGGATATAAAAGAATCCATCTTATCTTCGACTATCACCTACCGTCCGTAATGGGAATGGTAAGAAGACATCCTCCACCAGCCAGAACCAGGAAAAACGTAAGAGGAATCCGTCTTCCAACGTATCTGATGGCCAAATAACCAACAACCAAGCAAGGAAATTCGGTAGCTCCAGCTATGGCCAAGTTGACGATGGGATCACCGCCCAACGAATGAGTGTTTAATGAAAGACCGTAGTAAACGAATGAGGTCACGAACCAAGCGAAAAACATGTTTAACGTGGTTTTTCTCATGTTTGGGGTTCGTAACAAGTCAAATATCGAAGCTTTTCTAGACTTTTCAGCTTCTACGCTGTTTAAGGTTTTTTCCTGAAGCAAAATAAGTTCATCAATAATAGATGGATCTCAAAGAACCGGAAAATTATCTTAACTTACCAATTCAACTGCTTCGCAAAATTTTTCAATTAATCTTGGCGTGTCACTGGTGTACATTTTATTGAATTTCGCTGCCCTTTCGATAACTTCTTGCGCTCCTTTGTAATTACCTTTGGAAATCATCCAACGAGGAGATTCAGGGAAAAACCTATCGTTAAAAATTCCAGAAATTAATTAAAATAAATAAAAACACCGATTTCATTATTAAATTTAAATGGAATTTAGTTTTTTGGAGATGGTTAGTGGTATGTGTTACGGGGTGTAGTTGGTTCTAAGACTTAACTTACCACCAACAAACTGATAATGAAAGACTACTGATGGCGATAACCAGTTGTAACACGGACCAGCTACGAGTGAGCCATCCGAGTGCTGGTAAGAGAATAAAACCGATTGCCCAACCGATACTCAATATAACACCCATCTTTGGTCGAACTTTAGCACTGACTAATTCCATTACTGTAATTAGAAATTAATGATTAAGTAATTAAACTCGATTAATTGTTTTTCGGGGATTCTTTTGTAAGTGCTACAACTTATTTTTTTTGGGCAGCTTCCAGACATATCTCTTTGGCTACCTTCGAGACATACTCCTTAGGCAACTTCAAGACATATCTCTCAAGCTAACGCCACGGAATATTTAAAGTTGTCGCACTTACTACAGAACAGAAAAATTTAGTTTTCAACCCGACTTACGGACAACAAAACCGGTTGTGTAAAAGCCATGCGTTCCCATGGCAATAAAGAATCTCATGATCACAAAAAAAGTGAAATTGGGCGAAAAGGCAGCGGCAAAACCTCCAACTTGTTGTAGAACGACGCATGTTAACAAAACAGGACGTCTACCAAACCTGTTTATAGTTTAATAATTAAATAAAATTTAAATATAAAAACTAAAATTAATAAACTTACTTGTCACCAATTTGTCCAAACATGAGAACAGCGATTAGAAAACCGGCCATGTAAATCGACTGACTCATGGAAGCCATCCACGAGTTCTCGCACGTTAATGACCACTGAAATATACCAAGAACGTGCTAAAAATTACATTGTATAGCAAAGAATCTCTTTTTAAATTAGCTGGTTTGGTTAACAAGACTAAAGGTTATGGTCGACATTTGTTGATTTGTTATAATGTCAACATTCCTAAACTAAAAAGTAAAATTTCAACAATACACAATCATTTTTTTTATCTTAATAAAATTCAGTGTTGCGAGCAACTGTTAGGTAACTTTTTAACATTCCTCGTAACAACTCGAGTGTTACGAACCATATCTTAACACTAAAATGACAGTTATTTAATTCTTACCTGATATAAAATTGTATTTTTGAAGAATGAGGTATCAAATTCCAACGAACTGCAGGAAATGACGTTTGTAGATGGTTTCCAGACCTCAGTTTCGCTTTCACTGGCCACGTACTTATCGTAAGCGGATATCAGGGCTTCCGAATCGCTGTAATTACTGACATCGTACATTTTACAAAAACTAAATCCTTCTTTAGAATGATGAGTCTCGTGTGGAATTGCCATTTTCTTCCAATTTTCAACCGAAATGTTAGTAAACCTTGTAGGACGGGCGCACCAATGGTCCATTGGATAGGTGAAGAGCGTGTATCCAATGACGTTCCAATTACCCAGGATGGTGGACACCATGACGATACAACCCAATATTTTTTGGTATTTTCCAAACGATCCGAAAATGTCGGTTAATTCCATTTTGGGAGGTTTCTTCCCAATTTCGGCGTTTCCATTTTTTTCAGTTTTACCATTTGTTTGTGACCCGTTGATATCTTTAACACTCGAGTCATCCATTTGATTGAGTTGTATTTTATCGTAATTAGTACCAATGTATCGGGATTAAATTTAATTATTTAATTAAATTATTAATTACTATATCCACGTGTATAATTTATAGCCATATCAAAATGAGTGATAAATTTTGATAATTTTCAATATCTGAAATTAAATTAATTGAGATTAAAATTCATGATTTAATGAAAAATATAATGTAGATGTTTCTTAAGAATGCCTCAATACGGAGGTATAAAATTTTGAATATGCCAATTAACCAGCCAATTCTGAAAATTGGTGTGGTTAGAAATTACCCAAAATTTGTTAATCTTTGAATAAATTTGTAGTTAAAAAAAAATTAAATATACATATCCTTTTACTGTAACTAATTTTTTTTCCGTCGAAAAAAGATATACCCTATTTATTAAATTTCAAAGTTCAAAATTTCAAACAATAGAAAATTTACTGGTTTTCAAAATAATAAAAAAAAATCTATTATTTTACGAAGGTAATTTTTACAGTTTTCCCACCACTTAAGTCTGTCCACTAAGGTAAATTTATTAGAAATTTATCTAGAAGACTTCTATCTCTTATTGAAAGACCAGTATTTCACGTCTTCCCTTAACATTACTTCAATAAACAATATTCCATGGTTATTTTAATAATTTTTACCTTGGAATTTAGTCGATGTCAGTATGATTTTGCAATGGGTATATTGATAAAGTACTTTATATCTTTATGATATTTTTAGTAATAGCATAAAAAGTATAGCCTTGTATTTACTGAAATATCTAATTTGAAACGCTAAAAATGCTTGAGTGCCTAAAATGAAAAGGGAAATATTTTTTTTACAATAAATCCAAGTCATCTTTCGTGTATTCAGCATTTTTTTTCATTTTAAAATTCAAATACTACTTTAATTCTACGCGATTTAATACTGCAAATAACTCCGCTTCGGTATAGAATTATAATGAAAATATATCTTGTAATAATAATAATATACTAAGAAAATTAATTTACATAATCATCTCACTATCTCATATATTATCACGACGAAAATAAAAACTCCGTATATTTTGGAAAAAACATGACGTTTGTATCTTCTTCAAGATCGTTCGTACGGAAATATTTATTAACTAAATGAACAAAGGGTGTTGCAATGCTTAGAAATAATCGTCTTTAACGTATCTTTACTTCTTGTTAATTAATAATAATAATTATTAAACCTTGAATTATTATTAATATCATAATTGAAATTTATCAATTATCATAATTGAAATTTATTTCAACCACAAGGGTGTTAAATGTAAGTAAATTATTTTAAGAGAAATTTAACTTAATTTGATCAGTTTAATTGTGAATTATAAATTTTTATTCATTTTGATAATTTTTTTGTGAAATTTTATTTATTTTGATAATTTTTTGTGAATTTTTGTATATTTTGATAATTTTTTTGTAAAATTTTGTATATTTTGATAATTTTTCGTGAAATTTTGTAGATTTTGATAATTTTTCGTGAAATTTTGTATATTTTGATAATTTTTCGTGAAATTTTGTATATTTTGATAATTTTTCGTGAAATTTTGTATATTTTGATAATTTTTCGTGAAATTTTGTATATTTTGATAATTTTTCGTGAAATTTTGTATATTTTGATAATTTTTCGTGAAATTTGGTATATTTTGATAATTTTTTGTGAAATTTGGTATATTTTGATAATTTTTTGTGAAATTTTATTTATTTTGATAATTTTTTGTGAAATTTTATTTATTTTGATAATTTTTTGTGAAATTTTTAATATTTTAATAATTTTGATCAGTTTAATTGTGAAATATGATTTTTTAATTAAATTTTATTAGTTTTATTGTGAAATATGATTTTCTTATTAAATTTTGCGTAACTTAATAAGATTAAATTAGGTTAAGAAAATTACTTAAAAATTAAGTATTCGCGTATTTCCAAAATAAAATTCCTTACACTTCACCTTTAATCTTTGAACTAATTTATTAAAACCATAACATTGACACTAAATTATTAAGATTCAAAACACATCCTGGCGTCTTTAAAATTGGAAATACCAGCTTCGAAACAGAGAAACTTAGTTAACTAAAAAAAGCTGATTGAACCAAATAATTAAAAAGATTTAATTATAATAATTAATATTAAATATTAATTGTTAAAATTAGATGATATATTTAAAAAAATTAACTTCCATAAACCATACGGTTCGTTTTAGATGATTTTCAAATAGAAATTGAATAATATTTTCGGGTTAATCGTTAAAAAACGATTCAAAATATATATACATATGTCAAAAATAAATTAACATAACATTAAATTTATCTGTCTAACCCGAATGGAAAAATCAACTTTTTTTTTGTATTCGGAAAAATGAATACAAACTTCTAGCACAATTAAAACAAAATACAAATATTATTATTTAAAATAAATATAATTTAAATTAATATATTTCCTAATTTAAATAGAAAATAACCGGAAATTAGAAAGCTTACCTTTAATTTCCTTATAATATTAATATTCGCGAGGAGACAAGTTTATTTTGAACTCGATCTCGTCAAAGATAAGTCTGATTTAAATTTATCTTTTGGGAAAAAGTCTTTATTCCAGCATCTCGCGACTATTGGTCGCGTGAAAGAGGTACGTCACTAAACAAATCAAAACGTACCTTGTACTATATCAAGGAGGATCAGAGAAGGAGAGGAAATGTGAGGCTGCGTTGAGTTAGAGAGAGAAGAGCCAACCTCCCACTCGGGTGGAAAGGGGGGATAGGAAATTCTCGAGGTAAACTGTTGTCACGTGGTCGCTAGCTAGCGCGTCTCATAAAGGATTCGTTTTACCCACGCGACAACATTTTACCACGAAACGTCTCTACCCCCGTTCTCCCAGAGTGGGAGTTTAGGCCGACGCAGTAGGAACCGCGCCGTCCCCACATTTCTTCTCCTTGTCTAATCCTCCTTGACTATATCTTCCCCCTTGGCAGTTTTTAAAGCTAAAAGCTACCGGCATTTCCTCTATATTAAAAACTAGAAACCTCCATAGCATCTTTTCAACCCGTTAGAACAACTCGATCCATTACCCAAATTGTAAATTAATTTAAACTTATAAAATAATGATATTAGGTAGTAAAATATTAGAAACAAATTCTTCGCAGTTCCTAATTATCAATTGGAAGGTACCAACACTTAGGTCAAAGGTCTATTGGCTTTTATTTTAGATTTTAATTTTTAATCGCGTGATTTTAAATATGGAATATCTCTTTGAAAAGTTCAAAATTGTTATTTTTGAATAAATAACCCCAGTTTAGAGCTCGGAATTCGTATAATTATTATTAATTGGATACAATCTACTAAATTCTGTTGTATATTATCCGTTTGATTAAATCATAGACTATTTGCAATTCGAGTTAACTTATTCCAAGATAAAGTAAAATCCATATCCGTTTTTATCCAAAAATGGCCGCCTTATCTTCGAATATTATCCATGGCGTTATACGCGAGGATAAAAATTTAATTCAAAATTAATTTTCCCTGAAAAATAACGAATAAAAAGATGATTTAAAATCTTATCGTTTTATTTCTATTCTTCGAATTAAAAGTCAATTTGAAATATTTTAAACTAATTCTGGAAAAGCGAATGTTTCTTATTCGTTATAAAATTAGATTGAAATATTTCTTTTTAAAAAAATCAAGATAATTTGATTGAAACATTAATAACTTCGTACCCATCTTGTTAATATTTTTCCTCGAATCGTATAGGGGCATACAGCCGGTTCTGTATTTTCCCTATTACGAACTTTCGCGCAACGAAATATAAAAAATAAATATATTTAACCTGATTATTATTCTCCATAGTTTCCACTCGATTGAAATAATCGATAATTTATATTAGTTTCAAACTAAATTCATAGCGAAGTAGAATCAATAACCCCATCTTTAACTCGCTACAAAGTTAAATTGATTCAAATAATTACGAAGTTTATTATTTTCATTTAGACCGGTTGCTCGTTTCAGATTAATTTTGCATTACGTATAGGCATATAACTAGGTCATACTATTTTATCAAATAAACCTGAAACATAAAGTTATTATTAAAAGTCTTTTTAAAATAGTTTGGGTAGGGCTAGATACGCTACGCTTCTGATTTCTAGTTTAATCAGAATATTAAAAGAAAAATCAAAATAAAAATGTCAAAAAAAAATGTTTTTTCCGATTAATGACGTAGTTTATTCCTGGATTATGTACTTTTACGAAAAAGACCGCGCGAAAGCAACCTTATCACGCGCGAGAATCAACTGTAGGCGAATTAAAACAATAGCGAAATCACGTGACCATAGTGATGACGTAGATTGAGAGGAATTTTATTTTAAAATATATATTTTTAGTGCTCTGTAATTTTGTTCTATGACATGTGTATATATATTTAGAATCGTTTTTTAACGATCAACCCGAAAATATCACTCAATTTCCATTTAGAGTTCATCCTCACTTTAAAAAATAAACTTATTGAAAATCAGTGACACCATTCCTTGAAAAATAGTAATACATATACGTGAATGTGTAGCGTATTCACCTGGTTGAAATTATAGTTTCGATATATAAAAATGTGTTCAAATAGAAGCCCATTATAGTTTTTTTTTTATTGTTTATCCGTTTAATGAAAAATAAAGGCATTTACCCTAAAACTTTTATCTATTTGAATTTGTATTAATATTATTTTTTAATTGTAAAAACTAGTTATATTTAATCTTTGAATCTTGACTCTTATTATTTATAAAAACAAGGACATTTTGTAATAGTTTTTTGGATGAAAGGATGGTATTTGAAATTTGTTACCCTTGACACTAATTTGCAATCGTGCATTTTACGCGGACTTATTGTCAAGTTACGAGTTCTTTTAGTTTATGAAGCTATATAATTAACAGTTATTTCAAGGGTCGAATTTCATAACTAACGCATTTATGAATTTATTACTATTTTTTTTTTAGATTTTTTTTTTGCCGTTTTATTGAGGATGGATTAAGTTTTTCATAGCATCAAGAAGGATCAGATAAGGAGAGGAAAAGTAGGGCTGCGTTGAGTTAGAGAGAGAAGAGCCAACCTCCCACTCGGGTGGAAAGGGGGGATAGGAAATTCTCGAGGTAAACTGTTGTCACGTGGTCGCTAGCTAGCGCGTCTCATAAAGGATTCTTTTTACCCACGTGACATCAATTTACCACGAAGCATCTCTACCCCCGTCTGTCCCCCGTTCTCCCAGAGTGGGAGTTTAGGCCGACGCAGTAGGAGCCGCGCCGTTCCCACTTTTCCTCTCCTTATCTGATCCTTCTTGATAGCATAATAATTTTTAAAAATTAAATTCAACACTTTTCTTTATCATTTTAAATAGATCTAATAGTTTACGTAAGAGAGTATATGTTTTTAGCGTATGAAGTTTATCAAATTGGATATAATGGATTTTAGAAATAAATATATAGCGAGATATGATATACCCAAATGTAAATATTTCGAAGGTTAAAGGGCAACACATAAAATTTCTCTCTCTCTCTTAAAACCTAAAAACAATTATATTATTCTTTCAAGACTACACTACACCTTTTATAATGTACGTGCCTTTATGATTAATCTTAAAATGATTAATACAAGACGTCTGGAATCAATCGATAAAACTTAAGAAATGAAAGCTATACGATATATTAAATAAAAAAAGTAAAACTTAATATTTGTAACACCCTGAGCAAGGCGACAGGATTTAGGGATATCCAGGCCCTAAGATATAGGAGAGTTATTTTAGCCTTTGGAACATTGAGATCCAAAGAGGTAACTTAGCTTGTTCTTAAATACTGTAAGCCCCGAGAAGTAATAAAATGTCGTCTAACGTAACAACCAAGCTGTCAGGCGTACCTGATTTGTCAGAAGAACTTGGAAAAAACAGAAAAAATGGTCGCGACGTACAATTAGCATTCGCCTTTTGTTTTCTAATCAGTGTGGTATCAGCGTGGCATAACCTAATGATGCCATTTCTGGCTCCAAGACAGAATTTCATCTGCGATTGGTCGAACACTAACAACGATTCTATTGATCAAAAATTACAAATTTCTTTTCAACACAAATTGGATATTACCAATTCCACGTCAAACCTAGATGAAAGATGTATTCGAAATTATCAAAATGATACCGTATCGTGCGAAAATTGGTTCTTCGAACACTCATTTTATACCAGGACCATCGTGAGCGACGTAAGTACCAAGGTAATGGAAACTAAAAATTATAAACTTGACATTTTCTTTCAGTGGAATTTAGTTTGTAAGAGGGAATGGTTAATATCCCTGGGCCAATCAATCTTCATGGCAGGATACGTATCAGCAATGATAGTTTTTAGTGTAATATCCGATAAGTAAGTAATTACAAGCGTGCCAATTGAAATCGCGGAATTTAACTAATTATAATCAAATAGTTACGGAAGGAGACCAACAATCTGGATCGCTTTCGGTATATTTCTAAGTTCAGGTCTTCTTTGCTTGACATCTAACGGATACGTGGCATTCACTGTCTTAAGATTCTTCGTGTCAATGGGTGTAACGGGAGCCGGAACCACGTCATTCATTTTACGTAAGATGGTACAGTGTCCAAACCTTCCTCGTGTTATAGATAGAATTACATTTGGTATATAAAGACTCGATTCATTTTCAAGTAATGGAACTCGTGGATCCGAAAGCGAGGTCCAGATACGGAATCGGCATTCAATTTGGATGGAGTTTAGGCTTCGTCTTAATTCCAGCTATGGCTTGGTTATCCAGGGACTGGTTTTACTTGCAACTTGTTACGACTGTCCCGGCCTTAATTTTAATCGTCTTTTGGTGGTTAAGTACTCGCGTAGTTGAGTCACAACAGTTCTCAACACCAACACTAACTTCTTGAAGGATAACAAGAGTACAGGCAATGATTTCCAACTATTATATTTAATTATAATTCCATTTATTTTAGGTTTATACCAGAAAGCCCTAGATGGTGTCGTAACGTTGTCAGAAATAATTCTAGTCCTGCTGATGAGATAAGTAATTGCGTGCGTAGATCTCTTGTCTTCACGTCCTTGTTGGAGGATCTTAATTGAAGA
Organism: Odiellus spinosus; assembly: GCA_963920705.1. NCBI lineage: Eukaryota > Metazoa > Arthropoda > Arachnida > Opiliones > Phalangiidae > Odiellus > Odiellus spinosus. Next base: position 14,168,119 of record OY987238.1, read on the forward strand.
TTAACAATCTTACAGGCGATTACGAAAAAGAGGCTTAACAAAGCCACATTTTTGGATTTGTTTAAAACACCAAATATGAGAAAGAAGACCCTTGTATTATTTATTTGTTGGTAAACAACATCAATAGTAAAGAAGGTTGCGCGTGACGTCATTTTCTAGCTGACTTGTTCTAAAATTTAGAAAACGTTTCCTGCTACCTTTCACATTGACTCGTACCATCGTGCAACCTTTCAAAATTGATCTGATAATATTTTTTCCAAAAATAGGTTTGTGAATTCTTTCATCTATTTTGGATTATCTCTGGGTGTCGGTAATTTGGGCGGAAATCCATTTATAAGCTTCTTAATCGCTGGAGGCATTGAGTTTCCGGCCCACGTAGGAGCGACGCATCTAATTAGAGTTATTGGGAGACGTATTCCCTTGACGATGGCCTTAATAGTGGGTGGACTGGCCTGTTTGTTAACAATTCCTCTTATGACGAGTGAAACTTTACTATGGTTGAGGATATTCTTAGCCATGACTGGGAAATTCTTCATCACGGCTTCTTTCTCAATTCTTTACGTCATTTCGGCCGAATTATTTCCCACGGTGATTCGTACCATGGGTGTTGGGTCTTGTTCACTGTGTGCCAGAATTGCGTCAATGATTGCTCCATTTGTAAAGGAATTGGTAAATGAATTGAACTGATCTGTTTACGAATTTCCAATAATTGGTTGATTTTTTTTGCAGAGTAACGTTACTCATCCAAGCGTCCCATTTGCAGTTTTTGGTTGCATGTCCATTGTCAGCGGTTTTTCGGTACTTTTACTACCAGAAACAAAATTAACCGGTCTTCCAGACACGATTAAAGAGGGCGAAGACGTCAGATAATAATTAAATCATTAAATATTTCATATTTTAAGTTTTAATATATGTGAAAAATTTTAAGTAAAAGAGCTAGAAATAATTTGGAATAAAATTATAACTCTTATTGTTATTTAATTTATTTCAATTTGTAGATTTAAAGGGATGATGAAGCGGAAACTTATTTGACTTGTTTTTAATTATACTTCAAGAAATAAGACATTTGCGTAGTAAAATATTTTACCCTTCAATCTCTCTTTACATTTTATCGCCTGCTTAGTAAAAATTTTATCCTTAAATCTAATTGCAATTTAAATATTCTAATTTGCGAATTAATTTTAATTAATATACAAGACGTATTTTTATATCTCTCATAATAAAATATATTATTAATATATAAATTTGATAATGCCATCTTTGATATTTTTAAATATTTCAGCTTTAGAAAAAATAATAATATAATTAATTTAAATTTCAATTAATTTCCATAAATTATATTTTATTTCTAAATTATTGAAATATTTATATAAATAAACGAACGGTGTAATAAACTTCAGAATAATAGAAGGCGCTTATATCTTATTCGGGATGAATCAATTTTGTCTTAGAAAATGTTATTTTAAAGTGATGCTGTGGCAATTTTGCTACGAAGAAAAATTTTAATAAAATACAAATTCGGACCAATCATATTATTTAAGCCTTCAACATGTATGAAATTCGTGAAAAATACGTGAAAACCTCACTTTAATTTCGTGTAAATTGAGATAAATGGGTATTAGCTACCATTAAGTGGCTTTAACTCAAAAGTGAAACTTGAAAAAATGAGATAAGCGTGATTTTTTCTCGCTAAGAGAAACGTTTCGCGAAAAAATCTCAAAATCAAAACGCTAACAGAGCTTTACCATATTAAAACTGTACTTGTAAATGAATTTACAAGAAGATTTCATTAGAAACATTATTTTTGCGTATTTCTAGCTAGTTGGTTCTTATCTGGTGGTTGAAGATAACGCCCCTAATAAAAAATTATTATTTTTCTCATTCGAATTTTTTTTTTCCTCTTCCATTTAGAATCGTATAACATTTAAAACTTTTTCTACGCTCTATCGCTTACCACAAACTATACTTTGTTTTCTTTCTCTTTAACCGCGGTTATAATGGGCAGCTTTTATCAAAAATTCTATCCTTCGGAAGTTACGGAATAAAGGCAAAAGCCCAGGACGCGAGTCATTCGAGCTCGCGATTGTTATAAAGGATAGTGTCAATTCGGCCCTTATTCTAACATATTTACTAACTAATGGGGCATGTTTTATTTTAGCTAAGGTCACACTAGCATTTCATAATCGATTTGAAACGGTAAAAATCAAACCGATATTTAAATCGACCGCCAGGAATCGTTGATCTTCATCTATCGGTTGTTGAAACCAGCCGAATCAGTACAAAACTGGTTCCCGAAGCAGCTTCGAGAAATCGAATCAAATCGATTCGAGAAAAGACGGTTTCCAGTTCACACGATTCCTGCGGTTTAAATCGATTCCAAGGCCTAGTATGAACGCTGCTTTTGTTTGCAGTGATGCTGCTACAGTTTGGAAAAGAGGAAAAACAAGTAGTCGGGTTTTCTAAAGGGAGAATGCAACCTAAAATATATATTTTTTATCGATTCTTTACTTAATATGGTGGTATTTGTAAATTTACTTAAAGGGATAATGAAATACATCATGGAATTGGGATAAAGCTAGTCAGACGCGATTAAAAAACTAAACATAAAACATGGTGCTGCTTCTCTTACGAACTTCTAATTACTAAGTTTTTAGGCCTAAATACTACGCGAGCCGAAACGTCTCTCTTCCGAGCCGAATTGACACTATTCTTTAAATAAAAACAAACAATAACCACCTAACGTTTAACTTATTTTTTAGTCGGGTTTTCTTTCCGTATAACTTTTAATAACAAAGGCTCTCCGAACGAGTAATAGAACGAAATTGGTGGGTAAATTGCGAAGTTGTTAGAAAAGTTGGCGTTGAGCGGATATAAGAGCTCTAGGAAAACAGCGTACAGCGTTTATAGAAGCAAAAGCGTTTGGAGCGCGGCTTCCCGCAACCAACGGTACGAAAGCAACATCGGGAATGCGCATACATTTTCATTTTTTTCCGTTACTGCGTGGCGAATCGAAATCGTAATAACAGCTGCCAGTTTTTGCCTTTTTCCACTTTCTTGCCTAATACGTATTATACGGAGAGCCTCGCTAGCTTTTATCTTTGGCTAGCCAAAAAAAACCTATATTTCTCATACCCCTTTTTCCTAAGACCCGTTCAGACGCAGTGGCGAAGCGTCTTAGAAATAAATCATGGATCTTTCCCTTCGCAAAACCACGTGCTCATATGGTTCGAAACTTAAAATGGCCGTAACTTTTCTTTACTTACTCCTAGGCATAAACCGATTGCACCATCGGAAAGTAGACGTTCCCTAGATTATTTTAAAATTATAAAAACTTGCCTCGCCACTAAAAAAAAGATGCCTCGCCACTCGATATAAATCTAACAAAAACCCAAAATGACCCCTATCTTAAAATGGCCGTAACTTTTCTTTACTTACTCCTAGGCATAAACCGATTGCACCATCGGAAAGTAGACGTTCCCTAGATTATTTTAAAATTATAAAAACTTGCCTCGCCACTCGATATAAATCTAACAAAAACCCAAAATGACCCCTATCTTAAAATGACCAGTAACTTTTCTCTACGACCTCCTAGGAATAAACCGCTTGCACCATTGGAAAGTAGATATTCCCTAGATAATATTAAAACAATAAAATTCAGACTCTAAAAGGATGTAAACCAAGTTTCATTAAATTTAAAAATTTGAATATTTAAAATTCAGAGACATAATTCAGTTAGGAATGTAAAAAGCTATATCGTCTGAACAAGGCTTTAGTTTAAGCTAGAAATCAAAAAAGGAACGTGCAAACGAGGAGGAATGCGCGTCATTTTCGAGCAAACCTTTCTTACAACGTAAAGAAATCCAAAAAAATAAAATGTTCCACACCTGAATTTTGCATATTCCTTTCAAAACAATATGAATATTTCAAAAATATCGCGTTGGGGTTCTAACCAATTCGGTAGCCTACAGGTATTTTTCGCGTTTATGTATTCAAAGCTGAATCTAATACTTGAATTTTCGCCTAGACGAATTATATCAAACTACCTATAACCCGAAAAAAATAATGTATTATATTAATTAATTATTAATAATTAAATATAAGTAATATATTACAATTAGTGAAATTAGTCTTAGTTTCAGTTATTTCTTCGTTAAAGTGAGGGTAACACCATTTTTTTCCAATTTATATGAATTTCTTGTATGTAATTAACGATAATTTTCATAGGAAAGGTAGAACTTAATTTAGATTAAGTACTTTTACTAAAAAGACCGCGCGAAAGCGAGCTTATGACTTGTGCCAAAACTCTATAATAGCGAAATCACGGGACCATAATGACGACGTAGTATTGCGATTTTATAAGAGACGCCATCTAGGATATATTTTACTTTATCTTTAATTGGCTTCCAAGGTGGGCCAAAATCGTCATCATCATTTTGGGCCGTATTTTATATACTCGAACTTTTCCGCGTCTTATTGGTTAACTTCTATTACTTCTGTTATTAAAATAAAATCCAAGCAAAGGCTTAACTAAATTATTCGGGATAAATAATCTGAAGCGAAACAATGGGCAAAAAGAGGCGCCTTGGGCGAGTAAACTCATTCTCGAAATGTATAAAAACCCGAGATATTTTTACGTAAGAAATGAATTCTTATATGTCGGTCACAGAAATTTGAAGAATAGAAAATTTTAACATATATGGAAAGGCGTTGGAAGGCCGAGGCTTTAAAAGAAGACAAACAAGAACATAGAAATATAGTTTTTGTAAGAAAGATACACGCGCGATATGTTAATCCAATCCGTTATAACAGAAGCCGATGAAACCCTCCTTTGAAGTCTATTACTCCCGGGTCTTGTCTACCCCTCTCTGTATGGGTTATTCTCAAAAGGCGCGATTCGTACGCCTCCTAACGGTAGATGTTTTCGGAGCGGGAGCTCGTCATGCGTATATCTCTAGCAGCCTCGGAGTTCGTCCAAAAAACGTCGTCGTTTATGGAGAGAGAGAATTTCCAATTTTCCGTAGACAGGGGGGATGAAGTAGGACCCCTTCTAACTCGTAAAATTGGGAATTTTAGCCATACAGAGAGGAGCGCTATATGGAACATTGGAGTAGTAGACTTCAAAGGAGGGTTTCATCGGCTTCTGGTTATAAAGGTAGTGGGTTCTAATCACTGGCTAAATTATTTGAATGTTGTTTAAAGTATTGTGTAGTGTCGCTGTAATTTTGTTCTATGACATATGTATATATATTTTGAATCGTTTTTTTAACGATCAACCCGAAAATACGACTCAATTTTAATTAGGAGTTCATGAAAAATGATTGGCTAACTTTAATTATTTCAAAGAAGGTGGCGATTTTAGGAGTCTCGAAACGGAGCCATAAGTGTTACCAGGGTTCCTACTGATATCAATAAAAAATGCTTAGCTTCCTCCGTTTTTGACTCATGAATATTTTATCCATTCTTCTTGGCATCTTTTCAACCATTCATAAACCTCGCACCACCAGTGACAGATGGATATTATCGGCTAATCTTAGTGAAGGGCTTTGGAGCTCGGGTTTTTTGGGTTCGTACGGAGACTCCCTCTGGTGGTGGCCAATGATGGCTAAAAATCCCTTTTTTTTTCACGCTCTATAGGCTTAGTGGTTCCTCCAACATACCTACTTATCAATATATACACGAAACCCCTTTGTTTGCTTTAAAAAATACATTAATGCATTTTTTGGCTAAAACCCTTGCCTATCTTTTTTTTTTGGAATTTTTCTTACAGTTCCTAACGTCTTCTATAACTGGGAATACTCTTAAAAATGCTCCCTGGGGTTTTTTTGACAACTTATTGGCCTTCACGGTCAAATATTGCCACATATTTATCTCACGGTTGAGTCAGAAGAGTCGACGATTGAGAAAAGGATAAAGTTCGAAAATTATCTGATAAATTAAGGATTAGAAAGTTATATATACTTAAACAGAATTGGGTACAAAAATAGTGACTGGAGTTAACTTTAATTAAATCAAGAACTATTAACAATTGAAGAAGATGAATAAGTCGCCTCTATCAGCAACCGTGTAGTTGCAAAAGTAACAAAAACCAAAAATTAAAAGTGTGCGAAAGGTATTTACACTTTTCTATTTGAATTTTCTTACCAAAATTAGAAGATATTTCCTCATTGGCTAAACGCTAGCTACGATCACACTAGCATTTCTTAATCGATTAGAAACGATATTAAAGCATTATCTTTATAATCGATTTTACCGTCGCTTCTTCATCTATCAGTTATTGAAACCGAATTGGTACGAAACTGGTTCCCGAAGCAGTTTCGAGAAATCGAACCAAATCGATTCCGAGGCATAGTACGAACGCGGCTTTTGAGAGCGTATTGAAATTAAAAGTAAAATCGACGTCACCCGTATGTAAAAAAATAATTTCTCATAATTACATTCTCGAGCTTGGAGCGAGATTAATTTTACAAGACGTTTCGTGTCTACTTTAAATTCATGGATGAAAATTTAATCGAATTCTATACAAATTTATTCTATTAATTAGAGAAAATTAGATCAGGAGCAAATTTTGGGAAACTTTGTTAAAGGGATACGGAAACCATTTATTTAAATAATCAATTATTTTGACTGTTAAATATAATTAAATTTTTCGGAATAATTGCAAAATTAATCCCGGAGAAATTTCAGATTGGAAAAAAATAAAAAATTAGGGAATTACTTATCCCAAAAAAGGGCGCGAATGTAAAATTTAAATATTTACATTATCCCTTTAAAACGATTTAATTTAATATACAAGTCGGGGCTCATTTTATTAAAACTAACTTTAAGTCGCGTAATAGATTGAATATTGTTGAAATCAATTGAATTTACAACTAGTTAGAAGGCTATCCTACTACAGTTCTCAAAGAACCAAGATTTCCCGATGTAAAAGGTACCCTAACTATAATTTTCTAACTATTAACGCGTTGAAAAGTCAAACTGATTCGATTGTAAACGTAGAAACGAAACGGATCGAACGATTTTAGCTAGGATATCGCAGAAATGGTTAAGGAGTAGAGAGAGGGAGATCAGCTTTGGAAGTCCAAGGATAATTCCTTGGCGAAGGATCGGCTGCGTGAGGCTTAGTCGCCGAAACTTTAGTTTCTATTACCTAACCGTCTTGTCTTGAGTGTAGGAACTCGATCCCATTCCATCGACTGCGGCTATCGACTCAAAGTTTCAAGATTCTTAATCGTGTAAACACTAGTCCCGAAGAATTCCTACCGCGAATAAAGTTCGTCTGTAAGAACTAGGTAGAACTTTCTGGTTTAAATAAATGACCAAGCGAGACCTTATTACTCTACAACATACGAATTGTAGTTGACTTTCTGAATTAAGTACTTTTACGAAAAAGACCGCGCGAAAGCGACCTTATCACTCGTGTTAGAAAGGGCGCGAGAATTAACTGTAGACGAATTAAAATAATAACGAAATCACGTGACCTTAGTGATGACGTAGTTTGTGGGAAATTTTCAATTAAAATTTCAAAAATGGTGATTATAAAATATGTATTTTTAATGTCGCTGTAATTTTGTTCTATGACATATCAGAAGCCGATGAAATCCTCCTTTGAAGTCTACTACTCCAATGTTCCATATAGCGCTCCTCTCTGTATGGGTAAAATTCACAATTTTACGAGATCGGAGGGGTCCTACTTCATACCCCCTGTCTACGGAAAATTGGAAATTCTCTCTCTCCACAAACGACGACGTTTTTTTGACGAACTCCGAGGCTGCTAGAGATATTCGCTCGACGAACTCCCGCTCCGAAAATATCTACCGTTAGGAGGCGTACGAATCGCGCTTTTTGAAATTAACCCATACAGAGAGGGGTAGACAAGACCCGGGAGTAATAGGCTTCAAAGGAGGGTTTCATCGGCTTCTGGACATATGTAAATATATATTATTTGAATCGTTTTTTAACGATCAACCCGAAAATATGACTCAATTTCCATTTGGAGTTGATGAAAAATTGTGACCCCAACAAAAATGTGATTCCTAGTGTATATGGACTTGAAAACCTATAGCCAAGAGAAGATAGGTTGGATTCGAGAAGACCAATTGTATATAATATACAAGTTATAGGATAGGATTTTGGCCGAGAAGGGAATTTTATAGAGTGTTGGGTTAATTCCGATCGCTTCGAAGCCATTTGCTTGTCGTGCCGTCTCGCTGTTTTAGCCGTAATTACTCTGGGGGGGCTCTGTTTGTTGACAGTCTTCTGGGTGGAAGTCGTCTCGCTACCACGTTGGCCTAGGGTTTTAGCCTAACTCATCTTATATACACTATACATATATATATATATATACTAGATAGTCTATAAAGGTGTTAATAGCCATCACCCAGAGACCGTGAAAGAAGTGGGAAAAAAAAAGGACTTGGAGTAAGAGGGTGTCCGGCAAAAGGCAATGAATGGAACAAGATGAGACCAACCATAATTTAGTTTTAATATTGAAAACATTGAGGTTAATTACGAATAATTAATATCATAATTATAATTATATTCAACTAATCAAGAAATATTTGTACGCAATCTAGGCTACACTAAAGAAATCGATAAGCATTGTCTAATAAGAGTCGCTGCTAGTGACCTCCAATAATAATTTAAATTGGTCACGTGACCCTAAGTCTATAGCTTCTAATTTACACAAAGCTATACAGCAGCTTACCATATCTATTTCGTGAAATTTTGTATACGCGCTTTTTAGACAACACTACACACTTTTCATGATTTATTTTCTTTCAAATTAATTAAATGTTTTTATACGCATATTTGAACGATTCTGAAGTTCATTAACCATTTGTAATTAATAAGCTAATATTTAGTCAATTTCTAGTTGGCAGCGCCTGCAAAATAACACCCTACATATCAAAACAATGTATGCTAGTGTCAACTGAAATAGGGATTAATTATACGCGAACTTTGACACGTTGCCTTCTCTTTCTTTAATACGCCATATTGCTAAGCCTTGTTATTTTAAAATGCAGATACCCTAGAGTTTCCCCAGCACCTGATAACCCCCCCCCCCCTAGTAAATATGGTAATTGACATTGTATGCTAAAGAAAGTGATACAAACCAATTGACGCGTGAAATAATTTTAAAACAAAATTAATTAACTGTAACTGTAACAACAACCAAAAATTGACTGGTACAGAATCATCCCTGTCACTAACATTTTTCAATCCAGGACTAAAAATAACACTAAGACGGGATAATATATCTAGGGATTGAAATAAGTAATCGATGGAAAGACCACGCATGAACCATCGCAAAAAGAATAGAGAGACCCTTCTGTCTCGAGATTCTACGTTAAAACTATACAGAAGGACGTTTCGCTCGCTAGGAGAACAATGATCGAAACCAAGAAGTTAGTAATGGAACCCCAGAATGTACAAAACAGAAAATTATAATGTTTCCATCTAGGGTATAGGGTCGCCTAATTCCGAACGCGTTTCAAGAAATCTATGGAATTTTTAGCAACGAAATTAGTTTGAATAGTCGCGGACCCGTTACGCTAGTTTGCATCATTCCATGACGCGTACTTTTGACGCGGACGCGGTTTTAAAGACGCCAGTAGTGGCTTCTAATTCTGAACGCCTCGATTCCAATTCCGAACACCCCTTGCTACTAAATCTGAACTACCTTATAACATATTTCCCGTTCATCCGACTCTAAGGAAACGTTTTGAAGGGGTTTAAAATCGATTCTAAGGCCTAGTACGAACGCGGCTATATATTCTCAGATTCAACGAATTGGTTCTTACGAAGACCCAACCCTTCCCCAACACCAACCGTGTTTTGTTTCGTAATATAGGCTTTCGCGCGGATCTCATTCTGTCCCCGAGAGCTCGTCTCTTAACTTAGAAACAATAGATTGAAAGGCGTTAAGAAAAGAAAGAAATGATCACAGTACAAAGACATCTAATATACTTATAGAGCCTTTGATTCTATTGCGTCGTAGGAAATAAACGAAATACGTACAGTGCAAAAATCTTTCTAATGAATGAGACCGTTCACTTCAGCGCGAGATCCGTACAATTAGTTCGACTTTATTGAAACAATGAAGTTATATTAAGGGGAAGGGGAATTTGCCTGTTAAGTTATGACAAGGATTATGAACCTTCTCTTTTTAAGTTATTGGCTCGAATGGGTCGGATGAACTGCGTGGTATATAAAGGATAAAACGGACCATGGCCGGAATAAGGGACTCTAGCCGCAGCTGGACGTGATGATGACGTATATACACTTTATATTAAAGGGAAAATGAAAGAGAATTTAAAGTAGACACAATCTACTACTAAGAAGGATTGCCAAATTGATTTCGCAACAATTTCGCTATTTTAATCTATAGAAATTTAAAAATTTCAGTCGTAAGACGTCAGTTTTACTTGTATTTTCAATATTCTCCCATAGAATAAAGAAAGAAATAAACATTCTCAATGAAGAAAAACCTAATTTGATTAAAAAGTGGTTCAAATTGGAAAATTTCAACAAAATTCGATGAAATAAATCAAATAAAATAATCTAAATTAAATCTGGTAAATTAATTTGGTTTATTTGGTATTACGAATCATTTTAGACCAAATTAGAACAATTTTCTTCATTGGGAAAGCCAATTTCGTTCGTTATTATACGGGAGTAAATTTTATTAAGGAGGAATTTTCAAGCTAGAAAAACTAACAAAAATCGGAATTGGATTAAATTTTGTCCGTCTTTTTCTCCCTCCCTTTAGCGTTAAGGAGAGAAACATAGCACAGGGTTGCGGGGGTTTCTAAGGGTTATACAATTCTATAAAAGCAAGAAAACTAACAACCAGTCTGTTATCGCAATTTATTGGATTTAAGAGAGCGTACTTTTACGTCGGAGCTCTGTTAGAAGAAACGATTAGTTCAACCGAAAGTGGTTCAACGTCGACAAAAATAAAGCCAATTTAGCGTTGCTAGGGTTAACGGGAGATAATGGGATATACAGGATAGTACCGAATAAACCATGAGGTAGCTTTGACTGGTGTTATATTTATATAAAAAAATAACGAACACAAAGCCACTTTCATACAACCGGAAAACCAAAAGCTGAAAGAGCTTTCGATAAAATAAATAAAAACTGACTCGTAGCTTTAATTTTCACGGTAATCATTAGAAAAGTAGCTATGTTAACTAGCGCAAAATTATAGTTTTTTTTACAAAAGCGTTTATGGCACCATCAGAAGCCGATGAAACCCTCCTTTGAAGTCTATTACTCCCTGGTCTTGTCTACCCCCCTCTCTCTATGGGTTAGTTTCAAAAAGCGCGATTCGTACGCCTCCTAACGGTAGATATTTTCGGAGCGGGAGTTCGTCCAGAGAATATCTCTAGCAGCCTCGGAGTTCGTCCAAAAAACGTCGTCGTTTGTGGAGAGAGAGAATTTCCAATTTTCCGTAGACAAGGGGGTATGAAGTAGGATCCCTCCGATCTCGTAAAATTGTGGATTTTACCCAGACAGAGAGGTGCGCTATATGGATCATTAGAGTAGTAGACTTCAAAGGAGGGTTTCATCGGCTTCTGGCACCATTTATAATATTATAATTTATATTCGAATTATAATTGAAATCCAAAAATAAGTGTCGCGTGAATGTGACTTTTATGTAGCAATACTATTATATGGAATGAATCGATTGGTGTTCGCAGTCAGTCGATAAAATTTAATCGAATGATCGATTCTCTTAGATTCGATGACCGATACTTTAAGTAGAGTCCTCGTAACTTTAGTCTAGAACTAAGGCAACTAATTATATCGTCGAATCGCGTTACACGCTTCGATCGCTTCGCAGTTTATACGCTACGAGTTAAATCAACCGAATATTATTCGAGAAAACATTTTCGGATCGAAAACAAAGCTAATTTATAGAGTAAATTTTTGTCTAAAGCGGGACTAACGGATATCTTTATCACTTAGGCTTAACGTCCGAGGGTTTTACTGTCCTACTTCTTCTCCTAATAGCACTTTTGTTCTTAATTTCTTTATATCATATTGGTTATTATTTGATTTTAAAAATTAAATTTACAATAAAAATAATCACTACCTCTTTAAAGTGACTGGTTGATCGTTAAAAAACGATTCAAAAGATATATACGCGTGTCATAGAACCAAAATTACAGGGACAGTAAAAATAAATATTTTATAATCGCCAACACCAGAATCGTATGAAAATGATCGATAATTACCAACCAGAGATTAAAAACCGTACGAAAACGTGGCTTTAAATATTCAAATTCAACTCTATTTCGTCGAATCTGGTTGGATTAACTAACTGGACAAGTTCGAAAAGTTCTAATTTTCCACCGTGATAAAGTCTAGCTATCCTAAATCTACCGCGTATTTAGACAAGGAGCGTGGGAAAGTTCATTTGACGAGGTTACAATTAGCATAAAATTATGTCAGCAACTTTAAAGGGGTTCCGAGCGAGTGAAATAGTGGGCGCGAAACTTTTATAAATGACCACGCCGAGAAGTTTTAAGAAGTGTAAAGAGAGGGTAGGGAGTTAGCGGTCCAAGTATTAACGTTAGGTTTGGGAATAGGGGTTCTTCTCCGCGCCTAACGACACTGGTAGTACCCGATCCCTCGTAAGTGTGACATCGCGCGCAGTTTTAGACAATTAACCTCAACATAGAGAGTTAAACAATAATTAGACCATTACCGGTATCAGGGTGATCACTGAAAATTTGAAAATCCTATATAGGAAATATAGGAAATTTCTTTGCGAAATATAGGAAAATATAGGAAGAATTTTATGAAAAATATAGGATAAAATAGGAAGAAATAAGTGGAAAATATATTATAAAGTAGGAAAATAATTAAAAGTAGGAACCATGTTTATTATCGCGTCACAACTCTCGTCATCGGTTTAAACACGGTATTAATACGATCCAATCGCTTAAATAGTATGGAATTTTACAGACTATTTTAACTGGAAAATGTACGGTTAAGCTAAAATAATCTTATACAGCCACGGCTGACAGTATGATTTAGAACTTCACCCTTAACTAGAGATTTTGAGTACAAATATAGGAGATTATAGGAATTGACATTAAATTATAGGAGAAAATAGGAAGGAGGTGAAAATATAGGAAAAAATAGGAAATACAGGAAAAGTGGTCACCCTGCGGTATAACAAATCTCGATGTAAAGAAAAAATTCTGGAATACGTTTTTTGACACGGAGATTCCGAAAATATTTTCAAAAGCTGTTAGATTTTTAGTTCAAATATACCCTAAAATATCTCAGAAAGACATACTTTGGGTTATGAGAGTGCTTATGGTTGGTAATATTAGCGACGTAGTGGTTGGCTTTCATCATCAGAAGGCTAAACGTCTCATTTGGGAATAGGGTGGGCGGAAACATGGAATGGCAAAGGGTTATCCAACGAAGCTTCCAGCTTGGCTTTGGATCGTGCTTTAATTTGTAATCTTTTTCTAGGCTTAGCAAAAGGGCCAATTTGGAAATCCGTAAAAATAAAACCAATTTTGCGTTTGGCGAACGCTAAGATCTCTCGAGCATTGCTAAATGAATGTTGGAAAAACCAGCCAAAAAAACTGATGAGAGAAGCTAGATATTCTCTCTAAGGATTTAAAGGAAAGATGAAATAAGGAATAATCGATAATTATAATTACTTTTCAAAATATAACGACCCCTCGAAAATTAAAAAAATAATAATAATTGTACTTTTTAATAACGCAACAACTCCGTATAAGGACTAGCAACCAATGACATTGATCATGGACCTAGTCCTTACATCTCCATTAATCAAGCTAAGCCTATTTTGATTGTAAGTTTTAAATTTATTTCTGGTTTAATATTTATTTGTTAATTTTTTGTAGAGTTGGATTAGGCCTATTTAAATTATAAGGAATCGATAAATAACGTTTTAGGTTTCATTCTCCCTTTAAAGAAGTTAAAGTTTAACATTTTATACTCCCTTTAAAAGAGTTCCCAAGCGGCGCAAAAATATATTTTCATAATTTCGAAGGAAAGGAGCCTGGGAGTTTTTAGTCCGTATAAAACCTAAGCCTAACTCGGCTTTTCGCTAATGTAATTTCGCGTTGCATTTGCGAAAGGGAAGGGTTATTTTTGTTTAAATTATTACATCATGGTCTTTTCTCGCAACTTTTCTTCTCCTAGCTGGAATGCGAAAACTTTAAAAAATTTTGTCTAACTTTTATAAGAAATCCGGAAGTGCAAAATTAGATCCGGTTTCCAAGTTTTGTTTTTAAAATAAAAGTATATTTTCATAGAAACATTTAACTAGCTAGGTAATTAGTTTCATATTTGTATAAAATTAGTTTAAAATAGAGGCGAGTTATTTGACAAAATAATCCACAAATGTGTGGATAAATCATAGAATATTGTGGATAATTAAATTTGCCAATTTGAATAATTTTAGAACAAATTAGAATAATTTTTCCCAAATATTTAAATATAAATAAATTTAAATCCAGAAAATAGGCTTAGCAGAATTTCTTCGCATTGAAGGGTCAACGACCAATAGAAAGACGGGCCTTTGCTCATTGGTCGATGAAGAAATTTAGAATTTCCGTGAATCCAGCTAAGCCTATTTTGACGTTGTTTTAAATTTATTTCTAGTTTAATATTAATTTATAATTTTTTATTACTTTAGTTGGATTAGGACTATTTAAACGATAAGGAAATAGTTGCATTTTCCCTTTAATGTGTGGGCCTAAACTTATTTAAAATTCGAAGGGTATATATTTCGTATTCTACAAGTAAATTAAAATTGTAAAAAAAAACCTAAAAATATAAGTAAAGTATTATTAATGTCAACTATAAAATCAATGCCATATTAAGGTAGAAGTATTAAAGCTTGTTGATTATTCCGCGGGGAGGGGAAAACCTCCTACCTAACGCGAAACAAACCTAAAAAGGTCCTTTCAAAACTTTGTATACATATAACCCGGTCCATCGCTAATGATCCTAGTTTTTTAAGCCTTCCAACACCCGAGAGAGAAACATCAGCGCGTTAACTCGTGGACTAAAGTGACAGTTATCATCATTTGATGAATTTTCCAACAAAAATTCTTACGTAAGACCAAAATATTTCATTAAAGGGAGAATGAAACCTAACAACAAGTGATTTCTTATAGATTGTTCAGCGATTAAAGTTTTTAGATTGATTTCTAATTTAATATTTGTTTTTATTTTACAATAAGGAATTGATACAAAAAACCACTTGTTTGTAGGTTGCATTCTCCCTTTAATAATAATTCTGTTGATAAAACCAGAAGCCGATGAAACCCTCCTTTGAAGTCTATTACACCCGGGTCTCGTCTACCCCTCTCTGTATGGGTTAGTTTCAAAAAGCGCGATTCGTACGCCTCCTAACGGTAGATATTTTCGGAGCGGGAGTTCGTCGAGCGAATATCTCTAGCAGCCTCGGAGTTCGTCAAAAAAACGTCGTCGTTTGTGGAGAGAGAGAATTTCCAATTTTCCGTAGACAGGGGGGTATGAAGTAGGACCCCTCCGATCTCGTAAAATTGTGAATTTTACCCATACAGAGAGGAGCGCTATATGGAACATTAGAGTAGTAGACTTCAAAGGATGGTTTCATCGGCTTCTGATAAAACAAATATATTTCCTGAGACTAAGCCTTTATCGTTTTTGTCGAAATTCTTAGGGTTTTCTTCGTCGTTTCCTTTTAGGTTAAAAGAAATTGATTGCCGGCAGTTAAGGTACCGTAATTAAAATCGTAGAAAATTTTGAGAAGAATCGGTTGATGCTCTAGCTAGCTTCGGGCGAGTTTATAGGATAGATCCGGGAGCCGTTTCGCTTCCCAGCGAAACATATACGAAAACCTTTGTTAAATTAAAAAGAAAACTAACGTAAAAGAGAGGGCCTATAAAAGCATCTTTTATCCGCAGGGGTCAAGCAAAGAGTAACCCCGGATTTTTTTTCTTTTTTTACTCTACAAACTATGATCCTCGCTAACATTTCGGAAACAGACGGACATTAAAGGGATAATATAGAAAAATTACGCGTTATTATTAAACTATTTGCAGTTTCTCTTTAAAGAGTCCACGACCAATGAGAAAAGGACCGTGAGATCGACTAGAATATTCAGAACGATTTGAAAACGGTTGCGAAGTCTCTAGTGTGAAGGTAATTAAACAATTGATTGGTAGCTGACCCTTCAATAGTCCTGGTCGATTTGCCGGAAATGGGCCCTTGTCTCATAGCCGCGCCGCCATCTTTTTGTAGTAACAGGTTGCCAGACTATTTCTAATTTTATTTCCCACAAAGCAAATTCAAGTTGTTAGTCCAACGCTTCCTATATGATAAAGTATAGGAGGCGTTGGTTAGTCTGTAGCTATTTTCACACTACAAAAAGATGGCGGACGATCACGTGACAAAAAGTTTTCCCCGCCAATATTTTCTAGACTTCCGGTTTTGGAAATCGACCAGGACTATGCGAAGATATTCAGCTGATATCTCCATGAATTCAGCTAAGCCTATTTTAAATTTATTTCTAGTTATTTACAATTTTAGGTTGCATTCTCCCTTTAAAGGTTTTGAAATCTATTCTTATTTGAATTAAAATAAAGAATGAATTGTTTTGAACTCGAATTGGGTGAAATAGAGTTTCATTATCCCTTGATATTGGGGGTCCGCGAGGCAATAACGCAGTTGGTTGGGGATAGCGTTATAGGAGGCATTTATACGAGGAAGGGATCTTTTCTAATGAAGAATCTTGTTTTATTAGAACCTGACTGGAATAAGGAACAGGCTTTACTTGCCTTATAAGGCTCCGTTTTGTTATTTTTTTCCGTTAAGCCATATTCGAACAGGAGATTCGCGGAGAACCGAAGAGAAGGGATAGATGTATACCTTGCCTAAAGGTACCTTCGCGAAAAAAAAAAAAAAAATCCATCAAAAATTAAAGATTTATTTTAAATTATTAATTTAATACGGCTTAATTTAATATTTGGTCGAATTATAATAGAATTTTTATATTTGAACAATTTTTTGTACTAAAAATTTGGCTTTTTTCTATCATTGGGTAAGGGGATTTCTTTGAACCCGTGTCAGACAATAAGTAAAACCAACCTGGCGTATTTTTAGACCCGTTTTTGGTGTTTAAATTAACGAAGTTTGGTAAAATTTGAATAAAAGTAAATATAAAATCGGACCAATCGTATTATTTCAGCCTTCAACAGCGCTTGTAATGTACTAACATTAAAAGAAAAGGTGGGCATTTTCTGCCTAAGACCTTGGCCATCAAACCCCGGCCAATTCTTTTAATGATTGGACATTACAAACTAAACACGTGTCTATCATTTTTTGGCACGGTGATCCCGAAAATAAAATCCATTTTTAGCTCCAAGTTTCCCTTTAAATACAAACAATTCATAAAATATTAATATCAAATTTTATTGCAGGTTTTAAACCACATTCTTTGTCACACGACATACCCTGAGAGTCTGTAACCATCTACCACCGTGATAGCGCCTTAAATTTGGTATCTCGAGGTTTGATAAGTCTTAGGGTCGGCCTTTAGCCCCTTTACGAACACCGCAATGTCGTAAAGGAATGTTTCTTCCGCAATTCCCGCCTTTTTCCTTAGTTTTCCCGCTTTTTTTTTTGATATGTATTAGTTGATTTATCGGTGGCGTTTAAAACAAAGGCTCCAGCGAGACCACGGAGATCATCATTTACTAGAAAACTAAACTTGTATAAGCTCAAAATAGCTTAAACTCGAAAAGAATGGTAGATAAAAAAATCTGAGGCTGTATATAAAGTCGAAGGATATATATCTACTAGAGACGTAGGAATTTAAATTTGAATCGTCCGACGTTGGTACCGTACTAAATCTTGGTCATTTTCGTGTCACAAAACTATCTATAGTTCAATTTGAATTTACATCATTAATTATGTTGGTTTAGTTTTGATTCGTATAGAATTAAAATGGTACGAAAGCTTTCTATACGTTGCAAACTCGAAAAGGTTTCTATGATATCAGATTCTGACGGACATCAGTCTCGTCTTACAGAGCGAATTGGATTAGGAACGTGATATTTATTGGTATACATAATAAAAGAATAAACCCCCTTGAAGTTGGCTACCTTACTGTACAGGATCTCTGGTAAGTTGGTTTAAAATGAAAATAAAATTTTATTTAAATGGATGATGAAGAGGATATTAAGTTATATTATTACCAAAAGTCCACTTTATAATTTTAAGTAAACAACGCCCAGTAGCTTAATACTACCAATAAAGGTCAGGGTAAATGTAACATTCAGAAAATGAACTTGCCTGAATCGGTCAAAGATTCAGATTTTGGGCATTCATTTCTATTTTAATATTGGTTTGTAATTTTTTTTAATATTGAATTAAGACTTCATTCACCCTTTAAATATAGTTAATATTCATTCACCCTTTAAATATAGTTAATATTAATTATAATCGATAAATACTCATCTCTTTCCCATATAAAATGCAATATACGCGTAGAAAAAAATTTATTAAATTATTTTAAAAATCTAGATAACCTTACTTTTTAAAAGCTCGCTTAAAAGGGTACAAAATTTAAATATTTAATTTAATTTTATTTTAAATATTAGATTAAGTTTGAATTTACCTCCGGCTTTAAATTTCGAGCTTTCCTTATAATCGTCTTTGAAAATTACATCCTTAAGGGGTAATTCTAGTTAAAGTGATACTGTCACTTCAAAATTTTACGAGAAAATTTATTTTTTTATTATTTGATTAAAAACTCATATTCAAATGTATTGTGGGTTGATGCGTGATTAAGATACTTCAAAAATTAAACAGACGAAAACATGAACGTAATTATAACGATAGTTAGGACTTTTTGATTTAAGTACTTTCACGAAAAAGACCGCGCGAAAGCGACATTATAACTGGTGCCAGAATTACGCGGGAGAATCAACTGTAGACTATACCAAGGAGGATCAGAGAAGGAGAGGAAATGTGGGGACGGCGCGGTTCCTACTGCGTCGGCCTAAACTCCCACTCTGGGAGAACGGGGGTAGAGACGTTTCGTGGTAAAATGTTGTCGCGTGGGTAAAACGAATCCTTTATGAGACGCGCTAGCTAGCGACCACGTGACAACAGTTTACCTCGAGAATTTCCTATCCCCCCTTTCCACCCGAGTGGGAGGTTGGCTCTTCTCTCTCTAACTCAACGCAGACCCACATTTCCTCTCCTTCTCTGATCCTCCTTGACTATACAATATTTAAATCACGTGACCATAGTGATGACGTAGATTGCGGGGAATTTAATTTTAAATATTTCGAAAATGGTCGATTATAAAATATGTATTGTTTAGTGTCGCTGTAATTTTATTCTATGACATATGTATATATATTTTGAATCGTTTTTTAACGATCAACCCGAAAATCTAACTCAATTTCTTTTCATAGTTCATGAATTCGTGACAGCCTCACTTAAACCAATAAAAGGATTGGGGGTTTTCGGAAATTTCTAAATTATTAAAAGGTTTCAATGTAGTTTAAAAGCTCTTCGGTTAGGGATTTCTATAGGATAGCCATGGAACTAATATTTAACTTTACCGAGGGCTAATTAACTTTTATAGAGAATTCATAGAGCGCGAGGGCTCTGATCAAAATATATCAAAGCCAACTTACCATCCCACCAATCAGAGGACGCGAAGATTTTTATCCCTATTCGTAGCAAATTGGTTGTAACTCAAATTTTCATGATTTTTTCGCGCCTTTATCAAATTAATTTCCCGCCAAATTCCAGAATTTAATCACGAGAAACTAAACAAATTCGGGAGACGAGTGACGTCAGTTTTACTTTTCAATTTATCGTGATTAGTTTAATTCCAAAAAATAAATTTGAGAAGACCCTAAATATTTTAAAGGGACTCCGAAAATAAATTCATTTTTAGCTTCAAGTGTCCCTTTAAAAAAGTATAAAAATTTGAATAAAATTTTTTTATACTATAAAAAGATTTAAAATAAAATTCAAAAGCTTTCAACCCTTTTATAAACCAATTTACGTGACATTTTTCCTAACAAGTACATTTCAAAATATTCTTCAGACGTTTTTATTGACATTTTCCTAACCTTTGCCAATTATTAGTATTATTATAATAATAATAATAAAACCAATTTCCCTTAAATATGCGGATACAATGCACTTAAAAGTCTCGAATAATTATTCAGCGAATAATTAAAAAAAACCTTTTTCAAATTAGTACATTTTATCAGTCAGGTATCGTTTTGGGAGTCGCTTTAGGACCATTCGTCCATTACTAATTTAATTAAAAATTAGCACTGGGTGGCGCGTATCTTTTTATTTCGACGGCTCGCAAAATTCCGTATCATATATAGTTTTAAAGGGTTAGTAGCCCAAACATTTTAAACACAAAACTTTTTGGAATTTCATCCTTAAACTTAGAATAAACCTAAAATATTTTTGAACTCTTTTGGAAAGGTCAATTTATAAAATTTCGGGGTCATTTGTGTAGGTTTTTAGTCAGGAAATATAATTCTGGTCTTTAATAGTCGATTTCACCCTTAAAAACATTTAGAAAATGGTTTCAAAGAAGGTGACGTTCGTACTAAAGACAGTTTTTATTTTTTAATCAGTTTTGAAACTTAAAATTAATTTTTTAAAGCTAAAAACTACAATTTTGGACAAAGGATCTTTACAATTTCACCTTTGCAAACCGATTCAAAGGGTTTTAAAGTCTAGCTCTAGGGTGTGAAATCGAGTTATTCAACTCGACGATAAATTGACTGTAAGTATCCTGTCAAATAAGAAGACACTCGCGTTAGGTTATAGATCTTTAAATAAAGTTTGCGTCGAGATCTAAAATTACTCTTAAATGTGGAAATTAGTAAATTACGCGGTAATTTATCCTCTTACGGTAATTACGGGTATTTAAATGATTTATATTTGAATTTCTATTATTTTAAATAGAAAAAACGAATCAAATCGTGAAAATACTGTTTCCAGTTGACACGAGTCCAGGGGCGAAATGTCTCGGAACGTTTTAAATGGATTTCAAGCTGCCTAGTATGAACGCGGATCTGATATCCGAGTTAATTCTCGTATCGTTTTTACGAAGTAAAGACGAAGCAACAACCCCTTTAAACCGCCGCTAGGTGGCGCTTTTGCCGATATAATTCTGGCTCGACGCGTGGTTCCGAGGAAGCCAAGCGCGATCCCCTCATCCAGCTTTCCTTTCACTCTTTATTCGGGATTTGGGAAGCTCCGGAAGGCTCAAAGCGTACTAGAGAATAGACGACAGCGCAGTGAGCCAACCAAATAGCTTTCTCTCTAGCTTGATAGGATAGGATAGTAGGATCTCGGTCGCGTTGCTGGAAATTACTTTTTACAAACTTCTCTCGAGAAAAGCTACAAAAGTTTTATTCGATACGAGGACTGGAAACAATCGCCTTTTCTACTTTGCTTTTTTTTGCTTTTTCGCGGGTTTTTTTTACGTTGGAGGGTGAAAAAACACAACACGAACAAAATGATTGTACTGTTCTTGGCTTTGGTTCTAGCTAAAGGTAAGACTACAAAGTTTTCATTTCTTTTATGATCTTTAAAGATTTACCGCTTTTAATTAACAATAAAAACTTTAGCTCCATCTCAATGCGTTTATAGAAAAACCTTAATTAAAATATATCTCTATTATGGATTTTAATTAGAGAAAATTCAAAGTAATTATATTTAAATTAATATAAATATATTTATAATAAAACAAAAACTAATTCGTTTCGACTTTCTAAATATAATATTACAAATATATTTATATATATTATTAATTAATATTATTATTATTATTAAACATAATTTAAATAAGAAAGAATACTAACCAGTCTTCAATCAATTTCGGTTTTTAAGTATTTAATATTCGTAGTTAATTTTAATTTAATTTTAGTTTAAATTTATTCATCGTAAAGTTTTAATTATTACTAATTTCTAAACTTTCTTATTTTTAAAATCAGAATGATTCTTTCCTTTTCACTTCCTCTTTATGGTTGATCATAATAACTCTATAGTAAAAAGTGGAAAATGAAGCCAAGCGATATCAAGGAACGTGCAAAAAAACTAAAATTGATTTTGAAATATAATTCTTACAGTCTTGAAAGAAACAAACTATTTAAAGGTATCGACAGAAGCCGATGAAACCCTCCTTTGAAGTGTACTACTCTAATGTTCGATATAGTGCTTCTCTCTGTATGGGTAAAATTCCCAATTTTACGAGATCGGAGGGGTCCTACTTCATACCCCCCTGTCTACCCAAAATTGTAAATTCTCTCTCTCTCCACAAACGACGACGTTTTTTTGACGAATTCCGAGGCTGCTAGAGATATTCGCTCGACGAACTCCCGTTCCGAAAATATCTACCGTTAGGAGGCGTACGAATCGCGCTTTGTGAAACTAACCCATACAGAGAGGGTTAGACAAGACCCGGGAGTAATAGACTTCAAAGGAGGGTTTCATCGGCTTCTGGTATCGAGAATGGTTATTTTAGAGGCATAATGTAGCAATTTTCTTGATCGAAAGTCTATATTCGAATTACATTTTAGCTTTTTAATGCTTTCAAAAAGATTTATTCAAATTTGCGCATCTTCGGGTTTCAAAGAGTAAAATAGAAAAAATATTACAGATATGCAAATTCAAAGATCCAGTTTTACATCACTTTAAACGGAATAAAGACGTGATAGACTTTTAATATAAGTAACTTTTATGCTTAAAAAATTGGTAACAGAGTGCCTTTACAGCGCATGCGCTCCAATTTAATCCCTTCTTAGACTGCGAAAGAGTATAGCATATCTGTTATCTTATTTCCCAAATTTTTTTCTCGTTATTTTTTACATTGCGGTTTCATTTTTGTATTTTTTCGTCTAGGCTGTTTTTGTGTTTTGGAAGTGATGGAAGATTTGTATTGTTTTATTGATGGGTTTGGCGCTTGGAGCGAGGAAGAGAGGGGGGGGGGGGGGGCTAAGAAGCTCGAGAGTCTGATGAGTGAGTGGCGCGTGACCCGGCACTCGAGACGTGATCTTTAGGTCAATTAAATAGATCAGAATTGATTGACAAGGCTTAAATACTTGGCTTGTTAGGTCAACAAAGACCGCGACACGAGTGTGGAATATTTAGGGTATAAATAAACAAGATAGCCATCTTAAACAATTCAAATTGAATTATTAGAAAGCGCGTATTAATACGTAATGATCAATTTAATGGTCGTTAAAATAGTTCCCTCAACTTCAAAATTGCTTTATGAGCAAAGTTTCACTATTAACGAAGTATAATTTCAAACTAAATCGACGTTTTAAATAATTAATTATGTTCAGAATTATATAATAATAATGCATACTATTAAAAAGCAATATTACCAATATGGTAGGATTTTACGATGGTTTCAGTTACATAAAGCTCAAATATGATAGTTAAATTTATTTACGATTGATAGAATTCGCGAAAAAGTCGATTTTAATGTTATTTCAATGAGACAATTTGATTGGATAATGATTTAATTTAAGGAAATTTAAATATTATTACAGTTATGTCGGCCCATAACATAAGAAATGTAGTTAACCTTCTTAATTAAGTACTTTTACGAAAAAGACCGCGCGAAATAAGCTGAATCACACGCGAGAATCAACTGTATGCTATATAATAGCAGAAGTAGATGAACCCCTCCTTTGAAGTCTATTACTCCCGGGTCCTGTCTACCCCTCTCTGTATGGGTTAGTTTCAAAAAGCGCGATTCGTACGCCTCCTAAACGGTAGATATTTTCGGAGCGGGAGCTCGTCGAGCTAATATCTTTAGCAGCCTTGGAGTTCGTCAAAAAACGTCGTCGTTTGTGGAGAGAGAGAATTTCCAATTTTCCGTAGACAGGGGGGATGAAGTAGGACCCCTCCGATCTCGTAAAATTGGGAATTTTACCCATACAGAGAGGAGCGCTATATGGATCATTGGAGTAGTAGACTTCAAAGGAGGGTTTCATCGGCTTCTGATAATAGTCACATGACCTTAGTGATGACGTAGTATTGGTGATAATAAAATATGTATTTTTAGTATAAGATATACTTTGAATTGTTTTTTTAACGATCAACCCGAAAATATGACTCAATTTCCATTTGGATTTCGTGAAAAAAGTGTGACAGCCACACTTTAATTTTTTCTAACATATATTCTAACGAGTGTCTCCTTTGATATTAATTTCAGTACGATGAAAAATAAAATATTCTTTTTGCTCGAATTCTAAAAAACTAGACTAATGGAATATTTTCCTTCAGGCAATTTACCCGAATCTTATAGATTTCGCTTCGTAACTCCATTGTACGAGAAAAAATTCTCAAGATCATCCTAGTTTCTAATGAAAGAAATATTTTTTCACACTATGGCGCGATAATATTAGTAATAGTATACATTTTAAGTGATGCTATCACGATTTTTCATGAACTCCAAATGGAAATCGAGTGAAATTTTCGGGTTGATCGTTAAAAAACGATTCAAAATATATATACATATGTCATAGAACAAAATTACAGCGACAGTAAAAAATACATTTTATAATCGCCCATTTTTGAAATTTTTAAAATTAAAATTCCCCGCAATACACGTCATCCTTTCTAATTCATCAACTTTGGAAAAAAAAATGGTGACAGTGCCACTTTAAGTTCTTATATAATGAATGAAAAACTATGAAGTTTCGGCGAAAAAAAGTTTATAGAAACAAAATTCTGCAGGCTTAATCCTCGGGACTGCATAGGGTGGGGGCTAGTTTTTTTTTTTTTTTTTTTGGGGGGATTTTTACCTTAACGAAAATGAACACCATATGTTTTTTCTCCTCAAAGGCATTTATATTTGAGTGTGTTTGCGTTTGCACTGGTACAAACGTAGGCTTCCTTTAATTTTCGTGATTTGTTTACATCATATCAGAAGGAGATAATGAGAGAAGTATGACACAAATGCGAGAAATTGGGTCATAACGGGAAACCGTCTTTTCTCGAATCGATTCGAATGATTTCTAGAAACTGCTTCGGGAACCAATTTCGTATCGATTCGGCTGGTTTCAACAACCGATAGATGAAGCTACGATTCCTGTAGATTTGAATATCATTTTGATTTTACCGTTTCAAATCTAGCGTAGCTTAGAGACTTCCTTTATCTCCTTCTGATAATATTAAGAGAGGGAGATGAAATAACAAGATCTTTGAAGACATTGAAAACAGTGCCAGATATCCGACTTCAGAATAGTCTTAGCACCTTAGTATTTAGAGGGTAAAAAAATAATCCACGTTTTGGTGGAAATTAGGGCTAGTTTTCTACGAATACGAAGCTAAAGGTGGGTCTATCTTTTATTTGGGTTTAGGTGGTGTTTTAGGTTCGTAACGCCCTAAAAACTGTAAGTGTCACGGAACACGGTGTAGGTTTGAGTGGCTGCGAGGCTCGCATCAAAAGGTTTATAGCTCGGTAATAGTAATGAATCTTTTAGCCCGAAAGGGTTGCTAAAGTCACGCACCAGGAACTTTTCTAGGTTACTTTTTCACTTGGTTTATATAGAAACTAATTCTAGAGTCCGCTTCGAGTCCATCGAGATGCCACTTCTAACTATAGTGCTCGTGTGTTTTGGATTAAGTCGCTGCACCATCTCGCTAAATGTCAAGGATATAGTGTATAGAGCTTTTAAGTGCACACTATTCGTATTAGTGTTTGTTCGCTCGCTCGAAGAAGAAAAATAAAAAATAAGCAGTATGCTGTTTTTCCCCAAAAATTTAGAGATGACCAGTGATTTTTTACCAATTCTCTATTGGCCTTATTTATTATTAGCAATTAAAAACAAATATTAAGCTAGAAAACTCAATTTTTGCGGTTGTTAACTTAGTTTTTTCTACGAGTTTTTAGTTAGAAGATCTAAATTGCTAAAGTTAGCAGTAGCTTATACTTTAATCATTTTTTGATTAAAACTGAATAAATTGATAGAAGAGGTCAAAGTTTAACGCGTTATATCATCTACTAGTAATAGTTTTTGGTGTCAGAATTACTTTTGATATAGTCAAGCGAAAATATTACATTTTTCTCGGGTATGAGTTGTGTTCAGTCAGAAATAAGAAATTTCACATTTAAAACCATAAAAATTCCCACATTTAAAACCATAAAATTCCCCACATTTAAAACCATAAAAATCCCCACATTTAAAACCATAAAAATCCCCACATTTAAAACCATAAAATTCCCCACATTTAAAACCATAAAAATTCCCACATTTAAAACCATAAAAATCCCCACATTTAAAACCATAAAATTCCCCACATTTAAAACCATAGAAATCCCCACATTTAAAACCATAAAAATCCCCACATTTAAAACCATAAAAATCCCCACATTTAAAACCATAAAAATTCCCACATTTAAAACCATAAAAATTCCCACATTTAAAACCATAAAAATTCCCACATTTAAAACCATAAAAATCCCCACATTTAAAACCATAAAATTCCCCACATTTAAAACCATAGAAATCCCCACATTTAAAACCATAAAAATCCCCACATTTAAAACCATAAAAATCCCCACATTTAAAACCATAAAAATTCCCACATTTAAAACCATAAAAATTCCCACATTTAAAACCATAAAAATTCCCACATTTAAAACCATAAAAATCCCCACATTTAAAACCATAAAAATCCCCACATTTAAAACCATAAAAATTCCCACATTTAAAACCATAAAAATTCCCACATTTAAAACCATAGAAATTCCCACATTTAAAACCATAGAAATTCCCACATTTAAAACCATAGAAATTCCCACATTTAAAACCATAGAAATTCCCACATTTAAAACCATAGAAATTCCCACATTTAAAACCATAGAAATTCCCACATTTAAAACCATAGAAAGGTTAAAATTTTTTAATATTTTTAATAGACGTTCCCTTTACCATGGAGAATATATCAATAGTAGTAGAAAGTTTAGCCTCGGTTCTAGCAAGAAGGATCAGACAAGGAGAGGAAAAGTGGGGCTGCGTTGAGTTAGAGAGAGAAGAGCCAACCTCCCACTCGGTTGGAAAGGTGGATAGGAAATTCTCGAGGTAAACTGTTGTCACGTGGTCGCTAGCGTCGTCGGCTACTACGCGTCTCATAAAGGATCCGTTTTACCCACGTGACAACAATTTACCACGAAGCAACTCTACCCCGTCCGTCCCCCGTTCTCCCAGAGTAGGAGTTTAGGCCGACGCAGTAGGAACCGCGCCGTTCCCACTTTTCCTCTCCTTGTCTGATCCTTCTTGGTTCTAGTTGCTTCTAAGACTAAAGGTTTCACCTTCCGGAGATTCGTATTAATTGTTAACTTATCTTTAATCTTACGACACATTTCATCCAATAAGAGCCTTCGAGGATAAGGAGATAAAACCGGAAGTAGATACCTAAACCTGGAAGGCATCCTATTAAATTGTCATAGCGAAACCTGGACAAAATAAAGCCTCAGCCTCTTTCTACATATCCTCTATGCCTTTAGAAACAAATTGAGTGTAGTTTAAAATTTGGATGACTGGAAGACATCAATTTTGATTTAAAAAAATCCGAACTGAAACCAATAAATAAATAATCAGATAGAGATCAGTACAGCCAATAAAATATAAGATATATATTCACTTAAATAGTACCAATACAAGGAAAGGCAAGTGGAGTTTCAATAACCACATACTTCTCCCTATAAATATATCAAACTATTCAACCTAGGTTTATATAAAACCTAGGGTCCATTGATTCAAAGGGTTAATGAAGTCATCCAAATGTAAAATTTTTTTATTTTAATTATTTCATTACTATCTCTCTTGATTTGACGTTGCTGACGTGAGTGGCATAACCTAATATAACCAATATAACCTAAAGTACAAATTTATTCTTGATTTGGAGTATTTTAATTTTTTTAACCCAAACAATTCACTCAGTTTAGAAATCTATTTAGGAATAGTTTAATTTAACAGGTATCCTAATGACGTCACGATTCGTTTAATTGGCGGGAGACCGAACACGCGCCATTGAAATCGTTTTTAAAATTGTATTTTAATCTTAGCGCGCTTTTCAATCAAGATGTTTTCAATTTGGCAAATATTAATCGAGTTCGCGTCAAAACAAGTGATAGTAAAATTGATCAACTAGTTTTAGCCGTAGAGGTTTAATAATGACGTCATGATGGATGATTTCCATAAAATATATGATGTTTTAAAATAACTGAATATTATTTGAGAAAAAAAAAAACTAGTCCCTAACCCTTTAAATTGAATATAACTTGGAAAAACTTTTACCAAAGATATCGGTGGAGTTCGTGTAACGAAGATATAACCTAATTTTCTTTCTCCCCGCCTTTAAATTCTATTACATATAATTCAGTGAACAAAACCGATAAGGTTTCGAAGGAAGGTTCGCATGTCGTGCCTTATAAAAATGTCAAACATTTTCGAAGTATATATAAGGTATCTCAGAAGGGGTAAAAACATTTTAAGAATTCTTTTTATATTTTTTTTTTTTTTCGTCTTTAAAGTGTTGGTATTTTTTTTAAGGCGGAAGTTGGAAGGTTATGAAAAATTGGTAGATGGGAGATTCCATTAAATTTATTAATAAAAAAAAGTGCAAAAAACGCGTAGGTGGAACCTGTTTTGGCTCATGTTGTACTGATCTTATTAAACATTCGAAAAAAAAATAAAGGTTACTCAACTTGAACACAACAAGCTGCGTTTTCATAAACTTAAAA
Source organism: Odiellus spinosus (assembly GCA_963920705.1). Lineage (NCBI taxonomy): Eukaryota > Metazoa > Arthropoda > Arachnida > Opiliones > Phalangiidae > Odiellus > Odiellus spinosus. Next base: position 14,196,917 of record OY987238.1, read on the forward strand.
TTCCTTAAAGAGCTCGAACCTGGTAGTCATAAGCGTCCTCTAAAGGCAGGCAAAAGTAGGTACTTACAAATACTAGCGCGTGGCAAAGAATGAATATTAACTTGTTCTAGATTAAGTACTTTTACGAAATAGACCGCGCGAAAACGACATTATCACTAGTGCCAAAAAGCGCGGGAGAATCAACTGTATAGACTCTATACAATAACGAAATCACGTGACCATAATAATGACGTAGAATTGCGGGGAATTTTTATTTTTTAAAAAATTTTCCTAAATGTAGTTTTTAAATTTTTACTGCCTCTGTAATTTTGTTCTATGACAAATGTATATATATTTTGAATCGTTTTTTAACGATCAACCCGAAAATATGACTTAATTTCAAATTAGAACTAATTAAAACGCGTAACAACCTTAATTTAAGCCTAGTGATAAATCTATAATTAAATCAACATTATTATTTTCTTCGCTAATAAAGTAATTTCAACTAAATTATTATATTATTAAATTATTACTAGGTTAGATATCTGTATATAATTTTAGCAAATTTGTTTATATTTACCTAATTTATTTTCATTACATAATATCACCAAAATTCGCGGTTTCACTCTCTTAATGGGATTAGTTTGGGTTGGAGGAAAAAAAATATTATCTTCGGTGGAAATTCAATATTCATTACCGAGAGAAGTTTCTAAAGAGGTGGGAATATTTTGGGAAACATTAGGGTTAATTCTTATTTTTTATATAGGTATATATTATAATATCAAAAGGTGATAATATGAAAAGGGTAACACTTATTAAGATTAGAGAAGTTTAGCAACAAAATATAAAATATAAAAATTAGTTAAATGGAAATTTGGAGCTAAGAAATTAATAAAACGTGTCTAAAAATTGTTTTAAAATTCTTGTCACGGTGATTCCGAAAATTTAAATTTAAAAATCTGTTATATTTCTAGCTCGAAGTTTCCCTTTAAAGGGAGGTTGCAACCTAACAACAAGTGATTTTTTATCGATTTTTTATTGTTTAAATAGGCCTAATCCACTATTTAAAAAATTTACAAACAAATATTAAACTAGAAATAAATTTAAAACTTACCCTGAAAATAGGCTTAGTGGAATTCATGGAGGTCCTGTTTTCCTCGCGTGTAAGGTCTAGCGACCAATCGCGCGCGACGTAAGTCTCGTGGAGATCTCGCGTGAACGACGGGCCTTCGCTCATTGGTCGCTAAACCTGACACGGACGCGATTCAGGATCTCCACGAATACCGCTAAGCCTATTTTCAGGGCAAGTTTTAAATTTATTTCTAGTTTAATATTTGTATTGTAAACTTTTTATCGATGGATTAAGTCTATTTAAACGATAAGGAATCGATAAAAAATAACTTGTAATTAGGTTGCATTCTCCCTTTAAGAGAAATATTAAGAGTATAGTAGAAGGGTCGATTAGATTATACGTTCGGTAATCTCTCTCGCGCCTGTATAGCCCTAATTGTGTTGAGCTATACAAGTCTTCAATCACTCCAAATGCAACAGAAAGTGAAAAAAAAATAACACTTTAGAGATACGTATATATAAGTTTATTGATGATGTTAGCTAGCTATAAGAGATTGGGCTAAATAATGTTTTTACTATTATAGCAACCTTTTTATTTTGTTATCCAACAGGGACAGGAGTATATGATCGAGGAGTAAAAATTACCATTTCAGGGTGACCACTGAAAATTTGAAAATCCTATATAGGAAATGTCTTTGCGAAATATAGGAAAATATAGGAAGAATTTTATGGAAAATATATGATAAAATAGGAAAATAATTAATTAAAAGTAGGAACCATGTTTATTATCGCGTTACAACTCTCGCCACCGGTTTAAACACGGTATTAATACGATCCAATTGCTTAAATAGTATGGAATTTTATAGACTATTTTAACTGGAAAATGTACGGTTAAGCTAAAAGAATCTTATACAGCCACGGTTGACAGTATGATTTAGAACTTTACCCTTAACTAGAGATTTTGAGTAAAAATATAGGAGATTATAGGAATTGACATTAAATTATAGGAGAAAATAAGGAGGTGAAAATATAGGAAAAAAATTGGAAAAGTGGTCACCCTGCTATTTCAATGATTTAAATCAGGATTAAATTACTATTTGCATGATTTAAATAACGATTAAATTGCTATTCAAATTAATTTATAAATCTGATATAAAAAAGCCCACACCATTCTAAGGATTGACTAGGAATAAAATTTTGAAATATTGCCCAATCTCAATCTTTAGTTTCACTCCTTCGCGATATAATACTCCAATTCATGGTAGAAAACAATTGGATAAGGTAGGCTACTGGGGGTGGCAGACATTTGGGGTGGGTAGCCAGGAGACAAACCTAATTTAAGAGCCCTACCGCGTGATAGCTAAACTAGATTCGGAAGGAGAAAATGGAGTACGAATCAAACTAGGAATGATATTGATCAAGCGAGACCAAAATTGAAATGTCAGAATAAAAGCCATGAACATTAAAGGGACTCGGAAACCTAAATTCCAACTCAAAATATCGAGGAAGAGTCCAAATCACTCGAGCAAGACAGGGGTGATGACTTTTTTGTCTATTTTTAAGTGATGACGTAAAAACTGATAGTATTATTCTACGGGGTGTTACTTTTATAGACTTTTGCATATGTATATATATTTTAAGTCGTTTTTTAACGATCTTTCCGAAAATATGACTCAATTTCAATTTGGAGTTCATGAAAAACACGTAACGGTCTATTTAAGTATCCCTTTAAATCTGAAACTATTATTTTCTGTTCGTAAGACTGACTTCGTTTTAAAATTTGATTTTTAATTAGAGTCTCTGATGTATTTTTTGATTTTCCTAATGTTCATTTTAACAATGCGTGAAATTTAAGCAAAGATAAACAAAGGAGAACAAAGATCTGTCCAATTTTCTCGGCAATATAATATCTCAGATATAAATAATAAGTAACTTCCAATGCGGGGGAATAGAGCCGTATATAAGCATTTCTAATTTGCCTTGTATTTTTAATTTTTTATTTTTCATTCTACGATCCTACAAACCTTTCCCGAAAATCATAATTTCTAAATTATTAAATTCAGGACAGAAATGTTGTAACTTTAATAAATTTTGATTTGGGTCCTTGGGTCAGAATTTTGGGACGCTAAGGGTCAGAAGTCACTCGGGAGGGACCCGACCTTGAAAAAATAAGCTTAAGAAATACTCGATGCTCACGAGCGCTATGAGCTAAAGCTGTGACGTAGCTGATGACGTCGATGGCAACATTCCCTAATTAAACTCCTCTTTTATGATAATAACTATTCCGAGCTCTAGAAATAAATCCTTAGAAGAGAAAAATCAACAGTAATCTAACTTAAAACATTATCACACGGAGAAAAAGGTATACATTGGAGATATGTATTCGACAAAACGGAAGCTGATTGACACGAGCAGAGGCCAGAGAGGCCTAAATTTCGGGCCCTGGGGTTAACATAGACAACTTTGCTGTCTATATACGAGCGTCGGTTCGGTGGTCTCCCTTAGCTGGTGTCACTTAGCGAGACTGCTCCAGGATTCGCTTATTAAATTACAAAAGATATCTGGCAACTGTGACAATTCCCCGAAACCCGCCGCGAGCCTCGATGTAATATTGAAATATTTCGTTTTTGACAATGCCTTTTGCCTTTCCCGCTCTTGAATATTATATTCACTTCCCGGGCCAGTCGCCTTTTAACTGTCATTTAAAAGACATATATTTCCAGTTTAAATTTAAACAAGATTCGGAGAGTTATTAACGAGGCTTACGTTATAAACCAATTGAAATATTCAGCGAAGCTAGAACTATACTAAATAAATCTGGTAGAAAATGAATTATATTTAAAATAATTTGTTTCATCTTTATAAGTAATGAATACTCAAACGAATTCCGCGTTTTTAAGAGGAAAAACAATTAATATATATACTTAATTACATTTCGAGTTGTTCCGAGTGTTTGATAAATAAAAAATTACAAGCAAATATTAAACTTAAAAATAAATTCAAAATCCAGTAAAATAGGCTTAGCTGGATTCATGGAGATCTTGAATCAATCAAATGCTATTTGAAGTCGCCTTAACGAAAGACCTTTGCTCATTGGTTGCCGATAATTCAACGCGGTGTAATTCAGAGCTGATCTCCATGAATCTAGCTAAGCCTATTTTTCAGCTAAATTTTAAATTTATTTCTAGTTTAATCAAGGAGGATCAGAGAAGGAGAGGAAATGTGGGGCTGCGTTGAGTTAGAGAGAGAAGAGCCAACCTCCCACTCGGGTGGAAAGGGGGGATAGGAAATTCTCGAGGTAAACTGTTGTCACGTGGTCGCTAGCTAGCGCGTCTCATAAAGGATTCGTTTTACCCACGCGACAACATTTTACCACGAAACGTCTCTACCCCCGTTCTCCCAGAGTGGGAGTTTAGGCCGACGCAGTAGGAACCGCGCCGTCCCCACATTTCCTCTCCTTCTCTGATCCTCCTTGGTTTAATATTTGTTTCGTAATTTTTGTGGATTAGGCCTTTGTAAACGATAAAGAATGGATAAAATTTGATATAATAAAGGTTGCATTCTCTATTTAAAACGGGAAGAGCGATCAAATAATCTACCTCATTAATGCTTTAATAATTAAAACGGAATAAATTATAATGGATAGGTAAATAATATACATAATCAATTTCAGTTCAGAGTCGGGAATTTAAATTCAATCCACAATCAACAAATATCTATTAATATAAACTAAAATCAGTGATCTATATAACGCGAAAACGTAACTTTATCATCTAACTGCGCTTCAGATTGAATAATGCGATTAGAAATAATCTACCTTTATGATATTAATTAAACAGACTTATTTGCCGCCCATCAAATTCTAAATTTAAATTTATTAAATTGCATTCTACCAAATAAAACGATCCTTATAAAGTTCTGTCGATTCGACGACTCGATATTTGGAACATATTTGTATTTTAATAACTCCAGTATGCAATATTATTTTAATTAATTTACTGTCTAAAGGTTAAAGGGTATGTTTCAATCAAAGATTTTAATCTCTTGACATACCGTATCTGTTTACGGAGCTTTCAAGAGTTTGAATATTTGCGTAGCTCTATGACAGTTCATAGTATTAATCGAAAAGTCGCGAAATAAATTTGACCAAGGCCCGAATCGAGGGCCTATTTTACATATTAAACATGGGAAGTAATGCGAACAAGCTTTCAAAACAGATTCGGTATAAGTAATTAAAAAGTTACGACCAAGTTAATTACAATACGAGAAAGAAACCAAGAAACCCCTACAGTTTCTCGCAACGTATCTAAGTAAGAAATTCCATCCAATTTAAAATAAATTTCCGCGAAGGAGCGGAAAATTGTATACGCTTTTTCGTTCGCGATTAGTGTCGTAATAGAGCTAAAGGCCTGGCGGATTATTAAACAATATTAAAATAGATTGGGATTATAAGTAGTATTATTCCCAAACTTTTAAAGAACAGTAGCGAATATAAGAATGAAAATTAATTGAGAAACGTCTATATGTCCTTAAACCCCATTATGAGCCAAAGTTCAAAGCGTTATATTTGACTCTAGGCTCAATTCTCGAGTCAAAAGAGCGACAATAATCGGGAGATTAAATATTTAAAGGGTTAGAGGCACATTTATTATAATAAAGTGTTAGGCTTAATCGACGTTTGGAAATTAGGCTATATCGACGTTTGGAAATTAGGCTATATCGACGTTTGGAAATTAGGCTTAATCCATACTGAAAATTAGGCTTAATCCATACTGAAAATTAGGCTTAATCCATACTGAAAATTAGGCTTAATCCATACTGAAAATTAGGCTTAATCCATACTGAAAATTAGGCTTAATCCATACTGAAAATTAGGCTTAATCCATACTGAAAATTAGGCTTAATCCATACTGAAAATTAGGCTTAATCCATACTGAAAATTAGGCTTAATCCATACTGAAAATTAGGCTTAATCCATACTGAAAATTAGGCTTAATCCATACTGAAAATTAGGCTTAATCCATACTGAAAATTAGGCTTAATCCATACTGAAAATTAGGCTTAATCCATACTGAAAATTAGGCTTAATCCATACTGAAAATTAGGCTTAATCCATACTGAAAATTAGGCTTAATCCATACTGAAAATTAGGCTTAATCCATACTGAAAATTAGGCTTAATCCATACTGAAAATTAGGCTTAATCCATACTGAAAATTAGGCTTAATCCATACTGAAAATTAGGCTTAATCCATACTGAAAATTAGGCTTAATCCATACTGAAAATTAGGCTTAATCCATACTGAAAATTAGGCTTAATCCATACTGAAAATTAGGCTTAATCCATACTGAAAATTAGGCTTAATCCATACTGAAAATTAGGCTTAATCCATACTGAAAATTAGGCTTAATCCATACTGAAAATTAGGCTTAATCCATACTGAAAATTAGGCTTAATCCATACTGAAAATTAGGCTTAATCCATACTGAAAATTAGGCTTAATCCATACTGAAAATTAGGCTTAATCCATACTGAAAATTAGGCTTAATCCATACTGAAAATTAGGCTTAATCCATACTGAAAATTAGGCTTAATCCATACTGAAAATTAGGCTTAATCCATACTGAAAATTAGGCTTAATCCATACTGAAAATTAGGCTTAATCCATACTGAAAATTAGGCTTAATCCATACTGAAAATTAGGCTTAATCCATACTGAAAATTAGGCTTAATCCATACTGAAAATTAGGCTTAATCCATACTGAAAATTAGGCTTAATCCATACTGAAAATTAGGCTTAATCCATACTGAAAATTAGGCTTAATCCATACTGGAAATTAGGCTTAATCCATACTGGAAATTAGGCTTAATCCATACTGGAAATTAGGCTTAATCCATCCTGGAAATTAGGCTTAATCCATCCTGGAAATTAGGCTTAATCCATCCTGGAAATTAGGCTTAATCCATCCTGGAAACTAGGCTTAATCCATCCTGGAAATTAGGCTTAATCCATACTGGAAATTAGGCTTAATCCATACTGGAAATTAGGCTTAATCCATACTGGAAATTAGGCTTAATCCATACTGGAAATTAGGCTTAATCCATACTGGAAATTAGGCTTAATCCATACTGGAAATTAGGCTTAATCCATACTGGAAATTAGGCTTAATCCATACTGGAAATTAGGCTTAATCCATACAGGAAATTAGGCTTAATCCATACAGGAAATTAGGCTTAATCCATACAGGAAATTAGGCTTAATCCATACAGGAAATTAGGCTTAATCCATACAGGAAATTAGGCTTAATCCATACAGGAAATTAGGCTTAATCCATACTGAAAATTAGGCTTAATCCATACTGAAAATTAGGCTTAATCCATACTGGAAATTAGGCTTAATCCATACTGGAAATTAGGCTTAATCCATCCTGGAAATTAGGCTTAATCCATCCTGGAAATTAGGCTTAATCCATCCTGGAAATTAGGCTTAATCCATCCTGGAAATTAGGCTTAATCCATCCTGGAAATTAGGCTTAATCCATACTGGAAATTAGGCTTAATCCATACTGGAAATTAGGCTTAATCCATACTGGAAATTAGGCTTAATCCATACTGGAAATTAGGCTTAATCCATACTGGAAATTAGGCTTAATCCATACTGGAAATTAGGCTTAATCCATACAGGAAATTAGGCTTAATCCATACAGGAAATTAGGCTTAATCCATACAGGAAATTAGGCTTAATCCATACAGGAAATTAGGCTTAATCCATACAGGAAATTAGGCTTAATCCATACAGGAAATTAGGCTTAATCCATACAGGAAATTAGGCTTAACCCATACTGAAAATTAGACTTAATTTCTATATGGAAACTAGACTTAATCGACGTTTGAAATTAGGCTTAATCGACGTTTGAATGTCTGAGAAATATCACGGAACTTAAATAGCGGTATTACTTACTTAAAAATCACTTAATTTTCAGTATCACCCTCCCTTTAAGAAGCCATCACGTAGTGTTTAGTATTCACGAATGCTTTCGATTCAGTTTATCCAACATTTTAACTAAAGATTGTTGCTCATAGCGGTTTTATAAGAATTGATAGAGGTACGCTTATAAAGAATCGATTTAAATTGAATTTTCCATTCAATCAGATCTTTGAGGAAATGATTGCCCGCATTTGTTTCATCTTAAACCCCCGAGGTTTTTAAAACTTAAAAATTGAGTTTATTGACAATTTCTGATTGGCATCAACTGTGGTCTATACAATAGCGAAATCACGTGACAATAGTGCGATGACGTCGTATTCCTGGAAATTATTTTAAAAATTTCGAAAATGGCGATTATAAAACATGTATTTTTTAGTGTCGCTGTAATTTTGTTCTATGACATATGTATATACATTTTGAATCGTTTTTTAACGATCAACCCGAAAATACGACTCAATTTCCATTTGGAGCTGATCGAAAACTACAAACTATGAATATAATTTTAACAAATATTTATATTTTACAGGTAAAGTTCCATCTTAGATTGTTCCTTCATTTCCATTGAAACCCTAGTTTTTTATCTGTTATTTGTAACCCATTTCAATATTGTAATTAATTCAAAAAGCGGATAATATTTAGTTCGATTAATTTTCTTCCTATGAATTCGTTAGCGAATGAGGTAGAGAGAAAATTAAGCTTTGAAAATCCAAAAATATCCTCAGGATTTGCTATTAGCATTTCAGTAGCTAGCATATATCGGTAGCAGGTGGCTGTTGAAGCAAATTTACAATTTAAGCTTTCGAGGGATTTATTTTAACCCCTAACCCACCACTCTTTCTCTAAATATTCGCATTTTCCAAATAGTTATTCAGCCATTAATTTTCAAAAGCGTAATATTTGTAACGGATCATTTTTCTTCGAGTTTAAAAATAAATATTAAAGGCCCGGGTTAATTACCAGCCTTTATACGCAGTAGCGTAAGTAAAGTAATAAATATTTGATAATTACCGTAATTACCGTAATTTTAAAAATTGGTAAAATAAATAAATTAAAACAAAATTTGTTTTGGGGTTATGAATTTGGTTTAAATAAATTATTTAAAAGTAAACCTTTGGTTTATGGATATTGACGCGGACTAACCGGAAGTTAAGGCGGATTAATACACAATATTAAACCTCATAGGAATAAAAAATTGTTCCAGCGAATATTTCTTCACTGGTGTATAAATATTAATCAATTTCGAGACGGGTCTTAGCTTAATTTCAAATATTAAAATATAAGCAAATTTTCAGAATATTTTGCAATCTTTAAATATACCGATGTCTCAATAGAAGATACGATTTAAAGCCGAGCTTTTTAAGAATGAAATTCACTCTAGTTCGGTTTAGTTTGGAAGAAAATTTAGGTCACGCTTTAAGTTTATATATATTTTAATAAATTTGTATTTTATAATATGAATATTATACGTAAGAAAAAAATGTATTTTATGGACTAAGTGTAAGAGCGAGTGATCGAGTTCAAAAAGGGTAAGGTCGTTTTCGCGCGGTCTTTTTCGTAAAAGTACTTTATCCAGATTAAGTCAACTGTGGAAATAATCCTTAATTATGTTCTAGAAATTAACTACGTCCAGAAGCCGATGAAACCCTCCTTTGAAGTCTATTACTCCCTGGTCTTGTCTACCCCTCTCTGTATGGGTTATTCTCAAAAGGCGCGATTCGTACGCCTCCTAACGGTAGATATTTTCGGAGCGGGAGTTCGTCGAGCGAATATCTCTAGCAGCCTCGGAGTTCGTCAAAAAAACGTCGTCGTTTGTGGAGAGAGAGAATTTCCAATTATCCGTAGACAGGGGGGTATGAAGTAGGACCCCTCCGATCTCGTAAAATTGGGAATTTTACCCATACAGAGAGGCGCGCTATATGGAACATTAGAGTAGTAGACTTCAAAGGAGAGTTTCATCGGCTTCTGCCTTTATATTTTTGCCATTTTAATTTTTGAAGTTAGTTTCTAACGCCTCAACCGGCAGAGTTATAAAATTTTGAATATGACGTTTTAATAATATGATAAAACAAAAAATTGTGACAGCCACACTTTTATGTTATAAAAAGCTGATTCATTTCAAATTTACTAAACTAACAAAACTACGTGTATATATAATTAAAGATTGAAAAGAAAGAGCCTTCTAACTTTGTACACGTTGATAACTATGACTGATTCTAACTATGTTTTGAGGTTTACCAGGATTCCTTGAAATTTCGTTTATTATTAAAAAGTTCCCGAAAGTTTAAGAACATTCTTATAGGTTTTTGAAACCTTAGAGATTTCACTTAATAAGCGGCTTTAAATTTGGAGTTGGTTGAAATCTTGGAAAAAATAAAAATAAAACCCAGATTTCAATGGGATTTAAAGTTGAAAATTTATTACTTAATTTAAAATTAAATTCACGTATTCAATACCAGTATTGATTATATCTAAGTATGTCTGTCTGACGGGAACGCTAAAATATACACGCACTTCATTTCAAACGTCGGTTAAGCCTAATTTAATTATTATCTGGTTTAAATATTAGAGATTTAAAGGTAATTAAGTATTTTAAACGTCGGTTAAGCCTATGGTTTAAATATTAAGAGTTTTGAAGGTAATAACGTATTTCAAATCTAAGCCTAATTTAATTATTAAAACAAGTTCTTTAAATTAAAATATTTTTCATTATTTAAAGAAAGAAATGAAAAAAAGTATTTATGGTAAATATTCCGACAAGAAAAAACCAATCAGACATTTTCGTATTTGTTAAAACAAATCAAATATTGATATTTTGAATCGTAAGAAAAAGATTCAATCAAATTTTGGCGGTCGAAACAGAAATATTTGTTTCATTGGTGGAGAAATGGGTTTTCTATTTTTATCGATTTCATCCGTAATCTTTCTGCCGCATTCATATAACAAAACGCGAATTTTTGGGGACATTAGAGTACTACTTTTATAGCTATTACGCTTATAATTGCGTATAAATCCGCCAAAGCTTCAAATATTAAAAGGGCAACTCGTAGCTAAAAAATAGAACAGCTTTTGAATTTATTTAGACAAGTTTTTGATGGTTTAAATTAATTTCTAAAGTTTGGTAAAATTTAAATAAAAGTAGATATAAATTTTGACCAATCATATTTGAGACTTCAACAGTATTTGTAATGTCCTATCGTTTTTACGGCATCCGGTGATTCCGTAAATAAATTTACAAGTTTCTTAGCTCCAAATTTATCTTTAAAATATATAATTTACGCTGAAAAAGGATCCAATCCCTTAGTGAACAAAAAACCGAGAGAAAAACCCCTATTCTTTTTGGAAAAGAGCGTATATTTAAAACATACGAGACTCATGATTTTCCAATCTTTTTTCGGATATGACCTGGTAGCGAGCTAGACAATCAGCTTTACTTCGCTGGAGTTGACTAGCGAAATGCAAAACGGCTTTTATACGTACCATTTTTAAGTTTCAATACTTTTAAAGCTAAAACTTCTATAGTTTTGAAATAAGGGCTGCATTTTTCATAGCTACGGTACTTTGAGAATGAAACAAAATAAAGGTCTAAAAAGAAAGCGAGATCTAGCCGTCAACGAAATTTAATATTTAAACCCTTTTAGAATTATGGATTACGAGGGTTATTCGTTTGATACCCAAAGGTAGGCAATAGGTACTATTCGCGTTTCCTGAGCCTGTGATATAGGATCAAATTAACTATATATTACGCCTGTGTAACATTATTTATAAATAAAATTGGATTAAATGATATTTGTTTAGTTTTTCACTACTTTTATGATTTTGTTAATATTTTGAAAGTAAATTTTCCATAAATTCAAAGGAAATTATAGTATTTTCCATCAATTCAAAGGAAATTATAGTATTTTCCATCAATTCAAAGGAAATTATAGTATTTCCCATAAATTCAAAGGAAATTTTAGTATTTCCCATAAATTCAAAGGAAATTATAGTATTTCCCATAAATTCAAAGGAAATTATAGTATTTCCCATAAATTCAAAGGAAATTATAGTATTTCCCATAAATTCAAAGGAAATTATAGTATTTCCCATAAATTCAAAGGAAATTATAGTATTTCCCATAAATTCAAAGGAAATTATAATATTTCCCATAAATTCAAAGGAAATTATAGTATTTCCCATAAATTCAAAGGAAATTATAATATTTCCCATAAATTCAAAGGAAATTATAATATTTCCCATAAATTCAAAGGAAATTATAATATTTCCCATAAATTCAAAGGAAATTATAATATTTCCCATAAATTCAAAGGAAATCATAATATTTCCCATAAATTCAAAGGAAATTATAATATTTCCCATAAATTCAAAGGAAATTATAATATTTCCCATAAATTCAAAGGAAATTATAATATTTCCCATAAATTCAAAGGAAATTATAATATTTCCCATAAATTCAAAGGAAATTATAATATTTCCCATAAATTCAAAGGAAATTATAATATTTCCCATAAATTCAAAGGAAATTATAATATTTCCCATAAATTCAAAGGAAATTATAGTATTTCCCATAAATTCAAAGGAAATTATAGTATTTCCCATAAATTCAAAGGAAATTATAGTATTTCCCATAAATTCAAAGGAAATTATAGTATTTCGCATAAATTCAAAGGAAATTATAGTATTTCCCATAAATTCAAAGGAAATTATAGTATTTCGCATAAATTCAAAGGAAATTATAGTATTTTGCATAAATTCAAAGGAAATTATAGTATTTTGCATAAATTCAAAGGAAATTATAGTATTTTGCATAAATTCAAAGGAAATTATAGTATTTTGCATAAATTCAAAGGAAATTATAGTATTTTGCATAAATTCAAAGGAAATTATAGTATTTTGCATAAATTCAAAGATAGTTATAATATTTCCCATAAATTCAAAGATAGTTATAATATTTCCCATAAATTCAAAGGAAGTTATATAGTATTTTCCATAAATTCAAAGGAAATTATAGCATTTTCTATGAATTCAAAGGTGATTAAACTTTTCTAATATGTCTAAAGTATCTTGTTTGAAAAACCCTTCCTTTCGGTTTTTCGTTGGGCGCTATTTTCTTCTTTCGCTACGTTCCTAATAGGCTTCTTTAGGACATTACGTAGGGACGCGTGTTCTAGCGAAGAATTGTCCCGAGACGTCATACTTGGCTCTCCCCGTTTTTAGGCTAGTCCCTAACGTCAAACGTTACTCTAGAAGCGCGTATATATAAATCGTAGGCCCGCCAGTTTTGAAGAGAAAGAAAGCCATCAAAGTCGAATTAAATTGCTCAGCTTTTATGCTCGGCCAAGTCGAGCCCCAACACGCGTTTTCTCCGTCTTTTCCAGAAATTCTCGCTCTCTCGCCCTACTGACTAATTGTTGTCGCTCTAACTCGGCTGGGCGGGACATAAATATTAAAGGGATACCGTCACGTTCTGTCCTACAGAAATTCGCTTCAGCTTTTCGATTCCATTTGGCTCTGACGTCGCGTTTGAAGTTTAGAGTTCCCGACTGACAGACAGACATCGTTACATAGAGAATTATAGATTTGGAAGATATATGATACTGTTACTGCGTGGCTACGATAATATTAAGATACGTGGCGTGTTCACTTTTATGGAATTAAATGATAAAATATAATTTCTAAAAACGACACCAGGCCTTTAAATTTCGACATTTCGCTTTTGAAACTATTTCTCCCGCGCTATGCATTCTATATTTTATAAGAATACTTTGCTATACATCATTTACTTCGTCTAATATCGTAAAAGGGGCAACATTTGGGCGTTAGGTCAAAACAAATATAAAATATATAAAAAAAAAAAGTTAATTGTACTTCCACCTCATTTAAACTAATGGCAAAAATTAATTAAGTTTCGTGACTAATTATAAAGGTAGAATAATGAATTCATGGATAATTTTGGCAACAAATTTAAAGAAAAATTATAATTATTTAAATTTTATTTGTTGGCAGACGATTTAGACGTTTTGGTCTCAATTTCGAACCTTTAAATAAACTATAATGAGGTATTACGGTGACTCAATTAAATTATACGCATCTTTCCCATATAAAAAAACATTTTCGATTTAGATTAATTACTATGTTCTAAATTCTCAAAATTTAAACTCTGAATTTGATCAATACTGTAAATTGTAATGATGATGAATGAGAACAAGGCTTAAATATATGTACTGTTTGTAACACACACACGCAATATTGGAATAGAGCCCTCCCCCCTTTCGTAAAGTGTTCATAGGAATCGAGATCCATTCCATCAAGTTTGACTTATTTGGTTCGCAAAATTCATTTGTCAACTACGAATTGGGACGAGAATGCGAGCCACACACAGAGGACTTGTAAAATTAGTTAAACTTTCACCATTGATTGGAATTTAAATAATTAAATTTGGGTAATTTAAGTTTACTTAACAGGTAAATACAAAAAAACCGAGATATTCAATATACAAATACTACAGATTGAAATTCATGAATTTCTCCGCATTGAAGGGTCGGCGACCAATCAAAAGTCTCGCCTTAAGATCGGGTCACGTTAATGACCAATCAATGCGAAGAAACTTACCCTTGCTGGCTAGGTTTTATAATTGGTAGAAAAATCTTATATCGCGCGAAGAAATAAGCCTAAATAATCTTATACCTAGAATAAGTCTTAAGACCCTTTTTTCTACGTAGGGTTACTACCCTTTAACCAGTCACTGTTATTATACAGCACTAATAAAGCCAACGTTAACCTTTTTGAAGTGACCAAGAAACATGGGTCCGAGAACGTAGAGTTAAAGTGTTTTTAGTGTAATCAAAGTTGAATATAAATTAACTAACTTCGTGTACAAAAGTGATATTACCAAAAAAGTTAGTTTTTAATATTTTGAAAAGCGATAACCAATCACGGAGAAGTTATAGTCACGTGAGATTTACGAGTTATCAACAGTAGAACGGGTAATTTGTAGATATTTAAATATATATAACCAAAAACTAATAAATTATTCACTTCATACACTCTGAAAAGATAATTCCGATTGATTCACGCTAAGCCTAAATCGGGCCTAACTCAGTTTTAAAGTGAAGAACCTTGAAACTGCGGGTTTTGGCGCGAATGTTGTCATGGTTTCGAGTTCGCGCAAATATTTAATTTGCTTCAAACTAGATTTTAATGGTGGTTGTGCTTTGAAATTTAAATAGCTTTAATAGTACTTAAAATTAATTAACTTTGAGGAGTATATTTGAAGATTAGTTTCAAATTACCTAGTCCAACCAAATAAATAAATATTAATAATTTTGAAAACAAAGTTCTAGGTTTCCTTGTCACTTTAAGTCACATTGCTATATGTAATCTTGTTTAGGTATAACAACAGAAGTTCGTATCTTGAATTACATCCTTGAAAAGAGTTATAATTCCCCGATTAAACCTAGTTTTTCAATGGGAATGTTGATTCTTTCGAAGAATGAGATAACGCGGTATGTGACTGACCGTTGAGTCCGTCGAGGGGAAGTGGGCTTGCCCGCAAAAAAAAGGGAAACGCGCGTCACGGTCATTGTATAGGACTGAAGAGGATGACTAAACGGGTGCCTGCGTGGTCAAGCCTCGAAAAACAGACGGATATGCGCTTTATATATGGTCCGCGTGAAAAAAAAGGGGTCTAATTCGCACCACTATTATAATTTATGTATTTTGAATCATTTTTAACGATCTTTGTTAAAAAATATACAATAATTTTACTTAAGGCGCGTTCATACTAGGCCTAGAATGAACTCGGCTTTAGTGTCACGTAAGTTTATGACTCCTTGTCTTTTTTGGGAAGATTCTAACTCTGATATTTCCTGGTTAGAGGCTCATAAAAATCGTTATCAAAGTGAAAACTAAATGCGAACGCTTCTCAGTGGTAGAATTAGTTTTGATAACTGGTGGAGGCGCGTGGAAGGGTAGTAGGATACGACGCTGGACCAGGCATAATCCACGTAATATAAGAGCTAGCTAGTTTCCATCTTACGGAGAAGATAGGCTTGCCTGGTTCTTCTCCGTCAGAGCGTGACCCGAGCCCGATCATCCGCAGTTACGCTCCCAAAACTTTCTGACTCATTTTGTTCAACACCTGGTTTACGCGACCAAGTATCTAGTTCGTTCATGGAGCGAGTTTAAAGTGAAACTATCACCATTTTTTTATTTGATTTTCGCTGCCTAGGTATATATTTATAGTTTATTAATCTAATAAAAACGTCTTATTCAAAAATATATACCTCTGAGTTGAAGCATTTTTAAGAACCCTCAAAATAAAAATGGCAATTTAAATCGATTCCAAGGCCTAGTATGAACGCGGCTACGAAAAAATCGATTTATAAAGATAATACGTGAACACGTGGCGCTTATAACGATTCCTGGCGATTTAAATATCGATTTGATTTCACGGTTACAAATCGATTTGATAAAAGACGGTTTCCTGTTCATACGACATAAAGGAAATGTTTTAAAAGTGTTTAAATCGATTTCAAGGTGTAGTATGAATGCGACTTTATTTTTAGGTTACATTCTCCCTTGAAAAAAGTATCCAATTAACTGACTGCATTGCGCGGATCCTAAAAGCGTTTCAATTTGAATATTTACTCAGTTTACCCTTTAATATTAGCCACTCGCGTCTAGATGACTATTCATTGGTACATAATGAGATAGGCGGCGAGCCCTTTTCCCGCATAGATGATGAATTATATAAAAAAGTTATTTTTCCTTAGTCACCCGGGTTTTCTCACGCATTCAGAGTGAAAGCCGCATTCAGTTATTCAGTAGGATGGGTAGGTATCACCCGCTTTAAAAGCGATATCACGCCCAAATATTTGTTTCTATTCAAAACGGTATACCGAGCGAGCGTCTATATTCCGCCCTCAAAGCATCCGACGCTCACCCCGTAAATTGATTGAAATTCAAAAGCGAGTTTCCGCTAGAATTCGAAAATAAGAAAATTTTCGTCTATTTCGCGTCAAAACAAATTTGCCTTTATATCCAAACAAGTACGCTTCCGTTAACTTAGTATAAATATATTTAAGTTTAGTATCCTGACTGGAATTTTAAAGAATGTTAATTTAATTATAACTTATTTTAAATTTTAATTAATTATAGCTCGCGTTTATTTTGAGAAACATCACTAAAATGATCTGGATCATAGCAAGATCAAGAAATATATTCACTATTAACAGAAGCCGATGAAACCCTCCTTTGAAGTCTATTACTCCCGGGTCTTGTCTACCCCTCTCTGTACGGGTTAGTTTCAAAAAGCGCGATTCGTACGCCTCCTAACGGTAGATATTTTCGGAGCGGGAGTTCGTCGAGCGAATATCTCTAGCAGCCTCGGAGTTCGTCAAAAAAACGTCGTCGTTTGTGGAGAGAGAGAATTTCCAATTTTCCGTAGACAGGGGGGATGAAGTAGGACCCCTCCGATCTCGTAAAATTGGGAATTTTACCCATACAGAGAGGAGCGCTATATCGATCATGAGAGTATTAGACTTCAAAGGAGGGTTTCATCGGCTTCTGCTATTAAAAATAAGAATGATTTCGTTCTTAAGCCTAACTTTTAATATCTTAGAATATTAAATCTTAATGAACAATAAAATTTATTTAAATATAGCGTTTAAAAATTTCAAGTACTAAAAAAAATTCTGTTAGCTGGGAGATAACGCCGTTTTTCTTGGTCTTTTTATTTGAAAGCTCAGTTTGCTCTCTTGTTCTCAAGACTTATTTTAAAAGGGGAACTTTTCTTAAAGCTTATCTTCACGCCCTTAAAACTTTGTTTCTGGTGTATGTCAATCCTTAATTTTAGAACCGTTTCGCCAAAAGCCTTACTTGATTGCGGTTGTAAAGTCGCGATGCTATTACAAATATAAATCTTGTAAATTACGTGGCTAGGAATCTCTTACGTATCAGTTACATTATTTTTAATTCTGAATTTATTCTTTCGTAATCTTATGACGTATGTATATATATTTTGAATCGTTTTTTAACGATGAAGCCGAAAATATGACTCAATTTCCATTTAGAGTTCGTGAAAAATCAGTGATAGTATCACTTTAATTCGTGTAAAACCTTAGCACCTCTTTGTACTTTTCTTTCGCTCTTGGTGAAATTATGGACCCAATTTTATCCAAAAACCAATTAAGTTAGGGTCTTCTATACGTGACATAATCTCTAGAGGTCCCTTTACAGCGATAATAACATACATTTATTCACGCTTCAAGGTTTAATAAGGAGATAGGCTCAAAAGAAGCTTTTCATTTGACGCATATTCTAAGATCACTTAATTACTCCATATATATCGGATTAAATCCATAATCAATTCAAGATATTTTGTCTACACGGTTGTAGCTATAAGCTCTACGTTAGCAGGTTCATTAATTAATACGGATATAAATGGAATACACTTTTCAGTGTACTGACAAATAAAATTGAAATGGACTAAAAGAACAACATCACAGCGTTTGACACTGTTTTAGTTTTTCAGCGCAAGGAACTTTTGTTGGCGAACACTAGACTACAATGTCATATTAGATTATTAGCCCGAAAGCGTGAAGAAACTCTAAATGGAAATTAAGTTGCATAAGCCTAAATCTTAACATCATTCTTAAGCCTAAATCTTAACATCATTCTTAAGCCTAAATCTTAACATCATTCTTAAGCCTAAATCTTAACATCATTCTTAAGCCTAAATCAAATCAACATCATTCTTAAGCCTAAATCAAATCAACATCATTCTTAAGCCTAAATCAAATCAACATCATTCTTAAGCCTAAATCAAATCAACATCATTCTTAAGCCTAAATCAAATCAACATCATTCTTAAGCCTAAATCAAATCAACATCATTCTTAAGCCTAAATCAAATCAACATCATTCTTAAGCCTAAATCAAATCAACATCATTCTTAAGCCTAAATCAAATCAACATCATTCTTAAGCCTAAATCTGATCAACATCATTCTTAAGCCTAAATCTGATCAACTCATTCTTAAGCCTAAATCTTGGTGGTAGTATTGACAGCTCAATTATATAGGTCCCAAATTAGCGACGTAGCAACGAAATTCGGGCCTCAAGAAATTAGCACAATGTCCTTCGCGCATGGCCCCGAATTGGCTTCCTTATCATCACTCGCTATTCGGATATTTTAAAACTTACTAATGACATTGGCTATTTGATTTCTCTAAGGATTATTAATTTTAAAACTATAGTGTAGCTAGTATATTTACGAAATAATTATATCTGTAATATTAGTAAGCTCGGAGAATACGAATTTCAATTTAGAAATTAACCATCTTCGAACGAGAGACGATTAATCTTGCTAGTGTCAATATAGGCAGATTGAAACAATGGCGCGTATATATATACAATACCAAGGGGGGCCACAAATTTACCCATTACCGAATCTTAGGCTTAATTTCATTCCATACTGAATATTGAGAGGTGTTGTTCGCACTCGAGTTAATTTTATTTAAAGGGAAAATGACACAATTTCGTCAAAAAAGAATTAGAGCTCGGAATTTGTATAATTTTTATTAATTGGATAGAATCTAAATTCTGACGTATATTATCCGTTTGATTAACTTATTCCAAGATAAAGTAAAAAAAAACGTAATCCATATTCGTTTTTATCCAAAAATGGCCGCCTTATCTTAGAATATTATCCATCGCGTTATACGCGAGGATAAAAATTTAATTCAAAATTTATTTTCCCTGAAAAATAACGAATAAAAAGATGATTTAAAATCTTATCGTTTTATTTCTATTCTTCGAATTAAAAGTCAATTTGAAATATTGTTTCTTATATTTTAGACTAATTCTGGAAACGCGAATGTTTCTTATCCATCGTTATACGTTTGAATACGAGTAATTTGTAGATAGATAAAGCGGCGAAGGCTTATCTTCGGGTAAACCTTTTAACAATTATACGAATATAGAAATTTCATTGTTTTAGTTGCAAACAATTTATGGGAAAATAAAATATCTGAAAATATACAGGAAGATAATGGATCGATCCGATTCCGAGCTCTAGAAACATTTGTTGGTTTCAGGTTATTTCAATTGGTCTATTTGTTTTACGCGAATAAATTGGTGAGACCCTGCCAAATCGAGTCAGAATAAAGAAAATGAAAGATTCATTCTCCCTTGAAGTGACCGCTCGTATATCTTTAAGTATTCATATAAAAAAAATTATTTTTAAAATTTAGATAATGGTTTAAAAATTCACATATTAAATGTAGCGACGAAAAAGAGCTTTAGTTTAAAATGTATTGGGGTTATAACGCGTACAGAGTCAGGAATAATTTGCATTTCCGAGGAAGGTATAATATTCTGGACCTTCTAGTGAAGTTATAGCGTAATTCTAACAACTTTTCGTCTACCATTTTAGAGACAATGAAATTAAGGGCCGGGAGAAAGTAATAACTACGGGTAATCCTACTACATTTATAAGTCTTTGTATAATATTTTTATACATTAAACTTGAAAGTTTTTATGACAATATTTCTTATAGAGGAAATAACAGTTTTGGCGCAGTGTCCTAAATTTAGGACACATTTAGGGTTAATAATATATAGCACTTCGAACTCAGGGCGTATAAGTTAAGGGCAATTAAGGTCAGTCATTAATTTTGCCCTCTTCTTAACCAAAAATTAAAAAAAAAAAAATTAACTCGATTTTATCGAAGTTCATCCCAATTAATTAAGTTTACTTAGTGAACATTCGTAGTGAAACGAACTACGAGAATATTTTACATAACCCTTTATATAACCATGCCCTAAAATAATTATTTAATTAAGAATTTTGTTTTATCCAAGGTTATAACTTATATATGGTAAACTTAATACATATAGGCGTAGAGCCTGCGGGGTTAAATAACGATGCCCATAATTAAACAGGCGTAAAAGAGATTATTACGGGATAGACAGTGTCGCGCCACCTAGTGCCATTATTATATTAAATAACCTCAACTGAGTTCATCTGGTACGGACATTTGGTTCCACATTTTAGAACTAAATCATTTTAGGCAATAAAATTTTGGCATAATATTATCATATCTTCTATTTTATCTGAAACTTACTTTTAATGACCACATGGAATGGCCATCTAATGGTACAACCTGTTTGACCTAAGGAAAGAGTGGTCAGATTATAGAGTTATAAACAATTTAAAGAAAAAATGAAGCGAGATAATTCATTTTCTATCAAAAATTCTATTAAGATTAATTTAAACGACTGTCAAAAAAGGTTTGAAAAAAATCCGGTGATTAAGAAAATAAATTCAAACTCATTTTTAGCTCCAAGTTTGCTTAATATTTAATTTTTTTTTGTGATAAATTAATTTTAACACTTCATTATCCCTTTAAATCTCATTGTTTATACTTCTACGCTTTTTATATTTTTATATATAATTAAAATTAAAGAAATGCAAACTCATTTTCGCTTCAATTAAATCCAATTCCCTTGGCCAAGTCAAGTTTCATTTAAAATTTTCATTCTTTACAAAGTTTTCTTAATGTCATTAACGTTTAACCACACCGCAAAAAAAAAAAAAAAATAAAAAAGCCTTTCCTAAGGATCAGTTCATTTTTTTCTTCTTCTTTATTCGAAGTTGATTTTATATTCGGTTAATTTGAAGCGAACCAAAAGACATTCAAGTTTGGCGCTGTTTTGTTAGTAGCACTAGGATACGTATTCCTTTTAATAGCTTCTGATATTACACGGAATCTCTAGCTGAATACACCAACACCCAACATCCATCCATCCTCCCATTTTACATCGATTTCGAATTAAGGCGGGAAAGCAGCAACGCGATTATTAGTTAGAACTCGGTAAGGCAACAAGCTTTAAAGTCAAGGTGACAATTTTAATTCCCAAACTTCGGATTATTAATAGTTACGAAGCCTAATAGGTAATGAAAAGCTACCACTTCTCATTTTAAAATTGATCGACAATGCTAATACGTCACAATTATTAAATTATAAATTGGTGCCGATATAACCGGGAACATTGTGCTTTAGGAAATTGATTTTGAAAGCTGTTATTGGTTTTGAATTAAACGAGAACCTTTGACCAATCAAAAGACGAACTCCCGCGACACGTGCCGCGGCATTCGCTCTTTAAATCGCGATAAATCTCATTCCTGATTATAACAACGCGTGTCGCGGTGGATATTTTACGAATAGACCGATACGGGGGAGTCTTTTGATTGGACGGAGGTTCTCATTTCAATTCAATGCCAAAATCTAAATATTTTACGTAGCCAAAGACTTGACTGGCTGGCATACACGTGGGCGCGTGGTTTCGTTACTTAGGCAATTTAATACGCACTGTTTGCCGGTAGATGATGCTTAAGATATGTCGGTACTCGCAGTTTCTTTCTACTAATTAAGATTCGGGTGTTAATTGTTGGAACTAAATTACCCGGAACGTTTAACGTAGTCATAGCGACTTTAAACATGTCGTCTTCAGAGGAAGCTGAGGTATGAGGGTTCGGACAGGCCATTATGAAGGAATAGGTCTAGAGTTATTCCCTGACGTGTTAACGGAATTTCACCAAATGATTCTTGCTTAAGCGTAATAATTAAAACAATTAGGGCAAACTACGCGTAAGACTGTTTCAGGTTGCAAATAGCTATAGGCTTATACTCTTAATCAATGTCATTGGATAGCGATAAAAAACCGCTCATATCCCGTCTACGATTAATACGCCGACTATTCGGACCCAAATGACTTTAGTTGATGTTTTATTAATAATTTAACTTTAGACAAATTTAGACCGTGTTAAGGATATAATTTAAGGCACGATTCAAATTATTAATATCATAAGTAAATCACGACTTTAAGTTTACAACAAAGTATATTACGATTGGTACGTGGTTGAGAATGTTTTGTCGTCAGAGTTTTCGCCCGAGGAGAGAGGAAAAAACACTATCGGTCTAGATACTGAATTCGATCGCGCTCTCTAGCGGTTGAGATTGGAACTAATATCACCAATAGACGTTTACGGGGGTTAAAATGTACCGGTAACCAGGGACGGAAATAAGCACAAGTCACTGGTCATTGTCCGATAAATTTTCCAAATGTCCGATAACTTTTTATTTTTAATAGGGGGTCACTGGACAAATGTCCGATAAAAAAAAGTACTTTTCAATACAAGAAATGTAGCATTGTCCGGTAATTTTGTTAAATGTCCGATAACTTTGGAATATTTAAGGGGGTTTACTGGACATTTGTCCAATAAGAAAAATTTCTTATTTCCGTCCCTGCCGGTAACTAACTGGCGAAACGAAGGAGCGCATTTACTTCAGAAAAAAAATATACCGATCCCAGATTTCTGTACGGATTATTTCGGGTGAAACCGTGGACTTAGAAAATCAGACTTTCTTCAGTATGTCGTCTTATAAACTTGAAGGATTATTTACTTATGTAAATACTTATGCCGTAGAAGAATTAACCACGACATTACAAAGAATATTTCTCTCACTGAACAAAAAGGAGCATCTTTTTCTTGCCTTAGATGAAATCTCTAGAATACATTACTCAATACACACAGCTGTTTTAACTTATAATAATTATATTTTCTATACATTATTCCGAAAATGGTGAGGTCTTGGAATAAATGGGAAGTGATAAAAGTAAAGGATTAACATTCGGGAGAAATCCCATCGCGACTTCGTGAAGAATACGCTACTTCCGCTTTACTATTTCGCGCGCGAAGGGGTCAAAGAGAAACGAACCTTTTCTAGTACGAGCTTAAGTAATGAAGATTTATTTTCTATCAGAAAAGGTATATAATATATTCCGCCTTTAATTGGCATCACGTACGAAACTAGGATAACAATTACATCTTTGATTTGTTTACTTTGATTTAAAAGGTAGCCTAACTTCGCGCCTACTGTTAACTTAAGATGGCATTTACTATACCACATTCGAACCGACTCGGGTAACTGACTCGCGAGAGTAAATTTATACCCCGAAAACACTTTTAATGTTTCCGAAAGTTCTAATGATAATGAGAGGTCAAAGGTTAATAAAGGTCATATATTGGAAACTCCAAGATTTAACGGAAATGATTAAATTTAAATATTTAATAACATAAATTTAGAGTTGGAATTTAAATATTTCGTAGGATTTTATTGATTATTTATAATAATAAATATCAAATTGCAAAAATAAACTTTCAAAACCCCTTTTTTTAACGAGAAACCTCTAAAGAAAACTAAAAATTTCATTGGCAACGACTGTACCGTAAAGATATTGTAAAATTTACAATACTATGACGTCATTACGTGCTTATCCAAACTAAGTTTCGCGCTTTTAGTTAAGATATACGATTAATTGAAGAAAAATCTAACAAAACCTCGCATTTCTAATTGGGAAAATGACAATTATATGACGTCATGAAATAAGGGAATTACTCGTTATACTATACCCTATAAAAGATTCATATTCATCCGCGTTAAAAATTAAAATTATAATAATTATTCATTGCAATGCTAAAACGAAAGTAATTCGTTATTATAAAAATGATTTAAGTTGGCTTTAAGTTTAAAAGAGCTCTTTAACACCATTGAATTCAGCGCAATACAGCTATTACTTTGCTTTAGAAATTGCAGAGTAACAATTTCCGAAAAATAACAAAGAGATTATACATTAAGAGCTTAATTTATGATTTCCATCCAGAGATGGAATAGGAGAGAGAAAGAGAGAGATGAACGCGCTATGAGATGCTATTTTTATAATCTTAAAGGGATAATGAACTTCGAGGGGAATTTAAATCGATTATTATATTTTAAAATTGCCAAAAAGGGAAAACAAACGATCGTCATATATTGAAAAGATATCGGCAAAATATCGAAAAATGATCGCCAAACGATCATCGAAATATCGTAAATGATCGCCAATATAAAAGACAATTTCCTCTTCACCCTCTCTTTAATCATACTTCATTCTCACTTTAAAACTCCCTCAGCTTGTAGTATTAGAAATAAAAGAAAGGAAATTTTCGAAGGAAAAGCTTTTCATTTTGAAACTTATTTTGAACAATGAAACGTCGGTTAAATACGTTTATACTCTTAATAGTGTTCGCGTTAAAACTATTTTTATCGTCTACGATTTAACACGGCGTAATATTCCGCCATACCTTTCACTACAGTGCAAATACATCGCGCAACGAAAAGTCAAAATAAAAATCAACTTAATTTTACAATACGTAAAAACCTACGTCTTAATTTCAATCCTATTTCCTTAGTGATATTAAAGTCAAAGTAGCTTCGACCGTACCGCAATTTCCGGCTGAAATCTAACGTACACTTTTTCTTAATCTATTTTTCCGCGTTTCCTTTCAAGATGGTGTAAATAGTTTGTTAACCGAATATGATACGATAGAGAGAAAGGCGCGAAGAGAGAAAAAGTTTGGTTATTTAAGTACTTTCTATTTTAGTACATCAAAATCAGCGAACAAAGCTGATAGCTAGAATGAATGAGCTGTTAAGGGATCAAATACAAACCCCATTTTCCTTTATATTCCCTGTTCAATTGTTAAGATTGAATGAAGAAACATTAGGGGAAGGTGCAAAAAATGGGTAAGATGATGGTAAGGATATCCTATCTCTTAACTTTCCACTTTATGTATGAATTAACAACAGACCAGTGAAAAACTTCGTACTACGAAAAGAAAAAAAGGGGTTAAGACTCGGAGTGTATGGGTTATTTATTAATATACGCGCTACGAATCCATTGTTACGAGTAAAACAGTAAGAATATGCTAAGCCTTGGTACTATTTTCTATATATGGTATTTAAATGTAGGGTGAAAATGAATAAAAATTAGTTCTAGAAATGGATACGTTGGAATAATGTTTTTAGATGTGATTCGGTTAAGCCTAGCAATGTAGAAACCATTTTCCAATCCCCACAATTGAAAAACAGTCGCTAATATACAACAGGAATTAACCAAAGTAGGAATAAAAATAATTAAAATCACTTTCTATGAATGTGTGCGTTGGAATAATTGTTGTAGGTGTGATTCGGTTCAGACTAGCAATGAAGAAACCATTTTCCAATCCCCAACAAATTGAAAAACAGTCACTAATTAGAACTAGCCAAAGTAGGAAATAGGACTAATTAATATCACTTTCTAGGAATGGGTGCGTTGGATTAATTGTTGTAGATGTGATTCGGTTAAGACTAGCCATGTATAAACCATTTTCCAATCCCCAACAAATTGAAAAACAGTCGCTAATTAGAACTAGCCAAAGTAGGAAATAGGACTAATTCAAAACACTTTCTAGGAATGGGTGCGTTGGAATAATTGTTGTAGATGTGATTCGGTCGAGACTAGCAATGAAGAAACCATTTTCCAACCCCCAACAAATTGAAAAACAGTCGCTAATTAGAACTAGCCAAAGTAGGAAATAGGACTAATTAAAATCACTTTCCATGAATGTGTTCGTAGGAATAATTGTTGTAGATGTGATTCGGTCGAGACCAGCAATGTAGAAACCATTTTCCAATCCCCAACAAATTGAAAAACAGTTATTAATTAACTGGAATTATCCAAAGTAGGAATAAGACTAATTAAAACCTCTTTTTACGAATGTGGGCGTTGGAATAATTGCTGTAGATGTGATTCGATTAAGACTAGCAATGTAGAAACCATTTTCCAATCCCCAACAAATTGAAAAACAGTCGCTAATTAACTGTCATTAACCAAAGTAGGAATAAGACCAATTAAAACCTATTTCTATGAAAATGTGCGTGGAATAATTGTTGTAGATATGTATATATATATATACTTTAACACTTTGTCAGTGACTCCCTTAGGTCACTCCTCCAAGAGAATATAAAGGATAGTAAGTTAGAACAATGGACCAATTCATCAACCAAACTTCTATCTCTATTCACACGAACAACGCGAATATTTTGTAAAAATACATTCCAAGCTAAAATTTCATTATGGTCTATATAAAACTCTATTATCTAAAATATTTGAAGGGTTATATGAATTGAACTACGACTTTAACATAGTAAATTCCGTTTGAAACGTGAGTTACATATATTGGCAGTTTTGTTGGCCGTTTATTACACCCAAAAAAACCTTTTTCCTTTATATTGCGTTTCTCGTTTAAAATAAGGAAAAATAACGTTCTTTCTAAGATACCATTAGATTTAATAGAAAAATATTACCCTACTTTTAAAATCCCCATAACAGCGTAAAAAACTTAAAATTTATATATAATATTATATTATAATATATTATAATATATTTCTTTATCAATGGAGCGTAATTACAGAATTTAAAGCGCGTCTGTTACCAATTTTTTTTTTTTCATCGAAGGATATGGATTACGTTTCTTAATTTTTACACTTTTGGATGCCTAAGATCTTTGGGTATCATACACCCAGGGTGCCACAGTTTTTTCAGATTCAAATTCCCTGACTTTTCCAGGTTTTTACCTGACCTTATCCAACGATTTTCCCTGACCGTTTCAGCTAATACTACCCAATTTTTAACCTTTAATTTTTTTAATATAATCGCGTTGGCCAAACTGCAGGCGAATCTTTGTTTTAATCTATGCAACTGAGACGCCGTCAGCTGAGAATCTTTTCCGCGGATAATAATTGGAATTTCCTGGCTACTTGAAAGATCTTTAAATTCCCCGACTTTTTAAAATATCTTAAAATTCCCTGACTTTTTCTGGTTCATTTTCAAATTCCCTGACTTTTCCCACGTTATCCCTGACCTGTGACAACCCTGTTTTAATTTTAGGTCATTACAAGCGCGGTTGAAGGCTTAGGCTAAATATGATTGGTCCAAATTTATATTTACTCTTATAGAATACGCTTTAGTCACGGAAATATATAATTTAAAGATTTTTTCCTCAAAATTATATAAATTATATAAATTATATAACAAGTGAAAGTAAATCAACGTTATTAAACTTTAATTTTTGTCCTTCAAATTCTTTGAAGTCTAAATAACATGTTTACACGAGCTATTTACTAAAAAGTTGCTGGAAAAACCGAGAAAAACCAAAGAATACTGTTTTTCCTATGAAGTTAGATTCATCCCGTATAAGAATTCTATACAGTTAAAGTTAGAGACCAGTTTAAATCTCCTAAATCTAATCACAGAGTTTAAGTCTACGCTATAACTTCAATCTCGCTGAATTCGCCAACTGATTTTCATTATTTTTCTTTCTCTTCGAGATTTTATCCATCTCGAGTTTTATCAACTGATTTAGAAACAATACGATAAAAGGTAGCTATAAGCTATAGGAATTTAATATAGTTTATTATTCCCGCTTTTCATTGTATTGCCTCAAATAGTTTCGATAGAGTGTAGTTGGTTTTATAAATACCCGTTGGCGGTCCAATCTTGTCGTTAAAACCCCGTGGCTATCTACTTCCTATCCTAGAGCTTTCCAAGAATCAGATTGAGATCTCAGCGAGTATTTATGTAGTTGAATCTTAGCTTTATTTTTAAGATCGTCAAAGAATCTCTCGTAGCTTTGTACGTATTGAAACCACAAATTGAAACGGATTATATTGGTAGTATATAAAAGTCAACTTGATTTACCATCACGGAGAAAGTTAAGGTCGCTTTCGCGGTGTCTTTTTCGTGAAAGTACTTAATTCAGGAAGTCAACTAACTTTCGTAATTAAATTATCGTTATAGAAATAAAATATCACGTTAATTAATAAAGTTAATTAGCAATTTAAAACTCAATTCATAAAATATAGAAGTTTAACTTCTAATAATGAACTTCTAAATAAACTTATTTCATAACTTAGAGGTAAAGAGGGTTTAGAATTTTGAGTATTGAAAATTCAGAATGATTTTGAAAATTTCGGGGTTGGGTCTATATTCGTATCCCGCTGTCATTGATGCGTGCAAAAGACATTTTGAAGAGCGACCGATCCGAACAAATCGATGGAAAAGTATCGTCATTAGCCAAACGTTACGAAAAAGCAAAGGAAAAAAAAAAAAAAAAAAAAAAAAAATGATATGGTCACTTAAAACCATCCCGAAATTGCGTAGCTTTCAAAACTAGGGCATTCCCGATTTATCTATGAAATTTCAAATAAAAAAAGCGAAAGTATGCCTTATACTTTTATGTACATATTGAATACCTCGAGTGAATTGAACTAAACTTCAATCGTAATCAGTTACAGAATTCAATACGTACAAGGCTGGGATACATTCATTTCTACGTCTTATTTCCTTAGATATAATAGGCTTCCTTGATTTGCGGAAACACGCTCAAAAGTTAAAGAGTTCTTCTAGGTTATTGTTAATTCTTTCCCTAAAACTTCGTGAAAAATATTAGTAGGAAATGAGACTAATTAAAAAACCCTTTCTAGAAATGGGTGCGTTGCAATAATTGTTGCGGATGTCCGCGTTACCGATTTAGCCTAGGATTATTAACAATTGACACCTAACTCAATACAATAAAAGAAAAACAAAATCTAGCGTTCATAAGCGTACTCTAACGGCAAACAATGACAGAAGTAATAAATAACAAAACGTGAGAGGCTGCTATGGAGAAATAACAGACGCCCACGATCATTTGTTAAGTACTACTTTCGCTACTGTTTGCAGTTAGAGGAAGCTTATGAAAGCTAGGTTTGGTTATTCATCTTCGTCTAGATAGGTGTCCTTTGTTAATAATCGTAGGATTATCGTACGTTTATACTCGTAATGAAGAATTTCAAAAACCTAGGATTATTAACAATTGACACCTAACTCAATACAATAAAAAGAATAACAAAATCTAGCGTTCATAAGTGTACTCTAACGGCAAACAATTGCGGATGTATTAAATAACAAAACGTGAGAGGCTGCTATGGAGAAATAACAGACGCCCACGATCATTTGTTAAGTACTACTTTCGCTACTGTTTGCCGTTAGAGGAAGCTTATGAACGTTAGATTTGGTTATTCATCATCCTCTATTAAGATAGGTGTCCTTTGTATTATTAAAGGACCTAGGTTTAGCCAAGGAGGATCAGAGAAGGAGAGGAAATGTGGGGCTGCGTTGAGTTAGAGAGAGAAGAGCGAACCTCCCACTCGGGTGGAAAGGGGGGATAGGAAATTCTCGAGGTAAACTTGTCACGTGGTCGCTAGCTAGCGCGTCTCATAAAGGATTCGTTTTACTCACGCGACAACATTTTACCACGAAACGTCTCTACCCCCGTTCTCCCAGAGTGGGAGTTTAGGCCGACGCAGTAGGAACGGCGCCGTCCCCACATTTCCTCTCCTTCTCTGATCCTCCTTGGTTTAGCGTACGTTTCGAATTCTTGCAAGAAGTAGAATAGTGACGTAATGAAGAATTTTAAAAGCCTCATAGTTTCGAACAAGTCATACCATCATTTGAAATAAATTTCTTTTAAAAAGAGAGGTTGTTTCGTGGTTCTTTAAAAAGATTATTTCGAAGCTTTCGGACCGTGGTCCTATCCTACCTCAGTCGTTCGCGATCTCAAAATATTTAAAAAAGAACCAACACAATTCTAAAATGCGATAAACCAGTTTCGATCCGATTTTCTTCGTGCAAAGATCCTAATTCAACAAAAAGGTTAGGAGAGATTCCTTTTGCCGCGTTAGGACTTTTTATACTTGAAAATCCACGGTTGAAAGCGATTTTGTCGCATTTTAGAGTTATATTGGTAGTTTTGAAATATTTTGAGACCGCGAACAGCTGAGGAAGGGACCACGGTCCGAAATAAAGTTTTTTAAGAAGCCACGAAGTACGAGTCTTTTTAAAATCATTTATTTCATATTACAATGGTCATACCATCATTATTATACCTCCATAGGAGACACGCGTTAACTTTCTAACATTTGCGCGTTGCTAAAGTGATATGGTTAACCATTTTCCAAGCCCTAATATTTGCCGTTGGCAGGCGCCAAGTTTTGTTATAAATCTATATATATTAACATAGTTGTCCATTGTTAATAGTCCTAGAATTTTTCTTTTAATTAAAATAGGCCTAAATAATAATTATAGACTTCATTATCCCTTTAAAAAGGATGAAACTAAAAGGTACAAATATCGTATGAAAAATGCTTAGCGCCTTTAAAAGTGTTCTACTTACTGAGCACCAGTGTGCAGAGCAGAGTCGCCTTCCAGGGGATAAACTTAAATCTTATTTATTTGCAAATTTATAAAATATATTACTTCAGCCTTTAGTTTTGTCACGTGATAAGGTCGGTTTTGGGCGACCTTTTTCGTAAAAGAACTTAATCACGAAAGTGTCACAATCCCTTTAAGCAATAATATCGAAACTTGGTGGCATCTTATTTTGATAAATAAACCTATTGGAAATTAATGCGGCCCAAAATATTGAATTAAAGGGAAAATTGCCAATTATAATCTTAGGAAAAATCGAGTTTCTATATAAAATCAAGTTTTCTAATAGAATTTTGGTTCTTTTCAAGGATGTAACGGAACTTAATATTATTTTATACATATTGTTCTTGGATAGGGAAAGAATGCACGGAAAATATACTCTAATAAGAGTAAATTAGAATTGTCTCTCTCGGCGGGAAACAACCAAATGAGAATCACAATGTCATTAATTATACTTTTACGACCTTTATAATGGTACATTAATGGACAAATTTTCGAAGCATCATACCTATGAAAATAACTCAAATTTAAAGGGATTGTAACACAATTTTAGGCACCGTTTTTTTAGACTTTTCTAGGTTTTTCCTGACCTTTTCCATCGATTTTCCCTGACCGTTTCGGCTAATACTACCCAATATTTAACCTAATTATTCTTTATATAATCGCGTTCGCCAAACCTTTGCACGCGTATCTTTGTTCTAATCTATACAACTGACACTTCGTCAGCTGAGAATCTTTTCTGATTGTAATTTCCTGGTTTCTTGAAATATCTTAAAATTCCCCGACTTTTCTGACTTTTGGGTTAATTTTCAAACTCCCTGACCCGCGGGAACCCTGGCATAGGAGGAATAATTCAAACAAATTTCAGGGTTAGTTCGGCACCAAAAACATACTTTAAATTCCTGAATTTTATCTAATAGAAGCTTTAGTTTTGAATGACAATCTCGAATGACGTCAATGCATTGTCATATGTAAATTAACCCTTTTATGAACAATCATTTACAGCCCCCCTATATACGGACTATAATTATGCAAATAAAGTCAATCATTAGTGTTAGTAAAAATGACAATTGTCCAAAACTATCTACTCGAATAAGTCAATGAAATTCCACCTGGCGACATTTATACAGTTAATAACTCTATTAGTAAGTCGTAGTGTAGGAATTTGACCAAAAATGTATTTATATGAGATAGTACTGTAAAGTAAGGCTGTCATGAACTCCAAATTGAAATGGAGTGATATTTTCGGGTTGATCGTTAAAAAACGATTCAAAATATATATACATATGTCATAGAACAAAATTACAGCGACACTAAAAATACATATTTATTAATCGACATTTTTGAAATTTTTAAAATTAAATTTCCCGCGATACTACGTCATCACTATGGTCACGTGATATCGCTAGTTTTAATTCGCCTACAGTTGATTTTCTCGCGTATTTCTGGAACCAGTGATAAGGTTGCTTTCGCGCCGTCGTTTTCGTTTAAGTACTTAAACGCCTCAACACAGAGGAATAAAATTTGAATATGGCATTTTATTAGTTTAATAAAAATGGAAACGGCTTCCCTTTAAAAGGTAGACTTGTATAAAATAAGTTTCAAGACTTGATAAATAAACCTACCGGGAATAGACGGGGCCCGAAAAGTTTGGGGTAAAAACTACAAGAACCAACTAAGAAAAGGGGTTTCGTCGAATGAAGTTGTTAAAGCCGTGTTTTCATACGTAACAAATATATTTAGATATTCTTTCCAAATACGTAGGATTTTCTGGAATAAGTACTTTTACGAAAAAGACCGCGCGAAAGCGATCTTATCACTGTTGTTAGAACGCGCGAGAATCATCTATATGCTCTACAATATATCACGCGACCATAGTGATGACGTATATATTATTGCCGGGAATTTTTATTTTAAAAATTTTTAAAATTTGTATTTTCTTAAAAACCGCAATTTTATTGATGATCCCTTTAAAGGGAAGGTGAAGAGGAACATCTGGTTATTTTTTAACGATTCTTCTAATAATTATAAGACCTAACCGCGTAATTAATCCCAATTATTATAAAAATCAAAATATACCCTGATTTCACAATTCTTTCAAATTGAACCCAGGGCTTCAACCAATCGCGTAACGCCTTGCCTTAGAGGTAATTAAATTCTCGTAGCACGCGCTATGATTATTTGATTTCTTTGATACTTGGTGGGGTTTATTGGGAAGTCAATAAGCCTGAAAACGCGGGTTCAAAGGTCGCTAACCAGTCTTTTAGGATGGCGAGAGCATGGTGTGGAAAAGGTTGTCGATGTTTTATATGTGTCTCGAGACGTTTAACTAACGAAATTGATGATTATTTTGTCGGGTTTTCGCGCTGGTGTTGGCGATTGGACGACGTTTCCGCTACGTTTGGCACGGGGACTCTCGGTTTTAAAGCCGTCCTGGGAATTCGTTTGGTTCGAGTGGAAATCAGTCCGTCCGTGGCGGTAATGGACGAGTCAGTCTGGCTAAATTGCACTTACGACCTGGAGGGCGATGAGCTGTACGCCGTTAAGTGGTACAAGAACGACGTCGAATTCTATCGTTACATTCCCAGTAGTTTTCCTTCGGTCAGACCTTATCAGATGCCCGGCATCAACATCAACGTAAGTATAAACACGCTTATTTCTTAACCCCCAAATATACCCGGGCTAATTGGGATCCCGCTCTAGAAACACGCAACATTTGAACTTGAACCGAAATGACAATTTATATTTATTATATAGTATGAAAGCAACCATAAAGATCTTAACCTATTTTCGTTATTTTCATCTATTAGTTAATTTATTTAAGATATATGGCCTACAAATCCATTCTGTGATATTTATATAATTGGCCTACTATTTCAATTCCCTGACATAACTGGCCTACTATTTTAATTTCCTGACATAATTGGCCTACTATTTTAATTCCCTGACATAACTGGCCTACTATTTTAATTCCATGACATATTTGTCCCATTATTTCAATTTCCCTGACAAATTTATAATATTATTTCAATTTCCCTGACAAATTTATAATATTATTTCAATTTCCCTGACAAATGTATTCTATTATTTCAATTTCCCTGACAAATGTATTCTATTATTTCAATTTCCCTGACATAATTGGCCTACTATTTTAATTCCCTGACATAATTGGCCTACTATTTTAATTCCCTGACATAACTGGCCTACTATTTTAATTACCTGACATAACTGGCCTACTATTTTAATTCCCTGACATAACTGGCCTACTATTTCAATTCCCTGACATAACTGGCATACTATTTCAATTCCCTGACATAATTTGCCTACTATTTCAATTCCCTGACATAACTGGCCTACTATTTCAATTCCCTGACATAACTGGCCTACTATTTCAATTCCCTGACATAACTGGCCTACTATTTTAATTCCATGATATATTTGTCCCATTATTTCATTTCCCTGACAAATTTATCATATTATTTCATTTACCTGACAAATTTATCATATTATTTCATTTACCTGACAAATTTATAATATTATTTCAATTTCCCTGACAAATTTATAATATTATTTCAATTTCCCTGACAAATTTATAATATTATTTCAATTTCCCTGACAAATGTATTCTATTATTTCATTTCCACGGCGTATTTGTCCAATATTATCAAATTTTTGAACACTACACTCCCCAATTTAACAAAATACCGTGCTATTTTGGTCTATTTTTCCTATAGATTCTATATCCAATTCCGTTTTTTCCCAGAATCCATTTGGTTTAATGCTTTTTTTTTTCCCAGATTTCATTTCCAAAGTATTTTATATAAAACTCACCCAGGCAAATTTAGTTTCGTATCGATAAAAAGAAAAAAAAAAATGTTATAGTAATAATGTTTATCATTTTTATATTTTGGCCCGCGAGAAATTCGAGGCAATGATCTTTCGTTATCAGCGCTTTTGTGGCCCACCAAAGAATTATTCGTTTTTCTTTAAGAATAAAAAGCCGCCAAAAATATATATATATCGTTTGATAAAAAATATGAAAGACAGTAATAAGAAAAAAAAAAAAAAAACCCCAAAGAAAAATACAAAGTCTGCTTGCTCGACGCTTTTGGATACCATACCCATGATATTATTCATTTTTCCCCCCCTGTTCGACAAATTCTCAATAGCAGAAAATGACATAGACCGAAGGCAAAGAAAGAGCTATTCAAAGGGGATTTAGAAAACATACTCAACGCCCTTTGTTTTCAGTCCATTCTTAAAAAAAAAGTATAAAAGCTAGTTTGTTTCAGATAGACATTTCAGTAGGAATAACTCCGACTGTTTAGCACCTTCAAAGCTATACAACCTCCCCTCTAACTCAACGTGTACAATTCTTAACTGAACTGTATATTTTTAAGGGAAAGTCTTACAAAATCGCGATTGTAATATGGTCCTTTTAAAGGTTGCAACTCAGTACTTGTAAAATATAGTTACGTAACTAAAATCAACTCATTATCAGCTTCAAAATAAAACTAATTACGTCAAAATCGGTTAATAAATAACGAAGTTACGTATTTATAAATATTGGGATGACGTCATCGTGGAAACTTATTTAGATTTTAGATTTTATCGTCGTGATGACGTCAAACATATACCCGAGATTATAAAGGAAAGATAATTTATATCTTTATCATGAAAACGCGATTATTTTGCGCGCGAATCTACGCGTTTAACCGCGAAAATTAGTTAATTTACTGTAAAATTAAAATCTAGGGCTAAGAGCCCCAAAGGTAGGAAACATTTCGTCGCTGCCGACGTTAATTTTAAGCTAAAGAGTCACCAACAAAATAAATTTGACCTTCGGGTCTAAATCTTTAGCTTACGTTACGAAGGTCTGGAAGTTCTCGTTGCACAGACATCGTAAGATCATCTCCAATTAACCGTGACGTAGAAACACGATGAATATTGATTGAAAGTAGAACTGTAGATTAATCAGGATTCATCTGGATTAGCCGTGGCTTTCAGTAACTGATGTTTGGACTAAGAATCACGCATTCTGTTTCAAATAAAAAAAAATAGACGACCTTGAGAATCAAAATCCAAGATTGGAAATATTTCTCTTAAGTTTTTTTTTTTAATTTATCGGCTGAAGGGGGGGGGGGGGGGGGAGAGGACGCCGACGGAAACAGCCGAGAGAAAAGGAGGGCGAAATATTTTTAGGAACTTTGACCCGAGCCCGAAAAATAGGCAAATTCCAAATTTAATTTAAAATCTCGAAACATACGTTCCGCTGTCCTAATTATAGAAAACCGCTCTCTTATTTTAAATTAATTATTAGCCAATTTGCTTAAATAGTCGGATTTTTGTTTCCCCAAATCCCAATCATGAAATAAATAGCACTCACTACGAAAAATTAGAATATACTTCCTCGAAAATATTATTTATAAAATAAAACTTATCTTAATTAAAGATTCGAATAGATTTACCTCACACGAATCCTTAAACCCATCGAAATTAAGAATAGCGATAATCACCCATAGAGAACGCCGACATTGGAATTTTAAACTAACAAGAACGGTGGAATAATCCAGAACTATATTTATGTCGACTAATTTACCGTTTCGTGATTAATTTTAACGGTAAACATTAAAAACAACCGTTGGGCACTTAAAAATCGCGAAATTGTAAACATTTTTGGACGAGAAGAGCGGAGCCGCGGCCGTTAGGCTTAACTCGTGTTTGAAATCTGTTCAAAAAAGGCTTAGCTATTTTCGCGGGAAAATACAAAAAGGCTGGAAATAAGTTTGGATTTTCATAAAAATGAAAAAAAAAAAGAGGTTTAACTTTTGGCGCGCGCAGCCACGGCGCGTGACCCCGAGAATGACGAAATACAATAGGGTCGGAAATAAATTTGGATTTTCTTGAAAATTAGTTATTTTAAATGCTAAAAATTAATTTATGTAAAATGAATAAATAATTTCAACGTTTAGATTATACATATTTCTATATAATTCTAAGCAAATTTAATCTTATATTGCGGTTATATCGACTAAATTAATATTTAAGAGTAAATTGCTCCATTGTGACGTCATTATGGAAAATTTAAATTATGAAAAAAATCGCGGATTCTTTATTTATTGACCGATTTTGGCAAACTTGGTCTCATATTGAAGCTTTCAATGAAATCTAAACGAATATGTGATTTAAAATAGTTGAGAGTTAATCAATTAATTATAAAAATTAGATTTAAATATTTAAATATTAGCGGATTAGTTATTGACAGATTTTGACGAAACTGGTTTCATTAAATTAGATCTAAACGAGTTTATGGTTAAAAACAGAATTATCGATGAGACTCGCTCTTTAGTTCAAAGATATCTTAGTGATAAGAAAGAAAACTCCGAATGAGATGGACAATATAGAGGCGAGAATGAAAAGCTAAAGAATATATATATATTTTGGAAATGCCCAGCATATGAAACTTTAGAGTTACGAAATTCGAGCGAAAGAAAATAATGAAAAATAAAAAACAGAATAAGAAATAAAAAACAAAATACGAAGGGGGTGTTTGTGGCGCCTCGGGTGTCTCTCTCGGGAAACTTA
Source organism: Odiellus spinosus (assembly GCA_963920705.1). Classification (NCBI taxonomy): domain Eukaryota; kingdom Metazoa; phylum Arthropoda; class Arachnida; order Opiliones; family Phalangiidae; genus Odiellus; species Odiellus spinosus. The sequence continues at coordinate 14,234,712 of OY987238.1, forward strand.
GAGACGTAAGACTTTTCTGTCTATCTCGAAACATATATATCGTAGCGAAAAAGCTAAATTTAATAATAAAAATTTACAATTTTAAAACCGTATGGTTGAAAGAAAAAGTAACTTATTCTTAGGAATGTATAATGTAAACTAGCTTCCAATATCGACCCATTGATACAACAAATATAATAACCTGAAGACAGGGTTTTTTCAGATTCAAATTCCCTGACTTTTCCAGGTTTTTCCCTGACCTTTTCCACCGATTTTCCCTGACCGTTTTAGCTAATAACTACACAAATTTTAACCTTTTATTGTTTATATAATCGCGTTGGCCAAACTGCAGGCGTATCTTTGTTCTAATCTATACAACTGAGACGCCGTCAGCTGAGAATCTTAACCGCGGATAATGATTGCAATTTCCTGGCTTCTCGAAAGATCTTTAAATTCCCCGACTTTTTAAAATATCTTAAAATTCCCCGACTTTTTAAAATATCTTAAAATTCCCCGACTTTTTAAAATATCTTAAAATTCCCCGACTTTTTAAAATATCTTAAAATTCCCCGACTTTTTAAAATATCTTAAAATTCCCCGACTTTTTAAAATATCTTAAAATTCCCCGACTTTTTAAAATATCTTAAAATTCCCCGACTTTTTAAAATATCTTAAAATTCCCCGACTTTTTAAAATATCTTAAAATTCCCCGACTTTTTAAAATATCTTAAAATTCCCCGACTTTTTAAAATATCTTAAAATTCCCCGACTTTTTAAAATATCTTAAAATTCCCCGACTTTTTAAAATATCTTAAAATTCCCCGACTTTTTAAAATATCTTAAAATTCCCCGACTTTTTAAAATATCTTAAAATTCCCCGACTTTTTAAAATATCTTAAAATTCCCCGACTTTTTAAAATATCTTAAAATTCCCCGACTTTTTAAAATATCTTAAAATTCCCTGACTTTTTAAAATATCTTAAAATTCCCTGACTTTTTAAAATATCTTAAAATTCCCCGACTTTTTAAAATATCATAAAATTCCCTGACTTCTTCTGGTTCATTTTCAAATTCCCTGACTTTTCAATATTTTCCCTGACCTGTTGGCAACTCTGTTACACAAATCTTTTAATATACCGATTATGGTCTTATATTTTTATCTATTCCCAGAAACAAACGTCTTACGGTGGAAATGTACAGCTAATGAAGACTAATTTGAGTAGCGAAGGGACTTATAGATGCGAAGTATCCGCCGAAGCACCCACCTTTCAAACAGTACGGAAAGAGGAACAACTCTATATTCACGGTAACTAATTAAACTAATTATCATTTAACTTCGCCTTGACGAAGCAATTGCAGTTCATAATTGAACCCAAGTCTGTTTGACACGATATGATTTGTTAAATAACACAATCACAATCGAATTTTGTTCATCATAAAATACCCAAATAAATTTCACCCAAATATTTAGCCAAATATAAAAACCAAATAGTTTACAAAATGACACTTGAACCATAATTTGGTTTTTCAAATATAACACTTAAACCAAAATTTGGTTTTTAAACACGGTTGTCACATTTTTTCAGATTAAAATTCCCTGACTTTTGCAGGTTTTTCCCTGACCTTTTCCAATGATTTTCCCTGACCTTTTCCAATGATTTTCCCTGACCTTTTCCAATGATTTTCCCTGACCTTTTCCAATGATTTTCCCTGACCTTTTCCAATGATTTTCCCTGACCTTTTCGGCTAATACTACTCAAATTTTAACCTTTTATTTTTTATAATAATTATAATATTTTCAATTACATGGTAATCCTGGTTTCTTGAAAGATCTTTAAATTCTTTGAATTTTTAAAATATCTTAAAATTCCCTGACTTTTCCCTGACCTATTTGGTTCGTTTTCAAATTCCCTGACTTTTCCCTGACCCTGTGGCAACCCTGTGAATCAAATAACACTTTAACCATAATTTGGTTTTTCAAATAACCCTTAAACTCAAATAATATGATTAGAAAAATTAATTAATTTGGTTGCTCAAAACAAGTTTAAAATAAAAGAGACACTTACCCAAAATAAAAGCGAAGATCTAGAAGACATTCTTGAAGGTTGTAGAATAGAATTGGAAATTTTATTATTTGAACCTGAAAAGAAAAAAAAGAAAAATTAATTTCACGAATTATTTTTTGATCTTCCGAGAGATGTTTACACAATAGGGAAAGGTATGGCGAATTAATACACAATATTAGACCTTATACGATAAAAAATAGTCATGGAAAACTAATTCTTGAACATAATTATAATCTCAATTAAATTCATATAAAAACAATATTTTAAGGATAATATTTTTAAGCCTAATAATCTCCCGACTTAATTTAAAGGAAACCTATTTTTTAAACTGTCATTAGCAAGATTTCATCAAGAAAAAAATTCAAGTTTCCAATTAGTTTTCCCGGTTTAATGTCGCCAACTTATAAAATTAATAAATTAAAAAATAATATTATTTTTTAATATTTTTTACAAGCTTAATATTGTCTAATTTGGGTTTTCTAAAGCCAAACCTCAATCTTAAACTGGCAGTAACAGGGTTCTATATCATTTGAAACAATAGAAAATTTTAGTTTTGGGTCGTTTTTACGTCACTAAATTCTATCTAGAATTAATTATTTTTAAAGAAAATAAAAATGAGTCTTTTTCGTAAGCTAGCTTTAAGAACAAATGATTTGTTCTAATTTCCCTAAAAATCCTAAATTATTTATCAATTAATTAGTAGCTTATGGTTTCGTTAGTTTCATTGTCAGAACCATTAGAAAGAGAAACCAAATAAAAAAACAAATAATAATTCTTAAGATAAGAGAACAAAAAAAAAAGGAAATTAATTGAATGTGTCATTGACAATAAGATTCATTTACAGAGAAGCCTTCCTATGCCAGCTAGAAAATTCTTAATGATTTATTGGTAAAGACTAGGAAAAACAAAAAGAGTCGTTAGGATTAAGTAGAAATACGCTTATTTCCAGTGTTATTTCTCCTGGGGTGCAAAGCTGTAATCTGAAGCAAGCTATGTTTTCAGTTGGAGCCAACTACATATTTTTTAAAGGGTTAATGCGGCTAAATCATTTCGGTCCAAAGCTATTCAAATCTCAATACGTAGCTTTGACAGCGCTGAAACCTAAGCCTAATTCAAATTCTTTGCTTTTCAAATAAAGAAGATCAATAAATTGAATTTACTTTCCAGCCACGTTTATTTATGAAACGTCTTTATGTACTCGATAACAACCTAAGAATGCTCCAATATTTCCATAGAAAACCCGTGTTAAATATATAAATTTGATCCCATTTTTATATTGTAACTGACTATTCATTGGTTTAGAAGCAATACAGAGAAAAGCTGAAAACCGGGTTTAAAACAGGATTAATTCTTCGCCAATGTTTTCATCCTAGCAATTCATTAAATTTAAAGTTCAAGTCGTTGGATGGACCTAGAGGGCTTCGTGCCATTTCCAGATCTTACGTGTTTTGAGTTAATTGTTGATGAAAGGAAATTAAGCCTTAGGTTAGGCTTTAATTATGTCTAGTTTAAATAAATATTTTATTGGTTTTTTGTGATTTTTGACAATGCCTTTGGAGATCTAGAGGTACATTGGTAATGGTAAACCAATTTTCCTTAAAGGCCCAGTTCTTCTGCCTGTCCCCTGGAAACGAACTCACCCTCCAGGCTTTATCTTGCCTCGCTACCCAAAGGGGAAGCTCAGAAGGTGAGCCCACTTCCAGTGAAACAGCTAAGTGACAAGCTGAAGAAATACTAGGCCTTTAAACTTTCGAATATTTCCCTGACGTTTCCAGGTCCAAGACTATACCAATTATATTAACATAAACCAAGAGATAGTGTCCCACTAAACTACCCGCACTTCTGTCAATAAAAATCGAGTAATAACATTGGGACTACCTGGAGTGCTTTCACTCTAGATCAAATGCAGTTAGATCAAATACGCCTGAATTTCACTAATATTTTTATATTTTCCCTTAAATTTTTAAGCAAACTTATTTTCCCATTTAGATTCCCAAGTTTGTACGAAACCAGGACCATGTAGCTATAATTCTAATGTAGTGTACAATTAACAACGACCTTAAGTCGTAAATAAAACAGGCAGAGTTCATCCCGTGACCCCTACACGCTTCAACGTCGTTTTTTGCTGAGATTATTTTAAAATGAACCTCACATAGATTCCGATAAGGACCGTAAATAGCTTATTTAAAAATAATACAGCTTAAAACAAAAGCCTGCCATTCCAATATATTCATTTTCATTTTGGCTTAGTTCAGAAAGACTAATAATAATAATAATAATAATACGTATTTTGGTACAAATCCCAACAATTAAAAACATATTTATATATAAACCATTGAATATAATTAAGAAAACTCACCGATTAGATGCGTAAACTAAGTAATTTATCCCATTTTGAATTCTACGATATCGCCCGCATAATTCCCAAGCCTACATTTGATAGCTAATAGCTAATAACTAGGACGACCGAGGCTTAGCGCAATGACGTTGCAAAAAACTTTTTTTCTTCAATTTGGTATTAAATTCACGATACCCACGGCTATTTTTGCTCAAATTAGATAATATACAAGCTAAACTAACTTTTACCGATAAATTTGGATGATTAACTTCAAATATTTCGACAAGTTCAATGAAAATAATCTTCGCGATGAAGAGACGCGTCTCTACGTTTGATTCACGACCGGCCTCATTGTCGTTGATCTAGCAGATTTCAAACGCTAGACCTACGACGCGTTATAGAAGTATGGACTTCTTTGAGACCCATTTAAAATAAACTAACGAATATTGCCTATAATTAATGGAACTTACGAACTGAAACTTAATAAAAGATAAATTATAATAATATTAATAATAAAGGGAATTCGTACTTAAATATAAAAAAATCAAGTTACAAACTCTTCCAAGAAAGTAGAGACTTTTAAATAGACTTATTACGACGACATAAACTTGATTTTGCCCACGATTACAGTTCTTCCAAAAGAAAACCCCAAAATCATTGGCATAGAAGAAGGGTATAAGGTTGGAGACAGAGTGAACCTAACGTGTACGTCAGGACCGGCTAAACCTCCACCCGACTTAATGTGGTTCATGAATGGCGTCGAAGTTAGTAAATTAAACCAAAATTTGACAAAATCGGTTGAAACTAAGAGGTTCTTTTAACCTTAGGCACCAAAAGAGGCGCAAAGCCGGACCATAGCAGTCTCTTACCCTGACAACCTACAAAGTACTTTAAAGAAAATCTCATTCGTCATAGAACCTGAACACTTTAAAAACGGACCAATGAGGATACGGTGTAGCGCAATTTATTCCCAAGCGCACGCCAAGGGAAGTCAAGAGATTGTGTTCAATGAAAAACTTAACACGGAAGCGCCAGGTATGATAATTACTTAAAAAGATCTCAAGTGTTTATGCGAGTAAACCTAGGATATATATCATGAATATAGACATTCAGTCGGGTTGTTCGGGGATGGGCGAAACCTTTCTATATTGTTCATATATATTGATAGTAATGACGTCATATCACGTGTTTTTCTTTTTCCCACTGCCTAAAATATCAACTTAACCCGTTTCTTTGGCAGATGTTTATCAGAAACACGTATATGGTTACCAAACAATGGATTTCACCAAATTCAATTACACAGAAAATGGTAAGGAAATAAAATCTATTATTATTAATTCAACAATAACGAAATTCTCTTTCGTTTCGTGCTTAAAATTTTTCAAAGAGTATTTGAACCCCCTTTTTCAAAGATCTTTTCTTTAACCAAGCAATTAATAGCGTCATTATGCGCGCCTTGAGGCTTGAGCAAAGGGGTTTTATGGCTCATGGACTCGATTGTTTACCGCCAAGCGATATTTTATGTTAAAAATAAGAGGGATATTAGAGTAGGGGATTGCGGGGTAGTCACCCCTACGGCGCCCAACTGGCGCCCTAAAAATCTCTGTCGACTATGTTTCAAAAAGGGTAGACTTTTGTTATATATATAAGGCCTATTTCAGAGGTGGGGAAAGTTGGGGTCGTTGGCTGAGTTGTTCCGAAAAGAATAGGCTCTAGGTGCTATCGCTACTATCACGGGTGGCCCCATCCTGTAAGAAAGGCCTGTCTAGTCAATCTGTTTTAAAACAAGTTCACCGTACCGTACCACAGCTCTCCTATTTTTTAATCCTTAGGAGTTATTACGGTTTCAAGGGTTTTTTGATTTGATTTACCTCAAAAGTCTTGTAGCAGACGAACCTTGGTTAACTTATTAAGTACTAGGTTTTTAACAATCACGTTTTGTCACTGAATTTTAAAAATCCCCTGGAATAATTAAAGTTTCAATGGCTTCCTGATTTGACATTAAAATATACCACAAACGTCTCGTAGCAGACGACCTCTGGGTTGTTTATTATAAATCAGGTTTTGTCACTAGAAGAAGCGCTGACGTCAGTTTTACTTTTAATTTCAATATGCTCCCATTGAATAATGAAATAAATTGGCTTTTCCAATGAGAAGAAACTTAATTTGGTTAAAATTGGTTCCCGAAGCAGTTTCGAGAAATCTAATCAAATCGATTCTAGAAAAGGCAGAGTCCCGTTCACACGACTCTAGTTACCGTTTTGAAACGGTTTAAATCGATTCCAAGGCCTAGTATGAACGCGGCTTTTGTTTTTGGGTTGCATTCTCCCTTTAATGTTCACGGTTTTAAATGTCTCGCTTATCTTGTTTTCATTTTAGGTTATCGAAGCGACGGCCTAACCATTTCCGGGATACAGCAACTCGCTTACGAGGTGGGGGATCACGTGGATGTCAACTGCACGTCGCCTTCAACCAAACCCGCCGCTCAACTACAATGGTTAATTAACCAAAAACCGGTAAGCTAAATTCATCAAGATTTATCGAAAACAAACCACATTTTTAAATTTTGTGGATATTTCGTAACATAAAGACCTTAATTTGGTCTTAACTAACTTGTCGAAAATGGCAAAAGAAACACGTGACCAAAGTACAGAGAATATTGTTTAAAGGGAGCATGAAACAAAAGGAAAAATTGTCTGCTATCGCAGATTTTGGGAAGATTTGTTAGACGTAGTGGCTGGAATAACAAACTGTGCCATTCACCTTTGACCCGAGATTTATACACCCATAAGATTTTATCTAGATCCACCAGGGGGTTTAATTAATATCAGTATAACCTTAATTTATGTTAACCAATAAAGCGAACCTGAAGTTTAATTCAATCCCTTCTAGAAGGCTGAAATATTTTCATCTGAACCTCCGTATCTACAAAATTACGAATATCTGCTACTAGAAATAAGCTTTGGTCCGACATTAACCAATCAAAAACTAAAAATTTTTCAAGGTTATCTAATTATAGCCCGGTTAGGCCCTTTAAAGCAAGCCCTAAATTGTTTCAGAGATTTCCCTGAAATTTCCAGGTTTTCCCACAAATATTTCCCTGAAATTTCCAGGAGCTAGACCAAACTTCCTTTTCCTGACAATAAAATGGAGTAATAACACCCTGGAGTTGTTTTTAGTCTTGATGAAACAACCCATTCGTACCAAACATGTCCTAGCCACAAATTACCCCAAATTCAATGAATTTCCCTGAAATTTCCAAGTTTTTCCACGAATATTCCCCTGAAATTTCAGGGTGCAAGACCATACTACCCTTTTCTTACAGTAAAATGAAGTAATAACACCCTCGAGTTGTTTTTAGTCTATTTGATAAAACAACCCATTTACCCCAAATCTGCCACAAATTTCCCCGAAGTCCCCGGATATTTCAGCCTTAATTTCCAGGTTTTCCAAGTTTGTAGGAATCCTGTCCCATTTTTATAACAACGACTAGAGCTTAATATTTCTCTTTAACTACTGGAATAGGTTGAAGCAAAACACTCGATCAATTACCTTTCCAACGCGTATCACGATGGTTACGAGTCCTCTACGTTGGGTTTGAGTTTCTTCGTGAGGAAAGAACATTTTTCGAAGAAGCAAATGAGATTGAAATGCCAAGCGTCCGTCACCGAAGTCGTGCGAACTATGAACAGTGAACAGTTAATTAGAAATGGATTTCATCAACAACCCGGCTTGCTAGTCTCGGCTCACAGTAGCAAAGCCGGTAGTACCAAATCAAACATAATTGAAATTATTCATTACACATGATATATTTCCTTAAATACTAATACTTACATTTAAAATCGACTAATTTTCAAGAATATCCCCAAGGCTTCAATTTTTTTTATGTATAAAACGAAATTAGGCTTAAATTGTTCCATTAAAATCAGATAGCTCCTAACCCTAATCTAATTCAGCAGCACACTGTCGTAATCTACGTCAAATTTGCGCAATGCGCATAAAATAGGCCTTTTTTAGGCCTTGTTTTTTTAAATGACGTCATGATTATAAAAATTTGGGCCCTTGGGGGGGGGGGGTTAAGGTAGAAATGCTAAGACGATATATTCATGTGGAATGAAGAAATTCATACAATTTTTTATCGTTTTAAAGGGAGGATGAAGTGGAAAATAATTTTTTATTGATTCTTTTTCTAAATAATAGAATTGTCTCTAAATTGGACAAAATATAAATTTAAAACCTTCAGATTTGGTTGTAGAATTATAAGGAGAACTTTGGCAACGTCCCTGTACCTTTGATTTAATAAAATCCCCGCGACACGCGCTGTGGCATACACTCTTTGAATAATATTATATCACTCGCGTAGAATGTACGTACAACAGCGCATGTCGCACGGGATATTTTATGAAGCCAAAGATACAGGAGGTTCTCCGTTAAATTTAAAGCCACAATCAGAATCAAGCACTTGTTTCTAACCCTATTTTTAATACTACAATCAATCAACTCCATTTTCCTCTTCACCCTCTCTTTAATATTATATTCTAATTATATTTTAATCTATTCTAGGTAATTTATCACGCTTGGAATTTTTGTGGTTATTTGTGATAGCGATATTTACCACCAGGACGCTTTACACTAGCCTTAATGTATAAATATTATCAATATATATTTTTTAAACGCCAATTCTTTTCTTCCGATTTCTATAATTTTACGGGAAGAAAATGCTTGTACAAAAAGCCATAAATTTTTTCAATATTCACTACTATTAAAATATAAAAAAACACTATGAACTGTTTCAAAACGTATGAAATGCAACGAAATCTTCACGAAAATGCAGTGATAACTATAATAACAAAATTAAAAAAAAAAACTACGGACTCAGAGGTCTTGAGCGTGTATCAACACTGTTTTCCCATAATTAAAAATTAATATTTAAGAAAATAATATTATATATTTCACGTCTACGAAGAACAAAATCTCAAATGAAGTGTTCGTAATAATATGGAACGTGAAAATCTAATTTTTTCTACTTCAAAGTGATATCAAATCTAATTTCAAATCGCCTTCTAATACTTTATACATTATCAAGTGTGAATTTACAAGTTTACGTCTCCGATTTCTTACTACTCCGTGGTTAATTACAATTCAAGGTCATTGTAATGATGTTGGCAATGACTTGACCAAAACTAAGCACCAACCCTGAATGTGACATCATTCCGTGAAAATTCTACTCTAAAGCCGAATTGATCGACCTAGGCTAACTTTGATCAGCTCTTCAACAGTGAGGAAGAAGCTGATCAATGCTGGCAGTGGGTTGAGAAAGGAAAAGTGAAATTGCTCCGGGTTATTGGCAAACTAGAGCTTATAGCTCCATTTTCAGCGTGTAAAAATTTGTAATATTTCTGAAAAGGATAGAACCTAGAGGACTGAGCTACGGGGATAATTAGTATCAAATCATTCATTTTAAAATAAAATCGATCAAAATCTAACTGTCCAAATCAAAAATAGTTATTTGATTTGTTTTAAGGTGCCGTTATTTTGGATTTTCACCCAGAATCTAAATATTAAAGCTTAACACTATAATTAAGTTAATTGCAAAGTTATTAAAGTTATATTTAATTAATAATTATTTTAAAAATAATATTTACCCACTACTCCCTAGTCAAAAAAATCGCGATGGTCCTACGGAAAATTTCCTGTAAAATATTCTGTAACTTGTAAAAATATATGTACATGTATATCTTTCTTCAATTGCTCAATTCTAGTTCCATATTTTTTTCACTTTACACTTTGACCCCAATCAAATATGGCCAATTTTTCGAGAAACGTCACAGTAAAGTCATAAAAACCCGGAAGTTACTTCATTAATAATTAAGTAACTGCTTGAGTTCCGTTAATAGGGACCTCAACGTAGTTCTGTTCAATTTACCACTCAAACTTAAAATGAAATGACCTCTAACCTCTTATAAATGGAATGACCTCTAACATCTTAAAGAAGCGCTTTCAAGATGCTTTAGTTTGCAAGGCTTATAAAAAATCTTTTAACCTCAAATTAATACACTTACTATTGATTTTCTGATGATGATTACATTCACAGCTAGACTTCTTCAATGTTTCATGATCTTCAACTTAATTATGCAACTACAGCATGTACGTGAAAGAGTGCGTAATTTGATTCGTAGCCATATTAACTGGGTTGCTTCCCAAAAACATCTGTACGGTACAAAATGGCGGGCTTGGCGGCGCTCAAGCTAGCCCAATAGAACGGTTTCGAATTGTAGACCTATTTCATTTAAAGTCAAACTATGAGACACACATTCTAGTTAATCATATTTAATTAAAAAATATTTACCTCGGTATAATTTGTAATGAAAATATTATGTACGTTCGTAAATCATTCGTTTTAAATCATCATTTAGCGTTCCGAAATATGTGCGCGGTTTCCCGTTGATACGGTCGAATTCAAAACGCCTGTCGTCTGCAATTGTGCAACGATAATATTGAAAATATACGTGCAACAGAAACCCGATACATAGACCGGTCTTCTTGGTATGCTACTATAGAACCGAACTGGTGCACCAAATGGTGAAGACTGAAGAGCTTCAGACGACGGAGCTGTTAGTTGGCCGTGACCACGTGTTTTTTTTTTCAAGCAGACAATATTTTAAACGCAACGTGGGTCGTGGGATAGTAATTATTTAAAACTTTAAAATTTTAAATTAACAGAATGAAAGTTAAAAAGAACAAAAAACCTACAGATGATTCCGCAAAACCCACAGAAACGAAAGATGATTCTATAGAAATAAAAGTCGAGGTATTTCAGCGTTTTTGAGTAATAACATTAAGTTGCCATACATTTATCCTGCCTCATTTCAATAAAAACTAATCCTTAGAAAGAAGGCGATGATGAAAATATTGCGGACATCGGCCCAGAAGAGGGTAAAAGGAAAGCTACTGAAATTGACAAAGAACGAAAGCGTGAGAAGAACAGATTAAAAAGGCAACGAAAGAGAGAAAAAAGGCTCAAGTCTAAAGCGGGAAAACCACCGAGTGAGGTGTCTCAATCCAATACCCGGGATAAAACTATCGAATATTTGAAGCTATGGAAAAATGAGAGAGAGAAATGGAAATTCAACAAAAAATACCAAGCGTGGTTGCTTAAAAATATCTATCTCGAAAAAGAGGTACGCTTAATTCAATTTTAAATTTTACTTATCTTTAAACGCCAATTTCATTCCTTTAGCTCGAAGACCAAGAGTTTCAGACGTTACTCGAGTACTTTGTTGGTCTTAAAGGCGAGGCTCGACAAAGAGTCATTAAAGAAGCTGAAACCATCGTTCAAAGCTCGGATGATGAAACTAACGCTGCCAAATCAAAACGAGCAAAAGAGATTTTACAATTACTCGATTAGAAACTTTACCCTGTAAAAAAGTTGCGTAATAAATGTTTTTTACTGTGAAAAAATGTTTTTATTGATGCGTAAACTTACAACGAACGCTCGCTATATACTCGACACAAATATTAAACTGCACATTTAGGAAATTATCATTTTCCTACACACTACTAGTAAATAGTTAAACAACTTTTGAAAAAAAAACCTAAAAATTAATTCTGCGCGATATATAGATAAGTCGTTCACCTGATATGAATGAATTTTGATGCGTGAGATGAGTTACGATAAACGAAGACTTTGTCCAATCGGGGATGAACACTGAATAAATTTATCTGGTTGACTGAAACGAACGAGAAAGACACCTAAAATTGAAAAAAAAAAACCATGACATAGTAAATACCGGAGCTAAAATTTCAGTAAAAATGAATTGATATATAATTATAGACGCATTACGGCAGCATCTGAAATTAATTTTTTTGGAAAAGTGCGCTAATAATATTCCACTAAGTTTTAGTAGCATCGTGCTTTGAAATTTCGTTCTACATTATTCGTACATTAAGAGCGGAAATTATGAATTATTTATTTGATAGTTTTGAGAAATGGATTTGTTTTATTAAAGGGAGAATAAAGTTCTGGTAAAATTTGCCATTCCCACCACTAAGCTTAACAAACGTTCTCTTTAAGAGTTTTCCATTTATCGATCTTGAAGCGATCTGAAACTTTAGAGCGTTCCACTTACGGATCTAGTCCAATCACTCGATATTTTTGAAAATTTAAATTGGGAGGAGAAAAAGCAAATATCTAAAATATTTACTGGAAAAGTTAAACTTTGTAATTTCAAAACACGATTATGTACTTTAAAACTTAGCGAGTATTTTAAAGAAGGAAGATTTTGTAATTTTTCTTCGCGCGCAGACTACGTGTAGGAATTTTGAGAAGACGCGGATTTATTTTGTCGGCACTTAAATAACCTCCCACCTCGTATCGTTCCTGCACGAGGAACGTCTGGCCGGGCTCTTTGGGTCACGTTACTTCGTGTCAAATTTCCATCGGACATTTTTCTTTTCCGAGAGATGAGACCCCGAAAGGCAGGAACCATTTTATCTAACTCGCAACCCGTATATTTATAACTGAGTTTAGTCATTTAAAACTAACCACAAAGGTTTAAGGTATATTTGGATTCACTAACCATTGGCTTAAAGCGTTTTTGTTCAAAATAGAACGTTCCAAAGACGTACCACTGAAAGAAAATTTCGTTACACGGGGAAATAATAATGGAAGTGACAGTGACTTTGGTGGAAGAGGGGTCTTAGACTAAGATTTTCTATACTAGAGGTCATCTAAGCTAACAACGCCAGAAGACATCTAAACGTACATACCCTATGGGTCAGACTAAACAGAGAGGTCATCTAAACATATACGCATTCCCTAAAATGTCATCTAAACACGCTAGAGGTCATTTAAAGCAACTATTTGCTCTGAAATCAGAAATTTCCCCCTTTAAAATGCTCTTCCCACACGCACACAGCCTAGCTTTAACTGTACAATTTGCTATGAAAAAAATCAGCTAGAAAAGAAGGCGGCATTAAAGGGGATTTAAAAATTGCAGATAGTCCCTTAAAACACGAATAACCTAGATGTCATCTAAACAGATGACATTACGGGTAATATAAAATGATGCTATGGGTCATCTAAAACACACACTGAAGCTCATCTAATCAGATTACACTAAACTCTGACCCTAATACCGAAAACTACCATCTGATTAAAAGATCTCTACCGTAGTTACTTTCCGATTAGCAAAAATTGAACTTAAATCCCCGTCACTGTCACTTTAGCCCCTAAATTTCTCAAAAACCCCGTAAAATGGTAAAGTTAAACCATACAACCCCTAACTCGTTCCGACTCCGTTCGCAACTCAAAACCACTCACCTGGGAAAATTAGATTATTTTTCAAGAATACTTATGAGCGAGACTCGCCTCCTTGATCAATAACAGTCGGAATAACTCGAAGAATTTCAAATAAAAGAGTTAATAAACAATTTTAATGGGAGGAGGGGTTTGTTTTTCCATCGTTAAATCCCTAAGATTAACGTAGGTATTTTGAGAAAAAAAAGATCCCCCGCGAATATTTCGGTTAAGTTTTAAAGTTAAAACGCGCGCTTCTTTTTATGGAAAGGGACTTACTTGATTTCTAGTGAGACTCACTATAGATGCCACTAGTCATCGTCTTTGCCGTTACGCGAGTGTTCGTGTCCTTTGCTTTGACTCCTGTCTCTGCCCCTATGACCTGGAGTTCAAATGGAAAAGAAAATTAATTATTATTTTCAGAGAAAAAAGAAAAATCCAAAATTCCTAACCCTTTTTGTCATTGTCCTTATGATCACTCGAGTCGTCCTCGCTAGACTTGGACCTTCGAGATTTTTTCTCCCGTTCTTCCCGACGCGATGAACCGCGATCACTTCGCTTTGAACTTCTCGAATGAGATCGACTCCTAGATCTTCTTCGGCTACTTTTCTCGTCTTTTCTACTCCTACGAAGTATAAATAATTCCAAAGTTCCTTTAAATCCGCAAAAAGAGTCAAAAGGTTGATCTTACCTATCTCGGTCGTGATTAGAACTTTTTCCACTGCTTGAATACCTTCCACGTTTGTCGTCTTGCCTCGAATCTCTTTTTTCGCTTTTCCTTTCTCTACTTACGCTTCTATTCCTAGAAAATTTCAATAATAATTCCGTATCCAACAGGAAGAAAAATGAATTAGCCTTACCGAGATCTTTCTCTAGGACTTCTCGAACGATGTCTACCGCTTTTATCTCTCCCGGAATTCCTACTAGAAGAAGAAGACTCTTTACCCGATGAAGGTGAGAAATGATCTTTGGGTGGGACTTCTTTTTTCTTTCTCTCGTCTTCTTCTCGTCGTTCCGACCGTTCCTTGATACGAAGTTTCTCTCTTTCTTCTTTATCTTTTTCTCGTTTTATCAAGATATCTTCTACTGCGGCTTTAAGTCTCGCGTACCCTACGTGCTGTTTCCCCATTAAATGATCATCAACTCTTTGTTGCGCATCTCCAACAATCAAGAAAGCTCCGCAAACTTCGCACACTTCCATCTGTTTCTCTTGAGCAGCCGCAATTTCGGCCGTTTGTTGCAACCAATGTTGACTGGCTTTTTTGATATTATCTCGTTCTTCTTTCAATTGATCGCATAGCTTCATGATTCCCTGAGCTTCTTCTACCTTACCTTCGCAACCTAATTGTTCCACCTAATATTGAGTAAATAATCTTAATAGCCTAATCATTCGCAAATATAATTAACTCTGGACTAAATATTAAGCTCCCTAAACTTACTTTTTCTAAAAGTTCACTGATTCTTTCCGAAAGTACTTGCATCTTTTCTTCTTCGTTAGTTTTTGGTCCATTCGTAGGACTAGCAGCCTAAGAAAGATGAAAACTATAAATTTATTTTCGGAAGTAATATCCAAGGTTTTAATTAATAAAAAAAGAGCAAACCGCATCTTTTTCTTGGTTTGCTAAAGCTAGTCGCTGTTTAGCTCTCCTAATTCTCTTCTCCACATCTCCGAGCATACCTTGACAGAATCTTAAGAAATCATCTTCGTAACCAAGTTTACCTATTTTATCACTTTTCTCGTATCTTAAAGCGTTAAATAAATGTTATAACATTCTCATTACATCATTTTCATGGTCCAAAGAAAGGTGTAACTTAAAACTCACTCGGACTTCACTTTCTCATCATGAACTTTGCTACAAGGCCCTAAATCAGCTTTTGTGTTGACAAAGAGATCGTTAGGGCAAAAATTAACCAAGAAATATTTGCATATCTGAAATGGAACGTTTATATAAGGGTCAAAAGGTAGAATCATCCTATACGAATGTGGTAAAATAAATTACACTGGGTTCTTCAAATCCATTGCAATTGCTTTTATCGTCAGGATTTAAATTACGCCCACGACCCATTAATTCATCCAAAAGTTGTTTCGCAGACGCTAAAGCCATTTCTACAGCTTTATAAAATAAACCTAAACGTAAAAAAATAATTATGTTAGCCAGACGTTTAAGCTTTGATAAACAAAAGGCATTTACTATATGAAATTGCTTAGGCTTAACCTCACAGATCAAATGATTGAAAACTGGTACCGCGTTTACTTTACAGCTAAGACTTTAAAACTGGGTTATTTGGTTAAAATTTTAATTTGAATTATAATAAATTTCATTAATCATCCTTAATAATAAAAAAAAGAGTCTTAAACTCACCACCAAGAAAAAAACAATTCGATTAAATCACTAACCAGTCTGTGCTCTGCCCGAACTGTCTATCAGGGTTCAGGGGTGAGGCCGGGGTCAACGGCGATTTCTACCCATCCGCTGCGGGAAAGACCCATAATTCCGACTGTCCGCAATTCCGACCAGTCCAGAATTCCGACTGTTCGCAATTCCGACGGTCCACAATTCCGACCAAACATATGATTGGCCCAAGGATTCAACTAGGCATATGATTGGCCCCTTAATAACTTTGGGAGTTATATCTCCTATGGTATAATTTTTCTTATGAGAAGTTAACATGGTAATGTTAACCCTATGATAGCGTTATTACTATGAGAATTTAGCATGGGTAATGTTAATCCTATGATAGCGTTATTCCTATGAGAATTTAGCATGGGTAATGCTAATCCTATGATAGCGTTATTCCTATGAGAATTTAGCATGGGTAATGTTAATCCTATGATAGCGTTATTCCTATGAGAATTTAGCATGGGTAATGCTAATCCTATGATAGCGTTATTCCTATGAGAATTTAGCATGGGTAATGTTAATTCTATGATAGAGTTATTCCTATGAGAATTTAGCATGGGTAATGTTAATCCTATGATAGCGTTATTCCTATTAGAATTTAGCATGGGTAATGTTAATCCTACGGTAGCGTTATTCCTATGAGAATTTAGCATGGGTAATGTTAATCCTATGGTAGCGTTATTCCGAGACATTTAAAACTAGCGCCCTTACAGGCTTACACTCATTTAAATTTCCTCTTAATATATCTCAGGAGCTTTATAGGGTAAATGAATCACTTTCTTGATTATACGTTTTTCTGAATCTACGTTATCGAAAACCTAAGAAAAATATCAACTCTTATTTTTAAACATCTCCTAAATATGATAAAAAAGGTTTTAAAGATCGGACTTAGTTGTCTGCTACAAAAAAGCATGGAGCCCCTGTGTTTCAATTTACGAGGTAAGTACCCGACCAATAGGCGCTCTCGCGAAATCCCGCGTGCTCGTGTATAGTATAGTTTATATTACCATAGCCTCCTAGAAACGCCAGCGAATAAAGGCGCGTGAGTTTGAAATTCATTTACGTTTTAGGTTTGATTTAGGCTTAGCATTTTTAAGAGATTATTCATTTTTACTACGCTTAAGCGGGCGTTGCGACTTAAATAAATTTATATGAATTAATGCTTTTTAAATAAAGTAAAACACAATTTCGAGCAGTTATTTCGCTATCAAAGGTATTTAGCCTGATTATATACAGGGTTGCCACAGACCTGGAAAACCTGGAAAACCTGGAAAAGTCAGGGAATTTCAAAATTGGTATAAAAAGTCAGGGAAAAGTCAGGGAATTTTAAAATTGTCCAAAGTTCAGGGAAAAGTCAGGGAATTTTCATATTATCCAAAAATAAATTTCTGGAATCTCATAGTATGGATTCAGTTAGACCAGGGAGGCTTCCATAAATATGTGGAAAAATTTATTATATGGGATCAGAGCCTTCCAAACATTTATGGAAAGTCCCTATTGAGAAAAGCACGTTATTTATGAATACTTTCTCACAGTATACTGTCTAACAGAACACCTATTTTTGGGGAGAGCTGATTCACACTAGGGAGACCACGGACCGTGTATATACCGGACGAGAATTCGCCAGCCTTCCACTGTACAAAAAAACTTCCCCGAGCATTGGGCTCGGAAGCGAGAGAGAAAATACTCGTACAAGGTCATTTTTTATTATTTCTCGTGACTCTTGTGTCACGTGAGAGCGAAATTTCAAAATGGTTATCCTAGCGATTTAAAGACACGCGCCAATTTGAATTTAATAAATGACCTTGTACGATTATTTTCTGGGCTCTATTGAGAGTCGGTGCACGGGGCAGAAAAACGCTTGCTTTTCTCGTCCGGTATATACACGGTCCGTGGGGAGACCTCCCACGCCAATCTCTAGCAAATCTTGGAGTTCCCATTCAACGCAAAAAGGAGTTTATATAGTCTTCAAGAGGAGTTACTACTAATTTAAACCTTTAAATTGGTCAGGGAAAAATGGTATAGATGGTCAGGGAAAACCTGGAAAAGTCAGGGAATTTTGTTATGGAAAATCTGTGGCAACCCTGATATATATGATTTCTCTGGGGTCACGTGTTTTAAACGGCCCCAATTGGTCGGGTACCTACCTCGGAAATTGAAACACAAGGGCTCCATGCTTTTTTGTAGCAGACAACTAAGTCCGATCTTTAAAACCTTTTATTTCATATTTAGGAGATTCTTAAAAATAAGAGTTGATGTTTTTCTTAGATTTTCGATAACGTAGATTCAGAAAAACGTAAAATCAAGAAAGTGATAAAGTTTTTACTTTCTAGGTTTGTAACTTTTAAACTTATAAATTTTGTCTAGTCGGTTAAAGTCTTTAATACATTTTCTATGCATATAATATTTCAACTTTTTAAATACCCCCCTCTCATTAGTTAGCTTATAACTAATATACTCCTAATATAGTTTTCATGGAATTAACACAAGAAAGAGAGAAAAGGCTCGAAGGTGTATATTTCGAGAAACTTTGCGTACCGAAAAGCTGGAGCTAGGAATATCAACGGCATTGTTTATTTGAAATGCCGTAGGAATGACTGCAACGCAAAGTATAAGGGTTTTCCTCGCCGGGTTTCCGCCTGGCGAGCGGCGTTCGAACTTTTTTCTCCCGCGAATATGGTAAAAGACGCTGGTTTTGGGAAAAATGTTCGAAGAGCCACCAACACGGGGAAAACGAGAAAAGCTTACACAAAAAAAGTGTTTTGGGGTTTGGGATAAAAAATGTGTGAGGAGTTTAATCACGTGGGAAGAAGAGGAAAAAAAGATTCGTTTCACGTATGGTTTCTCATAATTGGTCAATCAAAAAATAACACTCTTTTATTCATGGTAAGGCACATTTGTAATAACACTTTCAAAAATATATAACACTTTTAATCACTAGGGGAAAAAAGATAATAATATACTCGAGGGACGCTACAACCCGTTATCTCACGGAGTTGGTCGCACGGAAGGTGCTTTTAAACAAATATATAGGAGACTTGCCCTTTGCTTATTCGTAAGAGGGAGTCCAACGCTAAGTTTTAAATATATATATATATATATATATACGAGGATTTTGGCACGGATGGTGCCTTAAGTTTTTATACTTTCGATTTCTAGAGGGGTTTCCAAAATTACGATAAAATTTCACCTCCTATAAAAGGGGTTTTAAAATGGGAAGCAAAGATTATCCTAATCTCTCTCTTTATATCTCGATAACGTTTTTCTGATTTCTATCTTTTCTTAAAAGGTACGGGAGTTGAATTATACTACGGTCTTCTAGACTTTGATCTCAACAACAAGCCGACATTTAGATTTGGGGCACGAATAATTCCCTGAGTGGTCAAACGATAAACAAAATATAACAATAAAAAAATACTCAACACTGCCTGTGTTTAGAGTTCGCTAAATTTTGGCTATCCGGTCCTTTGTTAAGAAGGAAATGGGGTTTTTATATTTCTCCCGTTTTTAAGTAAAATAGTTTCTTTTAAAGGGCAGGTGACACATAATACAACAAAAATAGGCTTATAACACATTAATTACAAAAATCGAAAAATTTGGAGGGGCTAGGGGTTGAACTATGTGACGGGGTCACAGTTTTTACTTTCTAGGTTTGTAACTTTTAAACTTATAAATTATCTCTAGTCGGTTAAAGTCTTTAATACATTTTCTAGGCATATAATATTTCAACTTTTTAAATACCCCCTCTCATTAGTTAGCTTATAACTAATATACTCCTAATATAGTTTTCATGGAATTAACGCAAGAATTAGAAGGAGAGAGAAAAGGCTCGAAGGTCTATATTTCGAGAAACTTTGTGTACCGAAAAGCTGGAGGTAGGAATAGCAACGGCATTGTTTATTTGAAATGCCGTAGGAATGACTGCAACGCAAAGGCAAGAATGAGTGGAGAGGCAAATCAGGCCATTCATCAGGGCATTCATCTAGTGGAAGGTCACGAGCACTAGATGAATGGCCTGTGTGTAAAAGGCGAGCAGAAGAGGAACGGGCTGCATCTTTATATGATATTTATACAGAAGAAAAGCAGCGGTAAATATTACATAGAAAAGCTAATGAACGTTATAGATGGACATTAATTTTTTCTTTTTTTTTTTTTTTTTTTTTCAGGTACCAAAACCTGCAAATACCGTTTAGTAAGATTGCAAGCGCAATGAGAAAAAGATGGCGTGCTGTTCCTGTCACAGTAGAAGTCCCCATCGACGTGGAAGAAGTTCCGGTCGTAGAAGAAGAAGTTCCGGTCGTAGAAGAAGAAGCTCCGGTCGTAGAAGAAGTAGCGCCGGTGGTAGTTGAAGAAGCTCCGGTCGTAGAAGAAGTAGCGCCGGTCGTAGTTGAAGAAGCTCCGGTCGTAGTAGCAGTTCCTGTAGATGTTCACATGGGCATGTACGATGATCTGTCGGATGATTCAAATCAGGATTATGCCGATTTGAATGTGTTACCTCCCCCTTCCCCTGATGCCCCATTTGCAGAACTCAAATTTTAAGATTTGAACGTGTTTACTGGTAGAGTCGAAAGTGAATTAAAATAAATTAAATGAAGCCATGTTTTTGGTGTTTCATGTTCGAATTATGTCTTTAATTTAACCGATTGATGCTGCTTTCAAATGAATAATATAATATATTAGATTAATAATAAGCGCTGGCTTATGTTATTAATCCAGGATGAAAACTAATCCATTCCTGACTTAGCTAGGGTAATTTATCTAGCCCTAATTGTTTTAATCAGTATGAAATGAAGATAGGCATAGCGGGCTCAAATTGCAACTTTGTTATTTAGCTGTAAATTAACCAGAAACCTTTTAGTTTTAGTCATGTTTTTATGTATATTTTTATCGTCCTAAGAATAATTTCAAGCCTAATCTTACTTATCAAAGTAAATGAAGAAATAATAGTTTTAAAATAAAACCTTTCCTACGCGCTTTTATAATCCCTTTCTTAGCATTTTTAAATTTTGATTTCAGTGTCTCTTTAATTATTGTTCGATGACATTATTCCTTTGAAATTCATATTTCCATAATTTATCAAATCAAATGGTTTGATCTTATTCAAGGGACAGTTTGTTAATTGATTCAAATAATATAACAATTTAGTTACTGTATTTAAACTTGACTAATTCCTTTTATCAAATCCTCAATGGAACTATCTAAAACTAAAATTCACCTTTAATACTATACTTCATTCTCGACCCACGAATCATCCGCAATGCTAAAGGATCTTTAGCATTGGGCTTTCTTAGAGTTCGCTAAATTTTGGCTATCCGGTCCTTTGTTAGGAAGGAAATGGGGTTTTTATATTTTTCCCGTTTTAAAGTAAAAATAGTTTCTTTTAAAGGGCAGGTGACACATAGGCTTATAATACATATTAATTACAAAAATCGAAAATTTTGGGGGTTATAGTGGGGGTGAACTATGTGACGGGGTCACATATCCCCTCCCTTTCTTGCGCGTTCGTCCCGAACCAAAAAGATTGAGTGTAATAAGTTCGTTTTCGCGATTGTTCTTGGCGACTTGGTTAACTCTCACACACACAAAAATATATATACACTAGTTTTTTCGTCTCTCTGGACATTGTCGTTTTTGATTATAATTCATAATCGGGGGGCTTTTTAGTTTCACCTGTACCGCGTTCGCGTTCGAACGTTACGCGTTGTTTTTGCTTGGGGACTTATTGTCTCCCTTACCTCTATGAGGATTTCTAAATTCGTTACCCCGGTTGTTGAGACGTTTCGTTAAACGGTAAAGTTCTCTGAATGTGGGGATTTGATAACGTGGTTTCGGGATCCTTATTTTTATCTGAACTAGGGTCTCGGCCCAATAAATTAAACAAACAAGGTGTACTTCGGGTTTCATATATTCGGGGGGATCCTTAATCGAGGGTAACTTCTCTAATAGATTTATCGAGCTTTCCTCTATTCTGATTTTCGGCCTCGAATTACAAATCTCTGGGTGAATTTTAACATTGCTTGGACTAAGATGCTTAGTTGAATTATACTACGGTCTTCTAGACTTTGATCTCAACAACAAGCCGACATTTAGATTTGGGGCACGAATAATTCCCCGAGTGGTCAAACGATAAACAAAATATAACAATAAAAAAAATACTCAACACTACCTGTGTTTTACGTAAAAGTTGGGTTCGGGGGCCGTCGTTTCTCTCGGATTAGCTGGATTTTGTTGCGTAACAGTAGAGCCGTATCCATTCCTGTACCAATCGGTTTCACTGGCTCTCTCCTTGAGGGGTTAGACGGGATTTCTCGGACAGCTTGCGAGGTGGCAACTTCGTTGAAATTAGTTACGGCACGGTCTCTCGGGTAGGTATTCATACATGCGCCGACGAGTGGTCGTCCGGTTTCTTGGGGTCTCGAGGGGGGGATGTTGTTTGACTTCAGTAATTATCGTCCTTCGTCGTGGTGTTTTTAGTTTGATGGATTTCTGGGTTTCGACGCCATATAGCGGGGGAGGCTCCCTTCCTTCGTGGATTGAATATCGTCAGCGGGGATCATCGGATTCTGGAGGGCGAATCGGAATTCTTTGTGGCCTAGGTGGCTCTTTTTCATTAATAGTGCGGTGAGATTCGACTCATTTCTTTCTTCTAACTTCTTCTAAGTTCTTTCGCGGTTTTATAAAGTTCACGACAGCGACTATGTCCCGAAGGATCGAGGACTTAAAAAAATGGCAGAGTCCGGACCCTTAGTTTAAGCGGGCTCCATCATCGGCCTCAGCGCCGAGCGCTCGTCTTCTAGAGGGGAAGTCCTGTTCCTTCGGTGGTTTCTGTCGAGATACCCTTTCTTTCCATGCTTCTCTATAATTTACGCCTCGGATGGGGGAAAGCGTAGCGCGTGGATCTTCGCCAGTTGCAGTTTCGCTTTTTCCCGGCGTGGCTTTGCGTATGTTAGGTTCGGGGGGATGGAAAAAAGGACGCTCTGGTTCTTGTCCGGGCCATCCGGGCACCTCTCTCGACGCCCGCTACCGCGTGCCTCGTGACGTATCCCTTTCGTTTCTTAGTACTCTGCAGGGTCGGTTTGAATTCTCTGCGGAAGATAGACGGGGGGATCTTTAGGGCATCGTTTTCTCTTCATATTCGGCGCCAATGGGCCTACGCCTTTGTTAGGTATGAATCTTCAGGTTGGGATGGTGGAGCGAAACGCTGTCCGAGAGTTTCTTCCCAGGGTTTATAGAAAAGTTTGGGGAATTTGAGGTGACCATGAACGTGAAGGTCGATGTCATCCCGATAATTCCTTGAGGGGGTTATGGCAGTGGGGTTTATTGGTATCGTTTTTGTAGAGATAGGGTCACATGAAGTTTTACTTTGTCTAGAGGGGATCTTTAGCATGGGGGTTTCTTAGAGTTCGCTAAATTTTTTCTATCTGGTCCTTTGTTAAGAAGGAAATGGGGTTTTTATATTTCTCACGTTTTTAAGTAAAATAGTTTCTTTTAAAGGGCAGGTGACACATAATAAATACAAAAATAGGCTTATAACACATATTAATTACAAAAATCGAAAAATTTGGAGGGGCTAGGGGTTGAACTATGTGACGGGGTCACAGTTTTTACTTTCTAGGTTTGTAACTTTTAAACTTATAAATTATCTCTAGTCGGTTAAAGTCTTTAATACATTTTCTAGGCATATAATATTTCAACTTTTTAAATACCCCCTCTCATTAGTTAGCTTATAACTAATATACTCCTAATATAGTTTTCATGGAATTAACGCAAGAATTAGAAGGAGAGAGAAAAGGCTCGAAGGTGTATATTTCGAGAAACTTTGTGTACCGAAAAGCTGGAGGTAGGAATAGCAACGGCATTGTATATTTGAAATGCCGTCGGAATGACTGCAATGCAAAGGCAAGAATGAGTGGAGAGGCAAATCAGGCCATTCATCTAAATTTGACCATCTGTTTTTTTTTCTTGCCAAACTTAGTCACATGTTCATCCCCAATATTTTTACCCCTTTTTTGGACAGTATAAAAGCGGACGTCCCGCTCTCAAATAATCAGAATGAACTTTGGCTCTAGCCCTTCATACTCATATCTACTCGCTTAAAGTAGAACTTCTGACAGGCATTACTTGCGCCGAGAATTAACCTGAAAATTTCCTGTTAGACTCGCTTTTAGAAACTTAGCTTTAGCTTAACTTTAGTTTATATGTTTAGACTTTGAACTTAATCCATGCCTTATATATATTTTAAATAAATCTTAGTCATTCACTCAGTTAAACTCTTGTTTTGGACTAACTTTTTCTCTCTCCTAAATCGTTCCGGTCGTCTTACTCGCGAAAGAAAACGCGGATAGTAGTTATCAGACCAGACTCTACGCCTTTAGATAACTTCAGTACGCGGTAGCCACAGCAGAAGAGGAACGGGCTGCATCTTTATATGATATTTATACAGAAGAAAAGCAGCGGTAAATATTACATAGAAAAGCTAATGAACGATATAGATGGACATGTGTACAATTTGTCTTACTAGGTAAAAAGATCAGCTATGTAGACCATGTAATAACATTGGAACATGTGAAAATTGTTCAAATCTGTGTGTAAAAGGCGAGCAGAAGAGGAACGGGCTGCATCTTTATATGATATTTATACAGAAGAAAAGCAGCGGTAAATATTACATAGAAAAGCTAATGAACGATATAGATGGACATGTGTACAATTTGTCTTACTAGGTAAAAAGATCAGCTATGTAGACCATGTAATAACATTGGAACATGTGAAAATTGTTCAAATCTGTGTGTAAAAGGCGAGCAGAAGAGGAACGGGCTGCATCTTTATATGATATTTATACAGAAGAAAAGCAGCGGTAAATATTACATAGAAAAGCTAATGAACGATATAGATGGACATGTGTACAATTTGTCTTACTAGGGAAAAAGATCAGCTATGTAGACCTTGTAATCACATTGGAACATGTGAAAATTGTTCAAATAATTTAATTTTAAGATTTGAACGTGTTTACTGGTAGAGTCGAAAGTGAATTAAAATAAATTAAATGAAGCCATGTTTTTGGTGTTTCATGTTCGATATAGATGGACATGTGTACAATTTGTCTTACTAGGGAAAAAGATCAGCTATGTAGACCTTGTAATCACATTGGAACATGTGAAAATTGTTCAAATAATTTAATTTTAAGATTTGAACGTGTTTACTGGTAGAGTCGAAAGTGAATTAAAATAAATTAAATGAAGCCATGTTTTTGGTGTTTCATGTTCGATATAGATGGACATGTGTACAATTTGTCTTACTAGGTAAAAAGATCAGCTATGTAGACCATGTAATAACATTGGAACATGTGAAAATTGTTCAAATCTGTGTGTAAAAGGCGAGCAGAAGAGGAACGGGCTGCATCTTTATATGATATTTATACAGAAGAAAAGCAGCGGTAAATATTACATAGAAAAGCTAATGAACGATATAGATGGACATGTGTACAATTTGTCTTACTAGGTAAAAAGATCAGCTATGTAGACCATGTAATAACATTGGAACATGTGAAAATTGTTCAAATCTGTGTGTAAAAGGCGAGCAGAAGAGGAACGGGCTGCATCTTTATATGATATTTATACAGAAGAAAAGCAGCGGTAAATATTACATAGAAAAGCTAATGAACGATATAGATGGACATGTGTACAATTTGTCTTACTAGGTAAAAAGATCAGCTATGTAGACCATGTAATAACATTGGAACATGTGAAAATTGTTCAAATCTGTGTGTAAAAGGCGAGCAGAAGAGGAACGGGCTGCATCTTTATATGATATTTATACAGAAGAAAAGCAGCGGTAAATATTACATAGAAAAGCTAATGAACGATATAGATGGACATGTGTACAATTTGTCTTACTAGGTAAAAAGATCAGCTATGTAGACCATGTAATAACATTGGAACATGTGAAAATTGTTCAAATCTGTGTGTAAAAGGCGAGCAGAAGAGGAACGGGCTGCATCTTTATATGATATTTATACAGAAGAAAAGCAGCGGTAAATATTACATAGAAAAGCTAATGAACGATATAGATGGACATGTGTACAATTTGTCTTACTAGGTAAAAAGATCAGCTATGTAGACCATGTAATAACATTGGAACATGTGAAAATTGTTCAAATCTGTGTGTAAAAGGCGAGCAGAAGAGGAACGGGCTGCATCTTTATATGATATTTATACAGAAGAAAAGCAGCGGTAAATATTACATAGAAAAGCTAATGAACGATATAGATGGACATGTGTACAATTTGTCTTACTAGGGAAAAAGATCAGCTATGTAGACCTTGTAATCACATTGGAACATGTGAAAATTGTTCAAATAATTTAATTTTAAGATTTGAACGTGTTTACTGGTAGAGTCGAAAGTGAATTAAAATAAATTAAATGAAGCCATGTTTTTGGTGTTTCATGTTCGATATAGATGGACATGTGTACAATTTGTCTTACTAGGGAAAAAGATCAGCTATGTAGACCTTGTAATCACATTGGAACATGTGAAAATTGTTCAAATAATTTAATTTTAAGATTTGAACGTGTTTACTGGTAGAGTCGAAAGTGAATTAAAATAAATTAAATGAAGCCATGTTTTTGGTGTTTCATGTTCGATATAGATGGACATGTGTACAATTTGTCTTACTAGGTAAAAAGATCAGCTATGTAGACCATGTAATAACATTGGAACATGTGAAAATTGTTCAAATCTGTGTGTAAAAGGCGAGCAGAAGAGGAACGGGCTGCATCTTTATATGATATTTATACAGAAGAAAAGCAGCGGTAAATATTACATAGAAAAGCTAATGAACGATATAGATGGACATGTGTACAATTTGTCTTACTAGGTAAAAAGATCAGCTATGTAGACCATGTAATAACATTGGAACATGTGAAAATTGTTCAAATCTGTGTGTAAAAGGCGAGCAGAAGAGGAACGGGCTGCATCTTTATATGATATTTATACAGAAGAAAAGCAGCGGTAAATATTACATAGAAAAGCTAATGAACGATATAGATGGACATGTGTACAATTTGTCTTACTAGGTAAAAAGATCAGCTATGTAGACCATGTAATAACATTGGAACATGTGAAAATTGTTCAAATCTGTGTGTAAAAGGCGAGCAGAAGAGGAACGGGCTGCATCTTTATATGATATTTATACAGAAGAAAAGCAGCGGTAAATATTACATAGAAAAGCTAATGAACGATATAGATGGACATGTGTACAATTTGTCTTACTAGGTAAAAAGATCAGCTATGTAGACCATGTAATAACATTGGAACATGTGAAAATTGTTCAAATCTGTGTGTAAAAGGCGAGCAGAAGAGGAACGGGCTGCATCTTTATATGATATTTATACAGAAGAAAAGCAGCGGTAAATATTACATAGAAAAGCTAATGAACGATATAGATGGACATGTGTACAATTTGTCTTACTAGGGAAAAAGATCAGCTATGTAGACCTTGTAATCACATTGGAACATGTGAAAATTGTTCAAATAATTTAATTTTAAGATTTGAACGTGTTTACTGGTAGAGTCGAAAGTGAATTAAAATAAATTAAATGAAGCCATGTTTTTGGTGTTTCATGTTCGATATAGATGGACATGTGTACAATTTGTCTTACTAGGGAAAAAGATCAGCTATGTAGACCTTGTAATCACATTGGAACATGTGAAAATTGTTCAAATAATTTAATTTTAAGATTTGAACGTGTTTACTGGTAGAGTCGAAAGTGAATTAAAATAAATTAAATGAAGCCATGTTTTTGGTGTTTCATGTTCGATATAGATGGACATGTGTACAATTTGTCTTACTAGGTAAAAAGATCAGCTATGTAGACCATGTAATAACATTGGAACATGTGAAAATTGTTCAAATCTGTGTGTAAAAGGCGAGCAGAAGAGGAACGGGCTGCATCTTTATATGATATTTATACAGAAGAAAAGCAGCGGTAAATATTACATAGAAAAGCTAATGAACGATATAGATGGACATGTGTACAATTTGTCTTACTAGGTAAAAAGATCAGCTATGTAGACCATGTAATAACATTGGAACATGTGAAAATTGTTCAAATCTGTGTGTAAAAGGCGAGCAGAAGAGGAACGGGCTGCATCTTTATATGATATTTATACAGAAGAAAAGCAGCGGTAAATATTACATAGAAAAGCTAATGAACGATATAGATGGACATGTGTACAATTTGTCTTACTAGGTAAAAAGATCAGCTATGTAGACCATGTAATAACATTGGAACATGTGAAAATTGTTCAAATCTGTGTGTAAAAGGCGAGCAGAAGAGGAACGGGCTGCATCTTTATATGATATTTATACAGAAGAAAAGCAGCGGTAAATATTACATAGAAAAGCTAATGAACGATATAGATGGACATGTGTACAATTTGTCTTACTAGGTAAAAAGATCAGCTATGTAGACCATGTAATAACATTGGAACATGTGAAAATTGTTCAAATCTGTGTGTAAAAGGCGAGCAGAAGAGGAACGGGCTGCATCTTTATATGATATTTATACAGAAGAAAAGCAGCGGTAAATATTACATAGAAAAGCTAATGAACGATATAGATGGACATGTGTACAATTTGTCTTACTAGGTAAAAAGATCAGCTATGTAGACCATGTAATAACATTGGAACATGTGAAAATTGTTCAAATCTGTGTGTAAAAGGCGAGCAGAAGAGGAACGGGCTGCATCTTTATATGATATTTATACAGAAGAAAAGCAGCGGTAAATATTACATAGAAAAGCTAATGAACGATATAGATGGACATGTGTACAATTTGTCTTACTAGGGAAAAAGATCAGCTATGTAGACCTTGTAATCACATTGGAACATGTGAAAATTGTTCAAATAATTTAATTTTAAGATTTGAACGTGTTTACTGGTAGAGTCGAAAGTGAATTAAAATAAATTAAATGAAGCCATGTTTTTGGTGTTTCATGTTCGATATAGATGGACATGTGTACAATTTGTCTTACTAGGGAAAAAGATCAGCTATGTAGACCTTGTAATCACATTGGAACATGTGAAAATTGTTCAAATAATTTAATTTTAAGATTTGAACGTGTTTACTGGTAGAGTCGAAAGTGAATTAAAATAAATTAAATGAAGCCATGTTTTTGGTGTTTCATGTTCGATATAGATGGACATGTGTACAATTTGTCTTACTAGGTAAAAAGATCAGCTATGTAGACCATGTAATAACATTGGAACATGTGAAAATTGTTCAAATCTGTGTGTAAAAGGCGAGCAGAAGAGGAACGGGCTGCATCTTTATATGATATTTATACAGAAGAAAAGCAGCGGTAAATATTACATAGAAAAGCTAATGAACGATATAGATGGACATGTGTACAATTTGTCTTACTAGGTAAAAAGATCAGCTATGTAGACCATGTAATAACATTGGAACATGTGAAAATTGTTCAAATCTGTGTGTAAAAGGCGAGCAGAAGAGGAACGGGCTGCATCTTTATATGATATTTATACAGAAGAAAAGCAGCGGTAAATATTACATAGAAAAGCTAATGAACGATATAGATGGACATGTGTACAATTTGTCTTACTAGGTAAAAAGATCAGCTATGTAGACCATGTAATAACATTGGAACATGTGAAAATTGTTCAAATCTGTGTGTAAAAGGCGAGCAGAAGAGGAACGGGCTGCATCTTTATATGATATTTATACAGAAGAAAAGCAGCGGTAAATATTACATAGAAAAGCTAATGAACGATATAGATGGACATGTGTACAATTTGTCTTACTAGGGAAAAAGATCAGCTATGTAGACCTTGTAATCACATTGGAACATGTGAAAATTGTTCAAATAATTTAATTTTAAGATTTGAACGTGTTTACTGGTAGAGTCGAAAGTGAATTAAAATAAATTAAATGAAGCCATGTTTTTGGTGTTTCATGTTCGATATAGATGGACATGTGTACAATTTGTCTTACTAGGGAAAAAGATCAGCTATGTAGACCTTGTAATCACATTGGAACATGTGAAAATTGTTCAAATAATTTAATTTTAAGATTTGAACGTGTTTACTGGTAGAGTCGAAAGTGAATTAAAATAAATTAAATGAAGCCATGTTTTTGGTGTTTCATGTTCGATATAGATGGACATGTGTACAATTTGTCTTACTAGGTAAAAAGATCAGCTATGTAGACCATGTAATAACATTGGAACATGTGAAAATTGTTCAAATCTGTGTGTAAAAGGCGAGCAGAAGAGGAACGGGCTGCATCTTTATATGATATTTATACAGAAGAAAAGCAGCGGTAAATATTACATAGAAAAGCTAATGAACGATATAGATGGACATGTGTACAATTTGTCTTACTAGGTAAAAAGATCAGCTATGTAGACCATGTAATAACATTGGAACATGTGAAAATTGTTCAAATCTGTGTGTAAAAGGCGAGCAGAAGAGGAACGGGCTGCATCTTTATATGATATTTATACAGAAGAAAAGCAGCGGTAAATATTACATAGAAAAGCTAATGAACGATATAGATGGACATGTGTACAATTTGTCTTACTAGGTAAAAAGATCAGCTATGTAGACCATGTAATAACATTGGAACATGTGAAAATTGTTCAAATCTGTGTGTAAAAGGCGAGCAGAAGAGGAACGGGCTGCATCTTTATATGATATTTATACAGAAGAAAAGCAGCGGTAAATATTACATAGAAAAGCTAATGAACGATATAGATGGACATGTGTACAATTTGTCTTACTAGGTAAAAAGATCAGCTATGTAGACCATGTAATAACATTGGAACATGTGAAAATTGTTCAAATCTGTGTGTAAAAGGCGAGCAGAAGAGGAACGGGCTGCATCTTTATATGATATTTATACAGAAGAAAAGCAGCGGTAAATATTACATAGAAAAGCTAATGAACGATATAGATGGACATGTGTACAATTTGTCTTACTAGGGAAAAAGATCAGCTATGTAGACCTTGTAATCACATTGGAACATGTGAAAATTGTTCAAATAATTTAATTTTAAGATTTGAACGTGTTTACTGGTAGAGTCGAAAGTGAATTAAAATAAATTAAATGAAGCCATGTTTTTGGTGTTTCATGTTCGATATAGATGGACATGTGTACAATTTGTCTTACTAGGGAAAAAGATCAGCTATGTAGACCTTGTAATCACATTGGAACATGTGAAAATTGTTCAAATAATTTAATTTTAAGATTTGAACGTGTTTACTGGTAGAGTCGAAAGTGAATTAAAATAAATTAAATGAAGCCATGTTTTTGGTGTTTCATGTTCGATATAGATGGACATGTGTACAATTTGTCTTACTAGGTAAAAAGATCAGCTATGTAGACCATGTAATAACATTGGAACATGTGAAAATTGTTCAAATCTGTGTGTAAAAGGCGAGCAGAAGAGGAACGGGCTGCATCTTTATATGATATTTATACAGAAGAAAAGCAGCGGTAAATATTACATAGAAAAGCTAATGAACGATATAGATGGACATGTGTACAATTTGTCTTACTAGGTAAAAAGATCAGCTATGTAGACCATGTAATAACATTGGAACATGTGAAAATTGTTCAAATCTGTGTGTAAAAGGCGAGCAGAAGAGGAACGGGCTGCATCTTTATATGATATTTATACAGAAGAAAAGCAGCGGTAAATATTACATAGAAAAGCTAATGAACGATATAGATGGACATGTGTACAATTTGTCTTACTAGGTAAAAAGATCAGCTATGTAGACCATGTAATAACATTGGAACATGTGAAAATTGTTCAAATCTGTGTGTAAAAGGCGAGCAGAAGAGGAACGGGCTGCATCTTTATATGATATTTATACAGAAGAAAAGCAGCGGTAAATATTACATAGAAAAGCTAATGAACGATATAGATGGACATGTGTACAATTTGTCTTACTAGGTAAAAAGATCAGC
This sequence comes from Odiellus spinosus, assembly GCA_963920705.1. NCBI lineage: Eukaryota > Metazoa > Arthropoda > Arachnida > Opiliones > Phalangiidae > Odiellus > Odiellus spinosus. The sequence continues at coordinate 14,266,784 of OY987238.1, forward strand.
TATGTAGACCATGTAATAACATTGGAACATGTGAAAATTGTTCAAATCTGTGTGTAAAAGGCGAGCAGAAGAGGAACGGGCTGCATCTTTATATGATATTTATACAGAAGAAAAGCAGCGGTAAATATTACATAGAAAAGCTAATGAACGATATAGATGGACATGTGTACAATTTGTCTTACTAGGTAAAAAGATCAGCTATGTAGACCATGTAATAACATTGGAACATGTGAAAATTGTTCAAATCTGTGTGTAAAAGGCGAGCAGAAGAGGAACGGGCTGCATCTTTATATGATATTTATACAGAAGAAAAGCAGCGGTAAATATTACATAGAAAAGCTAATGAACGATATAGATGGACATGTGTACAATTTGTCTTACTAGGGAAAAAGATCAGCTATGTAGACCTTGTAATCACATTGGAACATGTGAAAATTGTTCAAATAATTTAATTTTAAGATTTGAACGTGTTTACTGGTAGAGTCGAAAGTGAATTAAAATAAATTAAATGAAGCCATGTTTTTGGTGTTTCATGTTCGATATAGATGGACATGTGTACAATTTGTCTTACTAGGTAAAAAGATCAGCTATGTAGACCATGTAATAACATTGGAACATGTGAAAATTGTTCAAATCTGTGTGTAAAAGGCGAGCAGAAGAGGAACGGGCTGCATCTTTATATGATATTTATACAGAAGAAAAGCAGCGGTAAATATTACATAGAAAAGCTAATGAACGATATAGATGGACATGTGTACAATTTGTCTTACTAGGGAAAAAGATCAGCTATGTAGACCTTGTAATCACATTGGAACATGTGAAAATTGTTCAAATAATTTAATTTTAAGATTTGAACGTGTTTACTGGTAGAGTCGAAAGTGAATTAAAATAAATTAAATGAAGCCATGTTTTTGGTGTTTCATGTTCGATATAGATGGACATGTGTACAATTTGTCTTACTAGGTAAAAAGATCAGCTATGTAGACCATGTAATAACATTGGAACATGTGAAAATTGTTCAAATCTGTGTGTAAAAGGCGAGCAGAAGAGGAACGGGCTGCATCTTTATATGATATTTATACAGAAGAAAAGCAGCGGTAAATATTACATAGAAAAGCTAATGAACGATATAGATGGACATGTGTACAATTTGTCTTACTAGGGAAAAAGATCAGCTATGTAGACCTTGTAATCACATTGGAACATGTGAAAATTGTTCAAATAATTTAATTTTAAGATTTGAACGTGTTTACTGGTAGAGTCGAAAGTGAATTAAAATAAATTAAATGAAGCCATGTTTTTGGTGTTTCATGTTCGATATAGATGGACATGTGTACAATTTGTCTTACTAGGGAAAAAGATCAGCTATGTAGACCTTGTAATCACATTGGAACATGTGAAAATTGTTCAAATAATTTAATTTTAAGATTTGAACGTGTTTACTGGTAGAGTCGAAAGTGAATTAAAATAAATTAAATGAAGCCATGTTTTTGGTGTTTCATGTTCGATATAGATGGACATGTGTACAATTTGTCTTACTAGGGAAAAAGATCAGCTATGTAGACCATGTAATAACATTGGAACATGTGAAAATTGTTCAAATCTGTGTGTAAAAGGCGAGCAGAAGAGGAACGGGCTGCATCTTTATATGATATTTATACAGAAGAAAAGCAGCGGTAAATATTACATAGAAAAGCTAATGAACGATATAGATGGACATGTGTACAATTTGTCTTACTAGGGAAAAAGATCAGCTATGTAGACCTTGTAATCACATTGGAACATGTGAAAATTGTTCAAATAATTTAATTTTAAGATTTGAACGTGTTTACTGGTAGAGTCGAAAGTGAATTAAAATAAATTAAATGAAGCCATGTTTTTGGTGTTTCATGTTCGATATAGATGGACATGTGTACAATTTGTCTTACTAGGGAAAAAGATCAGCTATGTAGACCTTGTAATCACATTGGAACATGTGAAAATTGTTCAAATAATTTAATTTTAAGATTTGAACGTGTTTACTGGTAGAGTCGAAAGTGAATTAAAATAAATTAAATGAAGCCATGTTTTTGGTGTTTCATGTTCGATATAGATGGACATGTGTACAATTTGTCTTACTAGGGAAAAAGATCAGCTATGTAGACCATGTAATAACATTGGAACATGTGAAAATTGTTCAAATCTGTGTGTAAAAGGCGAGCAGAAGAGGAACGGGCTGCATCTTTATATGATATTTATACAGAAGAAAAGCAGCGGTAAATATTACATAGAAAAGCTAATGAACGATATAGATGGACATGTGTACAATTTGTCTTACTAGGGAAAAAGATCAGCTATGTAGACCTTGTAATCACATTGGAACATGTGAAAATTGTTCAAATAATTTAATTTTAAGATTTGAACGTGTTTACTGGTAGAGTCGAAAGTGAATTAAAATAAATTAAATGAAGCCATGTTTTTGGTGTTTCATGTTCGATATAGATGGACATGTGTACAATTTGTCTTACTAGGTAAAAAGATCAGCTATGTAGACCATGTAATAACATTGGAACATGTGAAAATTGTTCAAATCTGTGTGTAAAAGGCGAGCAGAAGAGGAACGGGCTGCATCTTTATATGATATTTATACAGAAGAAAAGCAGCGGTAAATATTACATAGAAAAGCTAATGAACGATATAGATGGACATGTGTACAATTTGTCTTACTAGGGAAAAAGATCAGCTATGTAGACCTTGTAATCACATTGGAACATGTGAAAATTGTTCAAATAATTTAATTTTAAGATTTGAACGTGTTTACTGGTAGAGTCGAAAGTGAATTAAAATAAATTAAATGAAGCCATGTTTTTGGTGTTTCATGTTCGATATAGATGGACATGTGTACAATTTGTCTTACTAGGGAAAAAGATCAGCTATGTAGACCTTGTAATCACATTGGAACATGTGAAAATTGTTCAAATAATTTAATTTTAAGATTTGAACGTGTTTACTGGTAGAGTCGAAAGTGAATTAAAATAAATTAAATGAAGCCATGTTTTTGGTGTTTCATGTTCGATATAGATGGACATGTGTACAATTTGTCTTATTAGGGAAAAAGATCAGCTATGTAGACCTTGTAATCACATTGGAACATGTGAAAATTGTTCAAATAATTTTAAGATTTGAACGTGTTTACTGGTAGAGTCGAAAGTGAATTAAAATAAATTAAATGAAGCCATGTTTTTGGTGTTTCATGTTCGATATAGATGGACATGTGTACAATTTGTCTTACTAGGGAAAAAGATCAGCTATGTAGACCTTGTAATCACATTGGAACATGTGAAAATTGTTCAAATAATTTAATTTTAAGATTTGAACGTGTTTACTGGTAGAGTCGAAAGTGAATTAAAATAAATTAAATGAAGCCATGTTTTTGGTGTTTCATGTTCGATATAGATGGACATGTGTACAATTTGTCTTACTAGGTAAAAAGATCAGCTATGTAGACCATGTAATAACATTGGAACATGTGAAAATTGTTCAAATCTGTGTGTAAAAGGCGAGCAGAAGAGGAACGGGCTGCATCTTTATATGATATTTATACAGAAGAAAAGCAGCGGTAAATATTACATAGAAAAGCTAATGAACGATATAGATGGACATGTGTACAATTTGTCTTACTAGGGAAAAAGATCAGCTATGTAGACCTTGTAATCACATTGGAACATGTGAAAATTGTTCAAATAATTTAATTTTAAGATTTGAACGTGTTTACTGGTAGAGTCGAAAGTGAATTAAAATAAATTAAATGAAGCCATGTTTTTGGTGTTTCATGTTCGATATAGATGGACATGTGTACAATTTGTCTTATTAGGGAAAAAGATCAGCTATGTAGACCTTGTAATCACATTGGAACATGTGAAAATTGTTCAAATAATTTTAAGATTTGAACGTGTTTACTGGTAGAGTCGAAAGTGAATTAAAATAAATTAAATGAAGCCATGTTTTTGGTGTTTCATGTTCGATATAGATGGACATGTGTACAATTTGTCTTACTAGGGAAAAAGATCAGCTATGTAGACCTTGTAATCACATTGGAACATGTGAAAATTGTTCAAATAATTTAATTTTAAGATTTGAACGTGTTTACTGGTAGAGTCGAAAGTGAATTAAAATAAATTAAATGAAGCCATGTTTTTGGTGTTTCATGTTCGATATAGATGGACATGTGTACAATTTGTCTTACTAGGTAAAAAGATCAGCTATGTAGACCATGTAATAACATTGGAACATGTGAAAATTGTTCAAATCTGTGTGTAAAAGGCGAGCAGAAGAGGAACGGGCTGCATCTTTATATGATATTTATACAGAAGAAAAGCAGCGGTAAATATTACATAGAAAAGCTAATGAACGATATAGATGGACATGTGTACAATTTGTCTTACTAGGGAAAAAGATCAGCTATGTAGACCTTGTAATCACATTGGAACATGTGAAAATTGTTCAAATAATTTAATTTTAAGATTTGAACGTGTTTACTGGTAGAGTCGAAAGTGAATTAAAATAAATTAAATGAAGCCATGTTTTTGGTGTTTCATGTTCGATATAGATGGACATGTGTACAATTTGTCTTATTAGGGAAAAAGATCAGCTATGTAGACCTTGTAATCACATTGGAACATGTGAAAATTGTTCAAATAATTTTAAGATTTGAACGTGTTTACTGGTAGAGTCGAAAGTGAATTAAAATAAATTAAATGAAGCCATGTTTTTGGTGTTTCATGTTCGATATAGATGGACATGTGTACAATTTGTCTTACTAGGGAAAAAGATCAGCTATGTAGACCTTGTAATCACATTGGAACATGTGAAAATTGTTCAAATAATTTAATTTTAAGATTTGAACGTGTTTACTGGTAGAGTCGAAAGTGAATTAAAATAAATTAAATGAAGCCATGTTTTTGGTGTTTCATGTTCGAATTATGTCTTTAATTTAACCGATTGATGCTGCTTTCAAATGAATAATATAATATATTAGATTAATAATAAGCGCTGGCTTATGTTATTAATCCAGGATGAAAACTAATCCATTCCTGACTTAGCTAGGGTAATTTATCTAGCCCTAATGGTTTTAATCAGTATGAAATGAAGATAGGCATAGCGGGCTCAAATTGCAACTTTGTTATTTAGCTGTAAATTAACCAGAAACCTTTTAGTTTTAGTCATGTTTTTATGTATATTTTTATCGTCCTAAGAATAATTTCAATCCTAATCTTACTTATCAAAGTAAATGCAGAAATAATAGTTTTAAAATAAAACCTTTCCTACGCGCTTTTATAATCCCTTTCTTAGCATTTTTAAATTTTGATTTCAGTGTCTCTTTAATTATTGTTCGATGACATTATTCCTTTGAAATTCATATTTCCATAATTTATCAAATCAAATGGTTTTGTAACCGGTCTTTTCTATCTAGGAACTACATAGACCTAGGAACTACTTAACCTTTTTCGTTTCCCTGTGGGAGGGTAATATTATATGTCTAGAATTGGCCTTCCAGGTTGTGTCCTATGTCTATAACAAACTTCCCTGCACCATCCCAATCTAAATGGTAATTCTAGACGTTCGTCTTCTTCCGGTAATAATTGCGGATTTTCTCCTTCTTCTATGAGCTCATCATCACTTCACGCTTGAGTCATCATATTAGAGGTATCTTCAATGATCTCCTCTACAGGACCAGGATAATTTCGACGTTTCTTCCTAAGAATTTTTCTTCCTCTTCGAATAGCAGCTTCCAATTCGGATGGAGAAGTCGATTTTTCCCTGTTGCGTTTTTTCGTTTGTTTTCGCGCGTCATCTTCCCTTTGAACTTTCCATTTTTTCCTCTCTAGGATCGAGTAATATCGAATCCGTTGTGGAGCTTGTCTTTCTCTGACTTAAAGTGTGACTGACACCGATCTGTTTGTCTTCTTCCGTTCGTTTCTTTTCTAATTCTCTTTGCGCTCTCCTTTTTTTTCGCTTTAATTCCATTAATCGTCTATTTTCTCGTAGGATGCCACTTGTGGAAGATCCAGTATAAAGAGCGGGATATTCGTTGTCCTCCTTGTTTTCATAATCGATTGGAGATATACTAGATTCACTCGTAATTTGGATATCCTGTTCCTTCTCTTTAGTAAGTTCAATCTGGATAGACGGTTCATCCGTACTAGTTCTTGGTAGAGGTATCTCTCTAGCGAGTTCTTGTAGAGACTTTTTGGGGCTCCTTGCGATGGATGCGCTTTGTTCAATATCAAAATTTTTCTTCTTCTCCGCTTGTTTATTCGGTTTTCGAATCCATTCGTCTTCGCTTGAAAGAGGCTCTGTGTCGGACGATTCTCTAGGTCGTCGTCTGGATACGCTTTGTCTCGTACTTTTCGGAATTTCATCATCAGATGAGGTGGTTTCTATTTGTCGTCGAGGTCTCTTCTTTCTAAGTTTTCGACGAGAAAATTCATTTGATTCCGTACTCGGAGCGTTCCTCTTTTCTAGCGGTAGAGTTTCTTGAATTGGAATCGGGGTTTGCGGATGACTTGCTATGGATATATTTTCTTTTGTATTTTCCAAATGAGGTGTACTTCCTTCGGTACCTTCGGTGGGTATATTTTCTTCTGATCGAGACGTATCCAGAGGTGGAAATTCAGGTGGTTGCACCTCCGGTTCCGGAACGGCTGGTCGAGGTTCTTGTCGAAAGTTTTCGATTTGAATATCCTTTGCGTGATATAATTTCAACTGAGCTATATTGATAGGTCCAATGTTTACTCCAGTGATGGCATCTTCCAAGACATGAACTAAATGATTTCGCTTTTCGATAATCCTATAAGGACCTGACCATTTTGGACATAACTTGGCCATTCTTCCAATATCAGCTCTCGACAAAGGATGAGTCATCCTCCAAACCAACATTCCTGGTTCATATTCCACATCTGCTCTTCTTCGGTCATAATATTTCTTTTGTTTCGCTTGAGCGAGTCTAGAAAATCCTTTGGCTAATTCCAGTTGCTCTTGAAGCTTTTGTAAAGGTACAATTCTGTCTTCCAGCTCTTCTACTGGCATTCCAATGTCCAAATCCCATGGAATTCTGGGCTCTCTTCCCATATTTAGATAAAACGGGGAACGTTTCGTAGTATCGTGTGGAGCTGAGTTGATCGCGAAGGCTAGCGAGTTCAAAGTGTCGTCCCAAGTACGGTGGTTATTTCCAGCGTAAATAGAGATGGTTTCTCCTAATACTCGGTTTATTCTCTCTGTTAGATCCGATTGCGGATGATACGGTGTGGTGTAAATCGGGAAGATTTGCATGTATTCTTCCATAGTTGGGAAACGAATTGAGTTCCTCGGTCGCTAAGTATTTGCTTGGGTGAGCTCCATCGACAAATAATCTTTTGTAGCGCTTCGGCGCAGACTTGAGCGGTGATGTTCGGGAGAGGAATTAATTCTACATATTTCGTCATGTAATCAGTGAATACGATCAGAAATCTGTTCCCTTTACGACTCTTGGGAAATGGTCCCATTAAGTCTACCCCGATTTTGTCCCATGGAGCTGTCAGTTCTGTGGATTTCATTAATCCGGGAGTACGTTGATTCCGTATCTTGTATTGTTGACGAAGTAAACATTCTTTGACATATTTAGCAATGTCTGCTCGTAACGTTGGCCACCAAAACCTTGATTCTACCCTTGCAATCGTTTTATCTCTTCCTCGATGACCCGCGAGGGGGTGTTCGTGTAGTAATCGAAGAGTTTCAAGTCGTAATCTTGTTGGTAAATAAATTCTTTCAGAATGTCTTCCTTTTTCTCTCTTATAGACAAGATTATTTTGCATGACGTACTTATAATTTCTAGGAGCATTTTCTTTTGTTAATCGTTCGATTATTTCTTCTATACTTTGATCTTCGCGTTGGGCGGTTATGATGTCATTTCTGTTAAAAATGTGAAAATTCGCATGTGGAAAGGCGGTAATATATTTTCTCTGTGTTCTTCGCTTTCGGATGAATTTTCATTCCCAGAAGGGGATAATTCATGAAGTGGCATCATTAATAATCCAAGTGGAGCGCGAGATAAAGCGTCTGCCACGACGTTTTCTACTCCTTTCTTGTGGACGATCTTGAAATCAAATGTTTGCAAATACATTGCCCATTTTACCAATCTTGAATGGGGTTCTTTTAGAGAGAAAAGCCAGGTGAGAGCTTTATGATCCGTGACGACGGTAAATGGTAAGGTCTCCAAATATGGCCTGAAGTATTTTACTGACCAATGTATGGCGAGGCACTCTCTGTATTTGTATATCTTGACTCTGGTCCATTCAAAGTTCTACTTGCGTAGGCGATCGGTCTTTCGACGTTATCTTGCACTTGTGATAACATGGCTCCAAGACCTGTACCAGAAGCGTCTGTGGTTAGAATGCAAGGAATATCCGCTCGATACGGAGCCAAAGCTGGCGCGGATGCGATTGCTTCTTTGATCTTGGTGAACGCTTCTTCTTGTTTATCTTCCCATTGGAATGGTACATCCTTCTTCTTGAGATGGTTAATAGGAGCAACTATTTCAGAGAATTTCGGGATAAATCGATGGTGCCAACCGGCCATTCCCAAAAAACGTTGTACTTCAAGTACATTCCTTGGTCTGGGGAAGTCTCGGATTGCTTTTATCTTCGAGGCGTCGATAAATATACCCTTTTCGTTGATGACATGTCCCAGGACAACTGCCTCTGACTTTGCAAAGCGACATTTCTTCAGTTGTAACGTCAATCCCGCGTTTTTCAGTTGATTTAGGACATATTCCAATGCGTTTAAGTGTTCGCCCCAAGTTTCTGACGCAATTAGGATATCATCTAGATAGACCACGATGGAGAATGGTTCGCTGTCCCTGAAGATCTCATCCATGGCTCGCTGGAACGTACTCGGAGCGTTACACAATCCAAAGGCGAGCACGTTAAACTCGTACTTCCCAGCGTGTGTAATGAACGCAGTCTTGGGTTTGGCTTCCGGTGAAAGTTCAACTTGCCAATATCCGCTTTTGAGATCGAGCGCGGTGATGTATGATGACTTGCCCATCTTGTTGAGAGTCTCAGTGATATGAGGAATTGGGTATGGGTCCTTGACGGTCACCTCGTTGACTGCTCGTAGATCGACGCAGAATCGTGTCTTTGTCTTTCCAGTACCGGAACCATCATCCTGTTCAATAACGACTACAGGAGAAGCCCATGGCGATGTGGAAGGATTGATGATACCATCTCGTAACATCTCATTGATATGACCTTCTATAATACGTTTTTTCGCTTCGCTGACTCGATAAGCTCTCTTGTTTATTGGCTTTGCCTCACCGGTATGGATTTCGTGTACGACTAAGCTTGTGCGTCCAAGTTTGTCACTGAAGAGATCAGGAAAATGGAGTAAAAGATCTTTAAGTTCTTTCTTCTTAGAATCGGGTAGTTCTGTAGCTTCAACTGCTTCCGTGACGTTTTTTAACATGATGGGTGAAGGAGGTCCTTTATCCTTGATACTTCCAGAGAATTTCGAAATTTCTCCTTGAATAGAACAAGTCATGTCGTTGAAGTCGATTTTTACTCCCCAATCTTCTAAGAAATCTTGACCAAGGATGGCGTCGCATAAAAGAGATGGTACGATGTGGAATTCATGGGTGAATAATCGATTCGTTTGATCTTCGAAAACTATTTCGAATTCCAGTATAATGGATCCTTTGGTGAAGGTGTATCTTCCATCGCCCATGACAATACATTCGGAAACCTTTTCGTATGGAATGTACGTCTCTCCTCTATGTTGTTTTATTTTCTTCCATTGGTCAGCGCTAATCATGGACACTTCAGCTCCGTTGTCGATTCTAGTGTTTAGTTTTCCGTGTTCGAAGATGGTAGGAATTATATGTGGATTTCTTTTCTTTAAGCCCTGTCTTCGTCGTATCGCTGTTAGCTGAAAAGTGGAGGGCTTTTGTTCGACACGACGGTTTTCCGGTTGGGCTAGTGGTTGGCCGCGGGAGGACGTTGGCCCTGTTGCGGACCTCCCGCTCCGAGGTTTTCCTGATTATTCGTTGGTTGAATCCTGACCGAAGGACAACTTCTTGATAAATGTCCGGCACCATTACACGTGAAACAGATAAGACCTGGTTGCTGAACTGTTGAACGCGGTGTATATGGTTGTCCTTGCTGTCGTTTGACAGATGGCGTTATCATCCTCGGATTAGGAGTACGGTTTGTAGAATATCCTGACGAATTTGATCTTCTCGTAATTCTTCGGTTAGAATTTTGTTGACCTGGTGGCTGCTGTACTTGCACTTGACCTTGAACTTGTCCTTGTGGAGGATATACTTGAGTAGAAGGTTGAATATTCTGATATCCTTGAATCGGGTGTTGTTGATATCCGGGTTGATATACTTGTGTCTGGATAAAAGGATCAGGAGTATTCGGTCTGACTTGAAAAACATTTGGGTACATCGCAGCTTGTTGTTGAGAAGTATAATTTGTCCAAGGATTCGCCGGAGTCGGTAATTGTGGGTTTCCAGAGGGAGTATATACTTGTGTTGGTAGTGTTGGATAACTTGAATGATGTCCAACTGCCGGATAATTTAATTGAGGAGTTCCAATTGTTTGTTGAATTCCAGTCGCCGGATAGCTTGCTTGTGGATTTCCAATTGATTGTTGATGTTGGATAACTTGAGAAGTTCCAATAGACGGATACGTTGATTGAGGAATTCCTGTTGACGAATGAAATGTAGGAGCGTTCTGAATTATCGGCGTTGGTGTATTTGGTAAGCTCGGAGAAGGATAGACAGTTGTCGCTGTATATTGTTGTACCGCTGGAATTTGTTGATATTGATACGACGGTGTTGGTTTAAGGGGAATTATTGGAGCTATTTGACCTTGAGATGGCACGGTTGGTAACATCCCATATTGCGGAGGATAAGTTCCGTAAGAAGGAGTTCTAGTCAGTCCAAGGCTTTCTTCTAACTTGAGACAATGATCATGTAGATCTCCAATAGATGAGGCACTCATGAATGTGAGGAAACCTCTAAATTCAGGTTGGATATTTCTTCGTATCATTGCTTGAAGTTCTTGATCTGGAATCGGCGGAGTTAAACTCTGATTGACTCGAGCGTAATAGCTGAAAAATTCTATCGTTTCATTCGGTGCTTGGAATCTCAGATTCAATTCGGCTTTCGCTAAAGCTTCCTTTTGTTTCGCTCTGTAATGTCGTTTCATTCTCCCTTCAAATTCGCTCCATCCCATTGGTTGCGGGAGATCTCGATACCAAGTTTGAGCTTGTGCCTTTAGTACCATTGGAAGTACTCCCATCTTTTTGAGACTCAGATAATTCGTTGAATTTAGCAAATTCGTCGAGATCTCGTAGAAATTCGGAGACTTTTTCCAAATGAGTTACGTAAAAAACCAATCGAGCAGGTGGTTCCTTTAAACTTCGTCCTTTGTTTTCCTTCATGACCTTGGAAATTGTCTTTAGCATTGAGGTTGAACGAGGAGACATAGGAGGCGATGTTAAGCCTTGTCCATGAGCTGGAGGAGTTCCAGGGATTGGAGAAATTCCTGGTATGACCGAAGCTTGTTGAACCGTTTGTAGGTTTTGGGGAAGAGCCGATGTAGGTCCATACAGGTGAGGAGCTGACGAAGTTCCTTGAAGTCCAGGTTGTGTCGTTGGATATCCATATTGAGGAGCGACTTGTTGCGGTTATGTCGGATATTGAAACGGAGGTCCCTGTTGAAAAAGTGATTGTTGAGGGAACCATCTTATTTATAAAAGATTTCCACTTAGGTTTCAGTTTAGCTTAATAATTTATTATAAAGCTAAATTCAGCTATCTATTAATATTGAGATGAATATTGTAATAGTTTAAGTTTAGTTTAAAACGTGATCGTATCGTGTTTATTTTAAATTATCATTATTATCTCATATTTGTGTAATGTAGATGTAAAATTCAAGCATGGAAAATTGTCAGTGGTTAAAGAATAGGCGAGATAAGACTAGTCCATTAAAAAATGAGGCGAGATATTGCCGACCACCACCCACACGAAAAAAAAAAACGGAGGGCGAATGAAGCAAGCGTAAGCCAAAACGAAAAAAACGTGGTTGGGGCGCGTAAAATGGCGGGCGAAAAAGTGTGGCCGCGGCCGAAAGGAGAAGCGAAAAACGGGAAAAGAAAAGGCGGAAAAATAGCATAGGCAAAAGGGGGAAATCACGGCACCATTTCTGTAACCGGTCTTTTCTATCTAGGAACCCTTTTAAGGGTGATTACAGCGAGAATACCCAATATTGGCTCGACCCCTTTCCTATACTTAATTCAGTTCCTCAAATTTTAATTTACCTGTTCTTCGCCGGCTGATGATTCTTCTGAGGACGAGGTTCCGAAATAAATACGAGGCATGATTAATGCTGAATGAACTTTATTTTTGGTATTGAGAGTTTTGACAGAGTAATCATTAACTAGATCCTACTTGGAACCTAAATTTACAAACTATCTCTCTTATCTCTGGAGATCAACTGTCTTCTCCTCTTGAGAAAAAGTTTTTTTTTTGTCTCCTCTTGACGGGGGGGGGGGGAGGAGGTTGTGGGAGGAGGCAACGGTCTTAGTGATTTTCTCGATCGCAATCAGCTGTCTTTTAAAAGGGGTATATACGGTGGGGTAGAGTCTGCAGAGGGGTTGGACATAATACTTTTGGTTATGTGATATTTCGTTTCGTGTGGGGTTAATTTTTTGGGGTAGCTAGGGCGAAGTATATTAAATTTAAAGTTGGGATTGATGTCTTCCTTTAAAGGGGATTGATAGTTCAGGGAAAAAGACGGGGACCGTTGCAGTTTGATCTTATTCAAGGGACAGTTTGTTAATTGATTTCCCGTGTTAAATAATATAACAATTTAGTTACTGTATTTAAACTTAACTAATTCCTTTTATCAAACCCTCAATGGTTTAACATTACCCATGTTAAATTCTCATAGGAATAACGCTATCATAGGATTAACATTACCCGTGTTAAATTCTCATAGGAATAACGCTACCGTAGGTTTAACATTACCCGTGTTAAATTCTCATAGGAATAACGCTACCATAGTATGACATTACCCATGTTAAATTCCCATAGGAATAACGCTACCATATAAATAACGTTGCCTATGTTAATCCAATGGTAGCGTTATTCCTATGAGAAATTAACATGGGTAATGTTAAACCTATGGAGCGAATATTCCATTCCTACCAGGCTTTCTACTATAGAGTCGGAATTATAACCAGTCGGAGTAGCGAACAGTCGGAATTACGGACAAAAATGGGTCGGAGTTACGAACAGTCGGAGTAACGACTCCCACCCTTGGCTGCGTTCTGTAATCCTTGGCGATGACTCGATGAGGTTTTATCTACGTCACGATTGTAAACGAAGTCTGAAAGTTTTTTCGTTGAGCAACGCAATAAAGGCGGGGATTTCTGAGATTTTGATCTTCAAATTTAAATAATCAGAGAATGTAGCAATTATTTAAAAATTAGAGATAAACAAGATTAAAATTTAAACGATTAGAATATAAATTTACTGTAGCAGACAGCATTGGCTGACGAAGTTCCGGGTCAAGAGTTTAAGGTCCTTGTCCTAAACTTATGAAATATGTAGACAGTAGTCTCTGAATGGGATCCTGCAGAAGAGTGGGCTAGGTTGGGCGGAATAACGTGGGCTGCCATAGCGGATAAATTTCCTCACGCGTTAGTTTGGGTTGTAACTGGTAAACTTCGGCATCTGGTCGTGGTTTATTTAAATTTAAAGACATAAACGAGGAAATTTAAAATAGATCAAAGTTCGGAAAAAATGGAAGACAGGAAAGACGATCAAATCGCCCCGGAAAATTGGGAGCAACGCACCGATGCGAGCCCAACGTCGCGAGAAGAAGCGAACGAAAAACTTGGCAAATCCTTTTCGTTCAATCTAAACGTGGATGCTCCGCCATTTGTGCCTTCTTTCGCTACCTTCGTAGCGCCTACTGGTCCCGTTAATCAGGATAAGACGGAAGATTTGCCCCAAGATTCCGATAAAAAAATGGACAAAACATCTGCCGGTATTATATAATTTTTATTTCTTCGCGTTAAATGCGTCACGCGAAAAAAGGAAACGTTTGGCTTCTTAAGCCTAGGTTTCTAAGCCTACTGCGCTTACTATCATGCCCAGATTGTCCACATGGCACCTTTAATCTCGGGCCTCGCGATTTCTTTATACACGTGCCAAATTAATTTCCATTAATTATATTCGTTTGTTTTCGGAGTTGTCTTAAAATCGAATCGTATAGCTTCATAAATGGCGTATAATTTAGCTTCAAATATGTTAGTGCAGTTAGAACCGTTATAGGTACCATGTTGGATGGAGAATATTAAGAAATGTTTCCTAGTTTAATCGTAGTTTTCCCCCATTTGCTAGAATCATCTCCTGCCAAATCTACGGTAGGAGTAATGGATGTTGAACCTCCTCCAGATAGCGGTGGATCTTTCAAAGAGGAGGAAGAATTTGATAATGAAGCGCCAGCTGGTAATAAAATCTTGCACAGTTTTGGGGAAAGGTTTAAGCACTAATATTGGCTTTTTTCTGAACAATTTTCTTATAAATAGATTGGGAAACGGTAGAAATTGGCGACGCAAATCTTGCGGATGATATCGATGAAGGAATGGAAGCCGATATTGTTGTAAAACCCAAAAAGAAAATAGCTAAACCCGAAGAAGAAGGTCCTAGAAAAGAACACGTTAATGTTGTATTTATTGGTCACGTGGACGCTGGCAAGTCAACCATAGGTGGTCAACTCTTGTAAGTATTTCAAAGGCGGGAACAAACTAAATTCTAACTGAAATTGTTCGCCGGGGTGATTCAATTTCTAGATATTTGACGGGAATGGTAGATAAGAGAACCTTAGAGAAATACGAACGAGAAGCTAAAGAAAAGAATCGCGAATCTTGGTACTTATCGTGGGCTTTAGATACTAACCAAGAAGAAAGAGACAAGGGAAAGACTGTCGAAGTAGGAAGAGCGTATTTCGAAACAGAGCACAAACATTTCACTTTACTGGATGCGCCTGGACATCGTAGTTTCGTACCAAATATGATTGGCGGAGCGTGTCAAGCTGATTTAGCGGTTTTAGTTATCTCGGCGAGGAAAGGGGAGTTTGAAACTGGTTTCGAAAGAGGGGGCCAAACTAGAGAACACGCTATGTTAGCCAAAACCGCCGGTGTTCGACATTTAGTAGTTTTGATTAATAAAATGGATGATCCTACAGTCGAGTGGTCGGAAGAAAGGTTATATTAAACCATTATTTTTTACTTTAAAATTGAGGGCTAATAAAGTAATCGAAATTAAGGTTCAACGAATGTAAGGATAAACTAATTCCGTACCTTAAAAAGTGTGGCTTCAATCCTAAAACCGACTTGACCTTTATGCCTTGCTCCGGATTGACGGGGAGCTTTCTAAGAGACGTAGCCGACGAATCGGAATGTTTGTGGTACAGAGGGCCTTCTTTTCTTCAATATATTGACGAATTACCCTCGTTGAATAGGCCCGTTGAAGGGCCCTTTAGGATGCCAGTTGTAGATAAATATAAGGTAACGAGGACTCGCTTAAAGTGACAACCTGATCTCAATTCTGGGTCTTTTAAAATATCTACGATTATTTTAGGATATGGGTACGGTGGTGCTTGGCAAAGTCGAATCTGGAATGACCAAAAGAAATCAACAACTAGTTCTAATGCCTAATAAAGTAAGATCAAACAAATAAATTAGTAGATGGGAAGTATTTTTTCTGATTCCTTATGTTAAAATATGGCCCCATGACTATTTATTACAATTTTGGAAACTAATTCTAGCCAATCAAATTTAGTTTCAGTATTGTAAATATTGTCATCTCCTTCATTTTCTTCAAAAATATAGATGGAGCCTTTGTTTTACAATAAGTTTTTAAACTTATTGCTAAGCCTAACCAAGTTTTTAAAGGGGTTGCTAAGCCTTACAAAGTTTTTGAAGGGATTGCTAAGCCTAACAAAGTTTTTAAAGGGATTGCTAAGCCTAACAAAGTTTTTAAAGGGATTGCTAAGCCTAACAAAGTTTTTAAAGGGATTGCTAAGCCTAACAAAGTTTTTAAAGGCATTGCTAAGCCTAACAAAGTTTTTAAAGGGATTGCTAAGCCTAACAAAGTTTTTAAAGGCATTGCTAAGCCTAACAAAGTTTTTAAAGGTGTTGCTAAGCCTAACAAAGTTTTACTAAGACAGAAATTTTCAAAAATCTGGGGGTTATATTTAATACCAAGGAATTGGAAAAAAAAAACGAATCTTCTTTTAAGCTAAGGGAATTAAAAATAATCTTATTTAGAAAGCGGTAGAGGTGCTACAACTTTTCTCGGATGAAGATGAAGTTTTATCCGCATCCTCGGGAGAAAATATTAAAATTAAATTGAAAGGGGTTGAAGAAGAAGTAAGTTTTATCGATATTAGGACCTTTTTTTCTTGCGGATTTAACAAAGAATATTCGTTTATCGCAGGAAGTTTCATCAGGTTTTGTTCTTTGCGACGCGAATGAACCTTGTAAGGTTGGAAAGATTTTCGATGCTCAGGTACAAACTTTCGTTACTTTTCTCATTCTTTTACAAGTACTTTACTAAGTTCTTAATTAGGTTGTTATCCTGGAGCACAAGTCCATTATCTGTCCGGGTTATAGCGCTGTACTCCATATTCACGCTGCCATTGAAGAATGTTCCGTTAAGGCTAGTATAAACTCGTTAAAATATTAACTTTAACCCCCATTTGCGTAATGTAACGTGTTATGTTTTGTATTTTTATAGAGTCTAATCTGTTTAATCGATAAGAAAAGCGGGGAAAAAAGCAAAACGCGGCCTCGATTCGTTAAACAAGATCAAATTGCGGTCATGAGATTGGAATGCGCCGGTGTTATCTGTATGGAACCGTTTAAAGAATTTCCTCAAATGGGTCGTTTTACTCTGAGAGATGAAGGTAATATTGTTTTATTATTTCAAGGATAGAATCTTTAATAGTTAGGCCTTGGTAGTTTTAAGCCGTATTCAGTTGATACGTTAGTAAGGTCTGTTATGGGCCAATAATCATTTCTAATGTTATTTCAATATTTCCCCGAAAAACTTTAACCAATCGAGAATTCTCAATTCCCGATAGAAGTATCGTTAATATTAGTTATTTGTAATTGAACTGGTCCTTAAAATTGAAAACCCTTTCCTTTAGGTCGGACAATCGCAATTGGTAAAGTGCTACGGCTTGTGGAATAAAATAAAAAGGGACTAATTTTTAAATTGTGAAAAAAAAAAGTGACAGTTTTGCTTTTGTGCTCTATGACTTTTTAAATAAAAAAAAATATAGCTCAACTGAGAAAAAAAAACTTAAAACTCTTAAGGATGAGGTTTTTGTTTCGTGTTTTCGACCCAAAAACCTTAAACTTATAGAATTTTTCTACTAAAAAAATGAGCGATACAAAAGATGTATAAAAAAAGAAATACCAACTAAAATCAAGTGGGCGTTTAAAAGATACAGGACCAAAATTAATTTATCCAAAGCATTCTTTCTCGTCTCTCTCAGGAAATGGAAGGAAATTAGTCCCATCTCTTTTTCCTGCCTCCTCCCGATGGAGTCAAAGGATTAAAAAGAAATACAACGTAATATTTGGATTTAGGGAAAATAATTATATATTTTTTTCATCGTTAGGTGAACGAACGAATAAAATATGTTTCAAATAATACTTATTAAAATATCTGACGCTAAGGGGACATACGCGCTCGGTTCCGTAAAGAATATCTTGTGAAAAATCGGGTTTTTAATTTTGTTAAGCCTAACGAGACTCATTTTGAAACTAGGGTTATGTTTTGGTGGCTTGTTAAAACAGTGACGTCATTGGAAAACAAGTATAGCGAGCCATAATATAGGTTTTGTTAAGCCTAGTGATTTGGTTTTGAAACTATGATTGACTTCCTGGATTGTTAATCTTGTTGAGGCAGTGACGTAAAAGAAGCAAATGGATTAAGCATTATATCTTATCATTTAACAATTAAAGGAATGATTAAAGTTAATAAGGATGATTAAAATGGTTGAATTTGATTTTTTTTTTAACAATTAAAGGGTTAGTTACCCCAATATATTTGAAGAAAAGTAAGAAAGATTGAAGGTAATAACATTTTTAATCATTCTTAACTTTAAAATATATTGAGGTAACTAACCCTTTGAATTTCATAAACTAAAGGGTTAGTAACCCTAATATATTTGAAAACTTGTTAAATCGCGTAATTTACTAAATTATGTTTTATAAGAAAGAAATTATGAATATAACTCTTAAATTTGATTGGTTAATAACTTTGTTCTAGGTTTAATCTAAATCAGACCCATTTTTGTAAATCTTTCTCGTTAAAAACCACGATTTTTCACAAATATACTTTACAGTGATTGTATATTTATAATAACTCTGCCAATTCTAATGTGCTGGTAAAAAAAAAACATTGCTTGTACAGCCTTCCGTAAAATGAAATTTTTCCTCATTTGTGTGAAATCTTTCTTACATGAAAGGGAAAAAAAATTTAATATCTACAATGAAATTGTTTTTTTTTTTTTTTTTTTTTTTTGTTAGTTGGGAAACGGGACAAAGAAATAAATTATTTCGTTTAAAATATTAATTTTATAGAATAATATCCTTGAAGTTATTGAAAAGCACCCGCTTTGAAAATATGATCAACCTTTAATCTCAATCGGGGTTTCCTTAAACGCTGGTCCCCCTAAAACCCCAACGAGATCGTATAGGTATTAAGAAAAGATTAATAAAAGTTGTTACTTTTCTAATTATTTTGTCGTTTTTTTATAATTATCATACGTTTATGAAAGAGGGCGGGTCTTCTTTTGGGTCTAGACTTACAATCCAGATTAAATTAATCACGAATTTATTGATTTAATCCTGATTTAATCGGTTTTAATCTTCCAAATACGTAAACTTAATTACGAGCTTGATTTGCCCCTCTAAAGTAATCGATTCAAAACCTTTGATTTTAAATCATATTTAATGGAAAAAACAACTAATTTTATCCAAATACGTATTCTTTAACGTATACTAATACTACGAGATGATTAAAAATGTTAATAATTTATATTTACCGCATTTTATGCCTCTAATAAGAGAGCGCAACCGGCCAAAATCCATTTTGCCGCTTTTTCCTTTGTTGGAAGATCAAAAGTCCAAATATACGTTGGTCCCCTTTGTCTCGTTCTATATAAAGGGCAGTGGTAGACGTGACTAGCTTCCTTCATGTCGGCTAAAACGGCTCGTACAAAAACAACGGGCATGGGACAATGCAGTTCTTTCATAGGTGATACCATTATTTGACCCGTATTTGAATCCCAACTGGCTCCCTATAAAGTTAGCCATTAAAACATTACCAAGAACTCCTTTATAATCAGAGAACGTACGAAGAGGGACCTCTAGTTTCTACGTCTTTTGAAAGGAGTAATTTAAGATTTATTCAATAGGGGTCGCTTAAAGCTTATCACTCTAGGAAGGAGCTAAGAGAAAAATATGAATACGGTGATGGGAAAGAACTGAAACCTCTAGCTTTGTACTTTCTTGAGTAATCAAAAAGTTCTTCATCTTACCTCCAAGTAAAGTCCGTGAATGTAGGCCCCTTCTCTAGGAGGTCCGCTAAACTCTTCGCGTCCTTTCTTCGTTACGTCACACTGAAGCGTCATATGATCCAAAGGCATATTGCTTCGTCGAGCCCACGTCTGCATTACAGCAGTCAAAAATGACTGCGGGTTAAACAATCCGGAAAGCCAAACTGTTGACGGTAAATTGAAATCTGACGTCCAATGATCAAGATCTGCGTTAAAATTAGAACTAAACCTATTTAGCTTTCTAATTTTATAACCCCATGATTTTGCGGTATTGTTTCTTACCTTTTATTCTAAGTAAAAGATTGGCGTACCAACTAGATAACCCGAGCATGGACGGATAAGCCTTTCTACTCCAAGTTAATGGTATTCTGTCGAGAAATAGCGCATTTCCTAGTTCTTCCATTTCAGCGGTTATCGTTAACTCCCCCTGGTGCGAAACTTAATTAGTTTTATTTTATCCTAAATTCTTAAATTCCATCGTACTTTTAGTCCTAAATCAAGTTCTCTCAGACTATCTCGTATCTCCTTAGTTAAAATATTCATTCTTTCGCATTCTTGCAAAGCTACGACAACGTACGGCGTCTTTTCTTCGCTTTTACCCACGAGATCCGACATATTAAACTCTTCCGGTAGTTTTTCTAATATATCGTCTATGGTTTGCTTAATCTAATTGGCGATAAATAAATTATTTCGGATGTTTCGATGAAATTGGATTTGTTCTAAAAAACTTACTTTTTCTTCCCGCCTGAGCGTAACGTTGGAATTATCAGAACTGACAGCCATCGATCCGGGTGAAACGGCGCTAGTGTTAGGTAGACATCTAGGTTGAAGAAGTAGTAAAGTTTGGAAAAGGTTGGAAGAGGTTTGGGCCATGAAACGAATCTCGGCGTTTGGATGAAGACCGTATAAGAGGGGGCTTTCAGGGGGAAGACGCGTGTTGACGTATTTAAGGTAACCATTGTAATCAACGTTTGGTGGTGCTGGGAATCCAGGTGCCAGCATTAGTTCGCCATCCAACTTAAAATTATATTATTTCAACGATCCATTCGGATATAAACTTGCACCATTTTGATATCCAAAAATCGTTTTCTTACCTGCGAGGGCTGAAGATACTCCTCCAAGTAAGTATTACAAAGTCTCCTATCCCAATCATCGGTAATATGCCCACCGTACATAATCTCGCCAAAGAGAAACCGGAGATCTTGCCACGGGATTTTGTTGCTGTTCTCTAAATAATTATAAAGAACGTTGGCGCTGATGGTCAAGTCGCCAGAGTTAAACGGATAAGATCGATTCCATCCTTGAGTCCCAAAACGTCGTCGTTCAGTCACAACAGCGTGAAAGTAACACAGCGAGAATAGGATACTTTTAAACTCCAGTTCGCGACTACATCGTTCCATAGTTTCCTGTTCAATTTGAAGTTTGTGGACAATCATGACACGGGTAACAGATTTAACTAATTACCTGGGAAAAGAAACTTAGGGCTTTTCGAAGATTAGCTTTCATTCCGGTTGGAGGTTCATTCGTCATTTTTATCGACGATTCGAGAAGTCCTTGCGGAATACGTTTCTCTTCGCCGAATCCCAAATCTAAAGCTAAATCTGATGGGGTATCGTACGGTTCGCAACTCATGAACAACCTGAAATTAGGATGAAGCAAATTATCATCATCTGGGTCGATTACGTCCTTCTCGCCAGCCACCACCGCTTGTTGCAATTGTTCGACTTTCTTCTCGAGACGTCCGAGCCATTGTCCCACTAAATGAATGTTCTATTAAAATGGAATTTTAATATAGCAATCAGTAACCAAGAAGGACACGCGCGCGTTTATTTATAAGTTACCTGTAATACGACCCAATGACCTTGAACTCTAGCGTGATCTAAAGCTTTTTCAGCAACAGATTCTTGTCCTTGTCCCAAAGATATTGAATGCAGATTATTGAGGGCTGTCGTATAGCCTTTCTTCTTGCCGTAAGCTTCAACTTCGAGTATGGGATTGATTCCCGGTGATAGGATAAAGAACATTGGGGTTAGAGCGTCAGATTCCTCGAACGATTGAGCAAAATCAAAATTTTGTCTCTCTATGTATTTTGGGCCGAGATATTCTTGCACGAATTGTCTGCGAACAATGATTTTACAACTGACTTATCTTGGAAAAACAAATTAACATTAACTTACATAACAGAGTGCGTCATTCTATCGGGTCTCAAACATCTTAGAATACACATTCTTTGCAAAAGGCTTTTATTTTTCCAATCTTGCGGTAGTTTTTCTTCTTCCGGCGCGTCAGAATCAGCGATTTTCTTCCATCTTTTCCAAGAACTTTCAATATCTCGATCGAGAAGCTGAAATTCTTCTAAATTTGACAGCATCTAAGAGGTATTTTGTATCTTAAAATCATAAACTTACAAGCCCTATAAGACCCAAATTCATAAAATGGAAAAAAATTGGGGATAACAACTAAAAACATGATGACAAGAAGCCAAACCTCGACAATAATTATCACTATAAAACTCTAAGCCTTATCTGAGGTTCCCCAAAAATCGTATATATTTTATTAGAGTTGTCATTTAAGTTTAAAAAATAACGCTGCATTCTCCCTTTTAATATATCCGTAAGCCTAATCCCGTCATTCGCGCGAGTGTTTTGCTATTTTATTGTGAGACTAGACCTTCACGTTTTCTTCAGGTTATTTAGTTTTTATTAAATTTTGTGAGACTTGACTTTTTTTGTATTTTTCCCGATTTTCTGTGAGACTTAACCTTTTTCGTTATTATCAACTTAAGCCTAAAACCCCAAGGATTGGCTTAAAAATTGCGATCCAGGCGTTGCCTTTGATTGTAAATGTTTTTACCTTTAAGCATTGGGCTCTTAACAATTTGTCATTAAAGGGATGATGAAGTGTAACATTTTATTAAAGATGAAAAATCATATACCTTTATAGCTCCCCAATTGTAATTCGGTATAAATTCCACAGGACTCGTAATGTTTGGTTGAGAAGGAAATCTCATTAAAAAATCTAATTCCAGAGGATCAATATCTTGATTTTTAGCTAAAATCTATCAAAGGCGAAGTAAAGCTCTTACATAAGTTATCAGACATAAAAGAATGAGACGATATTTTACTTGAAAAGTCATTTGAGCGACCAAAGTTAACTTATCCCTTTCAAACAATCCTCTCGAAGTGTAGAGGAAAACCGAATGAGTTAGTGATTCAATTAGTGTCGTAACTCGTTCCTTTACAGCCGTTGAATCGTTTGTTTCACCTTCCGAGGCGGCTACTAACTCATTATCTCGTGTACAATTACTATTATCGGCGTTTATTTCGGTAATTGCATTGGCCCTATCGATTGCTTTGTGAAAAATAGAATTGAAAGCCTGAAAAATATCATTTTCTTAGTCAGTTTTTCATGTTTCGCTTTAATTTTACGTATAAACTAACTAACCTTCAATGAAAACTGGTACAAAGGATTTATTTTGTACAGTTCTTTGAGAATAAAATACAACAAAGCTCCCCTAGAAGCAACGGGCCTGTAAATTTCTCTAGCTTCGTTGATCTGAGATTCAGTTTCCTTCGTTTGAGCAACTTTAGCTTCAACTTCGGCGGCGGTTGCTTTAGTACTCTCTAAACTTTCAACAAGGGTCGAATCGCCTAAGAAATTACCTTCGGCCGCCGAAAGCCGCATCAGTAAAGAATCTTCAAGCTCTTTTAGTAAAATTTTGAAGTCGTTTTGTTGTTTTGTCAAAGTAGCCTAAACGTATTTTTGGATTAGAGTTCATCCAGGAACTGACAAACACTAGAAAAACCTGAGACTAAATGGACAAGGGACCTGAGACTAAATGGATAAGTTGGACCTGAGACTAAATGGACAAGTTGGACCTGAGACTAAATGGACAAGTTGGACCTGAGACTAAATGGACAAGTTGGACCTGAGACTAAATGGACAAGGGACCTGAAACTAAATGGACAAGGGACCTGAAACTAAATGGACA
The DNA here is from genome assembly GCA_963920705.1 of Odiellus spinosus. Lineage (NCBI taxonomy): Eukaryota > Metazoa > Arthropoda > Arachnida > Opiliones > Phalangiidae > Odiellus > Odiellus spinosus. The sequence goes on from OY987238.1 coordinate 14,290,436, forward strand.
AGGGACCTGAAACTAAATGGACAAGGGACCTGAAACTAAATGGACAAGGGACCTGAGACTAAATGAACAGGGGACCTGAGACTAAATGGACAAGGGACCTGAAACTAAATAGACAAGGGACCAAATATAGGGCACAGGACCAAATTAATACAATGGGGATCAGATAAACTTACCTTTTGTTTCTCCAGATCGGGTCTTTCTTTGCTAACAACTTCGGCCAATAACTGTTCTTCTAGCCCATCTTGGGTGACGGTGAAGTTAATAAGCGCGGTTTGGGCTTGCAATTCTGGTTTATAATGAGGATTTGAGTATTTTGTATGAAGAACTAATTTAAAAGCGTCATCGTAATCAATTTCCTTATCCCCGATTCTAATTGCTCGTCCTCTTTTGATGGTGTTGCGTCCGACCAACGAATCTAAAACGGGGTCAATATGTTCCCCAATGTTTTCCAAGAGAACGACTTTTCCCATACTAACACCATTTTCGATGCTTTCAATATAACTACGAGAAATTGTTCAAGTTAATGTTTATATTATGGAAATATTAGCGTAGGTTAATATAGAAATAAACTTACAATTTCTGTCCAATCCTGATGGTTTTTAATCTATCTTCGTATTTAGATTTGACCCATTTAACCCCTTGTAACTGGGGGTCAATAATGAGAGCCCAACGTTCGGAATTCATGAAGATGGCAGCATTTTCAACAGATATTCGATCTCCTGGTAAACCTTCGTTATTCCATTCAGCGATGGTTGCATCGTCAGTTAACAGATTAATTGGATCCAAATCATTTGAAATGAAGATTTTATTCTAAAAATTTAAATAAGGTATTTATATCACGTTGCATTCTCCCTTTAATTATAAAGCTTACGTTTTCTTTGAAAAATGGTAGCCAATAGTTTTCAAGAAGAAGATTTCTATAATATTTGCTGAAACAACCGAGATACGAAACAAAAGCGGCTGCCACTAAAACATCTCCGATTAAAGTTTCTTCTTTGAGTTTAAATTCGTTAACAGCTTTTCCCCATCGAACTTTTTCAGACGCGAGTCCATCTACCATTCTATTAGCCAAAGCAATTGTAGCGCTAGTTTCTTCAGCCTCTCGTTGACAACGCATTTTTTCGGCTAATGCCGCTTCGTATTGTTTAGTTAAACTAGCTAAAGTTTCTTCTAAACACTAAAATTATGCGAATTGAAATTTATTGCATTAAAGATGAGGCCATAACATTGAACACTGTCACGTTCACTTAATACTCATAAGTTACGTAATATAAGTATGATCCTTGCCATTGTTTCAACGCGATTAAGATCTAGCTACATTCAGACTAGAGTATACGAATCGATTTTAAGCAATTGCACTTGGAAACACTACATTACACTAAGTTTTTCACTAATTGTCATACTTACCTATATTATTTAACTTATGGTAGCTGTTATTAATTCAAAAAGTGTTTATCATACCTTGATTTTCAAAGTAATGTCATTAAGTTTCTCCGTGGCCGCTTGTAATTCAGCATTTGCTACTTCAAGAGCTCTTCTTTTTGGTTCCACGTCACAATAAACTTCGTAAAATTTCACAATATTCACGACCCAAGAACAGAGGCCAGATGCCGCGAAAGATTTTCCAGCTACTGTTTCGGGTTTGAAATCGGGGTTTTCTAAATACGGTTGAATTGCTTTAAGACAATTTTCGTGAATGTGTTCTTTGTCAAAATTCACCAGAGAATCCAAAAAAGCATCGACCTAAAATAATTATCATTTAAAAGTTCTAAAAATAATTGGTTCGAATTTTATGACGATATAACCTTTGACATCATGCTTTTCGCAGATCTCCAACTTCGATCTTTGGGAATTTTTCCATCGGAAGCTAATAGAACCATTACTGCAGCAACTACATTAGTTACGGCGGGTGGCGGTGAACCGAATGATTTAAGTTCAGTTAAATTTAACTTAAAAGAAATGAAAACATAAAAAATTAACGATAATTATCTTAAGAAATGTATGATTAAAGGGAGAATGCAACCTAACAACAAGTGATATTTTATCGATTCCTTATTGTTTAAATAGGAATAATCCACTACTGAAAATATTTACAAACAAATATTAAACTAAAAATAAATTTAAAACTTACCCTGAAAATAGGCTTATGGGATTCATGGAGCTCCTGATTTCCTCGCGTGTAAGGTCTAGCGACCAATCGCGCGCGACGTAAGTCTCGTGGAGATCTCGCGTGAACGACGGGCCTTCGCTCATTGGTCGCTAGATCTTACACGGACGCGATTCAGGATCTCCGTGAATCCCGCTAAGCCTATTTTCAGGGTAACTTTCAAATTTATTTCTAGTTTAATATTTGCATTGTAAACTTTTTATCGATGGGTTAGGCCTATTTAAACAATAAGGAATCGATAGAAAATCACTTGTAATTAGGTTGCATTCTCCCTTTAAGTACTTTTACGATAAAGACCGCGCGAAAGTGATCTTTCGCCTCAATTTAAAGTGATGCTGTCACAATTTTTATAAAAGAAATTCATTCTAATATCATATGGAGATGAACTTACTTTGTTGAGGGTGTTTAAGGCTTCCCTGGCTGCTATGAGGTTAGGTTCCGCTTTAACTAGATCTTCGTGGCAATCTTTCTGTTTTCTGGACACTTCTTCACTCTTTTTAGCGACTCTTTCTTCCTCTTCGGAGGCGATAGCTTTTTCTGCAGTTACTTTCACAGTCTCTTCGTGAACGATAGCGATAAGTTTATCGGAATCTTCGTTTCTTTTTTGTAACTCTTCCTCTTGCGAAGCTAATTTTATTTTTAGTTCGTCAACTTGTTCAGAGGTTGATTGTAATTTCTTCAACCCAATTTCTAATCTATCAATTTGCATTTCAAACTCGTTCTTTTTCTTTCGAAGTAAATGTTTGTAAAGGTTGATTTGTTCCAAAAATGTCTTAGGGGTTGTGTAATTGTACCGACCTTCAGCCAGAAGGTAAATTTCATTTACACGATTTACGGATAAATGCGCGAATGCCATAAATTCGGCAACGTAAGGTGACGTGTCAATCTGATTTGAAAATATATAAATTTATGATGAATTCATTGCCAAGAATTATGAATTATATTAAAACAAATCAAATACTAACTGGAACCATATCAGAATCACTCAAAAATCTTTGACTGACTGATATTAGAGCCTCTTTAGGCCACGGATGAAACCAATCAATGGTTGTGCAATTTACAATCGCTGGGAATTTTCGACTTCGTACTCGTAATGTTGAACCAACGGGTGAAAAACAAAGTACAACCTATACCGTGTTGATATTTAGGGTTCAACTTTGGGTGATTAACAACAGAATTAAAGGGAAACTTGGAGCTAAAAATAAATTCAATGGTTCTATTCTTAGCTCCAAGTTTAAATTTAAATGTTTTTCACCTTCAACTGTCTAGCAATTCTATCAACAAAAAGTTTCCAACAATTTTCTCTAGTGTCAGGTAACCCGCTGCTTTTTACTTCATTTCTCAAAGCGGAGACAACGTTTTCAACTTCGTCATCGGTCAAAAGATCCGGGATTTCGCCCGATGCCAAGAAGCTATTTATGGGCACTAAGAAATTCTCATCTACAATATGGGCATCCGTTAATAACAGCATAACGCCGATATTTTTTTGCCCAGTTTTTAATTGTAGAGCGGCTAGATCAGCCTAAAATGTTAATTTATTAATTTATTTTTTATAAAATTAACTCTTAATTAACCGCTAATTGGTACCTTTAAATCAATCAGACTGTATTCTTTGTGAAGAGATATTTGAAAAACGTCTAAATTGTTTATGTACGCCGCTAATCTAGCTACAGACTGTTTTCCACTTCCTCCTACACCAACTAGAAGCGCGTTACCTCTAGGACCTTGTAGAATTCGACTAATTCTACAACTATATTAAATAATGAATAAAAACATTAATTTTTAATGAAAAAATAAGGAATTGGGTCTACCCTATAACATCAATTTACAAAAACCACGGTTACCAAATACCATCTAACCAGCACCTTCGTTTCTGTGGTTGCAATTTATGATCATTATATTGCATACATTATGCAGGCAGTAATTGGGAATACATGTACTAGAAAGGGTTATTATAGCTACGGTCACACTAGCATATCTAAATCGATTTGAAACGGTAAAATCAAACCAATATTCAAATCGCTAGGAATAGCTTTAAGCGTCACGCGTTATCCTTATAAATCGATTTATCGTAGCTTCATCTATCGGTTGTTGAAACCAGCCGAATCGGTACGAAACTGGTTCCCGAAGCAGTTTCAAGAATCAAATTGATTCGAGAAAAGACGGTTTCCCGTTTAAATCGATTCCTAGCTGCCTAGTGTGAACGCGGCTTTTGGGTAACCGCTGTAATTAAGGATATGGCTTCCCAAAGGAATTAATGACTTACATATGTCTCATGGCGTCTTCAAACAATACTAGATTCATCCCAGGATTCACTTCGTTGTAAGATTTAAGGGCTTCTTGTAGGACGTTTTGTAATTGAGACCAAGTTGTGATAGGCGAGTATTTCGGTTGTCCTAATCCGTTACAATAATGAAAATAAACCGAAGGATCTTGCAAAATACTTTCTTCCGGTTCATCGATATTTTTCTTAATCACTTCAATTTGCATTTTGTTAAAACTTTCCATGTCTTTCTCATCAACTAATTTGTCACGATATACTCGTTGAGATTCGTGCGACCATAAACGAATCAAATCGGGAAATGTTTTCACAACATCGTTGGTACTGAACAATAATCCCTATGATAAAGATTAACATTAGCATGTTAAAGAGAGTGTGAAGTGGAATATTTAGTGATTTTTTTTATTGATTCTACGATTAAAAATAAAACTAGTTCGGACATTAAAATGTATTTGTTTAAATTGTGCAAAACAAATCGGAAAGATTCGGATTTTGGCATTTAATTAAAAGTAGAACCTTTGACCAATCAAAAGACTCGTACCTTTTGCTTCGTGAAATATTCCCCGCGACACTCGCTGTGGTACGCGCGTGAAATTAACCAAGAATAAGATTTGGAGAGATTCAAATAGTGAATGTCACAGAAAGTGTCGCTGGGGTTTTATGAAGAAAAAGTTACAGTCAGAGGTTCTACTTTTTATTCTAGAATCTCTCCAACGCAATTTTATTTTTAGAAACAGAATAAATAAAAAAAATCTTATTCCTCTTCACCCTCACTTTAATACACAAAGTTCTAAAACATATTCTGGTTCTTGTATCAACCAGAAGCCGATGAAACCCTCCTTTGAAGTCTATTACTCCCGGGTCTTGTCTACCCCTCTCTGTATGGGTTATTCTGAAAAGGCACGATTCGTACGCCTCCTAACGGTAGATATTTTCGAAGCGGGAGTTCGTCCAGAGAATATCTCAAGCAGCCTTGGAGTACGTCAACCAAACGTCGTCGTTTGTGGAGAGAGAGAATTTCCAATTTTCCGTAGACAGGGGGGATGAAGTAGGACCCCTTCTAACTCGTAAAATTGTGAATTTTAACCATACAGAGAGGAGCGCTATATGGAACATTGGAGTAGTAGACTTCAAAGGAGGGTTTCATCGGCTTCTGTATCAACGTAAGGTTTTTTCCAGATCTCTATGAAACAATAGATAATAAATTAACGGTACCTGAAATATATTGGACAAATCCCTCATATTAAAGATATAATGAAATCTCGATGTGCTGGGTAGAAAAGTTTGAGACACTTTTTGATGCAAGGTTAAAGAAGCGGACACTAAAGTCGCGATATTTCTTTGTACAAGTTGAGCGAAATCATTAACTGGATTTTCCAAATGAGCTTTCAAAATGGATCCATATATGACAGAGAGAGATTCGAAACTTGGATTATTGACCGCAAAAACGCAAAAATGTCGCTGTAATCTCGGATTAATGGTGAAACTACCGGCTGTAGGGTTCATGCAAGTGACGTACTGACAGTAATGAATGTCTTTCAGGGTCAGTTTGACCCTATCGTACCAATGACCGTAATCTAAATGTTGTCTTATTAAAGTATGAGGTTGTACCGTTCCATAATCATCAACTTCCGGCATATTCATGTCGTCGATGAAATAAACTAATTTCTTTTTTCCAGGAGGACCGTAATTACGACCAGCTTTCTTTTCGAGTGGTTTTTCGAGAATTTTTTGCAACATCGAAGAACTCGTATAGAAATTAAAGGGTACGCGAGTTACTAAGTAACTATCACTGGGTAATTCTTTTAGTTTCGAGTTGATCATTAATGTTTTACCACTTCCGGCGTGACCGACTAACATAACCGGATGTCGCTTCTCCATGAGTAAATCTATGAAATAACGTAAGCGAACAGTTTCCGCCGTTGGAACCAAAGTTGCCTGGAAATTGAACAATATATAACAAAACCTCGCGTTCATAAGCTTCCTCTAACGGCAAACGTACGAACACGCGCGTATTCTTTATCCATTTACAGCCAAGTACGTGGTTTGTTCCTACTTTTACCAACCCTATTTCGGCCGTTAGAGGACTATTATCTATTAGATAAGACTGGAACAAATTCTTACCTGCAAAGGAACTTGTTCGAAATTAAAAAGGGAAGCTTCGATTAAAGGTTTCGTCACCCAAGGCTCGAAGGTTTTGGACATAGGATCAATGCAGTAATCAAAAATGGTTCCGTTTGAAGGAAAACGAATGTATTTGAATTCGCTAGTCCACCATTTTGAAAACTCGGCCCGATAATTTAATAGATGGTCTTGATATAAACCGGCACCGAAAGCCCAAATACAAGCGAAGACAAAATACTGTTCGTATAATTCTTTTGGACTGTCTGAAGGAATATTTTCCGGCGTCAATAGAGAGTCCAACAAGTAGCAGAGCATCTAAGAATAAAACAAGCTGAGGTGGTGGACTTTTGCTATCATATGTATATAGTCATACCTGGACGTGAGCTATTTCCGGTATGGGTACCACTTTTTTAAAACGGGCTTTAAGCATGTCCAAACAAACGGGTACGTATTTATCAAATAGAATGACTAAATTAGCTTTTTCGGATTGCACCTCCCTTCCCTCAATCCACGAATTTAAATACAAACTCCAGCTAAGTTCGGTTGGATTCAAGTACAATATTCCGGCTCGAGATACCGTAGCCGGTGTTGCTGTTTTCAAAGATCCAATTTCGAATAACAATCTCATCGTTGGTGTCAACGCTATTCTTTCGTTACTAGCTAGTGTTAAGACTTTATTGTCATCCATGACGCTGTTTAAAGATTCAATCCATAGAGGATCGATGTCACCGTCTAAAATAATCCATTTGGGTCCGTCTCCTGATAGATTTGCTAAGTCTCTTATCAAAACTGATAGAAGACCTAAGATTTGACAAATTTTTAGTTTCACTATCATTAATAGATGAAGTTGAGTAAAAAAAACCTGGCGCGCGTTCATAGGCTTCCTCTAACGGCAAACATTCTATGGCCAAAGTAAGAATTAACAAAACCACCCGCGGGTCTGTCACGCATGATGGTTTTGTTAGTTGAACGCCTGTCAGGGTTTTTTATTCATGTGTCCATTGTTAAGTTAAGAGTCATAGGTAATATACCATCTTTCCATTCTCTAGTTTGTGGATTAATTGCGCCAAATAATTCGTCATTAGTAACGACTTTAGGGTTTAAATCGTAACAAATCGGACGTTTTTTTAAATTTTGATACGTTTTGAACAACGTTTTTAAAACTTGAGTTTTTCCGGTTCCAGAACTTCCAATTACGAAAACGGAATGTCTAACTTGTAGCAATTCTTCCAATTGAACAACTTTGAGGATAAAATTTTCTTCCGGTTGAAGTTTTAAGTCCGTTGCGGCTTGACGCACGCTGTCTTCGAATTGACTGTCTTTTTTACGAGGGACATCGAGTGTTGGAAAAAGATCCCCGATCAGGCCCAAAAACACAGGAATGTCGTCCGATACAATTTTTGGTAAGTTAAAATCTCTCAAAGCTCTCATGAGAATCTAACGAAAAAGAGCGAGATTATTTGTGATGGGGTGAAGATTATTTGCGCTGGGTTGAAGATTATAATTTGTGCTGCGTTGAAGATAATTTGTGCCGCGTTGAAGATAATTTGTGCTTGGTTTCAGATAAGTTGTGCTGGGTTGAAGATAATTTGTGTTGGGTTGAAGTTAAGTTGCTCTTAGTTGAAGATTATAATTTGTGCTGGGTTGAAGATTATAATTTGTGCTGGGTTGAAGATTATAATTTGTGCTGGGTTGAAGATTATAATTTGTGCTGGGTTGAAGATTATAATTTGTGCTGGGTTGAAGATTATAATTTGTGCTGGGTTGAAGATTATAATTTGTGCTGGGTTGAAGATTATAATTTGTGCTGGGTTGAAGATTATAATTTGTGCTGGGTTGAAGATTATAATTTGTGCTGGGTTGAAGATTATAATTTGTGCTGGGTTGAAGATTATAATTTGTGCTGGGTTGAAGATTATAATTTGTGCTGGGTTGAAGATTATAATTTGTGCTGGGTTGAAGATTATAATTTGTGCTGGGTTGAAGATTATAATTTGTGCTGGGTTGAAGATTATAATTTGTGCTGGATTGAAGATTATAATTTGTGCTGGATTGAAGATAATCTGTGCTGTGTTTGAGATTTTTTTGTGCTGGGTTGAAATCAATGAGCCCTAAGCAATTCACCTGTTCTTCGGGTCTATCAGGATCATCTCTTTTTAAAGTTCCAGCAACGACCAGAACAGATTTAATGGCTCTTAAACCCCAATCGTAATGATCTTGTTTCGACAGAAGTTCTTGACATAGCGTGTACAGTGTAATAAATTTTCTAGCAAGAGGTTTCGCTTGAATAAAACCTTCAGCTACGAGCATGATTTCGCAAATCAATTCGTAATCGGGTACAACCATGGCGCATGGTCTAAATAATATTTCATCCTTTTAAATTACGAGTAATTAGAAGTAGGGGTAATTGTCAATTACCTAAATAAGGATTTTAAATTTTCAGGAAGTTCGGCTCTTCCAGCGTATCCTGGATTCATGGTAACAAATATTCCTACAGAAGGTTTTAAGGGGATTTCTTCACCAAAAAAATTGAATATCTTCTTCTTATCTCTTAGTGCATCTTGGACACATTTAACCTTGAAACATTCTACTTTTCACACATGATTCTTTGAGCATAAACCATCAAAATTCTTACTTGTACAGCAATAACCGAGAGAACTTCGACCGCGATTCTATTGAACTCGTCAAAACAACCCCAAGCGCCAGTTTGCGCTAAGCCTTTGTAAATGCTACCGCAAGATCGATAATCCATTTGTTCGGAACAATTGAAGACATAAACCATACATCCAAGAGCCCGTCCCAAGTCTTTCGTAGTTTCCGTTTTACCAGTACCAGCTGGGCCAGCGGGGGCACCACCCATAATCAAATGTAACGACTGCGTTAAAGTGATATAGCAACGATCGGTTAACGGCGTTATGACCAATCTAGGGGTATTCCCTAAATATTCGTAGCTGTATTTAAATTCAGCGTCGCATATATTTCCGTAACAGTCATTTTTTCCATCGTTTTCAGTGGCGTTAATGTCACCAAGATCAGTGGCTCGACCCCAACGATGTCGAAGTTGAGATTGCCAAAGAAATTCGCTGCTACTCTCAATTTTTTGAGATATTATTTTTGCAACAACATCACTTTAATAAAAAGTCAAATAAAAAATGTACCTCTTTTAATCAAAATGTAGAAATGACCGCCAACTCACCACACACTTACTAACGTTAGTTATGGACTATTAAGGACCCGGGGAGTTCACAAAAAAATAGTAAAAAAATCTAAGCCTAGAGGAAGCGTGAGAAAAATGTATTTGAAATTTTCAAGTCTTCTTGTTAAAATCTAAATACATTTTTTCCGAAAATTCCCGCTGGTAGAAGATTTTTAAGTATTTTTTCTTAACTCCCCTGGTCCTAATTAATCTATAACCATCGTTACTTAGTGGGGAATCCGTTTGTGGTCATCGAACCCCAAAAAAACGTCAAACTTACCGACAATGCACATCTATAGTACATAAAGTCATCACTTTTTGCCTATCACTTGGACTTAAATCTCCTAACAATAGAGCGATTAAGGCATTTAGTTGTTGAACCTCTTTTTTATTATATTCCTTCAAGGCACTATCGTAACCTTCCTCTAATCGTAAAAAGGCCGTATTTACTTCCGAGGCCCACCAAATCTGACTTCCGGTCAAAGCAATTTGTGCCGGATATTCCATGATCCATTTTTCACGCGGTTTTTCCTCGTAAGAATTAACAGCAGTTTCTAAACATTTCCTAACAGTCGATCTCATTGTTTCCAAAATCGAAGATAGCCAGCATTCAACAGGCCCTTCGCAAATACAAGGCGTATCAAATTCAACGTATTCTCCATCTTTGCTGTACATGCCGATAGCTTCTTTAGCAGCGTCTTTTTTAAATTTTAATTGGGCCAAAGCGTCGAATAATTTATTCATGTGACGTAGTACCTATTTGGTGTAAAAAAGGTTTCGCTAACATAAGCTATACGGTCACACTACCATTTTTTTAATCGATTTGAAACGATATTCAATCGCCATTAATCGTTTTAAGCGTTATCTTTATAAATCAATTTATCGGTTGTTGAAACCAAATCGGTACGAAACTGGTTCCCGAAGCAGTTCGAGAAATCGAATCAAATCGATTCTGAAAAAGACGGTTTCCCAATCACACGACTCTAGCGAAGCGATTTGAAAGAGTTTAAATCGATTTTAAGGCCTAGTATGAACGCGGGAGCCTCAAAATGGTTTGTAAAAAGACACTTACTTGCAATGGATGGTTGCCGTTTGATAAAATATCTAGCAAATCGACTGAAGATACGAAATAAAAACGGGGAAACGCTAGACGTTTGGTTTCCAAGTACTCGGCTAAGGCTTTTTCGCAGATGGCCAATTGTACTTGTAATGATTCCAGATTTTCACACAATCCTGGATGATTAGTCATTGATATCACGTTGGTATTCTCTTGAACCCAAGTTAAAAGACTTCGAAACTTTGTATCGATACTTTCAAATCTGTAAAAAAAATCGAGTCAGGAAACAGGATCATTGGAAAAAAAGTCTTATAACCTTTTCGTGTCCTCAGGGAGTTGGGCACGTATATCTTCGGAACTAATAAAGATGCTTTCTAAATGGGACCAAGTACTTTGAACTTCGAACCATAGACTAATAATTTGATCAGCTACTGATAATTTCTTTTGCCACGAAGATATGTCTTCGAGGAAATGAGTGATGTACTTAGATGTCATGAGATTCTGCAGTTGAACTTGATTATCTTCGAGCGTTTCGATAAGTTCTTCGGTGGCTTTGAGCATGGGTAATCCGGTTGCTTGATGAATCTCGCAACTGAATGACATGCTAGACCATGTCTGATCTAATTCTTTTAACACTTTTTCCATTCCCATTTCTTTAACGGCTCTATCGACAATAGTTTTAACGTCGTCTTCGAATTTATGTAAATTTAAGGATAACAGTTCTTCTAAGGTCGAAGTTGAACTCATTGTGAAAGTAACCTAAGAGTAATTGATCGTTAATTAAGTAAATCCACCACGTTTTAAAACTTACCTTAGTTGTATGCATTAACTGTTGCCAATGTCTTTCCCTAACGGCTGAATTTTGAAGCTCTCCAATTGCTCTCAGGGAAGCCATCATGTTTCTAACGTTAGAATCCAGATCGAGGTAAGCCTTCCAGACTTTTATCTCTCTATCCATGGTCCTCAACTCTTGAGTAAATCTTTTGCAAGAAGTTTCCATTTGTTCAACGTCAATCTCTGACCAAATGGTTTCCTCCCATTCTTTCAAAGTTTTTCGTACCATATGAATATAATTCCACAAATCTTTCAATAAATCGATTTCGTGAACGCAGAGAGAAAGTTGTTTGTATTCTGGTAAAGGAACTTCGAATAAATTAGCGGATTCTTTCAGGGATTCAAGTTTTGATTCAAATTCCCGAGCTTCGGATAAATATTCTTCAAGGATAGAATGTGGATTTTGACAACTGTAAAGGAAAACTTCTGAATCGAGAAATTTTCGTCGAAAAGCTTTCTGTTCGTCGTCGAATAGTAAAGAACGTTGTCTGATTGAAGCGGCTTCTATCGTTACTGCTGAAGCAATTTTTTGCTTAATTTTAGCAGACATTTTCTTGACAAAGGCCCAACGATCGGGTAGTTCTTGAAGTTTAACGTGAACTTCGTCTGCTAATTCCCGTTTATATCCTTTAAGTGTGAACACAACCTGTTGTAATGGATCAAACATTGAATCCAATTCTTCTTCGTGATCTTTAATTGATAAGAGTAATCGTAAAACATCTTCTAAATCTTTTTTACTCTTGGTAAATTCTCTGAAACAAGTTGTTAATCAATCTCCTGACTTTTAGACAAATATTTTGATTAGACTAACTCGTTATTTCCCATCAATCCAGTTTCGGCAAGTCCCATAAAGTTTTCAGCGGCTTGCAAAGTGTTGTTAACGTAATCAACGAGATAGTTTTCGAATAAAACCCTCCAATCAGATACTAGTCGAAGTAACGTGACTTTAAACGGTTGGATATTAATTCTTAACCAACATTGACAATTATGAAGGGGTTCCATTAGTCCAATCTCAACATGAACCATTTTGTATTGTTCAATCTTGAAAAATTACATGAAACATGTAATTCTTTAGGCAATATAATAATTTAAAGGGAGGCTGCCTCCATTTACTTTCTGTATTAAGTATTTTCACGAAAAAGACCGCGCGAAACGGACCTTATCACTCATGACAGAACGCCCGCGAATCAACTGTAGGTAGCGCTACAATATCTAAATCACGCGACCCTAGTGACAAGAAGGATCAGACAAGGAGAGGAAAAGTGGAAACGGCGCGGCTCCTACTGCGTCGGCCTAAACTCCCACTCTGGGAGAACGGGGGACAGACGGGGGTAGAGATGCTTCGTGGTAAATTGTTGTCACGTGGGTAAAACGAATCCTTTATGAGACGCGCTAGCTAGCGACCACGCGACAACAGTTTACCTCGAGAATTTCCTATCCCCCCTTTCCACCCGAGTGGGAGGTTGGCTCTTCTCTCTCTAACTCAACGCAGCCCCACGTTTCCTCTCCTTATCTGATCCTTCTTGCTAGTGATGACGTATATTGCGGGGAATTTTAATTTTAAAAATTTCGAAAATGGCCGATTATAAAATATGTTATTTTTACTGTCTCTGTAATTTTCTTCTATGACATCTTTCGGAAAATATGACTCAATCTCTATTTGGAGTTCATGAAAAAACCATGAAAGCCTTAAAATATTTCAATAAAATTTACCTGTTCTTTAAATGCCTCTAAATTAATATCAGCTTTAATCGGATTAGGTTTATTCTTAATTTCAATTTCTTCGATACTATCCGATATTGACTTTTGATTCTCATCTTTTTGCAGCCCTCGATTTAAAAGGAATTCTTCGAGAGAGTTGGTTTGATCTTTAATCCACAAACTACTATATTTTTGATATAAAGATTCCGAAAGTTCTTTGGCGCTATCGACTCCTAGTAGAAATTTTCTACGCAATTCAGACTTGAGTTTGAGCAACTCGGGATCAGAGTTGATAGCTTCTAAATGTCCCTGGCCCTCCTGTTTTTCTAGATTTGGTATTTGGGTAGCCATACCAACGATACTGTCAATCATTCTATCGTTCAAAGCGGGGAAACCATTGGTCGAATCTTTATCCATCGATGGTATAAAACGTAACGTACTCTCAGAGATTTCGAGTCGAACCTCAAATAATGGACTCTGCGAAAAATATTAAGAAAATTCGAGGAAACCACAACCTAATCTATTCTTCGAATTTGCAAGATTAAAAACGTATCTACGTGATACCAGAGGTATATAATAATAAGTATGAAAGCCCCTATACTACCAATGCTAAAAACCACGAACAACAAGAGCCCGCTGCTGACTATTTACGCCACTAGCTCGCGCTGGACTTCTCAATGTCGCTACTCTAGTAATAAACAAGACGGCTCGATTTGTGTTTAGAACTTCCTGTCTCGGGAGTCAGGCTGTCTGTTAAAATGGAGTCGAAGGTTGACTTCGGCTCGCGAGTTCCGGAAGCGCGCGTAGGGAAAATTTAGTCTGGTTCAAAATGGTGTAACTATTTTTTGGGAGTAAAGCGGTGTGTCGATCCGCCGCGATTTACGCCGGGCACTCGTTGTTCGTCGATTTTGCCTACCTTTCATATTTCCCCCCGAAGGGGGTTATTATATACCTCTGGTGATACTATCACATTAGTCCACTTACGGGTTTTTTCCTGGTACTGTCCATGCTATGAAGTAAACTTGAAAAACTACATTTGATCATATGACGAAAACCTGATAAAATCAACGAATCTAAATACGCCGCGTATAAATGATATTCTTTGGAATTTTCTTCAAGTTTTAATAATTGAAGATTTTCTTTAAAAATATTGTTGATTTCTTGACCAGCACTGGCTAGTTCCGAATATCGACTAGTTATACGGTCTTCACCACGATCTTTCGGCAAACTAAATAACACTTCTCTTCGTTCTTCCCTCTTTTTTTGGAATAGAGGAATCGAATTCCACGTATTCATCATTTTAATCAATTTCTCGCAATTTCTTTTGCATATCCATAAATTGTCGTGAACATTCATAACACGTTCTTTTAATGAAATCGCGAATGATTCAATACCTGTAGAATAAATATGATTTTAATGACTAGCTCAGAAATTAAGAAATTATTTAGTTTGTAGTGCTCGGAATTCGATAACTATTATTTTACCAGGTATTTTGATTAATTTATGATTAACCAATAAAAACAACTTGTTTATTCGAATAATAGATAATGACAACAGTATAAAGGTCATTTGGTTTCCGATATATGACGTAGTTTATTTCGTACGAAAGGTAGGTACTTAATCTGGATTAAGTACTTTTACGAAAAAGACAGCGCGAAAGTCACAATGTAGGGTGTCTACGGGGAGTAAACTTGGGTTTAATAAGGCAATTACTTTTTTCGAATCACGTGAAATGTCAGCGAACACTGGAAGTCTTAACGGACACACAAACAGACACG
Source organism: Odiellus spinosus (assembly GCA_963920705.1). NCBI lineage: Eukaryota > Metazoa > Arthropoda > Arachnida > Opiliones > Phalangiidae > Odiellus > Odiellus spinosus. The sequence goes on from OY987238.1 coordinate 14,305,574, forward strand.
ACCAATGTAAAACCTCCCCCTGAACTAAAGTTCAGTCGGGGAGGTAATAAATAAAAGTTATAAGAATTCCAAGCACAATTTATATATATAAAATTAGCCTACCATCACTATTCCAATTTAGAACCGATTGCCCGTGACTTAATAAGTCGGAAAGTTCAACGAGTTGTTGTTGAATAAGCGTTCTTTCTAGTGGCAATGTAGCCAAAAAGATATCATTATAACCAGATATAGCGGCTTGCAACTTTACAGTATGTTGAGAATATATATGATTTTCAGTGTAAAATTTTTCCGCGTTTGATGGAATTTCAAATTTGGAGCCAAGTTTTTTTAAGTACTTAATTTCTTTCAATAGAGTCGTTAGCTATTAAATCAGAAAGTTTTCAGGTTTTTAAATGCTTTTAGCGAATTTAAAATCATACGTTATACCAAGAAGGATCAGATCCTTCTTGGTTATACCCTCTTCAGACGATCATAAAATAAGCCGAGTTCGGTTTATTTTAAGCCAAAATAAACTGAAGTTTAAAGTGGTTTAAAAGCTTACGACCTATGTTTTCAGACGAGAAACAAAACAAACTGAAATTTAATAGCAATATGTTTCCCGCCAAAAATATGGAACTTGATTTTTTGAAAGTAAATTACCTTTGAGATTTATTTTCCAATATTTTCAACCTTTATTTCGTAATCAGTTCGTTCGCAATCATTTTTTAAAAGCGGAGAAAAGGTTGAGGCGGAGAAATTAAGCCGCGCGCGCGCGGGAAGAGCTAAGCCTAATTTGACGTAATTAGGCTTAGCTTTTCCCGCGCGCGGATGGCGTTGGTTTATTTTTTAACCGCGGTTTCGGTTTGAATCTGGGTTTTAAATTTACACCGTCTGAAACACTAACCCTGGTTTAAAAATGAACTTTGGTTTACTAAACCCAGTTTTATAGGCTCGTCTGAAGAGGGTATTAGCTTGATCAACTTGTTAAAGGCAGAATGAATCCAAAGACTTTATCGTTTAAAAATAATTTTAGGCTTAACTAAAATAATTTCTAGTTTTGTCTTGTTATGTACCTTGTTAACAAGATGATTAAGATAATTACTTAAATAAATGCTGAAACTAACTTCTGGAGCAAAATTGACCAGCATAAGTTTCTCATTTGATGGATGTTTACGTAGTAATGGTAGTTTTAATTTTTCTTCCAAGATATTTTCGACAGTTGAACACCATTTTAAAAATATACCTTCTTCAAACCTTTAATTATAAAATTTGCGTAACTGGTACCGAAACCTAAAGTAATTTAAAATTACCTCGAAAGTACATCCAAAAGTGTTTGATATTTTTGAAAAACAAGTTTAACATCGTCAGTATAATTAAACCTAAAATTATCCATATTTGGAATTAATCGTAGATTCTAATTTGAAACTAAAATTATAATTATAATTAATACCAAGACTTAACGTGATTGAAATCAACGAATAAGGCTTCTAGCTGACATCGTATTTCATGCGGCCATTGCAAAATACCAGCAACAGGAGGTAAGTGTCTATGATACTTCCACAAATGACTTTCATTTAAATTGAATGATAATTTGGAATCTAAGTCGGGTAATTGCAATTTCTTTCGTACTACGGAACTAATCGATGTCACGTCCGAATTTAAAAGACTAATTAAATGATTTTGACAATTTGTAAAGGCTGTGTGTAAAATGTCTCGGTTCAAAAGTGGGACAAATACGTGAAGAACCTATAATTTAATTAAAACTAATTCTTATCCATACATGAAAGGTTTTTTATATTAAACCTAAGCTTTTATCTACCTTAAATGCTACACTAGCATTCACGCTATTGTTTAAAGCCGAAGATAATACTGTCCGTAATTGCTTATCAAAATTCTCCACCAATTCGTAGAATTTCTCAACATCTTCTTCAAAATCCTAACAAATTTTACGAACAATTTTAGCTTCAATATTTGCCTTCAAATTCAAATTATTTTACCCACTTTTTCAATAGGATTGAAGGCTTTACTTGATTCTTTACTAAAGAGACTAAAATTATAGAAAAACTTTTCGTGTATTTCATTGACTTTCTCCGAAAGTAAAATATGTAAACCGGAACTTCCGCCAAAATTAACTTTTTCAAGTTTACCAAAGTCTTCCGCGGTTTCAAACAAACGCTGAAATTTTTGGGTTTAAATTTAATTTAAGTTTCTTCGCTTGGTAGAAACTTAAATATTTGTACTTACTAATATTGTTTTAAGTCTTTTATTAAAAAGATTAAAATAATCCAAAAAATGAGTTTCTGAAAAGTTCCAGGGTTTATCGTGACTTTGAAGCTCAGTTTGATATTTTAAATAAATTTCGTGGAAAGTATCCAATGTAGAGAGACAAAGCTCAACCTTTTCAGAGCTTTCTTCGAGTTCTCCGTGAAATAATCGCGAAGCATCGCCAAGATATCGGCAACACTACAGTATTTTGTCGTAATGAGTTAATATACGCCCACAAAACTAAAAGGGGTCAAATTTAACCTACTAAATGAACTAATAGATTCGAAATTTTCCTTAGAAGTCGAGGTAAGTGAGGTAAACTGTTATAAGATCCGGGCGAAGTTCCCGAATTGGCCAGGGATGAAAAATGCGGACTACTACGCCACATGGTAGATAGGGTTTTTACAACCACGTCTAAGACAGGCGGCAGTAAATGAAAAGAGGTCTGTTCGACATTTACAATATGTGTTTGTAGAGTTTGTAGTTGAGTCTTAAGATCCGTGGCTTCTTCGTAAGCTTTTAATATTTCACGAGGTTAAAGGTCAAAAAGATATTAAGAGATGTAAACTTCGAGAGACATACCTAACACGAGGTCATCTTTCATTTTTTTAAACGAAGCTCCGTAAGGACTACCCGATGCCTCAATAACTGAAATTAATTGCTTAGCATAATCACTATCGAGTTGTTTCAGAATATCTGATAGGTTTTCTCCTCTTTCTTCCCAAAAAATTAATTCAGATTCTGGCCCTGGATATTGGTTATCGCTCGATCTGACGCTACCAGAGAGTTTGGAAGATTCTCCGTTATTTTCTTCAGGGGGTCTTTGATCTAAAACGTCCTGAACTTGACGAATCCAATCGACAATGTGGCTTTCAATTTTATGAAGGGAACATCGTCGTAAAAGTTCGTGACTGTAATTTTTGGGCAACGTTGAAATATAAATTTGATTTAAAGGGAGAATGCAGACTAACAAAAATGATTTTCTGTTGATTCATTATGGTTTAAATAGGACTAATCCAATATTAATAAAAATAAAGAAATATTAAGCTATAAATCAAATTAGGCTTAACACGGATCCACGGAAAGTTTTATATATCGAAGTTGGATTATCCGCGATTGTTAAATTTCCTTTAAATTCGCTTTTTGTCTAGCTTAGCAGACGATGTTTCGTTTAGGTTTATACTCCCTTTAAACGTAGTTTCTAACGCTTTACTGTCATGATTCGTCAGAAGCATATTAACGACGAGATATAAAACTTTCTATTAATCCTAGTTAAGCCAATATTTGTTTGTAAATATGTTTACTAGAGGATTATGCCTATTTAAATGATAATTCGATGGAAAATCCGTAGTTGTTAGGTTGTATTCTCCCTTTAATATGGGGTCAATACCCTCCGATTGCAGATTCTTGGTCGTTAATTCCTTTTATACCAAATAGTACAGGGAGGACTGTCCGCCCATTGAGTACTCCTTGAACTTTAAATAAGTATGACGCAAATTCGTCAGTTTCAGTTTTTAAATCTTCAGCGACAGCTGTAGGTAAATTTGCATTTATAGCGTCGTTAAAAAGGGGATGCACCACCTGAAAATTGTTATATAAACTTAGTTTATACCAGAAGCCGATGAAACCCTCCTTTGAAGTCTACTACTCTAATGTTCCATATAGCGCTCCTCTCTGTCTGGGTAAAATTCCCAATTTTACGAGTTAGAAGGGGTCCTACTTCATCCCCCCTGTCTACGGAAAATTAGAAATTCTCTCTCTCCACAAACGACGACGTTTTTTGGACGAACTCCGAGGCTGCTAGAGATATTCGCTCGACGAACTCCCGCTCCGAAAATATCTACCGTTAGGAGGCGTACGAATCGCGCCTTTTCAGAATAACCCATACAGAGAGGGGTAGACAAGACCCAGGAGTAATAGACTTCAAAGGAGGGTTTCATCGGCTTCTGTTTATACCTAAATGATGAGAAATATAATATTGTAAGGACTCCCAGACATTAAAATTGTTAGTTGTAATGTTATATTATTATTTTAAATTTAAATTTATCGCGAGTTAGAAAATTGTGGGATTATAATCATTTTGCGGAGCCTCGCATTTTTAAATTAATTACCTCTTCGACGAAAACGCATAGTTGTTGAAATGGAGTATTTAGAGAAAAATCTCCGCAAGAAAATTGTCCGTGAAAATTAGTTTTATCAATAATTTTCTTAGTAGTTTTGAGAAAATAGACGGACTTTGATTTTGAAAGCGAATTTGAGACTTTGTTGAAGAGAGCTAAATTGCCATTGGGCATTTCAGACACGATTAACAAACACGGTTCTTCCTTTTCGAAAAAATCCAATAAAGTTTGAAAATTTGTTTCGATACCTAGCATCTTTGTCCATTTCTCATTACGCGTTTTTAACGCTAAATAAGTATACGAGGCCATATATTGAAGTCTCGGATCATTCTCATATTCTTCCATATTTTAGGCGAGTTAATTAATCCTAAACCCAATCAAATTTAATCTTACGCGTTTATATTACATCACTTTAATACAACATCCACGGAAAATGAGGTTGCCATGACAACAATTTGTAAACAAATGTATGGAGTTATCTAGACCACGCTATATAAAGCGGACGATGTAGCAGACATAGTCTAGAACCCGTATGTAAATCAGGCTGGGAAATAAGGATTATTTTTAAACTGGACTTGTGGCCAAGCAGTTTTATTAAAAAACTGGACATTGGCCAGTAACAATTTTCATGAGCTTGACAATCTGTCATTAGACGTAGGCTAAGAAACAAAACAAAATTTGGAATTAATTAACTGGCCACAAGGCCAGTAGACCCCCAAGCATTTAATTTTTAAACTGGCCCAGCTAATTTTTAAACTGGACTTTTGTCCAGTAAAACCGCCTTATTTCCCAGCCTGATGTAAATAAACTTATTTCCATCCTTTTCTGGCAAATATAAAATGGCTGCCAACTATAACAGATTACAGATGTTATTGTAAATATTATAATGAAAAGTAACTTTGCAATGACTGTTATTCGAAAAGGAAGAACATTTCGATTACGAGAAAAAACAAAAATTAAAAAATCATCGCTGTTAGATGTAACGGATAATAATGATACGTATGAATTACTTAAATGGATGTCACAGCGAGGTTACAAACATAAATCTATGATGAAAGTTCATATATTTCAAGGTATATATGTCATAATATCATAAGTTAATAACATTTGTTTCAAATAAAAGTAAACATCACTTTTTGGAAGGGTTTAAAATGAATTACAATATTAATTTATAGACACTGGACGAGGGCTTTTAGCTTGCAAAACCATTCGAGCCAACCAAACTATAATATCAATTCCCTTAACATTGATGATTACGAGTTCCGTGATACAAAACAACCATTTCTACAAGAACTTTCTAGCTTCTAGGTATAATAATCACGAGTATAACCAGGAGTAGATTATGATCTACTCCTGGTAAAACTCTTTTCTTTCATATTTATGTAAAATAGACCAATTTTAACACTAAATTAAATTTTAGACCGATTAACTACTTCAATGAAGTAGAACTTCTAGCATTATTTGTGGCTTGCGAAAGTTTACGAGGACAGAAGTCAGAATGGTGGAATTACTTAAAAACATTGCCAAAAAGACAAATTACGATATCTAACCTTAGCGAGGAAAGTTTGATATTTTTACCAAAAACTTACTCAAAGCTTGTCAAAGAGGAAATAAACAATATTAGGAATTTCTTCTTGAAAACCAGACTTTTTATCGATTACGCGGGAAAGCGGGAGAGAAGTTTGATAGGAAAATTCACTTTTGAAACATTTCACTGGAGTTGGAATATCGTCAATAGTAGATGCGTGTCTTTAATTGGGCAAAATTCAAACTCAGTTCAGTCGGATAAAAGTTACCCTAATAAAAATACGGTGGCATTAATGCCATTCCTAGACTTGTTGAATCATTCGACGGACGCGAAGGTAGGCTAAAATTACCACCAAGAAAAGATAGAAGTACACATTATGAATAATTATGGAGGTTTACATATATCCAAAGGGCTTAATGTGGGTCTATGGCCTCATAAACATTCCCAATGTGTACTAGCTTCTATCTTTTCTAGTTTACGGTTCAAAGAACTCGAGGCTAAGGTGGCGTTTTTTGTTAAAAACCTCACAGTGACGCTAAAAAAACCAAAATGAAGTGGTTAAGTGACGTCACAATAAGCTTTTTCAAACAGAGTCAGCCGTCTAAGCTCGAGTTCATTTCAAAATCACTGTCATTTAGTTACGGTAACTCTTGATTTTAGGTATCAACTTCAATTTGTCAAGTAACAAATTCATTTGAAATAATTACTTTGAAGAGCGTAAAGAAAGGTAGCGAAGTTTTCATAAATTACGGTAGTCATGGAAACCGTAAATTATTACTTCATTATGGGTTTATCGTGCCACAAAATTCAAATAACGCGATTTCTTTCGCAATAGGTAATATATATTTTATAGCGTATTATCTAACGTTATTAAATGAAGTATTTTTACAGAGGATTTGCAATTTTTAAATGACTGTCACTCAAAATGCTCGAATTTAAAAATAAATTATGCTCGTGAAAATTTAAAGTAATATTTGTATGTAAGAGAGAGTTTTTAGAAAAACTAAATTCCTTTTTTTTTAGAAATTGGAACGTGACGAAAGAAGGTTTATCATGGTCCTTGAAAGTTGCTGTTCAGTTTCTAAGTTCTAGTTTTTGTTTTTTAAGGTATTTAAAATATTTAAATGAGTGATTTTCCTATCAATTTCAGCAGACGAACTCTAACACACCTTTTCCTTATAACCTGTGACCTTAACTAAATATTTTTCGTTGTCCGCTGTGTGAGAAAAGCCTAACAAGCATTCAGATATAACGAAATAGGTTCTTATCCCCCAGAATTTCGTTATACGGATGTTTTACGGCGTTTACCCAATGATTTCGAGCAATGTTTGTAAATTAGGCCTATTTTAACGAACCTTAGAGGAATCGATAATCATTTTGTAAGGCTTTATTCTCCCTTTAAAGGTTTCTATTTTGTTTCTTTATAGATTCTCAAATCCTAGTCAAGCTCTCTACAAAATCTATTCTTCGTCAGTTACAAATATAGAAGATCAATTACCGATAACCGAAGTATTTCGCCAAACAGTGTACGAACTCGTAACGCGAAAGATTCTAGAAACGAATCAAATAGTTACTAATTTCGCGAATAATTCCGAATCAGAGCTTATCACGGACGCGTTAAGACAATTATTCGAAGAAGAAATTTGCTTACTAATAAATGTACAAAAATGTTACGAAAAGAGATTAAAACTTTAATTATTTTTTACGATTCTTAATTAACAATGATGGGAATTTTAATGAAATTTGCGGATGGCTTGAGTTCAAATATTAAACGTTAATTAACAAGACAATGGGGCAGTGGTCGCTGCCGTGTACGTCGGCTCTAATAAGCGAGTCGCAAACTTTGTCTTTGAAATTGTCTGATACGACAAAATAATCCAATCTCCTAGAAATTTTTTTAAACGTTTTTTTAAACTAAATTCGTGGAACTGAAGAATCATTTCGATTCTATTCAGTGTGAACAGGAATTTGTAAATTGGCTTCAAATACTTTATTTGAAATCCAAATACTGGTTTATGAATAATTAATCAAAGGCTCAATTTTTGAATGAATGAAAGGCTCAATTTTTGTATGAATGAAAGGCTCAATTTTTGTATGAATCAAAGGCTTAGTTTTTGAATGAATCAAAAGCTTAATTTTTAAATGAATCAAAGGCTCAATTTTTAAATGAATCAAAGGCTCAATTTTTGAATGAATCAAAGGCTCAATTTTTGAATGAATCAAAGGCTCAATTTTTGAATGAATCAAAGGCTCAATTTTTGAATGAATCAAAAGCTCAATTTTAGAGTGAATCAAAGGCTCAATTTTTGAATGAATCAAAGGCTCAATTTTTGCATGAATCAAAAGCTCAATTTTAGAGTGAATCAAAGGCTCAATTTTTGAATGAATCAAAGGCTCAATTTTGGAATGAATCAAAGGCTCAATTTTGGAATGAATCAAAAGCTCAATTTTTGAATGAATCTAGGCTCAATTTTTGCATGAATCAAAGGCTTAAGTTAATAGTGAAATAGTGAATCAAAGGCTTGTTTTTGAGTGAATCAAATACTCAATTTTTGAATGAATCTAGGCTCAATTTTTGAATGAATCAAATACTCAATCTTTGAATGAATCAAATACTGAATTTTTAAATGAATCAAAGGCTCGATTTTATATGAATCAAAAGCTCTACGTGTCAAAGATGACTATAAATATCGCAATAAATTCCACTCTTAATATGTGAAGCCAATTTAAAAACTTGATCCGCAGATAGTTCTTACCAGCCAACATTTTTAGCTCTGGCGTTAGCCATGTAGGTCCAAAAGGTGTAAGCTCCCTTTTTCTCGGGATACAAATTTCGAAAAGTGTCTATATAACCCTCTGACAAAAGTTTACTGAAATTTGTTCTTTCTTCTACCGTAAATCCCGCATTTTTCTTGTTCGATTTTGGATTTGCGATGTCTAATCAACATTATAATTGGCTTTGTTTAAATAATTTAAAAACTCTAAGCCTGGTACGCGATAGGATTAAAACTTCGTACCAATTTCCTCGTGAGCAACGTTCAAATCCCCAGTTAGAATAACTGGTTTCTTTTCCTTTAAATTTCCAAGATAAGTTCGAAAGTCTTCGTCAAACTTTTGTCGGTAATCCAATCGGACTAAACCTCTTCCAGCGTTAGGAACGTCTAATTTAAATGTTTACGGGCATAAAATGGTTGCCCTCGGATAACCGTGATAGTAAAATCTCTACTTACAAGCTGTTACTAAATAAAATGTTTCGTATTCAGCAGTCAAAACCCTTCCTTCTTTATCGTGTTCTTCGTAACCAATGCCGTAAGTCACGTTAATTGGTTTAATTTTACTTAACAGGCCTACTCCTGAATAGCCGGCTTGTTCAGCCTCCAACCAAAACGAGTTATAGCCTTTCAGATTCTTTATATCATCGGGTAAACTCTTATCGGAACATTTTGTTTCTTGAAAACAGATAATGTCCGGGTTTTCCTTTTCAATGTATCCTAATCCATTTTTCTACAACACGAGAGTTGTCAACATATTTTTCCCAAGAAAACTCTCAAACTTTCAATCCCTATAGTTACTTTCCCCACGTGAACTTTTAAGGTCACTCGCGCAAGGCAATAAAGCGTAGTTTTTGAAACAATATGGGTAAAATAAAAATGGACTTACCCCCAGCCACGCTCTGATTCCGTTAATATTCCAAGATGAAAGTTTTAAATTCCATTTATCGCCACTAGGACTCAACGCCTCCGAAGTAAAATCCAGATCATTAATCGATGGAATTACTGTCTTTCCTTTCTCAATAGGTGCTTTAGTCTTTTTAGATTTAGACTTAACTTCATCGTCGCTATCATCGCTTTCCGCTTTACGTTTATTACTGACTTTAGCGGGTGCCTGGAATAAATAATTTAAGAAATTAAATGATGTTCAAAATAACCTTTAACAAAACAAAACTGACAATGACAGTCAGGCATTTGTCCCTAAAATATGGCTATTTAAAAATTGGATGTTTTCTAAGAGTCATGACCCATTTGTTAGAGTCATTTAAAATTCCTATCATTCAACGTGATGCCATTAACTAATTACAATAGTTAAATTACCTTGCTTTTCTTTGGCATGTTAATAAATGAGGTAGTGTAAATATTTTTGAATATATTGTTCGTGAATACTTTAACCAAGCGTGCACAAAGCATTCAAACAAAAATGAAACAAGGCACTGCCGGCGACTTTGGTAATAGAAAGCTAAGCAGACGAAACAAAATATTTTTGGACATTATATAACGCCCTACAACGCGAACGCGACAACTAATAGAAATAAGCTTCGCCTCTCTATGTTACTTTTGGATCCATACTCCATGGTCATTGAACCCGCCACCCTATTTCCGTTTCCGCGTTCCGGCATTTTGGTAGCAAAGTGGGAGTATCAGTTTAATTCTTCATGCCCGAAGTTCTCGGTGGATGCGCCAAGATTTATTTTCTAATTAACTAGTTTAAATTTGTAAATAACTAGAGAAAGTTTTAACGTTCTTTTAATTATTTTATTAACTTAATAATAATGGATCCCCAACTAACTCAAGACGCTTCTCAAGACCTTACAACGCGTCGATTGCAAGTGAGCTTAGGCCTTAGGGTTTTTTAATTCAATAAAACCATGGAGAAATTAGTTTAACTTAACTTAGTTTAAACTTTTCGAGGGATAATAAACTCGAAATCTATTCTTTCAGCCCAAGAAACAAACTTTAGACGATGCCTACGCCGCACCCGCAAATTTCCTAGAAATAGATGTAGTAAACCCAATAACTCACGGAGTAGCGCGAAAAAGACACACCGATTACGAAGTCCGTATGAGAGTAAGTATTTTTATCCCTATCTTAATTATTATAGGTATTCCTTAGTAACAAAATAAGAAACTTTTCAGACAAACTTACCCGTATTCAAGCTTAAAGAATCCAGCGTACGAAGAAGATACAGCGACTTTGAATGGCTTCGAAATGAATTGGAACGAGACAGTAAAGTACGTTGAACCTTTTTGATCTTTGAAGTTCTTCGGTAGTAGTTTTTCAAGTATTGTTTGTAGATTGTTGTGCCTCCGCTACCGGGTAAAGCCTGGAAAAGACAAATGCCTTTTAGACAAGACGAAGGAATTTATGATGAGGATTTCATCGAAGATAGGAGGAAAGGTTTAGAAATGTTCATCAACAAGTGAGAATATTTCATTAATTTAATTTAGAAATGCAGCTTAATCCTAACCTTTAGATCTACCTCTTAGCAAACTTAAATATTTAGGGCCCAGCCAAGGCTTAGCGTACTAAAATAATTAAATATTTAGGGTTGCGGGCCATCCACTGGCTCAAAACGAGCGTTGTCTTCACATGTTTCTTCAAGAACCAGTCATTGACAGAAATTATGTCCCGGGAAAAATTAGAAACACGTGAAAACCGATTTTATAACAAACAATATATTATTTTTTGCTCCGAAAGACATTTTGTCGATGATGTTAATTTTTACTAAATAAGCAGCTTTTCCTTTCATTCCTTTAAATTTCTGGGGGGAAAATATAAATTTAAGTTAATTATTAAGTCTAAATTAAAGCAAAATGTGGTTCAGAATTACAAAAAATGTTATTTCATTTCCTACGTAATTTAAATTAAAAAAACCCCGTTATTTTCACTTCTAATTAAAAACTAACGAAGATATTATTAAAAATATAAATCATCTGTATATAAAGGATTGGATTTAAAACATTTTTGCTCGTTACACCTCACTGGCCAATTAAAAATTTAAAATGTCCATAATTAAAACGGGATTTGTAGTAAACTTTACGTACTAAAACTTTGTTACCGGTTGAAATAAAATTTCATACGAATAAAAATCACTTTAATCGCGCTATTTATATTAAAGTTGCGTTAGATTTTGGCTAATAATTTAATCAAAAGCCTCAAACCTTCCTAAATTTGGGGAAAAAATTAAAGGGAGAATGAAATCATCACCAAAATTTGATTTCTATCAATTTATCGTTAAGCCTAATTAGTTCTTAAATATTGTAATTAATTCTAGTGATAAATTGATAGAAAATCGCTTGAGGTCAAGCTTAATTCTCCCTTTATAAAGTTATTTAACGAAATCTAACGTAACGAATCCGCTTTCGTCCTCAAAAGTTGTTAATATTGAATACATAATTGTGCCCTGGTAATATGTATATAATTGGTACTTTTTTCATTCATGATATTAATTAATATTTGAGAAAATGAAAACTAATTATAATTCTATTGAATTGCCGTACCATTAATTTCAAATTTTGTTTCGTTGTATATATTCTGTTTGTTTTTCGTAGCTCGAGTTTACTTAATGACCAAAATAAAACTATGCTGAAATCTCACTGTATAAAATTTTCCTGATTAAATATAATATACCTGATGATAAATAATTCTTCGTGTTTCATTTCTAATTCTTTAATTAAAGGGAGAATGAATCTACAGTTCCTTTTCATTAAAATAAGCCTAGAAATTTACTTACTCTGAAAGTAGGCTTAACCAGGATCCAAGGAGAGGTTGATGTTTTGTTAAATGTGTATCTGGCGTATCACGAGAGGTGTTAAGCTTACTAAGTAGGCTTAACAAGAACCTACGGAGTGTTTTTTTTGTTAAACAACTATCCTGCGAATCATGCGCTTTTAATGTTTAAAATTAGGCTTAACGCAAGCAAGCTCTCGCATATTGTGAGATTTCAAACTCTCCTTACATTCGGAGTAAGAATATTTATCCTTTTTCCAGTAGACCCTGGTGTTTATTTTGCGAAACATTCTAGCAAAGGTCACGCGTGATTTCTCTTACCAACTCCTCTACATTTCAGTCTGGTGTTTCCTTTTCATCAAAATTCCTTCGCTAAAGCTAGGCCTAAAATGTTCCCTATACTTTACCTAGACACGTTTCTATATAAAAATTGCGAGCAAATGCGTTATTAAATCAATATATTGGTTGAATTTAGATAATTTATTAATTCATTAAAGGAGTGTCCCTTTCAAACTAGCCAATCTGTTTAGCTTGACAAAATGGAAAAGCTTAAGGATTATTGTCATAGCAGATTACAAACATTTTAGAAAAAGAGCGTAGAGTCAATTCTTTTGGAAGAAGCGTATAACAAATATTAAATTAACAGTGTCTGATTTAAAAACTATTTCAAAGTTGTTTCTAGTCTATTCTCTTTATTTTGGGCGGTTATTCATTTAATATATTTGAGAAGATATCTTTGGGGTTGGAACTTTGTTTAATATATAACAAATATTGATTATTCAGCAACAAGAAATGAGGCAAGATGTCAACCTGACAAATTTGACAAACTGGGCTAGTGTTCGCGATTGTTGGTAAAACGTGTAAAGCTTGTTTTTCCAATTTCACCCATTTCCAAAAGATTATCTCGCTTTCTTTCCAATTTTTGAAGGCTTTCTGAAGTTTATGTTTAGGATCGCGCGTTTTTTTCTCTCTATCGATAATCTCCTCAAAAAATGAGAGTTCGAAAGATTTGATTTTCAAATTGTAGTAATAAGTTAAATGAATAGATTTGTCGTTTTTATTATCTCGCGAGTCTTTGAGAAATAAATTACTGTTCTCGAGTTTTAAGCAGCGACTCTTGCCATTTTTCTCGTAAGCTAACATTGTTTTAAGAGTTAGGGCGTCAATGGCGTTAAATTTCGAAACGACGGTTGTTAACCAGGAAAATAAGTCTTTGGAGTCTATTTCGTTTACTCGTAAACAGTCGTGATTGCAAATGATATTGCGGCATAAGTTTGAAATAACTTTTTTGACCAGTTTAGCTTCATTGTCATCTAAAATTTGATGCTTCGCTTTGCGCAATATCTCTGGAGAAATTTTACCTAAAGCTAACACTGATAAGACTCTACAAAAGTTTTCAACGCTTGACTGGATTGAGACTGAATCCATGACCGAACCTCGCGTTTATATTTTTCACATGTCACATATGAGACCAAGAATAATTCAGTTTGAAGTAGATTTTCATTAAATTGTTTTCCTTTGCTTATTTCTTACCGAGTACTGCTTTGAGATTAGTATAATCCATTGTTTATAAAGGCGAGGAAACTGTCGAATTGATGAAATTGTCTAATTAGAAATATTTGTATCTATAAATTTGAATAATAATTGAATAACTGTTAAAAATTCGAAACCAAGAGCAGGCGACTAATAAAACACAAATGAGTTACCAGACGACATACTAGGACCGCGTTCCATTGGTTGAAAACCTCACTGTATTATATTTCCGCATCCGGGTAAAACTCGACGGAGAAAAATGGAAATTTCCAAATGGCGCTAATTTTGAATATTTGTGTAGGTTGTGTACAAATTTAAAATTTAGTGTCATTCAGAAATCCGCATATATTTCAAATTTCAGAAGAACTAGAATACAGTGACGTTTTCTAATAAATGGGGTCACCGGATGACGTCATCTTAAGTAAAGGAACTTCCACGAGAAATGCGCCTCGAATGGCAATTACGGCTCTAAGTACTGGGCGTAATTTTTTTTTTTTTTTTTCGATTGCTATAGCTCAATGATATTCATTTCTAGTTGAGTTGTGTTTTACAGCGTTTACCAATTCAAAGCTTGGCCAACAAAGTTACAATGCGCTGTTAAGTGGTGTGTTAAAAGGATCAAAATAAACGATGTTATGTAAAACAATTCCAATAAGAAATGGTTCCCCCTTTGACATATCGCGAGGAAAAACGGAAGGAGATATTATTAATCCTAGGAAGCAAAAGGATTTGATCAAAAAGCGCTGAAAGCGTAAAACGAGTCTCATCCCGCATCCTTTGAGGAATGTTTCCCTTTCCCTGATCCAAATGATGGGTGGATAAGGGTGTGGTGGTGTTTTAGAAATAGACCACTTTGCTGGAAATAGCTACGAGCCTGTCTAGGGCCAAATCGGAAAAGCTTTTATAGGGCTTTTATCTTTTGTTATAGATTTTATTCAAGAAGGATAAAGAAAAGGAGTCGAAATAGGGGAAAGAAGAGATTCGCGAGATGGTCAACTTTCAATCCTTAGTTTTATAATCCAAGCTATTCGCGCCGTCTCCGGCTGTAGGATAAGCTAATCTTTGCGCAGCTGTTAAGTAACTGTTTTCTTAAGGTTGGCGATTTCCTTTAAAAGATATTTAGTGGCCTTTGACAGCACCACTCTTTCTCTCTCTCCATCTCTATTTATTTAAAAGTATGTCCTTGTAAGATGTCATCGCGTTATGTATTACAATGCGCAACTTAGTCGCATATAAGCGTATTAATTGAAAGAAAAGCTTAGTTTTAAGTAATTTAAAGAGCCCATCTGCCCCTTGAAAATGGCCTTCCTTTATTAACGCGAATTTTAAATCCTCTTTACCAGAAAACGGTTGAATATTTTTGAGTGATATTTTGTATAGACGCTATGTAGTCTATACTGCATCCATTGGACGTGCCTCCCTTTAAAGGAACTATCCGCAATTTTTAAATTCTCTTTAAAGTCGCGGGCCTTCTTTTCTACTTTAGTAGACGACGTTGACCGTATAGTCAAAGCGAGGCTGCGCGCGCATTGGAATAGCATTTTAAAGGGGCAAATTCCTAAGCAGATAGGACCTTTAAAAGCATTACGTCCGTTACCATTCTTGTTTCTATATCCAGCTAGTTTGAGCGATATTTTCGGAGGGCTTTAGCCAATTTCTTAGCACGCTCGCTATCGATTGCGCGATAAAAATTAAAAGTATTGGTTTTTGGCGATCGACAAGGTCTTATATAAGGGCTTAGGCCCTTAAAGAAAAGTATTTTCTCGCTTTTTGGGAAAATTGGACGTTGCCAAAGAGCTTCGAAAATTGAAAAATCTTCACGCCCAATACCGAGAAAACGGACTTAAAAGGAGGGAGTGGAGCTTTCGGATAGCTTTCCTTAATTGAGCCGGCCTTTGATCCGATTTTACGAAGCATAAAAGTGATTTGAAGAAATCCGTCCAAGATCTTTCCAGCAAATAGAAAATTCTTTTTTATTCTCGGTGTAAAATAAATGATTTTGGTAAAGAAAGGAAGATTCATTCAAGCGTGCGATTCATTTTCTAGTTTTTTTATAACTAAATCAAACCTCTATTTAGAAGAGCATTTTC
Source organism: Odiellus spinosus (assembly GCA_963920705.1). Classification (NCBI taxonomy): domain Eukaryota; kingdom Metazoa; phylum Arthropoda; class Arachnida; order Opiliones; family Phalangiidae; genus Odiellus; species Odiellus spinosus. Next base: position 14,321,592 of record OY987238.1, read on the forward strand.
TTAAAGAGAGAATGCAACAGAAGTCATTTTTTATCGATTCCTTATCCATATTATCTCCATGAATCCAGCTAAGCCTATTTTGATGATAAGTATGAAGTTTATTTCTAGTTTACTACGTGTTTTAATGTTGGATTAGGCCTATTTAAACGATAAGGAATCACTCGTTGTTAGGTTGAATTCTGCCTTTAAATCCCCTTTAAAGTCGACTTGTATTCTAGCTTAGCAGACGACGTACAGTCAAAGGAAGGTTGCGCGCCTTAAGGAAAGATATCAAAACTTCATCCGGCAACTTTAAAACTTTCTTCTTCTTCGCGAAACCGACCAATTTCGATCAATATTAAGCTAAGACAATAGAACGTATATACATCAGGGGTTTAAAAGGGTGTGTGTGTGGGGATGAAGTTTGGTGGACAACGTAGCCATCATAGGCGTGCCATTGGCCACCGGAATTTTCCCGGAGTTAATAGAAAGTAGCGCGTCACTTCGGGGGTTTCAAAACACCATTAATCTTCGGGACGCAAGCTGCGTGTCAGAGATTGTTAATTAAACTCCACGCTTCGATACTTGGCCCCCACACCCCTTCCAAAAGAACTCCCTCGACGAACACTCGACGTTGTAAAACTAAAACCACTTCTCCGAACTCGCTAATTTTAATGTCAATACGTCACTAAAACTAACTCTAAACTATCCTAAAGTTATAGAAAAATATAGGATATGATCCTTGGTTTGTTTTACCAAGAATCCATTCAGGTTCCATAAGAATATGGGAGCATAGCTTTAGCCTCTGGTACCATCCTCCCAAACTTTGTAACAAAAGTTCGTCCGCAATTTTCGCCACATTTGTACGCTTAGATCTTTTTTTCGGTCGGCTCCATTTTTATTACCCAAAATATTACGTCAAGGTCGTTAGTGGCGCGGGTTAATAATAGATGTCAGGAGCGATTTACTTGAAAAATCGATTCGAAGCGGACGAACTTTTGCTACAAAGTTTGGGAGGATGGTTATTGAATCGCGGCCCTCCCATATTCTTATAGAACCTGAATGGATTATTGGTTTTACGTCTAAAAGGAGGACAGTGTCTTAAGCTTACCCCTTTGCGATGGTTCCAATACACTTTTAAAGGCCCTTTTAAAAATGCTCTTCATTTACAAGAACAGCATTGCTTTGACTGCGCAATTTGCTATAGTTAACGTCGTATGTAGGCAGTATTTTTTGTTTTTAAATCCCCTAATCCCCTAACTGTAAAACTTCGTTAGAATCTTAATCCCACTAATCTTTAAAGTAAGGTTATTTCACGACTAATCCAGGCAACGGCTCAAGAGATTTTGCGATTTTCTAGCCCGATACCTTCCTTTCTTAACTCTCCCGTATTTTCATTTTAAATTTTATTTCCGATTGAGTTTAATATTATGTATTATTCCGCCTTAACTACAGTCACGTTGCTACTTTCTAAGCGAACAAGATTAAGAATAAAATGTTATCCATATAGGCTGGATAGAAAAGATGTGGATAAATTCCCCTGGAGTTCTAGAATTTCTCCTCTTTGCTGATTAATTTTAGTCGCCAGTGAGTTGTAATTATCGAAGCTTAGTACCGTGATTATACGCTCAGAAATAGTAACGGACTCCGAGGAAGAGAAATAGCCATCAGAGGGATAGTTTCAATTTGAAAGGACTGAAGGAAGACGGTGGAATCGCCATCTACACTAGATTAGGGCCCCGTTCACACTTTGAATCCATTTTGAAAGGTTTTAGAAAGGTCAATTAAAAATCAAACCAATATTCAAATCGCCAGAAATCGATATAAGCGTCACGCGTTCAAGCGTTATCTTTATAAATCGATTTAATTGTAGCTTCATCTATCGGTTGTTGAAACCAGCCGAATCGGTACGAAATTGGTTCCCGAAGCAGTCTCGAGATATCGAATCAAATCGATTTGAGAAAAGACGGTTTCCCGTTCCCACGACTCTACATGAAATATGTGGAGATCATTTTGTTATACTAAAAAATATTTCAGCCTTTAAACTTCGTACGCTTATTGAACTCAGCGTACAGCTGAGACCTTTTGTTATTAATAATTAATTAAGTTAACGAATAAATTAATTTTAACTCCAGGCTAAATAATATTACACGGAAGACTTGTTAAGAATCTTTTCTCCAAGTTCTCCGCGCTATATTGTAATTGGTGACCCCTTATAACCCCGGGAGAAATAAGTATTCGCGCCAAGTGCAAAGGGATACACAATTTAAATTCGACAAAATTTAAATTATTAATTCCAAATATAAAGCAAACAAAGCGTTAAATGAATCATTTCATATTTACACTTTAGCTACAGTCACACTAACACTTCTTAATCGATTTGAAAGGGCAAAATCAAACCGATATTGAAATCGCCCACCAGGAATCGATCGTCGCGTGTTCGCGCATTTATAAATCGATTTATCGTAGCTTCATCTATCGGTTGTTGAAACCAGCCGAATCGGTACGAAACTGGTTCCCGAAGCAGTTTCTAGAAATCCAAATCGATTCGAGAAAAGGCTTAAATCGATTTCAAGGCGTAGTATGAACGCAGCTATTGAATAATGGACATCTTAATCTTAATAGATGAAGAGGAATAACTTCTTTTGTCTACTTTATTTGCCGTTAGAGGAAGCTACTAATAGGCGTCAATTGCTAATAGTCCTCGATGGCGGGCTCTATTGTCAAGCTCGAGAGCAGTTATGACAATTATATTTTAGTTTTTTATATTAGTACTAACGTCGTAAAATGAAAGCGATAAATGTCGAGCCGAAATAGCGTGAATAGTCCAAAGGACGATAAGGGTGTAATCTAGGTGTTGCCGACTCGATGACTACACATTCGGAATAAATTACTCGACACTCTTACTTCTTGTACCCCACCCCAATTTTAGTCTGTTTTTGTCGAAGGAGAGATAAAGATTGTCAATAGAGACACGCTACACCCGTCATTAGGCCGGGCCATTGATTCGTTTTCCCATATCTACGACTCTCTCTCTAACATTTTTCAAAACCCCCAAAAAACTAACCCCAAAGATATATATATATATATTTCAAATCTGCGGATCGAGTAGCTTAGAGAGTAGTTATTGACCAGATAATCACGAAACACTCCTTCCTATTCCAGTTCAATAATACTATTTTGGCCGTTAGAGGACGATTATGAACGCCAGGTTTTATTATTCATAGGGGTCCATTGTTAATAGTTCTAGCCAGAAGTAGATGAAACCCTCCTTTGAAGTCTACTACTCTAATGTTCGATATAGCGCTCCTCTCTGTATGGGTAAAATTCACAATTTTACGAGTTAGAAGGGGTCCTACTTCATACCCCCCTGTCTACGCAAAATTGGAAATTCTCTCTCTCCATAAACGACGACGTTTTTTTGACGAACTCCGAGGCTGCTAGAGATATTCGCTCGACGAACTCCCGCTCCGAAAATATCTACCGTTAGGAGGCGTACGAATCGCCATTTTTGAAACTAACCCATACAGAGAGGGGTAGACAAGACCCGGGAGTAATAGACTTCAAAGGAGGGTTTCATCGGCTTCTGTTCTAGCCTAAACGTAGCTGATATAGCAGTTGCAAATTCTATCAAAGAATGGTCATTAATGAAACTGAATGTTATATCTGCTCGCGGCTGGAGAGAAATGGGTTATTTCTACCATCGTAATATTCCGAGGTTTACAGATAGAGCGAGTAGAAACGACTAAGTGCGTTTTCGTGTTCACTATACATCACTGATATTTTTCTTCAAATATTTTATCTTTTTTTCTGGGATTTTAATGGAATATAAGATTAAATTTAACCAGATTTTGAAATTTTATTTAAAATAGAAAGTAATATCTTACTGCGAGGTTTCTTTAAATTAATTAAAATATTGACGTGTCATCTAGGAATAGATTAGCAATATGGGCATTGACCTAGCTTTTCCTTGTTAAGGAACCATTTGTAGAGCCTAAGGCGTGATAAGGTCGGTTTCGCGCGGTTTTTTTCGTAAAAGTACTTGGATCTAGAAAGACAATTACTCTCCAGAAATAAACTACCCGATATATCAAAAGAAAAACGACATATTTTTGACAATTTTAAGTTTCTTTTAACTCGTCAACCCAAAGGTATCAATTACTAAGCGGTAGCCTACCGGTCAGAGTTCCTGAACACGACTGAAAATTTCTAAAATATATTTATAGTCTCACAGGCGCCAATAAAATTTGTGGTTTTTCATTCCTACGCGTAATTTTTCGTAAATTAAATAAGTGTTTTTTTATAAATATATCTTGGTTTTTTTTTTATTCGTCGCTCGGCCCACCTAAAAGCTCGCTGTCATTTTTAGTCGTTAAAAACAATTATATGAATTACAGGTTACATCGATCGTAATTTTGCTATCTCTACGAGGTACGCGACAGAATTGCTATAATATTAAATAGCATACCCTTCGGTGGCCGCCGAGTTAAGTAGATAAGTATGGACGGACTGATAGGGCCACTTATTTCTCTATCACTCATACCTAACATAAGTCAGAAAGAAATACTTGCAAAAATTGCGTCGACATATATTATAATTTTTGACAAAAATGGTTCTTCTAAATATACAGGGTGTGTTCTAAAATGGTGGTAGGACCAAGCTACAGTGGGTTCTACGAGTCATTATAAGACGAAAATGTTCTATGACGTTTTGTCGTACGGAGCGCTGTTTAAGAGTTACGAAATGAATCATGTGTGGATGACCCCTTAATTAAGGACATTAATAAAATGATAAAAATCAATTTTTTATCAAACGCGTGCTTTTAAAAAACCAGCGAAATAATTAAGCCTATTTTAAACCCAAACCAAAACTATCTTCCAATCTAAATATCAAAGTAAATGTTTTTCTTACCTCCCAAGCGTCAGAAACTTCTCATTAGGGGGGCCAAAATCTTGTAGTAATTGGCTTCTATTCTCCTTTGTATAAGGAGTAATTTCAAGTTTTGTTTGAGATCTCCAAAGTTCAAAGTTCCCTTTCAATTTATCTAAAAGAAAAATAATAAAAAAAAAACATTGTAACAAAATTAATTTCAGAAAAAAAAATTCAAAATCATTTCTAGCTCCAAGTGTCCCTTTAAATTCAAAATTTTCCACATCCGGTTAGAAAATTTAATTGAAAAGTATATTGAACCTTCGGATTAATATATGGAATTTTATTTCGTATTCATTTATTCATTATTCATAATAATAATCGAAGCTTCGTTCTACAAACAACTACAACGTATAAAAGTACGCCTTTTCATAGAAAAAATGATATTTTAAAAGGAATTAAGAGCACTTCTAACGTTGTAACTACGTATACGAATAATCTTCAAAACCATTTCTAAAGGTTTATAGAGGTAGAAAAAGTTGCCTTCCAAAAAAATAATTAAATTCTTAAAAAACGACGTGGGAACAAAATTTACATGAAAAACGTTATTTTAAATATGTGCCTTGGATATGTTATAGCAAATTAATGTTTATATTTTGATACTACAATCATAGTGTAAATTAATTTGGAATTGATGCAAAAACCCTGACAGTCTCACTTTAAACTAATTAATTATTGATTAATTTAACTATAACCACGTATTTTAACTATTTAAACTATTAAAACGTATCTATATGAATAACGTTATATATCCTCCTTAGCAGAAGTAGATGAAACCCTCCTTTGAAGTCTACTACTCTAATGTTCCATATAGCGCTCCTCTCTGTATGGGTAAAATTCACAATTTTACGAGATCGGAGGGGTCCTACTTCATCCCCCCTGTCTACGGAAAATTGGAAATTCTCTCTCTCCACAAACGACGACGTTTTTTTGACGAACTCCGAGGCTGCTAGAGATATTCGCTCGACGAACTCCCGCTACGAAAATATCTACCGTTAGGAGGCGTACGAATCGCGCTTTTTGAGAATAACCCATACAGAGAGGGGTAGACAAGACCCGGGAGTAATAGACTTCAAAGGAGGGTTTCATCGGCTTCTGTCCTTAGTCTAAAGGGGGGGGGGAAAGAAGTTAAAAAGCATCACAAAAAGGAGAAACAAAAATGATTTTATTTAATAATACTGTGAAACTGGATCATGGATTCGCGTAATTAACTTAAGGGGCCACTAATAACGTAATGAAGGAGCGCGCACGCGCACCTTTGCTAGCAATCGTATATTAAAATAACAGATGAGTAAATAAACTGATAGCAAAAGCGAGCTAGCCGTTGAATAAGTCTTTTGTCGTCCTCCAAAATAATTTTCGATAAAATTGTTCAACCATCTCGTTTAAGCTCAACTTTGAATCGATCTAAAGCTAGCCAGATTAACCTACGACCCTGAAAGTCCTACTTTATTTATTTAGATAGATATTGTATAGTTAATAAAAATAAACTATAAATTAGCTTAATCTTCATAATTCCATTATCCCTTTTATCTTTCTAATTACGGTTAACTTCGCGCGAAATGAACACTTAATACTCGTGGGTACTGATTAGCTTCGCAACCCTTTGTATTTAGCCCGTTAATGGTCTACTGCAGTTTGTATATTGATGTTAATAAAGAAATTCCTTCGGGGATGATTTTTCAAAGAAGAATAAATAAATAAAAATAAAAATCTAAACTGGATTTCGGCCTGGTCTCTCTTCTCTAAAAGAATATATAATTAGCATAGACATTAATAAACAAAATTACGGAAGACGAATATTTAACAGAGACAAAACAGGCATCGAACGAGCTCGCTAAACTATACACCAGATAACATAATTGTATAGCATTTTTCACGAGTGTAAAAGTTTAGTCAGAAATAAGAATAATTTCGCATTTAAAATCACAGAAATTCAAAGTCTGCAATTTAACAATTTTCAACAAGAATCCATTCAGGTTCCATAAGAATATGGGAGCGTAGCTTTAGCCTCTGGTACCATCCTCCCAAACTTTGTAACAAAAGTTCGTCCGCAATTTTCGCCACATTTGTACGCTTAGATCTTTTTTCGGTCGGCTCCATTTTTATTACCCAAAATATTACGTCAAGGTCGTTAGTGGCGCGGGTTAATAATATAATGTCAGGAGCGATTTACTTGAAAAATCGATTCGAAGCGGACGAACTTTCGCTACAAAGTTTGGGAGGATGGTTATTGAATCGCGGCCCTCCCATATTCTTATGGAACCTGAATGGATTCTTGTTTTCAAAAATACAATTTTAACTGTTAAAAAACTATTGGGACTTCGTGGAAACATTTGATCCCAATTTAATTATACATTCTCTATTTAATAAATAGGTTCTTGTCTGTAGTATATTAAACCCATTATTATCTGGCTACTACTCTACTACTCAGTCCCGTAAATATAGAGGTTTGGAAAATTTGTTTAGTGACAAGCATCAGTGTCGAGGTCCTTCTTATCGGTATTCGTTCTCTTTACGTAATTTTCGCCTTGGGAGTCGCGGAACTCCGTAGGGATCTTAGGAAACTGAGGCGGGAAGCTCAAGAGCGAGATTGAGAGAGAGAGATGAAGAGGAAACCGTTTAAAAAAAAAATAATAATAAAGGTATCACGGGGCTTGAGATTTCGAAACGTAGGGGTGAGGAGAGCCAAAAGAAATTTAACTATCGCTTGCTCGAGGTATAAGGGAAACACCTTTTATATTTATACGAATTACAGAGAACAGTTTAGTTGAGATATAAACGTAGTTATACATTTTTAAAGGGAGAATGAAACGTCATATTAATAATTCTTTACGCTTTCATGTTTTTGTTTTCCCCAATTGATTGAGAATGTTAAGCCTACTTTCTTGATAAGTTTAAACGATTTCAAGCTTAGTATTTGGTTTTGGATTTGAGATACGGTCACTCTAGCGTATCCCAAATCGATTTTATTCGATAAAATAAAAAGATGTATTCATACTAGGCCTTGGAATCGATTTAAATCGTTTCAAATCGTTTCGCTTGAGTCGTGTGAACGGGAAACCGTCTTTTCTCGAATCGATTTGATTCGATTTCTCGAAACTGCTTCGGGAACCAGTTTCGTACCGATTCGGCTGGTTTCAACAATCGATAGATGAAGCTACGATAAATCGATTTATAATGATAACGCGTGAACACGTGACGCTTAAACGATTCCTGTCTTTGATTTAATCGATTAAGAAATGATAGTGTGACCGTAGCTGATTCATTATTATTTCATCTAAAAGGTTGTTGAAGCCGAATCGATAATTGAAACTGGTTCCCGAAGCAGTCGATTCAAATCAATTCGAGAAAAACGGTTTCCCGTTTACGAAACTGCAGCGAAACGTTTGGAAACGGTTTAAATCGACTCCAAGGGATAGAACGAACTATGTCTTTATGGTCTGAAGTTTTTAACCGTGTTACCAAGAAGGATCAGATAAGGAGAGGAAAAGTGGGGCTGCGTTGAGTTAGAGAGAGAAGAGCCAACCTCCCACTCGGGTGGAAAGGGGGGATAGGAAATTCTCGAGGTAAACTGTTGTCACGTGGTCGCTATCTAGCGCGTCTCATAAAGGATTCGTTTTACCCACGCGACAACAATTTACCACGAAGCATCTCTACCCCCGTCTGTCCCCCGTTCTCCCAGAGTGGGAGTTTAGGCCGACGCAGGAGCCGCGCCGTTCCCACTTTTCCTCTCCTTATCTGATCCTTCTTGGTGTTACTATCCCTTTGGGTAAGAAAAAGGCTTAGAAAGAAGCGAAAACAAAAAAGAGGGAATTGCCAGAGAAAGCGAGAAGCGAGGGACTCGATCATTTTTCGGTCTGGGGAAAAAAAAAACCGAGCTTGTTTCATTCTAGTCTGATAGCTATAGCTGAATTCCCTTCTAGTCTCAAACTTCTAGCAATCCCGCTCTAGTAGGGAACAACCCTCTTTGTTGAGCTCCCATAGAGAGTACAGAGAGAGAAAGAGAGTTGAGACTCGAAGAGGAGAGAGAGGAAAAGGCGAACGGCCACCAAAACACCACACTCCGGACTTTTCCTTCGAGAGGAACAGTCGACTCGGGAGAGTTTCCAAGCTTCAAACTGAAACGAAACTCATCTCGAAACCAGCACGTGCGCTTAAGAAGAACCAACCCACCTAGACGAGTTCGCACGATAAAAATTATAAAACGAGTGACCGAAGAACAAGAAACGTCGCGCTAATTAAGTTAAAAACGTTTATCGTGGAATTTGATAAAACGTTTCTGTCGCGGTGTTTGCTATCGTTTTTGCAACGTTAGGAACATTTTTCCGACGTTAGTAACGTTTTTGCAACGTTTGGTAACGTTAGATATCTTTTTGCAACGTTTAGTAACGTCTGGAACGTTTTTGCAACGTTTAGTAAAGTTTTGCAACGTCTGGAACGTTTTGCAACGTCTGGAACGTTTTTGCAACGTCTGGAACGTTTTTGCAACGTCTGGAACGTTTTTGCAACGTTTGGCAACGTTATTACAACGTTTGATAACATTTTTGCAACGTTTATTATTGTTTTTGCAACGCCAACGTTAAGTATTGTTTAGAAAACGTTTAGCTAAAGAATATTATCGCCTACGTCACTATTTTGCTTCTTCATCGTCTAACTAATGCGTTCCCCAGTTAAATTGAATGATATTATTTATCTAGGATATAATTCTAGCCCGAACGGGTCCGTTTTTCTTCTATTTGAAACAATATTACAAGGCAAGAAACGTTTCGAAGAATAAAAGCTAAGAAGAAAAAAAAAAAAAAAGCCGCGAGTGGCTGAATTTGATAAAAAAAAGTGGAGAAAAAAAAAAAAACGGAAAAGTATCCTAGAAAAGAATGCATTTACTTGAAAAGAATCGGTTCTCACGAAACGTATTTTTCTTGCGATCTTTCAATCAAATACCAACAACGTAAAAGGATTCCCTCGACAAAATTGATTTCCGTTTCCGGATTTCTACAGTTTCAATTGATTGAAAACACCGAATAACAAATCTCGTTAATCTAATATTAAGAAATCGTTTAAAGAAACATCAGATCTACGAGTTACGTTTAAAGAAACATCGAACCTACGAATCTTGTTCAAAGAAACATCAGATCTACGAATCGTGTTTAAATAAACATCAGATCTACGAGTAACGTTTAAAGAAACATCGAACCTACGAATCTTGTTCAAAGAAACATCAGATCTACGAATCGTGTTTAAAGAAACATCAGATCTACTGCGAATATTGTTTAAAGAAACATCAGATCTAATCGGGTTTAAAGAAACATCAGATCTAATCGGGTTTAAAGAAACATCAGATCTAATCGGGTTTAAAGAAACATCAGATCTAATCGGGTTTAAAGAAACATCAGATCTAATCGGGTTTAAAGAAACATCAGATCTAATCGGGTTTAAAGAAACATCAGATCTAATCGGGTTTAAAGAAACATCAGATCTAATCGGGTTTAAAGAAACATCAGATCTAATCGGGTTTAAAGAAACGTCAGATCTACTACGAATCGTGTTTAAAGAAACGTCAGATCTACGAATAGTGTTTAAAGAAACATTAGATCTACTATGAATCGTGTTTAAAGAAACATTAGATCTACGAATCGTGTTTAAAGAAACATCAGATCTACGAATCGTGTTTAAAGAAACATCAGATCTACGAATCGTGTTTAAAGAAACATCAGATCTACGAATCGTCTTTAAAGAAACATCAGATCTACGAATCGTCTTTAAAGAAACATCAGATCTACGAATCGTGTTTAAAGAAACATCAGATCTACTTCGAATACTGTTTAAAGAAACATCAGATCTATAGTTCGAATATTGTTTAAAGAAACATCAGATCTACTTCGAATATTGTTTAAACAAACATCAGATCTACTACGAATCGTGTTTAAAGAAACATCAGATCTACTACGAATCGTGTTTAAAGAAACATCAGATCTACTTCGAATATTTTTTAAAGAAACATCAGATCGGCATCCATAACTGCGAATAAAATTACAGCCGCCACTGTTAAACTAAGTTAGGAGACAATTATTCAAATTCTTTTACCACCAAAGTGCGTGGATTGTTTAAATTTATGGTCACACGATTATTATAAGTCACGATTGTTTAACAAAATTAACCAAGATTCAAATTAATTGAGTATTAATTACAAAGATAATTACTAAGTTCCATATCCCAGAATGGAAATAATACCCTAAAGAATGGGAGACACCCATGGTAAGAAACTAGCGGAACCCGAGCCCCAGGATTCCGGCGCGAGTCCTCGGAAGCAAACGGTCTCGGCTTCGGCTCCTAACAGTCCGGCTTTGACCAATGGAGGGGCCCGTCCCAAACCGGTTAAACCCCAGTCCATGGAGGACGCTTGTAGGTCGGTATCTTTGAGACGGTTTAAAGGAGGCGGTGGTAGCGGTTCGCAAAGTTCTTTCGCGAGTGGTACAGCGAGACGGTGCGTTTCGGTGGACGACCATATCGGTCGGTTTAACCGCGACATTGATTTCGACAACGAACCCGATTCCCCCGATGGGGATTTCGACCGTAATCTCTACGGGGATTATAGAGGACCTAGTCGGAGGTTTAAGACAACGTCGGTTCCGGCGTCCATTCTTAAGAAGAAGGACCCAAGAGTGACCATCAGGCAACATTATTATCCGGAAGGCGGTTGGGGATGGGTTGTTTGTGTTTGCGCGTTTTTTGCCCAAGCTCTAAGTACCGGATTGTTACTGTCCTACGGTGTCCTATACGTCGAAGTACTTAGGCAGTTTGGAAGCCACAGGAAAGTTGAAGCCAGTAAGTGAAGTTTTTTTTAACAATAATCTTAATTACTTTGACATAATCTGGGTTTCGTTACTTGTCGAGATATGGTTGGATTCAGGCACTAGACTATACGTATACGATCGAAACAAGAGTGATTTTGAAGGAGACTCGTGTCAGTAACCCTTTAATTTATCATTGTTCCCCGAAAGGAAGGTCATGAACTCTGTCTCTAGACCAATATATATAAATCTAACGACTTATATCTCGCGGGCGAACATTGAAATCCCAAGACGATACATACATCAACTCTAACTGTCTATGCCAGGTTATAGCTTTTTTTTTTTTCGTAAAGAGAGAGAAAATCAAGTTGTAGGAAACCATAGATCATCGCTTACATTTCACCGCACCTTTAATTTAACCCTTTATATTTAGAGCATAACCGAGAGTAATAATAACATGATATTTATATATTTTACTGAGTTTTTAAGGTTTTTTTAAATCATATTCAAGAATATCTTTAAAATTTTTATTTTTTTAATTGTTTTATTTCTTATTCTTTGAAATTTAAAAATTGATAAAACTAGTTCATCTTGATTTATGTAGAGTGGTATGAATGTTCAACAACGCGAAACGGTTAAAACGTTTAAGGGTGATAATAAAGGCGCGTTCACACTGTTAACTTCCAATATACTTCTCTAGATACGTCTATCTATCTAAGCAGAGGTATATAATAACCCCCTTCGGGGGGGAAGTGTGAAAGCCCCTATACTACCAATGCTAAAAATCACGAAGAACAAGAGCCCGCTGCTGACTATCTAGGCCACTAGCTCGCGCTGGACTTCTCAATGTCGCTACTCTAGTAAATGGTCTTTGTATAAACAAGACGGCTCGATTTGTGTTTGAATCCTGTCTCGGGAGTCAGGCTGTCTGTTAAAATGGAGTCGAAGGTTGACTTCGGCTCGCGAGTTCCGGAAGCGCGCGTAGGGAAAATTTAGTCAGGTTCAAAATGGTGTAACTAATTTTTGGGAGTAAAGCGGTGTGTCGATCCGCCGCGATTTACGACGGGCACTCGTTGTTCGTCGATTTTGCCTACCTTTCATACTTCCCCCCGAAGGGGGTTATTATATACCTCTGATATTAAAAAGTAATATTCAAAAATAAACTTAAAGTTAAAAATGATAACAATATATATAACGTTTTACGTACACGTTCCCGTTTAAATATCTCTTAAATCGTAACGTTTAAATGAGAATGGGTGGCCCTAAATTTGAGTCAAAGCTATAGGCGTAGGCGATTTAAAAGGGTGCAACCCTTAGTCCCGAATCAATTCGAATTTACAGCAGATATAAACCTAGTCTCATTATTATTTGAACTATTTAGTTACAATATTAAAGATAGGAGTATAACTTTGTATACGCTGTAAATTTAAATTGATTAAGACCATAGAAAAACTCTTAGCAACAAAGTGGCAGTTAATCTGTCATTTTTTAATTACAGTTTGTCTAATTAAGAGAATATGTCATAAAACGCGTAACAATTAGGTTTGCGTTTTCAAAATGTATTTTTATTTAAATTAAGCTTATATTAAAGCGAGGCGTTGACTGATTTTTCATGAAATCAGAATGGAAAGATCGTTAAGTACGATAAAACTAATAATTCATAGGGATTCGAAATAAAAATCGTGACACCCTCACTTTAACTATATATATATAGCGAAATAAATACGGTTATATATTTCTAACGTGAACTAGATTCGTATTGTTTCTATATTTACAGCGCATGCGTGTATAAATCGGGCCATCTTTTGTCTATTTTAATTATACAGACTTGCACAGAACGCGCAAGGTCGCTAATTCCAATAATATTTGCATAAAATGGGTTAGATTCCTAAGATAATTAAGTTTTCAGAGTATATTGCTACAAATTTACATTTTGTAGGTTTATTTCAAATCAAATAGCAAATAATCCTAACTATAACAATAGGTGGAAGAGTCCAAATTACTCGAGTCAGACAGGGGGGTGATGACTTTTTTGGCTTTTTTTAAGTGATGGCCTATGACGTTTACCCGAATCTTTGCTGATAGTATAAAGCTCGGTGGCGTTGTTTACTTTTATGGAAAAAATTGATAAATTTTTGGTAATATTCATAGAAAAGCTGGAAGATATTTAGAAGAACATTTGCAACACCTGCCACTCCGATTCTCAGCAGTTCGTGTTTGAGAAAAATAAAGTTGAAATAAATATTACTCTTTCAATTCTTTGTAAGTTTCTAGCGTTCTTACAAATCAATAAAACAAAGAAAAAAGCGTACCAAAAGTCGTTAGAAAAACAAAGGTCAAAAACATTTGGAACAATAAACTCGTCGGGTATTACTGGACCATGGAAAAGTACATAATATACGGAGCCCAAGTTCTATTTACTTTCACACGTTAAGCCTTGGCTTCTTCTCTAGTTTCGGCATAAAAATTCAACGCATAAAAGTAGCTTACACAATCAAAAGTTCTGAACTTATTCTTGAAAAGTTATTAAATGGATATGGTCACACTCCAAAAACATTCAACTGTTTTCTCGTAAAGAGAAGATTTTACAGATTTGTGTCGATCGAAATTAGAATTTTCAGTGTCTAAATTTTCGCGCCATTTTTATTTCAATCTTTCGTGAAAAGCGCGCGAATTTCCGACGCGCCAAAAATGAATTTCGTTAATTTGAATGAAAACGGTCCAAATTGGAAATTTCCAACAGAATTCCACCAAATGAAATAACCCAATTTCAACCAAATTGAACCAAATTTTTTCGTTCATTTGGTTTATTTGGTTGAATTTTAATTTGGACCATTTTAAACCAAATTCGATTTTCCTTATTTAAGGAAAGTCGATAACTCTATTATTCTATGGGATTATATTTAGACAGGAAATACAAAAATTGGACTACGTTGAGGGGAAATAAGAAAAAAACGTTATAAGCGTGTGATAATAATAACGCGAGTTTTGAATACGATGAACCAGCTTTTAAGTCATTCTATCATTGTATGTATTATTAAGCGTGTAGTTTGTGGCGTGTACGACGCTAATGGTACGCTAAAGATACGTGTAGAGCTTTCACGATACAGTCTTCCCGTTAATAGTTTCGATATTTCGCGACCATACCCGCCCTGGTGTACCTTAACATCATCAAAGGGTTAATGACACGAATCTTGTATACTAGACTACCTAAAATATCAACCCATTTTTCTTAGCTTTAACTTTTTCGCTTTTTTTATCAATATCAGAAGCCGATGAAACCCTCCTTTGAAGTCTACTACTCCAATGTTCCATATGGCGCTCCTCTCTGTATGGGTAAAATTCACAATTTTACGAGTTAGAAGGGGTCCTACTTCATCCCCCCTGTCTACGCAAAATTGGAAATTCTCTCTCTCCACAAACGACGACGTTTTTTGGACGAACTCCGAGGCTGCTAGAGATATTCGCTCGACGAACTCCCGTTCCGAAAACATCGACCGTTAGGAGGCGTACGGATCGCGCCTTTTGAGAATAACCCATACAGAGAGGGGTAGACAAGACCCGGAAGTAATAGACTTCAAAGGAGGGTTTCATCGGCTTCTGATAACTTGAAAAGTCGATTTGAACATCCGAATCGATTTTAAAACGGTTTCAAAGTGTGATTAAGTTTGCGAGATTGATTTGACAATTGGCCCAGCCGAATCGAGTTACGGGTAGCGTATTTACTTTAAAAATGTATCAACAAAGACAGTATATTTTTATTTATAACCAAAATCTATACCTTGATTATTTCTAGATTTACAGCGTGTCATTATCCCTTTAAACCTATCCGCGTTACCGGAGAGAGTTGAACTATAATTTAGATGTTTACGCATTAGTGGCACGTACTAGACGAATGGTACGCTGTCTATATTTCAATTTAAAATTAGCGATTAAAACCAAATTTCCTAAATTTCGAGCCGAAAAAAGAAATTACGCCATTCCCGAAATTAGAAAATGAAAAAAAGTTCGCCTCTTGTGGCTAACAACGTTTAATTCTAAGGATTAGCACGCGCGTAAAGTTACAATTATCATAGTTGCACGAATAGAGACAGAGAGATCGAACTTAAAAACTGGCTTACAGAAGAAGAAGAAAAAAAAAGCTAACGTAAAGCTTAATTAACATACGGGTTCGTGACCTTTTAGATTACGAGCGTGGGACCACGTGCAAGATCTCTAATTTAGATTTGGTAGAATATACTGACTAGCGAGTTCTACCTATACCGAAGTTTATCAACAGATAAGATAATATATTTGATTAATTATCTGAATTTTAATTGGTCAGATTTCCCTCATTTTATGATCTTTGGATAGATTTCCCCAATTCTCTCTGAACTTTGATTAAATTTACTCAATTCCCTGACCTTTTGGGTAAGTTTCCGAAATTCCCTGACCTTTTGGGTAAGTTTCCGAAATTCCCTGACCTTTTGGGTAAGTTTCCGAAATTCCCTGACCTTTTGGGTAAGTTTCCGCAATTCCCTGACCTTTTGAATAAATTCCCCCGAACTCCCTGACCTTTTTGGATAAATTTCCCCAATTCCCTGACCTTTTGGGTAAGTTTCCGCAATTCCCTGACCTTTTGGGTAAGTTTCCGAAATTCCCTGACCTTTGAATAAATTTCCCCCGAACTCCCTGACCTTTGAATAAATTTCCCCGAACTCCCTGACCTTTGAATAAATTTCCCCGAACTCCCTGACCATTTGAATAAATTTCCCCGAACTCCCTGACCTTTTGAATAAATTTCCCCGAACTCCCTGACCTTTTGAATAAATTCCCCCGAACTCCCTGACCTTTTTGAATAAATTCCCCCGAACTCCCTGACCTTTTTGAATAAATTTCCCCGAATTCCCTGACCTTTTGGATAAATACCCGCAATTCTTGACCTATTCCAATAAAGACTCTCACTAACCCTTGATCACATTTCGAGTTATATCCAATATTCCATTAAAAACATTAAGTCATAAAAATAAAACAAGTTTGATTCGTATATTTGACGAGATATGTTTTTCAAAAATATTTGAATCTCACTGCGGGGGGCTTCCGTAAATAACGGTACCAAATTATAGTGGAAATCCGGACCCTGAAGATGAGGGCATTTTAATGAAAGAAATGATACAATTTTTTAAAGACATTTATATAGCTATAATAAGTCCATTTACCTTTGAAAAAGTATAAAGGGAGACTGAAAGAAAAAATTGGAGTGTAGTACTTATTTTTAAGTCATAGCCCATCATTTAAAACTAGCCAAGTCGTCATCACCCCTGTCTGGCTGTCTGTCTGTCTTCCTTAGTTATTTTTTTCGCGTTCCTATCTCAATGATAATTACAGGAAGATCATAAGATGTAACTTTATTTTAGAGAATACACCTTTTAGATTATATAGGTATCTTATAAAGACGAAATAATTACGTCATAGTTAACGCGTGAATACGTGCCCGAGTTACGTTATTATTGGCAGGTGTAAGCTATAGTGGGGGGCCTCGGGTGCGGGTTGCCACGAAGGCACCATTAGCCAAACGCATCAGTTCAAAATATATAATTAGGAAAATGCCTAAGGTATTTTTTAATATCAAATCAACGCGATAAACAATTATAGGTAATTATTAGAGAGCGAGTAACAATACCGAGTGATATTGTCAAAAAAATATAAGGAAATTTTCTTCTAGCATAATTAAAATATTCAAATATCACGAGTCACCGCCACTTTAAAAATAAATCTGATAAAAAAATCATATTTCTGTGCCCCGAAGGTGGTGAAAATATATCAAAATACGTATTATACGGTTGAACACTAAAAAAACAAATACATCTTCGGCTTAAAATAAATAATTTCTACTTTCCAACAAAAAAATACGCTGGTTTAACTTTTTTGCAATCATCAGATATAATAGTGTATAGGGATCGGAGCGTTCGTGGTTTAAAACAGGGGTCATTGAGGGGTCACGAGCGTGGATTTCGCGTTTTGGAAAAAATAAAAATAATCCCTTGGCGCGGGATTTCAAGTCTCTTGTGTAGCTACTGATCGGAGTCGTGATCGGACGACGACATTAAATACCAGACCGAGTGCGCTTTCACAGAGCGAGACAGCAGGTGCCTCTTAAGGATCACAAAAAACACAAAAATACTTAAAGGGAAACGCAAATTGGATGAAGTTAAAAATATTTACTATAAAATTAACTTCTATTTAAAAATTAAAACCACAGAATATGAATTATGTCAATATATAATTTAAAATTATGTCAATATTTAACTTAAAATTATGTCGATATATAACTTAAAATTATGTACATATATAATTTAAAATTATGTCAATATATAATTTAAAATTATGTCAATATATAATTTAAAATTATGTCAATATATAATTTAAAATTATGTCAATATATAATTTAAAATTATGTCAATATATAATTTAAAATTATGTCTATATATAATTTAAAATTATGTCTATATATAATTTAAAATTATGTCTATATATAATTTAAAATTATGTCTATATATAATTTAAAATTATGTCTATATATAATTTAAAATTATGTCGATATATAATTTAAAATTATGTCAATATATAACTTAAAATTATGTCAATATATAATTTAAAATTATGTCGATATATAATTTAAAATTATGTCGATATATAATTTAAAATTATGTTTATATATAATTTAAAATTATGTTTATATATAATTTAAAATTATGTTTATATATAATTTAAAATTATGTTTATATATAATTTAAAATTATGTCTATATATAATTTAAAATTATGTCAATATATAATTTAAAATTATGTCTATATTTCATTTAAAATTATGTCTATATTTCATTTAAAATCATGTCTATATATCAAATATAATTATGTCTATATATCATAATTATATACCTATATCCAATTTAAAATTATGTACCCTATAGAATTTAGAATTATACCTAATCCACGTTCCGTTTTAGCATCCCTTCACAATCGGGCGTCATGATGTTTTAGCTTCGCACGTTTTCGAATAAGCGATTGGAGTCAATCCAACTCGATCATGATTTCCTAGTCCTCGTTCGAGATCACTTAACAAAGACTAATTTTATTTCTACACGTATTAACATTAGGTATTAATCCGCTTTAGTTTTGGCTACGTTAATAAACTGGCTTCGAAATGTAATAAGCACGGCGTCGTATGTTCGAGAACCCCTTCTAAATCGCCTAAGATTTTATAGATTCTGGCTTTCTGGTCATTTTGCGAGCAATTAACCTTTTCGGATTTTTTTTTGGGGTTCATTAGCATTTTATACACTTCGATATTTGGATGTGGGTTTAAAGGAACACGGCCAACAGCTTCCAAAAAAAAACCGAAGATTTTGATCATTTTGAACCATTTTAAAAGATAGCCAGTATACTTTTGAAACACGTTTAAACACTGTATTAATACGATCCAATTGCTTAAATAGTATGGAATTTTACAGACTATTTTAACTGGAAATGTACGGTTAAGCTAAAACAATCTTATACAGCCACGGCTGACAGGATGATTTAGAACTTTACCCTTAACTAGAGATTTTGAGTAGAAATATAGGAGATTATAGGAATTGACATTAAATTATAGGAGAAAATAGGAAGGAGGTGAAAATATAGGAAAAGTGAAATGGAATTATTTCTCCGGAGGTCTCCCTTTAAGCTCGTTGAACTTGTTAGTTCATCGTGGGGGAACTATAGGGGAACTAGGGATACGGGGGTTACCTTCGTGACTACCGTGCTAGCAACTATTGAAGAGATACGTCACGCCTTAGACCAACGATCGATCCAAAACCATTTGCATAAAGAAACGCTTAACTAAAAATTCGTTGCATTTATAATAAATATTCAACTACAACGAAATTGATAGAAAAAGAAATTAATTTTAGATACAATCGTAAAAGGGTGGTTTTAATTAATAAAATAAGCACGGTTTTCTATAGAATTTGTCATTTTCTAAGATTGGAACTAAGAATAGCCGCTTATCATTAACTTATGTTTAATTTTCCGATTCTATAATCTATTCAAGTGTGTGCGGGGAATTTTTGATGGTTCCTATATGTTGCTTATTTATTAGGGTTCCCGAGTTTAAAGTGAGAATTTTGAGAATGCGTTTTGTATACGAAATAATGGCTTGATAATAGTTTATGAAAGTTGGCGGTAATGGTCCCCTTAATATTATTATTTTGCAATTTTTAAAGACTTAACGACTCGAGTATTCGCGTGGCATTATGTAAATTAGGCTGTCACCTAATTTATCGTTTTGGCCCTCTTCCAATATAAGACCTTACGTTGAAATCTTTAAGCTTCTTACGAATAAACTCGAGTAACTAAAAAATAATAATAATTTATTACACTTACATTTTTAAGTTTGTTTAACATTCAAATCTGAACTATTGACACTTTGTCTATGGAAATTTTAAATAATACCGTATATAAAGTTTCATTTGAATTCCCTTAACAATCTCTAACAAAATTAGTTAAAAATTCCTTAATCTCTAAGAAAAATTCCTTAATCTCTAAGAAAAATTCCTTAATCTCTAAAAAAAAATCCTTAATCTCTAAAAAAAATTCCTTAATCTCTAAGAAAAATTCCTTAATCTCTAAGAAAAATTCCTTAATCTCTAAGAAAAATTCCTTAATCTCTAAGAAAAATTCCTTAATCTCTAAGAAAAATTCCTTAATCTCTAAGAAAAATTCCTTAATCTCTAAGAAAAATTCCTTAATCTCTAAGAAAAATTCCTTGAATTACCTTAATGTCTAAGAAAGTTTCCTTTAAAATCCCTTAATCTCTAAGAAACATTCCTCGAAATCCCTTAATCTCTAAGAAAAACGATTTGAAATCCATTAATCTCTAAGAATAAATCCTTGAAATCCATTAATCTCTAAAAATAAATCCTTGAAATCCCTTAATCTCTAAGAAAAAAATCCTTTGAAATCCCTTAATCTAAAAGAATAATTCCTTTGAAATTCCATCTCTAAGAAAAAATTCCTTCATTTCTAAGAATTTAAAAACCCTTCAAATCCCTTAATCTCTAAGAGTCCTTGAAATGCCTTAATCTCTAAGAAAAATCGCTCTAAATTCCTTAATCTCTAAGAAAAATCCCATGAAATTCCTTAATCTCTAAGAAAAATCCCATGAAATTCCTTAATCTCTAAGAAAAATCCCATGAAATTCCTTAATCTCTAAGAAAAATCCCATGAAATTCCTTAATCTCTAAGAAAAATCCCATGAAATTCCTTAATCTCTAAGAAAAATCCCATGAAATTCCTTAATCTCTAACAAAATTCCCATAAAATTCCTTAATCTCTAACAAAATTCCCATAAAATTCCTTAATCTCTAACAAAATCCCTTTACCTGGAACAAAAATCCTCTCTAAATTCGTTAATCCCTAAGAAAAATCCTTTTAAATCTCTCGTGTCCAAACCAAAAGGAGTTAAAAAACTTGCCAGTATATAGATTTTACGAGTGGGATATTATAGAGCGGCTGCTTTTATTTCTATGGGCATTTTAATTTCATATTTCAATACATCATGAAAGCGGACAATATACGCGGAAAAATGAATCCCACGTACCGATATATATTAGTTAACTTTAACCCCGCGCGTAATTAATCAAGTTGGATATGAAAACGGTAATTACGTCTTAAAAACTTAAATAGGATATTGGCGATCCGTAAAAACGACGCGACGTGAAGAAATTCATTTTTGAGAGATAAGAAAACTCCACGCCTTATTATGGGATTTGAAATTATAGTTTCCCGCGTAATCTCAACGCATAAATCTCATACTCGCAGACAGACCAAAACAATTAAAATTCACGATATGATCGAACAAGAACCAAAAAAAAAAAAATCATTTTACCTTGAGGGGACACCCATTAAGCTACGATACAAAAAAAAGCCTAGGAGATTTAAAAATATAAAACATGTTGGGATTAGAAAGATTTACGAATTTTAAAGATTGATGTTTTGAGATGTTGATTAGGGTATTTGCAATTTTAGTTGGGCCTATTTGAAAGATTTCTTAAGCGTTTAAAAGATTTCTTAAAGATTTGAAAGGTTTCTTAACCGTTTGAAAGGTTTCTTAACCGTTTGAAAGGTTTCTTAACCGTTTGAAAGGTTTCTTAACGATTTGAAAGATTTCTTAACGATTTGAAAGATTTCTTAACGATTTGAAAGATTTCTTAACGATTTGAAAGATTTCTTAACGATTTGAAAGATTTCTTAACGATTTGAAAGATTTCTTAACGATTTGAAAGGTTTCTTAACGATTTGAAAGGTTTCTTAACGATTTGAAAGATTTCTTAACGATTTGAAAGATTTCTAAAGAATTTGAAAGATTTCTAAAGAATTTGAAAGATTTATAAAGAATTTGAAAGATTTCTAAAGAATTTGAAAGATTTCTAAAGAATTTGAAAGATTTCTAAAGAATTTGAAATATTTCTAAAGAATTTGAAAGATTTCTAAAGAATTTGAAAGATTTCTTAAGAATTTGAAAGATTTCTTAAGAATTTGAAAGATTTCTTAAGAATTTGAAAGATTTCTTAAGAATTTGAAAGATTTCTTAAGAATTTGAAAGATTTCTTAAGAATTTGAAAGATTTCTGAAGAATTTGAAAGATTTCTGAAGAATTTGAAAGATTTCTTAAGAATTTGAAAGATTTCTTAAGAATTTGAAAGATTTCTTAAGAATTTGAAAGATTTCTTAACGATTTGAAAGATTTCTTAACGATTTGAAAGATTTCTTAACGATTCGAAAGATTTCTTAACGATTCGAAAGATTTCTTAACGATTCGAAAGATTTCTTAACGATTCGAAAGATTTCTTAACGATTCGAAAGATTTCTTAACGATTCGAAAGATTTCTTAACGATTCGAAAGATTTCTTAACGATTTGAAAGATTTCTTAACGATTTGAAAGATTTCTTAACGATTTGAAAGATTTCTTAACGATTTGAAAGATTTCTTAACGATTTGAAAGATTTCTTAACGATTTGAAAGATTTCTTAACGATTTGAAAGATTTCTTAACGATTTGAAAGATTTCTTAACGATTTGAAAGATTTCTTAACGATTTGAAAGATTTCTTAAGAATTTGAAAGATTTCTTAAGAATTTGAAAGATTTCTTAAGAATTTGAAAGAAAAATTAATAAAAAATATTAATTTATCCGCTACTTGTTTTAAAATCTAAAAATCTTTGATATCACAACATCCTAAGCTCTCACTTATATCTCTTCTTGCAGCCTACAAAAATACTTTGAAAAATCACAAAACATTTATAATCGTAGTTTCGAAATTTGCCTTAATGTTGGACCCCTTCGTTTCAGTCTAGAAAAAAAATGAAGGTACAAATTTCAACGTAGGTATATGGAGTCGAAATACCTACGCCTTAACTTTGTAACATCGTACCCATCTATTGAAAGTTTTAAAAGTTACACCGCAAGCGTGTTTTAATAATAATCAATTATAGGTGATGTTTCTCTTGACACATCCGTGGTTAAACATTTTAATGGAGATATAAAACCAAATAATAGCCTAGACGAGACTCGCTGTTATAAATATATTCGACTACATTAAACCTATTATCAGAAGTATATGACCTTATTCCATAAAAGTGAACGACAAATTATAGCAAACGTACTAGCTCATCACTTAAAATTGTCAAAAAAGTCATCACCCCTGTCTAACTAGAGTTATTTGGACTCTTCCGCGATATTACTAAGGTCTTTCGAGGATGAAATTGAAATAGGTTATTATCAGAAGTACATGACCTTATTCCATAAAAGTAAACAACAAATTATAGCAAACGTACTAGCTCATCACTTAAAAATAGTCAAAAAAGTCATCACCCCTGTCTAACTAGAGTTATTTGGACTCTTCCGCGATATTACTAGGTCTTTCGAGGATGAAATTGGAATAGGTTATTATCAGAAGTACATGACTTCATTCCATAAAAGTAAACGACAAATTATAGCAAACGTACTAGCTCATCACTTAAAAATAGTCAAAAAAGTCATCACCCCTGTCTAACTAGAGTTATTTGGACTCTTCCGCGATATTACTAGGTCTTTCGAGGATGAAATTGGAATAGGTTATTATCAGAAGTACATGACTTCATTCCATAAAAGTAAACGACAAATTATAGCAAACGTACTAGCTCATCACTTAAAAATAGTCAAAAAAGTCATCACCCCTGTCTAACTAGAGTTATTTGGACTCTTCCGCGATATTACTAGGTCTTTCGAGGATGAAATTGGAATAGGTTATTATCAGAAGTACATGACCTTATTCCATAAAAGTAAACAAAATTTAGCAAACGTACTAACTCATCACTTAAAAATAGTCAAAAAAGTCATCACCCCTGTCTAACTAGAGTTATTTGGACTCTTCCACGATATTACCAGGTCTTTCGAGGATGAAATTGGAATAGGTTATTATCAGAAGTACATGACCTTATTCCATAAAAGTAAACAACAAATTATAGCAAACGTACTAACTATCGCTTAAAAATAGTCAAAAAAGTCATCACCCCTGTCTAACTAGAGTTATTTGGACTCTTCCGCGATATTACTAGGTCTTTCGAGGATGAAATTGGAATAGGTTATTATCAGAAGTACATGACCTTATTCCATAAAAGTAAACAAAATTTAGCAAACGTACTAACTCATCACTTAAAAATAGTGAAAAAAGTCATCACCCCTGTCTAACTAGAGTTATTTGGACTCTTCCACGATATTACTAGGTCTTTCGAGGATGAAATTGGAATAGGTTATTATCAGAAGTACATGACCTTATTCCATAAAAGTAAACAAAATTTAGCAAACGTACTAACTCATCACTTAAAAATAGTGAAAAAAGTCATCACCCCTGTCTAACTAGAGTTATTTGGACTCTTCCACGATATTACTAGGTCTTTCGAGGATGAAATTGGAATAGGTTATAAGGCAAGAATGCGTTTATTTCATATGAACCCAATTCCCTTCGCTTTTACTATCTCCCTATTAGTCTTTTGTTCGGCTCTGGATGTAATGGTTAAAGTAATCTATCATGAAATATAATTTTGTTAGTTTTATAATCACATACTGGGCTTATGACGTAAGGTCCTACGTCTCGAATATACGAGCTTAGGATGAGGGAAAGTTTAATAATATTCTGAACAGGTTTGATAAAAATTTCAAAACTAATTTTATACAACGCGAGTAAGAGCGCCTTTCCGGGGATAAAAATATTCTTCAAACAAGGATTTTTGCATTAAAGAGGAGATCTGGATATTTTAAAGCCTTCATCAAAATTTCGGTTCGCTAGTTGAATGATCTGATCAAACACGGCAGGACTAGAGTTACGAGTCGGTAATTAACCCTCGTAAATTACCAGGGTAATCGTAATTTATATTACAAAGTTTTTTCAGATTCAAATTCCCTGACTTTTCCAGGTTTTTCCCTGACCTTTTCCAACGATTTTCCCTGACCTTTTCCAACGATTTTCCCTGATCTTTTCCAACGATTTTCCCTGATCTTTTCCAACGATTTTCCCTGATCTTTTCCAACGATTTTCCCTGACCCTTTTAGCTAATACTACCCAATTTTTAAGCTTTTATTTTTTATATAATCGCGTTGGCCAAACTGCAGGCGTATCTTTGTTCTAATCTACACAACTGACACGGTCAGCTGAGAATCTTTTCCGCGGATAATGATCGCAATTCCCTGGCTTCTCGAAAGATCTTTAAATTCCCTGACTTTTTAAAATATCTTAATATTCTCTGACTTTTCCCTGTTTTTCCTGACCTGTGGCGACTGATATTCCCAATATAAGACGGATCGTAATTATACGATTAGTTGAATTTATCAGAAGCCGATGAAACCCTCCTTTGAAGTCTATTACTCCCGGGTCTTGTCTACCCCTCTCTGTATGGGTTAGTTTCAAAAAGCGCGATTCGTACGCCTCCTAACGGTAGATATTTTCGGAGCGGGAGTTCGTCGAGCGAATATCTCTAGCAGCCTCGGAGTTAGTCAAAAAAAAACGTCGTCGTTTGTGGAGAGAGAGAATTTCCAATTTTCCGTAGACAGGGGGGATGAAGTAGGACTCCTCCGATCTCGTAAAATTGGGAATTTTACCCATACAGAGAGGCGCGCTATATGGAACATTAGAGTAGTAGACTTCAAAGGAGGGTTTCATCGGCTTATGAATTTATGGATTAAGTACTTTTACGAGAAAAACCGCGCGAAAGCGACCAGAACGCGCGCGAGAACCAACTGTAAACTCTATACAACAGCAAAATCAGACGACCATAGTGATGACGTAGTATCGCGCGCAATTTTAATTTTAGGAGTTGGAATCTTTACCCTTTGACAGTTTTCAGTACTGATGACCACGGGGGTATAAAAATTCCAAGTTTTAAGCCATCTTGTTTCGTCTAAGCTCTTAAATTTATTTTTTCTTGGTAAAGTAAGAAAGGGTGGTCACGGGAGAGGGGTCGAGGGTGGTTTGCGGGAGAAGACGTCGGATCATCGACTGATGATCGACCATCAGTAGGAGGGGAGCGGGGATAAAAAGGAAAAGTTGGCGTCGACCGCAAAGTATAGAAAGTTTTTAATTAAAAATCTAGTTTTTTAAAGGCGATTTCTTTCTCTCGGTCGCGGTCTGGACCGGCCACGCTGGTTTGCTCGCCGATTACATTATACGCCGGATCAATTTTAGACTCTTTTCCTAAATTGAGGAGGCATCCCGTCAATGAAGACGCTCTTCACTATATATAACCCCCTTTAAAGGAAGAATGAAACCTAATTCGTATATCCATATTGTTTAAATAGGCCTAATCCACTAGAAATAAATTTAAAAATAGGCTTAGCTGGATTCCTGGAGATCAGCTGATTTCCTCGCGTGTAAGACCTAACGACCAATCGAAATCGATTGTAAGTCTCGTGGAGATCTCGCGTGAACGACACGCCTTGGTTAGTGGTCGCTAGACCTTACACGGAGCCAATTCACGTGATCTCCACGAATCTCGCTAAGCCTATTTTGATGGTAAGTTTTTTATTTCTAGCTTAATATTTGTTTCGTAAACTTTTTATCGGTGGATTAAGGTTAGGTAGCATTCTCCCTTCAATACAATATCATTTCAAAAGTATTCGATAAATTGAGATGACGTAATGGGAATAGTGGGGGTGGATTGGCACATGATTTTAAACGACGCGGAGGAGAAAATAGCGCGTGCCAACTATCTTTCAACACGAGTATATTAAAAAAAGGAGGATTGAACGAGGAAAGGGGGCCTGTACTTGGGTCCTTCGCCGGAATGCTAAGCCCTACTCTTTCAAAAATTGAAGACGTCAATTAAATGGCGTCTTGCCATATTCGACGCGGGATCCGCCGCTACTGAAAGATTTGTAGGATGCCCGTTTTGCTCCTTGCCACGCAACTAGTTTGTTTATTTATCCAATATGCTTTTAACACTTCTCGAGGCGAGCCAGTCATTCACGCGTCAATACGTTTGAAGTGGGCTTGAAATTATAAAACAATTTCTAAAACACGATCTCGTAATTGGAAATTCAATTGGTACCGCGTAAATTACCAAGGTAATTTAAGCGGTAATTATCATGGTAATGGTAACTTAATGTCCTCCGGTAAAATGTGAACAAATTGATAAAAGAGGTCAAAGTTTAAGGTTTCAAATTGTCTTACGATTCTATTTTTCAATTTTTATTCGTGTTCGAGGTCCTTTAAGGTGACTTAATGATATTTTTCATGTCCAAATTACTTTGCCCTATCAATTTAAACTCAAATGGTCAAGTGTATCACGAAAAACGTTGCTTTTGTTTAGTCTGAAATAAGAATTTTGTAGTACTGTAATTAAACAAAGAAATTCAAATTATTTTGCTAATTTCTGGTACTTAATTAATTTGGCTTGAATAATTAAACCTTATACGAACTATGATGTTAAAATTAGTATATTTTTTTCACTTCGCCCGACTAAATCACTATCTCATTGCTGTAACACGCGCGAAAAAGTTTAATATTTTTTTGAGAGTCTTACGACGGGAGTGTTTTTGGATATAAGGGTTCTTATACGACAAATTTACGATCGTCGTCGGCAGATTAGCTCGAAAACTAAATCGAAATCGGTTTCCTCCGTTTCAAAATAGATTTCGTTTACAGTCGGAGACTCGCGATGGGTCGCGTTCGCCGTAAACACGGATCGAACAATTAAAAGCCTGTTGAAACTATTACCAGCCGAGTGTGAACACCGTGTTTTTGCTTCTTAGTAGCCGCGCCGCGCCCGCTTAGAACTTAAACCCCATCCACATATAAAGAAGAAGAAGAAAAACGAAACACTAAAAAAACAGAAGAAAATAAAAAATAACTAGGACGGGATTCCTGCCAAAAATACTCGCGCTCTCAAAATGGCCAAAAACTTAAGATAGTGCCAATTTGAAAAGGGATACTGGATGGGTGAAATAATATTTCAAAAATATTATAATTTAAAGAAAGATTTCATCGTGAAATAACAAAATTAGAACAGCCAAATAAATAGGGTAAAAAGAAATGCAAGCTTCCATGGCTTAGGTTCATTTGCTCGACTTTCAATTGATCGACAAGGAGTCCGTTTGATCGACTACCGTTTGATCGACTCCCATTTGATCGACTCCCATTTGATCGACTCCCATTTGATCGACTCCCATTTGATCGACTCCCATTTGATCGACTCCCATTTGATCGACTCCCATTTGATCGACTCCCATTTGATCGACTCCCATTTGATCGACTCCCATTTGATCGACTCCCATTTGATCGACTCCCATTTGATCGACTCCCATTTGATCGACTCCCATTTGATCGACTCCCATTTGATCGACTCCCATTTGATCGACTCCCATTTGATCGACTCCCATTTGATCGACAAGCCATTCCAATTGATCGACAGCCCAGTTTTTTAGCGAGTAACGAGTATAGGTCAAAGTTTTTTTGCAAGAAACTATTAAAGGTTAAATTATGGTATATAAATAAGAACTAATTCAAATAGGTTAGGTTAGGTTGGTTAATCTATTTATAATCGTTATTACGAAGTTGACCAATTGGGAAACGATCAAATGCACCCTTTGTTGTCAATAATTTGGGATTAGGCATCAATCATTTGATCCCTTTGTCGATCGTTTGGAAGTCGATCAAGTGGACCCTTTGTCGATCATTTGGGAGTCGATCAAGTGGACCTTTTGTCGATCATTTGGGAGTCGATCAATTGTGAGTCGATCATTTGGGTGTCGATCAAGTGGACCTCTTGTCGATCATTTGGGAGTCGATCAAGTGGACCCAAATCCCTTCCATATAGTCTCTTGGAATTTTATTCCCACGAATCTTATTGGCTGAAATGAGGGTATGGGTCGCTAGTAATTATATTGGTAGTTTAGGATCTCCCTGAATCCAGCTAAGCCTATTTAGAAGGTATGTTTTTAATTTATTTATAATTTAATAATTATTTGTATTTTTTAAACGATCGATAAAAAATTAATTGTTAGGTTTCATTCTCCCTTTAAAAATAAATGTCCTTATTTGTAAGCGAATAGATAGAGGTGTTCTATTTTCCAACAAAAAAAGGGGTTAAATGGAAGTACATGGTCGATTCTACAGTGTATGCAATCGATAACTTAACAATTCAACAAATTTCCCCATAACTGCTAGCGTAGAACAGGTCGAGATTTCATCGCGAAAAAAGCTAGACTAACCTTACATTACGTTGAAATAAAAATATCATAAAAACTACCTTCAAACTCGCTATCAAACTAAACTGATACGATGCGTTTAAGTAATAGACTTTTGTTCATATTGAATTGTCAACACGTAAACAAACTATATCCCTTATCTGAATGTTTTAGTTCGCTCAGAAGCCGATGAAACCCTCCTTTGAAGTCTATTACTCCCTGGTCTCGTCTACCCCTCTCTATATGGGTTAGTTTCAAAAAGCGCGATTCGTACGCCTCCTAACGGTAGATATTATCGGAGCGGGAGTTCGTCGAGCGAATATCTCTAGCAGCCTCGGAGTTCGTCCAAAAAACGTCGTCGTTTGTGGAGAGAGAGAATTTCCAATTTTGCGTAGACAGGGGGGATGAAGTAGGACCCCTTCTAACTCGTAAAATTGGGAATTTTACTCATACAGAGAGGAGCGCTATATCGAACATTAGAGTAGTAGACTTCAAAGGAGGGTTTCATCGGCTTCTGGTTCGCTTTATCGAGATAAAAACAGCCATAGGCTACTTCCAACTAGTTCTAACAATTCGAAGTGAACTGAAATGGAAACGTTATCAACCTTTTGCAAAAGTACCTCCCTACAATTGAAGAGGGATTCGCCACGTTAGGCTATAAGTTATATCAGTATACCGTAATCCAAGGAAAATAACCGTATGTAGTCACGTAATTGGTTAAGGGAGGATCACTTAGAAATAGTTAATCAACCAATCAAAATGATAAGATTGATATATAAAGAATAACCCTAAACACATTAACAGAACCTACAGTTGATTCTAAGAAGGATAAGGTCGTTTTCGCGGGGTCTTTTTCGTGTAAGTACTTAATCCAGATCAAAAATATAATTCATATCCATAGAAATGGTGACATCCTCACTTTACCAAAGAATCAGAGACCCGAGGTATTATACTCCTTCACATCGCATTCGGACCATATTCGTGACATTCAGAAAATATATATATTATATTTGGGCTTAATGTAGTGTGGCCTAGATGAGAGTGGGATGAGGGTAGGTCTCTTGGGGCGATGATGTAGTTTAGGGGACTTTGTAACGATGTCCTTGAGTTGTTGTATAATAATAATAACCGGAAAAGGGAAAGAAATATTTGATAGAAAGGAAAATCTTGTATATACGCTGGCGAATCACGAATCGACAATTGTGACAAGGAATTTTGATAAAACCTAGTGGGTTGAGTATGAGGATGATGATACCGTGATGATGGATTATCTCGGAAGACGTAAAATTTTGAAATCCTTACACCCTTTGTAAGAATATTTTTCGTAGGCCTAAAATTTTCGATTTTTCATACCATTCAAAATTTTACACCTCTGTGTCTATGGGGCGTTCAAAACTAAAATATCTAAAAAAAAATATATATATATATTTTTGATTAATTATAGTTAATATAGTTTATATTTATATTTTTATAACCTATTTTTAAAATATTATTTTGATTAATTTTTTTCTATTTCCCCTGTAAATGTATCCCGACCGTTAAGCTTCGGTGTGCACGGTGAAGCCGACTACCAGATGTTGTTCAAAATATATTTTAAATCAACGTGTAATAAATATTACGCGGATTGTTACGTAATATTAAACCTGGTAGAAGATAAAATAGATCCTTAAAACATATTGAGACAAGTTTTAATAAACTGAAAAAATTCACCGAATTTTTTAATTTGCCAAATCAAATTTATATTTTTAATTAGCTGACTCAAACATACTTCTAGCCCCAAAATTATTGATTTAAAGTGATACTGTGATATATTTCTAACGAAATCTAAACATAATTTCAGCAGTTTTTCGGAAAAATTGTTAAAAGCTTCAAAATATGTCATTAGTAAAAATTATTAATTTGTCACGGACGAATATTTTCGATAAAAATAATATCCTAAAGTTAAGTGCCACTTTCCCTTTGAAATATATAGAGCAAAGCCCTCCTTTCTATAAAATCTTAAACAAAGGATTATGATACTATCGAGTTTCGAAAATAAAAAAAAAAAAAAAAAATCTAAAATAAAAAATGATGAAAAGATAAGCTTTACAAAACGCGGTTAATAACTTCGGAGCACGTTGTAACTCTACGGCTAATATCTTAGCTGAATGCAATTTTGATTTAATACCCTTGTGATGTAACATAAACCCATCAAATTGTTTTACTCAAAGGAATAATGAAACTAATATAATAATAATTACCAGAAGCCGTTGAAACCCTCCTTTGAAGTCTACTACTCCAATGTTCCATATAGCGCTCCTCTCTGTATGGGTAAAATTCACAATTTTACGAGTTAGAAGGGGTCCTACTTCATCCCCCCTGTCTACGGAAAATTGGAAATTCTCTCTATCCACAAACGACGACGTTTTTTGGACGAACTCCGAGGCTGCTAGAGATATTCGCTGGACGAACTCCCGCTCCGAAAATATCTACCGTTAGGAGGCGTACGAATCGCGCCTTTTGAGAATAACCCATACAGAGAGGGGTAGACAAGACCCGGGAGTAATAGACTTCAAAGGAGGGTTTCATCGGCTTCTGTAATTACCTTAAAGGGAAAACTCGAGCTAAAAATTGAACCTATTTTCGTTATCACCGTGTCAAAAACGTATTCATAATTGTGTATGACTCGCGCTGGACTCGTGTGAAGAGTGACGTTTCCCTGGATTTTTTATAAGAGGAATAGTAAAATAATTAGCAATATTTCATTCTCCCTTTAAAGATAAATTATTTTTACTGGAGGAGCTGGCTAGGAGGTAGCAAATTGTTATTTTCTGTCTATTATTCTCGCAAAGATACTTAGGGATTTAAAATTACAATATAAGAGGTGATTATTAGTTGGAGATCTTCGTTAAAACAGGCTTTGGGGCGATCGAGAGTCATTTTAAATAAGAGAGAAACGATTTGGCCGTTGACCTCGACGCATTTTTCGAGCGTTAAATATAAAAAGAAAATTATAATTATAGCTAGGTTTCTCGGCGTGATTACAAACACGTTCGAAAATCAAAAATAAAAACTACTTCACGCTTCTCAAAATAATCATTAACGCGAATCATTTGCCAATAATAAGTTTAACAACTAACAGATAGAAGTGCCAAAAACTAAACTGTTTAAACTAAAAACTAAGGATAATTAAAATTAATTCGATTAGATTGAATAAAATATTTAAATAAGTCTGTCGAATTAAAATTTAAAATTTTCAGGAGACAATTTTTTTTGTTAGAAATTGCAATAATTTTAAATTAATATTAATCTTGACCTTTAACCTCCACGTTAACCGAGTCTAATACGTAATTTAAATTATGTTAAGGACCTCCCTCGCCTAGGAAACTGTAAGTGGTCTCCTTTTTTGCCATTTTTGAGCAATTTTTAAATTTCAAAATCAAAGTTTAGAGATCATTTTGATTTTCCAATTACCTTAGTTACATTTAGTAATTAAAACAAGATTCTTCGTTAGTTGACTTTAAATTTTGGCGCTCTATTGTTTATCGGACAATGTTCGTTTCAAATCTCTCGAGTTATAATTTAAACGTTCTTAGAATCTTGTCTCTTTAGTTAGTTAGAGGTAAAAAAATCATCTTATACGGTATAATTAATCACTCGGGAGTTAAAGCCCATCAAATTTTGAATGGGTGCGCCACTCCCTGCCAATCGAGCCGCACTCTTTAAAGGAAGACGGACAGATAACTAAAACAAGATTTGTTCAGCCTAAATATAAGAGAAAATCTAGCCATTTCAAAGAGATTCGCTGGATTCGTATGAACTAAAAACAGCTTCGAATCGATTTAGATAGAAGCGTGTTCTCACGAACAGTTTAAATATCGGTCTGATTTTATCGTTTCAAATCGATTTAGACAGACTAGTACGTACGTAGCTTCAACGTTCTCACGAACGATTTAAATATCGGTCTGATTTTATCGTTTCAAATCGATTTAGACAGACTAGTACGAAGGTAGCTTCAATGTTCTCACGAACGATTTAAACAATGGTCTGATTTTATCGCTTCAAATCGATTTAGATAGATTATAGACTCGAGAGATTTGTAGTAAATATTTCTGTTCGTCTCCCTTTAGAAGAACAAAAAGATTTGGTCCAAGCAACCAATGAACGCGAATCAAAATGAAAGGATGTAAAGGGGCCTAGTCTATATACGTATCCATAGTTAAATCTTCATTAAAAGTTCAACTTTTTACAAGTACATTCACCTCATTCTTATATAGAATTAAAATATTAGTTGAAATCAGAAGCCGATGAAACCCTCCTTTGAAGTCTACTACTCCAATGTTCCATATAGCGCTCCTCTCTATATGGGTAAAATTCACAATTTTACGAGATCGGAGGGGTCCTACTTCATCCCCCCTGTCTACGGAAAATTGGAAATTCTCTCTCTCCACAAACGACGACGTTTTTTGGACGAACTCCGAGGCTGCTAGAGATATTCGCTGGACGAACTCCCGCTCCGAAAACATCTACCGTTAGGAGGCGTACGAATCGCGCTTTTTGAGAATAACCCATACAGAGAGGGGTAGACAAGACCCGGGAGTAATAGACTTCAAAGGAGGGTTTCATCGGCTTCTGTTGAAGCCCCTTTAGCCAAGTCGAATTAAAAACCAACGAATTTGATACGCGTTAAATTAACAAGTTGAATAAAAATACGAATAGTAGTTATTGGCTACAAATGTTAAAAAGACCGTGAAATATCAAATTGGTCAAATAATAAACTCGCGAATTTATTTAAAAGTTATTAAAGGGAGAATGAAGTTCAATAACAACTTTTTTTTTCATCGATTTCTACGAAAATTATCGTTAATTACGTCGCTCACCAGCGCTATGAGCTTTACAAGCTATGCCGTTGCTAATGACGTCAACGACAATATTCCCTAAGTGAGTTTATCCTCATAATGCTGTTTGTTGTTCGATTTTCACGAGGTTTGTCTCATTTTAAAGCTTTCATTAAGCAATTAGTTTTAAAGTTAATTTAATTTAAAGTGGGTTTTTGAATGAACAAAGAGTCTTGTTAAATAACAGTAGCGTTTCTATGAAAACAAAACCAAACACGCGAAGGAGAATAAACGTTTGCTCAGAGGTGATAATTGAACTCCTTTGAAATTAATTTCTCTGATGAATAGTGTTCCCATTTTCTTAGAAGGGGGTTTGGAACCTTAGATCTTTCATTCTTCAACGGAGGGGAAAGTTATTTTATTATTAGCTGAAGAAATTGAATACCACTCTCGCTCTTACTTAATCTAATAAATAATAAAAAAAATATTCGACATATAACGCGTTTCTTTTTTGTCATGGTGAGTTTAGGTTTGCCAAAAAAATCTGGATAATCTCTTAACTATACCAAGGAGGATCAGAGAAGGAGAGGAAATGTGGGGCTGCGTTGAGTTAGAGAGAGAAGAGCCAACCTCCCACTCGGGTGGAAAGGGGGATAGGAAATTCTCGAGGTAAACTGTTGTCACGTGGTCGCTAGCTAGCGCGTCTCATAGAGGATTCGTTTTACCCACGCGACAACATTTTACCACGAAACGTCTCTACACCCCCGTTCTCCCAGAGTGGGAGTTTAGGCCGACGCAGTAGGATCCGCGCCGTCCCCACATTTCCTCTCCTTCTCTGATCCTCCTTGACTTTACCCTTTTTTCCAAGGACAAAGGCTTAGTTTAATTTTAAAGGGCGATGGGAAGATTTAATTTCCAACTTAACTTATTTTAGTTAAAATATTCGTGTAATTTTGAATTGATTGAATTCACGTCTTTAAAGCGACTCTGTAACTGATTTTCATGAACTCTAAATTGAAATTGAGTTATATTTTCGGGTTGATCGTTAAAAAACGATTCAAAATATATATACACATGTCATAGAACAAAATTACAACGACACTAAAAATACAGATTTTATATTCACCATATTCGAAAATTTTAAAATTAAAATTCCCGCCAATTTTACGCCATTATTATAGTCACGTGATTTCGTTATTGTAGAGCCTACAGTTGATTCTCGCGCGTGATTTTTCAACCTCCCTTTAAAGGGAGAATGCAACCTAATTACAAGTGATTTTTTTATCGATTCCTTATCGTTTAAATAGGCCTAATCCACCGATAAAAAGTTTGCAATCCAAATATTAAACTAGAAATAAATTTAAAACTTACCCTGAAAATAGGCTTAGCGGGATTCATGGAGATCCTGAATCGCGTCCGTGTCAGGTCTAGCGACCAATGAGCGAAAGCCCGTCGTTCGCGCGAGATCTCCACGAGACTTACGTCGCGCGCGATTGGTCGCTAGACCTTACACGCGAGGAAATCAGGAGCTCCATGAATCCCACTAAGCCTATTTTCAGGGTAAGTTTTAAATTTATTTCTCGTTTAATATTTGTTTGTAAATTTTTTAAATAGTGGATTAGGCCTATTTAAACAATAAGGAATCGATTAAAAATCACTTGTTCTTAGGTTGCATCCTCCCTTTAAGTATAACTTTTTTCCCGTATAAGAATAATAGCTTTTTTTCTTTAGTGTCAATGGTGCATGGGTTCGTTCAATTTAGTAAATGGATTTTTAAATTGTTGATATTTGGCGCTAAAAACACTTAGATCATTCGAGAAAGACGTTTTAAGCTCGAGTAGCCAATGAAAATACGTTGCTCAAGAACTTTAGGATGATGAGGCAAAATAATAATAATAAATTCTCTGCGGATGAATTATGGTTATTTGAAAGAGGATATTGAAGCCATAATTATATTTGAATTTACAGTGAAACCTAAGCCTTGGCCCTATTTAATTCGTATTAGAGATATATGGAAACTTAGCATCGTATTCGATGCAAATTAAAAGTGGTTAGGATGAAACAGAAACCAGGTTTGGTATACTTTACGCCCTAAAAATTTCCCTTAAATATTTTCATGACTTGACTACGAGGCTTAATATGATTTATGGCTTTACGTTCATTATGTGTTGGGATAATAAAGGGTCTACTATATCGCCAATTTTAAATTTAGCCCCCCTTTCCCCCACATTGCTTCTAACTTCCTAAGCACGTTGGAATTTAAAGTTTAAGTTACGTATTTTAAGAAACAATTTATTATTCAATAAATTATATAGATATAAACAAGAATCCATTCAGGTTCCATAAGAATATGGGAGCGTAGCTTTAGCCTCTGGTACCATCCTCCCAAACTTTGTAACAAAAGTTCGTCCGCAATTTTCGCCACATTTGTACGCTTAGATCTTTTTTCGGTCGGCTCCATTTTTATTACCCAAAATATTACGTCAAGGTCGTTAGTGGCGCGGGTTAATAATATAATGTCAGGAGCGATTGACTTGAAAAATCGATTCGAAGCGGACGAACTTTCGCTACAAAGTTTGGGAGGATGGTTATTGAATCGCGGCCCTCCCATATTCTTATGGAACCTGAATGGATTCTTGATATAAACAAAAGTTTATAACTAGATAACGAATATGAATTTATATTCTTAGAGTTCTAAAATCACGGTAATTTGATAAATTACGCGGTAATTTATCGTCTGGCGGTAATTTATAGATATTTTTGTTATTTTAAAATTCGGAATTTTTTGACTGCGTGTAACTAACACTTTAAATATAATTTTTTTAATAAACGTTTAACTCCAAGCGCGATGTCTTTATTAAAAAGTGAAATATTGTATGTTGGAAAATTTATAACCTATTTATTTTTTTTATATTTCGATTAAAACGTGTGTAATAATTAAGATCTCGTGTTTTTAATTTCGTTAAACCAATTAATAAATTAATTGTTTATAGGAAAAACAAAAAAATAAGTTTTATAAATTGTTTCTAGAATCCGAAGACGCTTTCAATGCAAAATTATTCTGAAAAATATTCAAACTTTTTCGTAATTCGCTTAGGTTTCTTGATGGGGCGAATATTCTCCGCTTAAAATGAGCGGAACGAACAAAAGGAAATGATAGTCGTTTTTCTTAGCATTCATTCTCATCAACTCATTAACCCGAGTTTATTCAATTAAATTGGAAATTCGGGGAAAAAGAACGAACTCCTTCAAAGGGAGATTGGAATAATAAAAATAATATCAAAAGCTTTTGTTTCGGAGTTTGCAAATTCTTATATTTAAGAATATTTAATATAAGTAAGCGAGGGCTAATATGATTAATTTAATTACTAGAACCAGAGGTATATAATAACACCCTTCGGGGGGAAGTATGAAAGGTAGGCAAAATCGACGAACAACGAGTGCCCGGCGTAAATCGCGGCGGATCGACACACCGCTTTACTCCCAAAAAATAGTTACACCATTTTGAACCTCGCTAAATTTTCCCTACGCGCGCTTCCGGAACTCGCGAGCCGAAGTCAACCTTCGACTCCGTTTTAACAGACAGCCTGACTCCCGAGACAGGAAGTTCTAAACGCAAATCGAGCCGTCTTGTTTATACAAAGACCATTTACTAGAGTAGCGACATTGAGAAGTCCAGCTCGAGCTAGTGGCCTAGATAGTCAGCAGCGGGCTCTCGTTGTTCGTGATTTTTAGCATTGGTAGTATAGGGGCTTTCATACTTCCCCCCGAAGGGGGTTATTATATACCTCTGGTGAAACCTAATCAATTTAAAATTTGTTTCATTCTCCCTTTAACTGGCACGAATTCTTGTCTGGAATCCAAAAAAAAACTAAATCTTGGTGAAGATAAAATCCTTTCGCGTGGGTGTAAACTCTAGCTTTGTTTTCGCCGCTTTTAATTTGAGACATTTGTTCGGAACGAACCAATAATGGGGCTCGTCATCCTAGAGTTCTTTGCTAGGACTACTTTCGTCACCTATGACTTTTAACACGACGTATTAATCCGCCTTAACAACGAGTGACATTGCAACGTCAATCGGGACAGTAAAATAACTTAAGACACGCGGTGCGTGCCTGTAATTTACTTTTCCAACTTTTGAAAAGTGTGGGGGTGCGTTTCTCTCCATAAAGTTAGAATCGCGGCTAGCTAGGGCCAATGACATCCAAAGACGTGATGTTTACCTGTCCGCCAGCTGTCTTCCAACAATGTGTATACTTTTAAATACATTACACGTTTCTATATTTCGATTCGTTCCTTTTATTTAACCAAGAATCCATTCAGGTTCCATAAGAATATGGGAGGGCCGCGATTCAATAACCATTCTCCCAAACTTTGTAGCGAAAGTTCGTCCGCTTCGAATCGATTTTTCGAGTAAATCGCTCCTGACATTATATTATTAACCCGCGCCACTAACGACCTTGACGTAATATTTTGGGTAATAAAAATGGAGCCGACCGAAAAAATATCTAAGCGTACAAATGTGGCGAAAATTGCGGACGAACTTTTGTTACAAAGTTTGGGAGGATGGTACCAGAGGCTAAAGCTACGCTCCCATATTCTTATGGAACCTGAATGGATTCTTGATATTACGCAATCAGAAGTATACAAAACCTCTTCAGGAAAGTTTTATATCAAAAAGCAACTTTTCCACGAGTGAATTTTGAGGTTATATCTTGCCTAATCAAAGACAGGAAGAACTTCGAAAGAAACCCGTATAGATGGACCTCAAGACTATATTTTGAAACGTGTAAATGCAATCATCCCATTTCCTTTAACAGAAGAAACCGTTTCAGTTTTTGTCGAACCGTCAGAAGCCGATGAAACCCTCCTTTGAAGTCTACTACTCCAATGTTCCATATAGCGCTCCTCTCTGTATGGGTAAAATTCTCAATTTTACGAGTTAGAAGGGGTCCTACTTCATCCCCCCTGTCTACGGAAAATTGGAAATTCTCTCTCTCCACAAACGACGACGTTTTTTTTGACGAACTCCAAGGTTGCTAGAGATATTCGCTCGACGAACTCCCGCTCCGAAAACATCTACCGTTAGGAGGCGTACGAATCGCGCCTTTTGAGAATAACCCATACAGAGAGGGGTAGACAAGACCCGGGAGTAATAGACTTCAAAGGAGGGTTTCATCGGCTTCTGGAACGTCAAGAAGAATCGAAAAAAACTACAATTAGGTTTTTTTGGATGTCCGTAAGGCGTAACAATGTTCATCAAGTTCTACGCTTTCCTTCCCTTAATCGAGGATCTAGATTTTTTTCTATTTGCTTCTCCGGGAACTCTCTCATCTTTTCTCTCTCTCTCTTTGTGAATTTTTTTTTATCTCCTTTAGCTATGGGCTGTGACTGGGTGTCACGAATTGACCCGTAGATATAACATCTCTAAATGGGCCTCTGTCTCTCTTCGGGTGGAAGAAAGAAACCCAGAGACGCTTTAGTAGCGAATGAGAAAGAGGCTGAAAGAGTTGGGACTTGGAATCTGAAAGCTGGGCGTTACTTAAAGCGAAACTGTCATTGATTTCTTACGAACTAAATGGAATTGTTAAAAAACGCTTCAATTATAGGCTTAATCGACGTTTGAAATGAAGCACGTGACTTCAAACCTAATTGTTTTTAGTACTATGAAAAGACTTAATAAAATCAATTAACTTTGGGGAAAAAAATAGTGACATCTTCACTTTAAAAGGAAGCGCTAAATTTCATTTCTTTTTCAACCAAAATTTTCTCTCAACTCTCTCAAGCAGAGAGGTTAACTGATGCGGATTTTAGGGTTAAAAGGTCGTAATGTATAAAATAATAGTAATTCGAGGAGGTAGAAATAAAAATTAATTTTTTAGGGTAAATATAATTTTACAAATTTAAATAAACCTAATCCAAAAGTGAGAAATATTTAATAAGAAATCCGTATTTAACTTACTCGGAATGTAGGCTTAACAAGGATCCAGCGGTTTTTGATCGTTAAAGGGAGGGTAAAAAAAGAAAATTGGGATTTTTTACTGATTCTTCTAAAAGTAAGAAACGTTTTCGTAGTAAAACATTCAGAAAGTGTTCTACTCTGAATTGTTAAAACAATGATATTGAAATTGAATTAAAAGTAGAACCTCCGACCAATCAAAAGCCGTCCCTGTATATTTGGTTTAATTAAATCATGAGCCACGACACGCGCTGCGCATTCACTCTTTGAATCGCGTGCTAAATCATTTGATTATTTCGCGCGCGTACGATTGCGCGTGTCGCGGGGATAGTTTACGAAGACAATGATACGAGGGGGGTCTTTTGATTTGTCGAAGGTTCTCATTTCAATTCAATGACAAAAAGCGAATATTTTCCAATCCTCCCTATTTTTTCTAACCAACATTTACGGGAAATCGAGTTGATTGAAACAAGAAGGATCAGATAAGGAGAGGAAAAGTGGGGCTGCGTTGAGTTAGAGAGAGAAGAGCCAACCTCCCACTCGGGTGGAAAGGGGGGATAGGAAATTCTCGAGGTAAACTGTTGTCACGTGGTCGCTAGCTAGCGCGTCTCATAAAGGATTCGTTTTACCCACGTGACAACAATTTACCACGAAGCGTCTCTACCCCCGTCTGTCCCCCGTTCTCCCAGAGTGGGAGTTTAGGCCGACGCAGTAGGAGCCGCGCCGTTCCCACTTTTCCTCTCCTTATCTGATCCTTCTTGATTGAAATGTGGTATCTTCTGAACAAGTCTTTAGTATGTTTTTCTTCTAACTACATAGATATATCTATAAAAGGCGATTGAAACTGATGTATCCGGTATGGAGAGTTTCACGTACCGAGGGTGAAACTATTTATTTTTATTTTTTTTGACAAAAAAAACTAGCTTACTCCGAGAGAATTGAAAGAATTCCTTCTTCAATCCGTGATATAATAAATTGCAATCTTAGAAATAAGTAACTTAACATAAATAAAACTGGTTTTCCAATAGACATTAGATTCTTTTCAAGATTGTAAAAAACACATCATGTACCATAGAGTTCTTCTTTCCTTATAAAATTGCAGAGACTAGCTAAAGGCGCATTTTAAAATATTGTTTTTGGGCCAATCAAAGTTGAAGCTAAGCTATTCAAGTGATATCTAAATTAATTTAATATAAGCCTCTTTATCCGGACTGTTTTTTTGCCGTTAGAGGACCCTTAGGAACCTAGTCAGATTTAATTATTTATCTTTATTTAAGAAAGATATATATTTTTAATAGTTTTAGATGGAAATAGGCCTAATTTCGACTGAAACAAGGGTAAGAAATAATTATTCCCTGGTCCAGTTAAATCAGAGGTGGTCAGTAAGAAACTTTAGTTATTTTCAAAACTTGATTTAGAAGTTTGGCCCTAGCAGACGACATGCCCTGGTCAATGTTCATGGACCAGTTTATCGCTGGTCATAATTTCATATTTTCTACGCTTATAACGCCATCGCGCGGAGAAAACTGAAAACTTGTGGTAAACAGCTAAGGGTAACTCGGCTCTGATAAACAGTAACCTGGCTTTTTATATTTCTATCTCGGTCTTGGGGAAAATTAAAAAGGTTAGATTAAGACAGGCATCAGCAACTATCTTTCTATATGTCTTTACCATCGAATGACTGGGTTTCGTTTTGATATCGCGTTTCATTTACACCTGACGTACTTCCGATAAAGATAGAAAACGATGTTAGTTTGCAGCGCGTATAAAGCTATAAATATACTTAAATAAGGTTTT
This sequence comes from Odiellus spinosus, assembly GCA_963920705.1. Lineage (NCBI taxonomy): Eukaryota > Metazoa > Arthropoda > Arachnida > Opiliones > Phalangiidae > Odiellus > Odiellus spinosus. The sequence goes on from OY987238.1 coordinate 14,363,605, forward strand.
ATCTTAGAAGGATAAAAGAAAGCGTGTACCTTTAAATATGTAATGAAAACTGATATAAGTATTACGCGAACTCTAATGGAAACGAAGCTATTCAAGCGGCAAAACACTTTCATCTATGGATATAGATTTTTTTATCAAAGAATTTAGAGAATCCGTAGAAATTTTGTGCCTAGTTTTACCATTATATTTCGTATAGAGAAAAAATAAAAAACGCTAAGTGAAAGTTTTATTTTTTAAATAAAGTTTAAAATAAACTTTGTTTTTTTAAAAGTATGATAAAAAGCTATTTAATCAGCGTTAAAATATTTAATTAGATACGTCTGTCTGTCGGTAGGAACGCTAAAGATAGGCTATGTTATAAAATTCATTGCAAACTCTACTTAAAGTTGAAAAGCAACTTGATTCAGGGAAAACATAAACTATAATTTAATATAAAGATTAGATTATACGTTATTTAGAAGTAACCTCGTTTTTAGCGTGTACAAAACCCAGTATATAATCTATAGCAGACGACAAATTCTTCAATTCGCTTTTGCAAAAACAACCAACCAACCACGCTGTCTTCGAGTATACTCGTGGTTGAATTTTTTCTAACGCTCGAATAGAGCTCAAACCTATAGCTTTTTGTAGAATAGAATGGAAATGGTGAGAAATAGGTTGCATCGACGCGTGGCTTTTAAAAAATATCGGAATGTCATTTTTGGCCCATTTGCCATCTTATCCATATTTTCAGGAATTTCTATGGATTCTCGCCTTTTAAAACTCGTGAAAAATGGTAAATCGATGGATAGAGCTCATTTTTTCCCCTATAGTCTATCATTGGTAAGGATAGGCGAATCGCCCTGGAAAAGAAAGGGGGGCCCATATCCCAAATTGGGCCATAAACCTTTTAGGAGGTGTGACACAATGCGGCAGAAGCCATTTTAGCTCGAGTCGATATATACGTCACCAGGAAGAAAATTCGCTAAATCATATAAAAAAAAAGAACGCCTAGAAATATAATAAGACAATTTTTCCCGCTCAGTGGCCCAGAAGAAAACTGCTTTGACAGATGAAAGAATCGCGCCAAAAATCTAGAATGAAATAGTTCTAGACCAATTTCAAATAAATTTCATTTTCGAGGGCTTTAAAAAGTGTTCAAGTTTTTAACAAAAGTGATAAGAGGGTAAGTTCATATTAAACAGGGTTGCCACAGTTTTTCAGATTGAAATTCCCTGACTTTTGCAGGTTTTTCCCTGACCTTTTCCACCGATTTTCCCTGACCTTTTATTGTTAATATAATCGCGTTAGCCAAACTGCAGGCGTATCTTTGTTCTAATCTATACAACTGACACGCCGTCAGCTGAGAATCTTTTCCGCCGATAATGATCGCAATTTCCTGGCTTCTTGAAAGATCTTTAAATTCCCTGACCTTTTTTGGTTCATTTTCAAATTCCCTGACTTTTCCCTATTTCATTTTCCCTTTAATAGGTTTGTTTTCTATTTCTAATCTAGTTCTGAAGAACTAACCTAAATTTAAATAATTTTACTTCTAAGTAATGGACTTTCGCTATGAGACTAAAAAGAACGGAGACGCGATGAAATATGAAATCCCCAAAATATTTAACGACGGGATAAAGAAAATATTTTGGGTCCTATCCAGGAAATTCTCTACAGTTTTTCGTGTATTATATAAGTTAACAAATGCTTCTGGTTGCGCGGGGTTGTTTTAACAACTAAGTTCAAAGATATTTCGAAAAGTTTTTTCACCCTACAGCCCATGCACATTGTGAAAATACGTTTATTTTAAAGTAATTAAGATAGAATATAATGGGGGAGAAATAGGTGGGTATGAAATAGGAAGAAAAAATACATTACAACTTTATCAGCGTTGCTTGAAATAAGATGAACGAAAAATGTATTTTACTGGCACCATTAGCCCAAGATACGAAGCTAATATGGCTTGGAATATGGTCTCATCTCTAAGAAGAAGAGACCAACCATACCACTTTTTATTGAAAAATAACTTTTCTTTTGATTTAGTCTTCAAAATGTCATAGAAAATAATGCCGTCACTGGTTCAAACTTGGTATAGTAACTTACAAGAACTAAGAGCTTAAATACTATGGAATTTCGCAGACTATCTTGATCTTAAGGGAGGTAGTAAAGTCTTCAAAACATCATAGAAAATAATACCGTCACTGGTCCAAACTGGGTATAGTAACTTACAGGAACTAAGAGCTTAAATACAATGGAATTTCGCAGACTATCTTGATCTTAAGGGAGGTAGTAAAGTCTTCAAAATGTCATAGAAAATAATGCCGTCACTGGTTTAAATGTAGTATAGTAACTTACAAGAACTAGGACTTAAATACTATAGAATTTCGCAGACTATCTTGATCTTAAGGGAGGTAGTAAAGTCTTCAAAATGTCATAGAAAATAATGCCGTCACTGGTTCAAACTTGGTATAGTAACTTACGAGAACTAAGAGCTTAAATACTATGGAATTTCGCAGACTATCTTGATCTTAAGGGAGGTAGTAAAGTCTTCAAAATGTCATAGAAAATAATGCCGTCACTGGTTCAAATGTAGTATAGTAACTTACAAGAACTAGGACTTAAATACTATGGAATTTCGCAGACTATCTTGATTTTAAGGGAGGTAGCAAAGTCTTCAAAAAGTCATAGAAAATAATGCCGTCACTGGTTCAAACTTGGTATAGTAACTTACAAGAACTAAGAGCTTAAATACAATGGAATTTCGCAGACTATCTTGATCTTAAGGGAGGTAGCAAAGTCTTCAAAATGTCATAGAAAATAATGCCGTCACTGGTTCAAACTTGGTATAGTAACTTACAAGAACTAAGAGCTTAAATACTATGGAATTTCGCAGACTATCTTGATCTTAAGGGAGGTAGTAAAGTCTTCAAAATGTCATAGAAAATAATGCCGTCACTGGTTCAAATGTAGTATAGTAACTTACAAGAACTAGGACTTAAATACTATGGAATTTCGCAGACTATCTTGATTTTAAGGGAGGTAGCAAAGTCTTCAAAACATCATAGAAAATAATCCCGTCACTGGTTCAAACTTGGTATAGTAACTTACAAGAACTAAGAGCTTAAATACTATGGAATTTCGCAGACTATCTTGATCTTAAGGGAGGTAGTAAAGTCTTCAAAATGTCATAGAAAATAATGCCGTCACTGGTCCAAACTTGGTATAGTAACTTACAAGAACTAAGAGCTTAAATACTATGGAATTTCGCAGACTATCTTGATCTTAAAGGAGGTAGTAAAGTCTTCAAAACATCATAGAAAATAATACCGTCACTGGTCCAAACTGGGTATAGTAACTTACAAGAACTAAGAGCTTAAATACTATGGAATTTCGCAGACTATCTTGATCTTAAGGGAGGTAGCAAAGTCTTCAAAACATCATAGAAAATAATCCCGTCACTGGTTCAAACTTGGTATAGTAACTTACAAGAACTAAGAGCTTAAATACTATGGAATTTCGCAGACTATCTTGATCTTAAGGGAGGTAGCAAGGTCTTAAAAATGTCATAGAAAATAATGCCGTCACTGGTCCAAGAGCTTAAATACTATGGAATTTCGCAGACTATCTTGATCTTAAAGGAGGTAGCAAAGTCTTCAAAACATCATAGAAAATAATACCGTCACTGGTCCAAACGTGGTATAGTAACTTACAAGAACTAAGAGCTTAAATACTATGGAGTTTCGCAGACTATTTTAATCTTAAGGGAAGAAAAGGTAATCTTTATCCTAAACTTTCTGAGATGGTTGTTCTATGGTAGATTTTTGGCTTTCACTAAGCCTTATATACTTATACAAGGCCTCTTTAGTCATCTCGTCGTCTTTCTTCAAGACTCTCTCAGATGGCCAGAGCGCCAGCCTATTATGACTTTTTATAGAAGATTGAAGATGACGTAAAAAAAAAAAGTTCGTCCCATTTAAGTTTACAATATTATCAAAACTATAACCCCCTCGTGGACATACAATCATTTAAAGGAAGAAAGCAGCCCGCGCGGTTGTGGCACGTGATATCTATATTACTTTCGCGCCGTCTCTTTCGTGAAAGTACATTCTTAATCGATAAAAACACTCTTAAAATTATATTAACCATATTTTTCCCACGCGTTCTACGTCGTCAGGGCTCCCAGCGCATAGCCCGGAAAAAATTATAGGTATTATAGGTTTTAAAAGCCAAAAATATAGGTAATTTATAGGTCCAAAAATATCAATTTATAGGACTTTTTATAGGTTTTTAGTTTCGAAAAATAGGGGTTTTATAGGTAGGTTTCGCTGACATGTAATGCAATATAGGTTCTAGACCTGTCCCTCTGCCTTTCTTTGGCACTACTAGCTACTCACGCCAATCTCGAAAGTCTACCTAACCTCTAAAAAAATAAGAGTAATAATTACCAGTAACCTAGGAGAGGAAACCTTTCTGCCACAGCTTGGTTTTTTTTTCAATCATTTGCACTTTTTCAAGCAAGAGTATAATTTTTATAGTTATATAGTTCATTCCTTTCGAATTTTATCATCGAAGTTGAACAAATTCCCCAAAAAATAGGTATTATAGGTTAAAAAGTGAAATTATAGGTTTTTATAGGATCACTTCAGAATTATAGGTAATTATAGGTATTATAGGTGGTCTGGGAGCCCTGCTACGTCATTGTAATTTTAATTTTAAAAAGGTGTAAATTAACCCAAAGCTGTAAAAATTGTACTAGCCTTAAGTACAAAAATCTGGGGCCCATTAAACACTTTGCAAATAATATTTATCGTGTGAAAAATGACTTACCACGCAAGCATGCTGTTTAGATCCATATAGATTCACCAGGGTGGCATACATGAGTAGGTGTAATGGCGGTCGCCTCTTCCCACGAGGCGACCATGACTCGTATTCGGAAGCTATTTCGGGTCTCTTGTTGAAGCATTAGTGTCGCTCTCATCCGCAACTCCTAAAAAGTAAAAGCTCTTGTTTTTACAACCGTTTTTACGTCTTATTAAAGTTTTTACGACCTAGGCCCTATAGTGAATATCCCCTGGTACCCTGGGTCTGTTTCCACTTAAACACGCCCTTCTAAAACTATACTTAAAACCGTTTAAAAAAGGATGGTATGAATTGAAGGAGCTTTTTAGACTCACAAGTTATTTTCTAATTCATTCGGATTGTTACTATTTGGGTCAGTTTTTGGGTCAAAATAGCCAATTATTGGGGCAAAATTACCCTAATTTATAACGGTCTAATATATATTTATAAGAATAATTAATAGTGTAATATTTCACTTTCCCTTTAATACAATCAGGGGTTAATGTCTCTGTAATATAACTTAGAAAAAAAAAAAAAGTATAGACGAACACGAGAGAAATGACAGCTCCCTACTTCGACAGTATTAAAATCGGTATAATTTATATAAAGGGGTGCCATTGTAAGATCAGGTGCGCGTGACGCTCTAAGCTCGTATCTGAATACTGATCTAGCGATTCTGATTTAATTCCCAAATATTTTAGTCTGACGAGGCGAGTCTCGGGACCACTCCCTCGATAATATAATTGCCCAACCACTAAAATCTCACCAGCCAAGCCCATTTTATTCAACAAAATATCATTTCTTAAGCCTCGGCTTCAAAAACAAATGTCGGCCGAGAATGTAAGAATTTCTTACGCATATTCTAAAGAAGGGATATTTTAAAAATTTCGTTTTGATAATCGCTCGAGTTTTACAGATATCAGACCCTGACCAATATTAGGATATTAAAAGTTCAGAGGTCAGATTTTTCTCGTTAAGGAACTACAAAAGGAAATTGAATATGTCTTTCTGTATTAAAGGGAGAATGCAACCTAACAACAAGTGATTTTTTATCGATTCCTTATCGTTTAAATAGGCCTAATCCACTACTGAAAATATTTACAAACAAATATTAAACTAGAAATAAATTTAAAACTTACCCTGAAAATAGGCTTAGCGGGATTCATGGAGGTCCTGTTTTCCTCGCGTGTAAGGTCTAGCGACCAATCGCGCGCGACGTAAGTCTCGTGGAGATCTCGCGCGAACGACGGGCCTTCGCTCATTGGTCGCTAGACCTGACACGGACGCAATTTAGGATCTCCGTGAATCCCCTAAGCCTATTTTCAGGGCAAGTTTTAAATTTATTTCTAGTTTAATATTTGTATTGTAAACTTTTTATCGGTGGATTAGGCCTATTTTAAACGATAAGGAATCGATAAAAATCACTTGTAATTAGGTTGCATCCTCCCTTTAAGTACTTTAACAATTAATTTTAAAAATTTCGAAGATGGCGATAATAAAATTAGTATTGTTTATAGTCGCTGTAATTTTGTTCTATGACATATGTATATATATTTTCAATCGATTTTTAACGATCAACCCGAAAATATAACTCAATTTCAATTTAGAGTTCGTGAATAATGCATGACAGTCTCACTTTAAACCAGAAAAAAACATGAATAACAGATAATGGTTATCCTATTCATTGTATGTATATTAGATAATTCAGCTGTAACGCAATAATTATATTGTTTTCCCAAATTAGCATTAATTATAATATCTAAGTACAATTGCATTTTTATCCAAGCCTAACTTGAACGGGGGGGGGGGGGGGTTTGGAATAACCAAAGCTCTCGCTATAAGAATAAGGGTGGAAGTGTATACGGCGGGGGGGTAGGGGGTGAGGTCTAGGCCACCACCGAACTTGGTTTAAGGCGCGCCTCAAAGAATTATGGGAATTAATTGCTTCTCCGTCCCATTTCTTTACCCTCTCCGCTAATTTCTTACTTAAACGCAGTCATCAATTCGCTCGCCCGCCACTTAAAAAGCGCGTCATATCCGAGGCAAGAACACAAAGGAGAAGCCAACGCGTGTAGTCACAAAAAGGGATAATGAAACCTTTTAACTTCAACCAGAAGCCGATGAAACCCTCCTTTGAAGTCTACTACTCCAATGTTCCATATAGCGCTCCTCTCTGTATGGGTAAAATTCACAATTTTACGAGTTAGAAGGGGTCCTACTTCATCCCCCCTGTCTACGGAAAATTGGAAATTCTCTCTCTCCACAAACGACGACGTTTTTTTTGACGAACTCCGAGGCTGCTAGAGATATTCGCTCGACGAACTCCCGCTCCGAAAATATCTACCGTTAGGAGGCGTACGAATCGCGCTTTTTGAAACTAACCCATACAGAGAAGGGTAGATAAGACCAGGGAGTAATAGACTTCAAAGGAGGGTTTCATCGGCTTCTGATACTGTAGAATTAGACTTCATCTGACAAGACCTTCGCTGGGCGTCTTAAAGTCATAGACTTTTGATTGAAATTAAAAGCAAAATTGACGTCACTTGGATGTAGAAACAGCCTAGCGAATTGTTAATAGTTTTAGGTTTCATTATCCCTTTGTTTTAAGAAGTTAAAAAGGCATAGAATTAGAATGGGTGAAATTGGGGGGTTGTTGCTTTTATTTCGCCCCGTAATTATAGGGATTTCTTTTTCTTCTTCTAGCTGGTGTCTGCGCGTGTGTTAGGGTTGAAACCATTCGTTTTTCGGTAATTTGTCAACATTAAATGGGAGTGAGCCGCTTAAAAAGCTTCAGAGTCCGTTTCGTGGCCCGCATATCCTCGCCACGCACGCGTATAAGAAAGAGTTGAAGTTCGCCCGCAAATACGCCGAGCTAAGAAGGAGAGGCGCCCTGGGTATAATTAGATCTAGGTTGGCCCTTTTTAATTAATCATAATTAGTAGTTTCCCCAGCACGCGGGGACTTTTGACGACTGAAATTATTCGCTTTTTACTCCGCCTTTAAAGAGTTAAACTCTCCCGAGGGTCCCCTATTTATTGTTTAGAATAATTCGAGCGAGGAAAACCAAATATTTCCAATTCGAGAGTGTCAGAAGTATATAATCTTGTACTCTCGAAGTAAGCCATTGATTCCAATGACATTTCAGATCATTGAATTAATTACAATGGCATTTCAAATCATTATTTTAATTTCCCTGAGATTTTAGGTAATTATTTTAATTTCCCTGACATTTTAGGTAATTATTTTAATTTCCCTGACATTTGGATTATTATTTTAATTTCCCTGACCTTTTAGGTCATTATTTTAATTTCCCTGACCTTTTAGATCATTATTTTAATTTCCCTGACATTTTAGATCATTATTTTAATTTCCCTGACCTTTTAGGTCATTATTTTAATTTCCCTGACCTTTTAGGTCATTATTTTAATTTCCATGACCTTTTAGGTCATTATTTCAATTTCCATGACCTTTTAGGTCATTATTTCAATTTCCCTGACCTTTTAGGTCATTATTTTAATTTCCCTGACCTTTTAGATCATTATTTTAATTTCCCTGACATTTTAGATCATTATTTTAATTTCCATGACCTTTTAGGTCATTATTTCAATTTCCCTGACCTTTTAGGTCATTATTTCAATTTCCCTGACCTTTTAGGTCATTATTTCAATTTCCCTGACCTTTTAGGTCATTATATTAATTTCCCTGACCTTTAAGGTCATTATATTAATTTTACTGGCCTTTTAGGTCATTATATTAATTTCCCTGACCTTTTAGGTCATTATATTAATTTCCCTGAGATTTTAGATCATTATTTTAATTTCCCTGAGATTTTAGGTAATTATTTTAATTTCCCTGAGATTTTAGGTAATTATTTTAATTTCCCTGACATTTTAGATCATTATTTTAATTTCCCTGGCCTTTTAGGTCATTATATTAATTTCCCTGACCTTTTAGGTCCTTGTATTAATTTCCCTGACCTTTTAGGTCCTTGTATTAATTTCCCTGACCTTTTAGGTCCTTGTATTAATTTCCCTGACCTTTTAGGTCCTTGTATTAATTTCCCTGACCTTTTAGGTCCTTGTATTAATTTCCCTGATAATTTAAATCATTGTATTAATTCCAATGACATGTCAAATCATTATTTAGATTTTCTTGAAATTTTCCTGGCAATTTATTTATTATTTTCTTAAATTCCTTGACTGTAAATTAAGAAGTTAAAGATTAGCGAGTATAAATTAAGGTTTTTACTAATATTTTGACACTCATAAAGGCTTCATTATCTTCATTATCTCTTTAATAATTAAGTAAAAATATTAAGTCGTTTTAATAACGCGTCGTCACACTTATATTTAATAACGAGTTCTTTAGGCTATTAACATTTATCTCTTTTGTACGTCGCTATAATTTGGTTATTCTTTTGTCGACGCTCAAAACGTGACCCAAAATGAGGAAGCAACAACCTTTTTAGGCAATTAAGGACCATACAACAATTCTGTTGTATACTTTTTAATAATAACTTATACTCTTTAGAAAACTCCTCCGTGGCAAACATAAATAAATCTCGAATATTTCTTAGTAAACCAAAATTAATTCGAATCAAAAGATGTTTTTAATTAAACAACCCTAAGAATTTAAAGGGAGAATGCAGCCTAACAAGAATCTTTTTTTATAGATATCGTCAGAAGCCGATGAAACCCTCCTTTGAAGTCTATTACTCCCGGGTCTTGTCTACCCCTCTCTGTATGGGTTATTCTCAAAAGGCGCGATTCGTACGCCTCCTAACGGTAGATATTTTCGGAGCGGGAGTTCGTCGAGCCAATATCTCTAGCAGCCTCGGAGTTCGTCCAAAAAACGTCGTCGTTTGTGGAGAGAGAGAATTTCCAATTTTCCGTAGACAGGGGGTATGAAGTAGGACCCCTCCGATCTCGTAAAATGGGGAATTTTACCCATACAGAGAGGAGCGCTATATGGAACATTAGAGTAATAGACTTCAAAGGAGGGTTTCATCGGCTTCTGATATCGTTTAAATAGGCCTAATAGAACAGTAACAAAAATTGCAATCTCCCTTTAAAATAATGAATTATATACCTTACGATGGAAATGGTTTAAAAATTAAAATAATTTTCCTTTTGTTGACTTGAAAAATATTTAAATGACATAATTAATGATAAGGGCGTTGCTCTAAAAACGCAGTCACGTAGACGCATTCCATCTACAGGTCTATTTTAATCTCGTTCAACAATCTAAACAATTTTTTTATTTTTCAAATCGCCCGTTTAATATTAAAGGGTAAGAACCACTCGAGTTCTTACAAGCACTTTTTTTCTAATTTTATTTAAATTTAACCCCGTATTTGATGACGTCATAGTATCATAGGAAATACAGTAAAAAGGAATAAAAGATTCCCAATCCAAACTGGGTATATTCAACTTCCGGAAATAAGCGCAACGCGATTGGCCCCGTGATATTTTCAGTCCCGTAAAGACTTAAAAGCTCAATTTCTATTATTTAGACTTAACTGTTTCTATCGACTGTTCAATGTCTGCTCTGTCATTCGGTATCTCTACCGGAAGTTGAGATACCTCAGTTTTAGATCGACGAAACCAGTTCCCTGATATGGCTTCTACTATATTTTCTATGACAGTATTTCAAGAAGAAATCTGGTCGAGTTTTTGTTAGGAATAAGACGAATTTCCATCGAATCGTGTCACTATCCCTTTGAAGCCCACCATGATAGCTTGGTTAGTTTGTTAAAAGCTTGAGTTTTAGTTAGAGATGCCAGCGATATTATGATTTGTTTGTTAATCTCAGGGTGACCAGTGAAAAAACTTTAAATTTTATAGGAAAAATAGGAAATTTAAAGGCGAATTATAGGAGAAAATAGGATTTAAAATTTAAAATTATAGGAAATATAGGATTTAAAATTAAAAATTATAGGAAATATAGGATTTAAAATTATAGGAAATATAGGATTTAAAATTATAGGAAATATAGGATTTAAAATTTAAAATTATAGGAAATATAGGATTTAAAATTAAAAATTATAGGAAATATAGGATTTAAAATTTAAAATTATAGGAAATATAGGATTTAAAATTTAAAATTATAGGAAATATAGGATTTAAAATTTTAAATTATAGGAAATATAGGATTTAATATTTTAAATTATAGGAAATATAGGATTTAAAATTTTAAATTATAGGAAATATAGGATTTAAAATTTTAAATTATAGGAAATATAGGATTTAAAATTTAAAATTATAGGAAATATAGGATTTAAAATTTAAAATTATAGGAAATATAGGATTTAAAATTTTAAATTATAGGAAATTTAGGATAAATAACGAAAATATAGGATTATATAGGATAAATAACGAAAATATAGGATTATATAGGATAAATAATAACGAAAATATAGGATTATATAGGATAAATAACAGAGAATTTACAGGAATTTTGGAAATAGCTAGGGGTGCTAGAAATGTGGCCAGGGCTAAGTAATTGAACGCGCGAGATTTGTAGACGTTATAAGAAGAAAACGGAGAAGAAATAATAAGAAATTGGGCCTTTTTCTAGGAATGTAATTCATCTGCTTCAGTTCTGTTAAGAATTTGAATTAGAAATTAAGCGTGTGTATATAAAACCAAATGTCAAATGTATATTACCAATTATAAAATGTATTGTTGTATTCAATGTATATAAATTGTAAAATATTCTCCAACCCCTACCATTTAAAAAACATGTGCTAAAAGAAAATAATACCAGATGCACCAAAAACCTTCCTTCCTAAAATTCTAACGATCTCCGCATCTTGAAACTACCTGTAAATAAGTTCAAGATGTGGAGAACTATCTATTCCATTTCCTTTATGAATAGCGAGGGGGAGAATAAGGAGAGGGGACCCAAACTAAGAGCCAACGCTTACAAAAGAAAAATACCTATCCTTCGCTTCCCCCTCTGTGATGTACCCGAAAATCACCAATAGATCCCAGAGGTGGAAGCAATTACCTTGTAATGGCTTCGGACCCCTTCTCGACTTCTTATCTCTCCTCGTTTCCTTTATTCATTCGAAACTCTAACATTTGTAAAATCTAAATCTGTAACCAATTAAAGAAAGAAAGTGTGTCCATATGTCCCTGGCGGAGAAATCCTAACCAGGGAAAATAACATGTAACCTATGAGCCCTAAAAAAGCTCACTTGAAAGTTGACCGTCCCACCAAAGACACGCTTTCACTTCGCAATCCCCTACAACCAAGGGAAATATTTAGAGTCCCGACCGGACATAGACATTTTAATAACTTCGCTAATAAAATATATTGTTCGATAGAACTTGAAGCGTTTTTATTTAAAATTACCAAAAACAATTATCTATCCGCTGTTTCAGTCCGGTAGATAGATATACCAAGACCTAATAAGCTCTCCCACCTTTTTACAAGTTCCATTCCAATATAAGATCGTTAGGAAAGCGAGAGCGTGGGAAAAAAGCCAATATTGGAAGTAACTGTCAATAGATTGCATTTAGCCTCAATATACTATTTTTCCAAAGAATCGTTAGAGTTCATAACGAAGGTGTTAAGAGTGATAAAGGTTTCGACAAACCCAAACGGGAAATATAATATGATTTAACGGATATAACGAATTTCGTTAAATATATATTTAAAGTGAAGATGTCATCATTATTTTAGAATACCAATTTAGTCGCGTTCATACTAGGCAGCTTGGAATCGATTCGCTATAGAGTAATGTGAACGGGAATCCGTCTTTTCTCCAATCGATTTGATTTGATTTCTAGAAACTGCTTCGGGAACCAGTTTCGTACCGATTTGGTTTCAACAACCGATAAATGGAAGCTACGATAAATCGATTTACAAAGATAGTGGGGTGAACGCGTGACGATTAAAACGATTCCTGACGATTTAAATATCGGTTTGATATTACCGTTTCAAATCGATTAAGAAATGGATTAAGTACTTTTACGAAAAAGACCGCGCGAAAGCGACCTTATCGCTTAAAACGGGGAAATAAATATAGGAAATGAAATTTACAATTTAGGTTTTGCGTTTCATTTGAAACATTTATAGCGAAATCAAATACACGACCCAAGATTTAAATCTTATTTTCTTTTTGAAATTGTTTCCAGAAAAATATTATTTTTGGGAAATTGAAAAAATTCCGAATTTCACCTCGGATATAATTTTTTTTCTTTTTAAGATATAAGTTAGAGTAAGCACGTGGGTCGCGATATCCCACGAAATGATGGATTTACATTCTTGGAAAGGAGGCGAATTTATATTGGTAAAAACATCTTACCAATGGGAATTCAAGAACATTGTAAGATTATATCTAAGATAATATTCCAATTTAAATAATCTATGCCTAATATTTAAAAAGTTAGTACAGGCAATGATTTAGGCTCGTGATGTCCAGCCCTTATAGTTAAATGACTTTAAAAGAATGAAGCGATTGCCTCGACACGTCGTCAATAAATAAAATTAGTTAAATTTAAGTTCAATGTCTCCTTACGAATTAATTACTTTAAAATTATATCTTAATTAATCTAATTAAAATAACTAATTATGTTCATTATCCCTTTAAATCTTCGTCGCTATACCGGGCGGATCAAATTTGCGGGTAAGGATCGAACCTAACGCCTGACGATGAAATATGGTTGATATTAGGGCTTCAGAATCTTTATAATGGCGTAATCTCAGCCTATAGGAAAAGGGTAGACCATTCTTAAGCTACGTGGTTCGCGAGGGTGGCCAGGGTGATTAATGAACAGGGTGGGGGCATGCGCGCGCGCTATTCTCGCTACCTGACAGGACCGAAGGGTTATTTTTGCACCCTCGCGATCCCAACGGAATCCCTTGTTCCATTCCAACCAACCGAAACGCTTCTGAGCCATAAAGCTCGCGCTATCTCCCGAAAGAACCGAGTTTCTAGAGAGATGATCTTCTCTCGCGCGCGGAGTTGTTTTTAACCGCGCGTGCTTCTTTAAAAATGACGCCCGCGCATCAACGCCACGCACGAGTCAAACATTTTTATTAATCCTTTAAAATCATCGTTTAAAGGGAAGATGAAACGAGATACTTAAAAAATTTTACACTTGGCCTTGGAATAAATTTAAACAGTTTCCCTCGAGTCGTGTGAACGAGAAATCGTCTTTTCATTTTGATTCGATTACTCGAAACTGCTTCGGGAACCAGTTTTAACGATCTGCACCAAGAAGGATCAGACAAGGAGAGGAAAGGTAGGGCTGCGTTGAGTTAGAGAGAGAAGAGCCAACCTCCCACTCGGGTGGAAAGGGGGATAGGAAATTCTCGAGGTAAACTGTTGTCACGTGGTCACTAGCGTCGTTGGCTACTACGAAGCTGATAAAGGATCCGTTTTACCCACGTGACAACATTTTATCACGAAACATCTCTACCCCCGTTCTCCCAGAGTGGGAGTTTAGGCCGACGCAGTAGGAACTGCGCCGTCCCCACTTTTCCTCTCCTTGTCTGATCCTTCTTGTCTGCGCGAAAATATGACAAAATTTCTATTTGAAGTTCATGAAAACATCTCAACTTTAAAATTATAAAATATTTTCATTTCATCTTCCCTTTAATCTTTAATTTAAGGTAGTGTAAGGAACTTATATTAAGAAAATAGTAAAAAATGAAGATGATGACGGGGTGGATGAATTAAAACCAGAGATGGGCGGCATGGCGGGCTTCATGTGAGGTTCTTTCCTCGAACAAATAATCCTTTGGGCTCGCGCCATTTACGCTCCGCGCTCCGCTAAGCCTAATTTGTAAGCGCGCCCTCTTATGGCGATTATAAACGTTCGGAAAAGGGCGAAACACGCGATTAATCGTTCTTTATATGGCAATATCGTTACGAACGAAACAAACACCCAGCGGATACAAGATCATTAATAATTTGTCTCCTACACGCTTTTCACGAATAAAATCATTTAGTTTCGCCTCCTTTTCACACGCCTTTAAAACTATTTCGCAACGGATATTACACGCTTATATAACATATCTAGGTATGGTACCTTTCGGACCGAGGTCCTTCTTCAGCCGCTTATATTTCATAAATGCTAAAATGAAGGTTCGAAAATTATTAAACAAAAAAATAACTTCCAACTTGATTCTAGAAAGGCTTATTTTACCATTATGTTTTTCGCAGAATATTCTGGCCTATTCTTAAATTCCATTTTTCGATTCATTTTTAGACCTTTATTTTTAAATTTTTATTTTTCCCAGATATTTTAGGCCTATTTTCCAATTTTCCTGCTTTTCTCTAAATAATTAGGCCTATTTTCCAATTTTCTTGTTTTTCTTTAAATAATTAGGTCTATTTTCCAATTCTCTTGTTTTTAAATAATTAGGCCTATTTTCCAATTCTCTTGTTTTTCTTTAAATAATTAGGCCTATTTTCCAATTCTCTTGTTTTTCTTTAAATAATTAGGCCTATTTTCCAATTCTCTTGTTTTTCTTTAAATAATTAGGCCTATTTTCCAATTCTCTTGTTTTTCTTTAAATAATTAGGCCTTTTTTCCAATTCTCTTGTTTTTCTCTTAATAATTAGGCCTATTTTCCAATTCTCTTGTTTTTTCTCTAAATAATTAGGCATATTTTCCAATTCTCTTGTTTTTCTCTAAATAATTAGGCCTATTTTCCAATTCTCTTGTTTTTATCTAAATAATTAGGCCTATTTCCCAATTCTCTTGTTTTTTCTCTAAATAATTAGGCCTATTTTCCAATTTTCTTGCTTTTTCTTTAAATAATTAGGCCTATTTTCCAATTCTCTTGTTTTTCTTTAAATAATTAGGCCTATTTTCCAATTCTCTTGTTTTTCTTTAAATAATTAGGCCTATTTTCCAATTCTCTTGCTTTTTCTTTAAATAATTAGGCCTATTTTCCAATTCTCTTGTTTTTCTTTAAATAATTAGGCCTATTTTCCAATTCTCTTGTTTTTCTTGGTTGTAGTTGATAAATAAGCATATTAATATTATTTTTTTGGGGATCCGGGTACATCAT
Source organism: Odiellus spinosus (assembly GCA_963920705.1). Classification (NCBI taxonomy): domain Eukaryota; kingdom Metazoa; phylum Arthropoda; class Arachnida; order Opiliones; family Phalangiidae; genus Odiellus; species Odiellus spinosus. The sequence continues at coordinate 14,379,451 of OY987238.1, forward strand.
TATATATATTTCATACTAACTGTCATGATCACGTGTTTGTACACGCTCGAATCGTTCGCTCGATTATAGAAATGTCAGTATCGTGTCAGAATAGTTACAAATTATTTCGCGTGATCGCCCTCCCCCCTGGTGATCGAAAACGGAATAAACTAGCTCGGTATTAGCGTGGCTTCGACGTTTTGCAGCACGCTTCATTAATCATCGATCAGATAAAAGGATTGATGGATGAGAGACATTCAAGATAACCCTAAAGAGATCCCAAAAAACTCTGAATGGCGAAATAAAACCCAAGCGCCTTATGACAGCCTGAGAAAAAGAACCTGGATATTTACCTAAAGATAGTTTTAATATATTAAGGTGTAATTAACGATAGAGCTCGGAATTCGTATCATTTTTATTAATTGGATAAAATCTACTAAATTCTAATTATCCTAGACTATTTTTCATTCGAGTTAACTTATTCCTAGATAAAGAAAGAAAAAACATAATCCATATCCGTTTTTATCCAAAAATGGCCGCCTTATCTTAGAATATTATCCATCGCGTTATACGCGAGGATAATTTAATTCAAAATTTATTTTCCCTGAAAAATAACGAATAAAAAGATGATTTGTCTCCTATTAAGACTGTATGAAACGGAAAACATTTTGCGCTATGCCATTATAATATAATTAACTTAATTATCATATTTTTTTTCTTTCAATCGAATCTTAAGAGGCCTGTTTCCCGCGTCGGGTCTTAATAGTCGTCTTTAATTCACAGGGACTAATTATTATTTAATTAATGACTTTAGCTTCTTAGTTTCTGAGTGGATCGAGTCATAGAAAACGAAAGAATTAACAGAGTATGAATTATTAATTATAACAGGGCACTGCTAATTAATTAATTAAAAATAAAGTAGACATTTTACGAGCATACACTTGTAACACGATCATAATTATTAAAAAAATTAATTTAAATTTAACGAGTTGCGTGGTGTTTCATTTGGTGAATATAAAAATTAATTTTTCATTATTTAAAGTGTGGGTGACACCATTTTTGTTAGAATTATATCTTTAGTTTTATCAGAAGCCGATGAAACCCTCCTTTGAAGTCCACTACTCTAATGTTCCATATAGCGCTCCTCTCTGTCTGGGTAAAATTCCCAATTTTACGAGATCGGAGGGGTCCTACTTCATCCCCCCTGTCTACGAAAAATTGGAAATTCTCTCTCTCCACAAACGACGACGTTTTTTTGACGAACTCCGAGGCTGCTAGAGATATTCGCTCGACGAACTCCCGCTCCGAAAATATCTACCGTTAGGAGGCGTACGAATCGAGCTTTTTGAGAATAACCCATACAGAGAGGGGTAGACAAGACCCGGGTGTTAATAGACTTCAAAGGAGGGTTTCATCTACTTCTGGTTTTATCATGGGAATATTTATTGTATTGTTAGGTGTCGCTGTAATTTTGGTTCTATTTGATATGTATATATATTTTGAATCGATTTTTAACGATCAACCCGAAAATATCACCAATTTCAATTTGAAGTTCATGAAAGTTCATGATCTTAGTAGACATCTTGATTATTTTTCAAAAATAAAAGCAATTAAGATCTCTGGCGCGCCAAGGCTTAACGGACAATGTTCACGCGATGATAATATCCAACCTATCATCGGTCAAAGATATATTTGGTTCGTGTTTGGTTTTCCTTAAGCCTTGGCGGCATTTGGCATTTTTCTTTTCAATAGAATAATCGCCGTGTAAGTATAAAGCGGAAGTTGGGACGGTGTAAGGATACAGTCATTAGTTATTGACAGTACGGGAAAGGAACATTACGGAAATATATAAATATATATGGCGAATATTTTGGAAGAAAATGCCCGGTTATTGAACGTGGGCGCGGAGGAGAAAACAAGACGTGACATCTGGACAAAAACCAAATAATAAATGAGGTCATTCCCTTTCGACGATATACCATCTAGAATAACGTACGACGAATGAAGAAAACTTAACCACAATGCTAAATATCTTAAGTAAATACGAACGGAACTCATTTAAAGGTATACTGTATTAGAAAATATGTATAACAAGTCATAAGCCAATCAAATCCATCCGTAAGATAAAGTGTGATTGTACAACAGAGAAATTTTAGGCCAAACGCCACCTGGAGGGAAAGTTAAGAAATTATCTTTAAACCCTTTTGTCCCGCGAGCAAGAAGTGTGTTTTGCCCAGATAAATACTCCAATAGTCCTGGTCGATTTGCCGGAAATGGGCCCTTGTCTCATAGGCGCGCCGCCATCTTTTTGTAGTAACAGGCTGCCAGACTATTTCTAATTTTATTTCCCACAAACCAAATTCAAGTTGTTAGTCCAACGCTTCCTATATGATAAAGTATAGGAGGCGTTGGTTAGTCTGTAGCTATTTTCACACTACAAAAAGATGGCGGACGATCACGTGACAAAAAGTTTTCCCCGCCAAAATTTTCGCGAGGTTCTCTAGACTTCCGGTTTTAGAAATCGACCAGGACTATTGAAGATTATGGGTGGATTTGATTGGCTGATGATCAAGTATACGTAGGAAGGGTAATAGAATATCATTGGTCAGCATCTTCATTGATATACTTCAACGAGTTTCGGTCAATTGTCTTCCATTTGGGGTCCTTAGAAGGCGAGTTTATTACCAGGGTTATTTAACAGGCGGAATAAATTCTAAGCTTAGTGTGAACATGGCTTAAAACAAGCGCGGTTTCGGTTGGTCGGTTTGAACGCCTTTCTTTAATAATAGTATTTCAACGATATATATCTAACGTGTCATTGGATGTGGGTCTGAAAAGGATGCTTGGTTCGTATCGTCAATCTCAGCGGTATTCCTTGGAAGATGTATAGATCTCCTTTTCGGCTAAATTTTTTTTTATTTCTGGTCGCGCCCGGCAGAAAATCGTCTTCGTTCCGGAAGTAGCCGAATTCCGCTAGTTCCCCACGCTCCGTCGAACCCCAGAATTTTGTCATCGGCTCTGGAAATACCGCCACGAACCTCCGCTTTTCAAATTTTTTTTTTTTTTCTTTTATTTTCAAAGCTAAAAAGTTGGTTTCAAAACGTTTTTTCAACGAAGACAAATCCAAGGAAGCTAATATTTTTAATTAATTTAAACATATGGGTAATAAATAAACAAGCTCTGAAATTTCCTTGGCACTACCTAAATTGTCAAGTACCTAAAATACGCTCAACCTTACCTATATATTAAAGTACTTTGGGTGTTACCAGAGGTATATAATAACCCCCTTCGGGGGTAAGTATGAAAGGTAGGCAAAATCGACGAACAACGAGTGCCCGGCGTAAATCGCGGCGGATCGACACGCCGCTTTACTCCCAAAAAAGTAGTTACACCATTTTGAACCTCGTTAAATTTTCCCTACGCACGCTTCCGGAACTCGCGAGCCGAAGTCAACCTTCGACTCCGTTTTAACAGACAGCCTGACTCCCGAGACAGGAAGTTCTAAACACAAATCGAGCCGTCTTGTTTATACAAAGACCATTTACTAGAGTAGCGACATTGAGAAGTCCAGCGCGAGCTAGTGGCCTAGATAGTCAGCAGCGGGCTCTCGTTGTTCGTGATTTTTAGCATTGGTAGTATAGGGGCTTTCATACTTCCCCTCGAAGGGGGTTATTATATACCTCTGGTGTTACGAACTATTTCCCTAATAGGTTTAATATTACGTATCACTAAGCCTTGGCTTTTTAAAATCTATTATCAATTCCAATAGAATTTACTTTTGATAAGAATCTCCTTAAGTGTAGTCTCAGGATGAAATGGATTACGATAAATTCTAAGAAAAATTCTTCCTATCAACACGCGGTAAACCATTTTTTTCCTTTTTTTTTTTTGGTGTAGCCAAAGTTTATTAGAATTTTTTTTTTTTTTAAGTATAATATACGTGTTCATTATTAAAATTCCTGGAAGACACATTAGCTACGGTCAAACTAGTATTTCTAAATCGATTTGAAACGGTAAAATCAAACCGATATTTAAATCGCCAGGAATTGTTTTAAGCGTCACGTGTTCATTCATAATCTAAATCGATTTATCGTAGCTTCATCTATCTGTTGTTGAAACCAGCCGAACCCGTACGAAACTGGTTCCCGAAGCAGTTTCGAGAAATCCTATCAAAGTCGTGTCTCCCGTTCACACGACTCTAGCGAAACGTTTCGAAACTGTTTAAATCAATTTCAAGACCAAGTATGAACGAGGCTAAACCAGAAGCCGATGAAACCCTCCTTTGAAGTCTATTACTCCCGGGTCTTGTCTACCCCTCTCTGTATGGGCTAGTTTCAAAAAGCGCGATTCGTACGCCTCCTAACGGTAGATATTTTCATAGCGGGAGTTCGTCGAGCGAATATCTCTAGCAGCCTCGGAGTTCGTCAAAAAAAACGTCGTCGTTTGTGGAGAGAGAGAATTTCCAATTTTCCGTAGACAGGGGGGATGAAGTAGGACCCCTCCGATCTAGTAAAATTGTGAATTTTACCCATACAGAGAGGAGCGCTATATCGAACATTAGAGTAGTAGACTTCAAAGGAGGGTTTCATCTACTTCTAGCTAAACTAAGAAACGATGGGTAAGATCATACTTATAAGTATTATGGTAACTTTTGATATTACGCATTCCCTCCGAATCAAATTCCATCGAGAGAAGGGGTGCCATTTAATATCCAAGAGCGGTAACCAAATTTAGGACGATATAGTTATCCCAGGGAAGCTAGAGACGGCTCTTCAAATATTCCCGCGCCTAAGATGAAGATTCCAATGATAAGAGCCCGCCTAGCTAAACCGGAAACGAGCCTTTTAACTCGCTTTTAGCGATTATGGAAAAAGATAGGCATTTTTTTTCTTTAAAGTCCACAAATCATTTCACTCGAAAGGTATTTTACTTTATCACTTGGCTAAAAAAAATCTCAGTTTTCCGCTCCCGGGAGCTTTTGCAAACTTCCAATGTCGTAAAAATATCAGTTCTTTTAAGAGACGTTTCATCCTTGTAAAAATAACTATCTAATTTATTACTAGCGTCTTGAAGATTTTAAATCCGCGTTCCAACTCAAAAATGTATTATAATTACTAAATATATAAATATATATTTATTTTAAAAGATTGGTAAAGTTGGGCATTGGTTTTGCGAAATCTAGTGCATGGATTAGTAAAATTAAGTTGGGCAAAGTTTGAAGATTTCGTTTGCAAATGAATTAATTTGTTAAACTAGCTAATAGATACAAATTGGCATTGGTTTGCCAAATTAATTTGGGTTAACTAGAGACGTGTTCACACTAGAAATTAATTTCAATCGGTTTGGAAATTGAAATAATAAAATTTCAAGGTCTCCCTTTTAGATCTTTGATCAAGAATACAGCTCGGAATTCGTATAATTTTTATTAATTGGATAAAATCTACTAAATTCTGATTTATATTATCTGTTTGATTAAAATAGACTATTTTTCATTCAAGGTTAAGTAACAAAACGTAATCCATATCCGTTTTAATCCAAAAATGGCCGCCTTATCTTCGAATATTATCCATCGCGTTATACGCGAGGATAAAAATTTAATTCAAAATTTATTTTCCCTGAAAAATAACGAATAAAAAGATGATTTAAAATCTTATCGTTTTATTTCTATTCTTCGAATTAAAAGTCAATTTGAAATATTGTTTCTTATATTTTAGACTAATTCTGGAAACGCCAATGTTTCTTATCCATCGTTATACGTTTGAATACGAGTAACTTGTAGATAGATAAAGCGGCGAAGGCTTATCTTCGTTTAAACCTTGTACGTTTAACAATTATACGAATATAGAAATTTCATTGTTTTAGTTACAATTTATCCAAAAATAAAATATCTGAAAATATACGAATAACGGAAGATAATGGATCGATCCGATTCCGAGCTCTATTCACAAGTAACTTTACCCAAGCGCAACTAGTAAATTTAAAGATATTATAAGCTATTAAACACCCTCCCTTTATAACTTGTAGAGTAGAAATATTCGGAACTTCTATCATTCGAATTTTATCAAAGACGTTTTTTTTTCCATAACTCAATGCAAATTGTCTGATTCCGATCTCTTGCGATACGTTATCTATAGGTTTGAGGCGTATGTTAAAACTTCAATGTAAAATATGAAATATAGAGCCCTTATTTTTCATCCTTCAATTCGACAAATAGCTTTTTCCTTCTTCTAAAAAGCGAAAACTACCTAACAGTTCGCGAACGATTTGCGTAGAACTATTTTTCATCAATGGAGCTTAACATGGAGTATTATTCCGCCTTGACTTTCCTACAACATTGTTACAATGAACTCGAACAAAAAATTCAAATATATCTGACCTCTTTAGTTCAACAACAGTTATATATTAGCTTTTTGCCAAATTTGAATATTTTTTATACCCAAATCTTATCTTCCGACTGGGCTTATATTTCCTAATAAACAAGATGGTCCTAGACTCCTAGAACAAATTTAAAACTTAACCTTACAATTCAAGAAGTCAAGGGTGAGTGATAGACACATACTTTGTGTAAAAAAATTGCGTTCTAAAATATTTAAAGTCAATTTTTTCATGAACTCCAAATTAAAATTGAGTGATATTTTCGTAAAGATGGTTAAAAAACGAATTAAAATATATATACATATATCATAGAACAAAATTACAACGACACTAAAAATTATATTTCATAATAAACATAATAATAAATTTTTAAAATTAAAATTCCCAGCAAACTACGTCATCATTAATTATGGTCGCGTGATTACGTTATTGTAGAGATTCTCGCGCGTATTTATGGTCGCTTTTGGGCGGTCTTTTTCGTAAAAATACTTAATCCAGAAGGGCAACTAACTTTCGTACGAAAATTAAGTTTCATCTATCGGAACAAAATTAAAATCAAGTAAATAATTAAATTTAAAGTCTTATTTATTACTTGACTTTAGGCTTAAAGGGAGAATGCAACCTAATTACAAGTGATTTTTTATCGATTCCTTATCGTTTAAATAGGCCTAATCCACCGATAAAAAGTTTACAATACAAATATTAAAACTTACTCTGAAAATAGGCTTAGCGGGATTCATGGAGATCCTGAATCGCGTCCGTGTCAGGTCTAGCGACCAATGAGCGAATCCCCGTCGTTCACGCGAGATCTCCACGAGACTTACAATCGCGTTCGATTGGTCGCTAGACCTTACACGCGAGGAAAACAGGACCTCCATGAATCCCACTAAGCCTATTTTCAGGGTAAGTTTTAAATTTATTTCTAGTTTAATATTTGTTTGTAAATTTTTTAAATAGTGGATTAGGCCTATTTAAACGATAAGGAATCGATAAAAAAAATCACTTGTTAGGTTGCATCCTCCCTTTAAGAGGTGTAGCTATACATGGTCTACCTATCTTGTTGATAAATATTGTATAATGAGCAAAAAATTCATCCCAATTTCGGTATTTTCATCTTGAAGTTGGTAAAAGCAAGAAGGATCAGATAAGGAGAGGAAAAGTGGGGCTGCGTTGAGTTGGAGAGAGAAGAGCCAACCTCCCACTCGGGTGGAAAGGGGGGGATAGGAAATTCTCGAGGTAAACTGTTGTCACGTGGTCGCTAGCTAGCGCGTCTCATAAAGGATTCGTTTTACCCACGTGACAACAATTTACCACGAAGCATCTCTACCCCCGTCTGTCCCCCGTTCTCCCAGAGTGGGAGTTTAGGCCGACGCAGTAGGAGCCGCGTCGTTCCCACTTTTCCTCTCCTAATCTGATCCTTCTTGGTAAAAGCAAATAAACCTTAAAATCTTTTGATTTCTTGGTTTTAAAGAATGCAAATAACGATAGGAAAGTATAGTTTGTAAAAGCCAGAACGATACTGTTTTTCGCTTTATTTTTTTATCCAATATTGATGTATCTGGGTCAAAGATTATTTTGCTAAGAGATAATAGATTTCGCTGAAAATTTTGACGTTTTAACATTTTTAAAAGCACTCTTTACAATTGCCCTCTCGACCGGAACTAGGGCGAAACGCGGGCCCGCGAAGAAATGGTTTAAACTAAGATTGCAATGTCTAAGAAGGTAACCTCTCCTTAAGCCAATTGAAAATACTTTAGCCTTAAACTTAATTTTAATTTTATTACTTTCATATACGTAGATAATTTCGATTGGATATCAAATAAGGTTTAACCCATTCCAAGATAAAAGCGAGAGGAAATGCAGACTGTTGCGTGCTATCAGAGGTATATAATAACCCCCTTCGGGGGGAAGTATGAAAGGTAGGCAAAATCGACGAACAACGAGTGCCCGGCGTAAATCGCGGCGGATCGACACGCCGCTTTACTCCCAAAAAAAATAGTTACACCATTTTGAACCTGACTAAATTTTCCCTACGCGCGCTTCCGGAACTCGCGAGCCGAAGTCAACCTTCGACTCCGTTTTAACAGACAGCCTGACTCCCGAGACAGGAAGTTCTAAACGCAAATCGAGCCGTCTTGTTTATACAAAGAACATTTACTAGAGTAGCGACATTGAGAAGTCCAGCGCGAGCTAGTGGCCTAGATAGTCAGCAGCGGGCTCTTGTTGTTCGTGATTTTTAGCATTGGTAGTATACGGGCTTTCATACTTTTATATACCTCTGGTGCTATGCAATTTATGAATTTACCAACACAGATTTAAGCCAAATATTTAAACAATTTAATATTAGTTAAAGGGAAATTGGAGCTTATAATTTTATTTTATTTTTAGCTCCACGTTTCCCTTTAATATTTATAAACTATAGAAGAATCAAATTTTTAATATGAACGCGACTTTATTAGATATTTGGTTGATAGTCGTGATTTCGTATTGAAAACTAACCCAAATATATATTCAGATTTATCTCGAAAGATTTGTACTACTTTTTTACTAAGGAATTTAACATTAAATATTCCTCCACCGTAATATTATTTAGTTCTACCCTTCCAAACTGGCCCGAAGAGAAACGGGGGGGGGGGGGAGGCTTGATTTTGTATGGAGATGGGAAAACGCGTTTTCGATAAATTGACGTCCATAAAACCACTTATTTGATAATTTAATATCGTTCGAGTGGGCTAGGGATTTCTCCCCTGTCGTCGAGCTATTCTTTGGATTACCCCTTTTCATTTTAACGGAATATTATCGGCCCAATAAAACGAGACTTAAGTAGGGCCGCCGGGAAACTTCGAAAAAACAAAATTAATAATGGCTTTTAAAATAGTTTTTAAAACCTACTAAAGTCGCGTGAACGGGAAGCCGTCTTTTCACAAATCGATTTGAATGATTTCTCGAAACTGCTTCGGGAACCGGTTTCAATTAACAACCGATAAACAAAGCTACGATAAATCGATTTATAAAAATACGTGAATCCTTAAAACGATTAATGACATCGGTCTGATTAAACCGTTAGATATCGATTAATAAATAAGAATTTCGAAGCCCCAATAATTTTGCGAATATCTTTAAATTAAGGTGAAACTGTAAATTACCGCGTAATTTACCAATTTCCGAAGTTACGGTATTTATAAACTATAATCAGAAGCCGATGAAACCCTCCTTTGAAGTCTATTACTCCCGGGTCTTGTCTACCCCTCTCTGTATGGGTTATTCTCAAAAGGCGCGATTCGTACGCCTCCTAACGGTAGATATTTTCGGAGCGGGAGTTCGTCGAGCGAATATCTCTAGCAGCCTCGGAGTTCGTAAAAAAAACGTCGTCGTTTGTGGAGAGAGAGAATTTCCAATTTTCCGTAGACAGGGGGGATGAAGTAGGACCCCTTCTAACTCGTAAAATTGGGAATTTTACCCATACAGAGAGGAGCGCTATATGGAACATTGGAGTAGTAGACTTCAAAGGAGGGTTTCATCGGCTTCTGCTATAATTTAATATTAAAATATCAACAAATCTATTTTAAAATTGATAATGCATTCGTATTTTGTATAAAAATCATACCTATATATTTAAAATAACTGCACTAATTGAAAAGTCAATATCAAATTAAGGGATTGGCTTCGTTAACTTTAAATACTTATTGTGGTAGATTCGAATTAATGGCTCGTCAAATAGATCACGTAGCTCCTTAGTCTAAAATCCACCCTAAGACTTCCTTACCTATTTATATTAACTCCTATAGATATTGTTAAGACTATATAACGAAATGAAAAGGGTAACGGGGTATTCGATCAAAATGGAACATTGCTGACGAGATGAACTAGGTTATGAGGCGGTGTCGGATCATTAGGGAAAATCATTAGTACAGGATAGCGCGTTAACATCATTGGCTCCCTAATTCCTATTTGGAACCACGCGTCCTAGAATACATTCATAATTCCTCCAGGGAAACCGCGAGTGTTAAAAGCTCTCGTTAACGTGTTATATATATAGTTAATTAGTTAGGCATCATAATGAATTAGAATCTCGAAATGAATGTCTAATTTTACCAACAGACAGGGTGACCACTGAAAATTTGAAAATCCTATATAGGAAATTTCTTTGCGAAATTTATGAAAATATAGGAAGAATTTTATGTTAAAATATAGGATAAAATAGGAAGAAATAAGTGAAAAATCTATGATAAAAATAGGAAAATAATTAAAATTAGGAACCGGGTTTATTATCGCGTCACAAATCTCGCCACCGGTTTAAACACGGTATTAATACGATCCAATTGCTTAAATAGTATGGAATTTTACAGACTATTTTAACTGGAAAATGTACGGTTAAGCTAAAATAATCTTATACAGCCACGGCTGACAGTATGATTTAGAACTTTACCCTTAACTAGAGATTTCGAGTAGAAATATAGGAGATTATAGGAATTGACATTAAATTATAGGAGAAAATAGGAAGGAGGTGAAAATATAGGAAAAAATAGGAAATATAGGAAAAGTGGTCACCCTGCAATTTGAATAATTAAAAAGGCTTGAATATAATGTTGCATTTCATGTTCTTACGTAAATATTCGTATTAGGGCGTTGCACTTTGTCGCGCGTTGTTAAGGTTATATCTTGGGTGCGTTTATTAGGTAAGATTTTTGGCCCCAAGCAATATTATATCGGCAAATATGATGGTTTTATAATACGTTCGATAAAAATGGGGTGTCAATGGTCTCGAAATATAATTTTCGCGCCGAAAAATTGAAAAATGTTCGCAAAAAACTTGAAAAGCGTTAAAATTGACGACGCCAAAGTATTAAGCACGATTTTTTTTCGATGCAGCGTGAACCAATAATCATTACCCATCACGACTAACTATACAAAATAACTATACGTATTATTAAAGAGATTGTTACGCGATGTTAATTAAGACAAATTAAATTAAATTGGGAATGGAAATTTAGTAAATTTTAACGGGTTTAATTTTGTCTATTAAAACTAAACAGCTTTCTCAAATAAAATCTTAAATTTTCTACCAACCCTTTAGTTTTGAAATCATACAACAAATCTATAATTTTGAAATCTCAAAATACATTATTGCCAAAATATCTGACACCTTAAACATGATTTGAGCAGAATTTTAGTAAATTTTATAAATTTTCCTTGACCAAAAAGGTCTGATATCTTCCTTATTGACCACAATATAATTTGTTTGGAGCTCAATAAAAAACATTCCCAGACATTTTGGGCCTAATTTTTCGGGTATTCCTTGACAAATAGAAATATATTTTAGCAGAAGCCGATGAAACCCTCCTTTGAAGTCTACTACTCCAATGTTCCAGATAGCGCTCCTCTCTGTATGGGTAAAATTCACAATTTTACGAGTTAGAAGGGGTCCTACTTCATCCCCCCTGTCTACGGAAAATTGGAAATTCTCTCTCTCCACAAACGACGACGTTTTTTGGACGAACTCCGAGGCTGCTAGAGATATTCGCTCGACGAACTCCCACTCCAAAAACATCTACCGTTAGGAGGCGTACGAATCGCGCTTTTTGAGAATAACCCATACAGAGAGGGGTAGACAAGACCAGGGACTAATAGACTTCAAAGGAGGGTTTCATCGGCTTCTGATTTTAGTCAAAAATATACAAATTATTTTTGTAGATATATTTTGAATAGTTTTTGCTAATCAAGTTCGTGAAAAATGCGTGAAAATCTGTTGCAAATCTGGCGAAACAAACACTTTAAGCGATGATGGTAGTTTTTTTTATTTTATCTTTCGGGTTTTCTGGGCAGATAAAATCCTTATCAATGAAGGAAGGTTGTTTAAAGAGGTCTAATAAGCGAGAATCGTGACGCCCTAATGCTCCCAAGGTGTTGCCTCAAATTGGGAAACTTGTTTCACAGAGCGCTCATAATACCTATTAAACTTTTCGATATAACTATAACAGTCGAGTTGCTTCGGTTTACAGAAACCCCTTACCCCCCGAAAAATATTCGACGCCATTTAAAATCCATCGTTTCACGTGTCATTAATTTTTACTAAGATATATAGGTAGCGTTTAAAATTGGGATCTATAACTTTCATTACACGCGGGTTAGGCCTAAGTATAGACCTTGTTAAAGCCGATTTATTTAAAACTAGCCAGGAAATAGGCTTAACTAATCTTTAATAATAATAAAACAAAGTTCAAAATTAAATTGGGTTAGTAAATGTCCACCGATATAAACTCATCATCAAAAATGATGTTTATAGTATTCGATGGCATTTCAAACATCTCGTGTAAAAAGTACCGTTAAAAGGGGGAGGGATGAAGTGTATAGAAGCGACTTATTCCACGATTCCATCATCCCTGGGCCTTTTCTTAAAACCAGAAGTAGATGAAACCCTCCTTTGAAGTCTACTACTCTAATGCTCGATATAGCGTTCCTCTCTGTATGGGTAAAATTCACAATTTTACGAGTTAGAAGGGGTCCTACTTCATCCCCCCCTGTCTACGGAAAATTGGAAATTCTCTCTCTCCACAAACGACGACGTTTTTTTTGACGAACTCCGAGGCTGCTAGAGATATTCGCGGGACGAGCTCCAGGTCCGAAAATATCTACCGTTAGGAGGCGTACGAATCGCGATTTTTGAAACTAACCCATACAGAGAGGGGTAGACAAGACCCGGGAGTAATAGACTTCAAAGGAGGGTTTCATCGGCTTCTGTTATAACCTAGCTCTTTTTGCAGTCGAGAAAAAATGAAAGTACTTTGGAGAAATAAAGAAATAAAAGACTTGGGAAGAAGAAGAAGAAGAAGAAGAATGAAGTCTTTTAAGTTTCTAAACGGATCAATCTTGGGGATGCAGACTGCGTTGCGCAGAAAGGCAGCAAACCCTTCATCTTCTCTTTCCTTCTCACCAAGTGTAATGTTTCGCGCCAAAATTTCGAGCTATAGTATCTTCTCTATAGCTGGATTAAATTCGAAGCTAAAGAACTTTCATTTCTTCAAACTCAATACAGGCGAGCTAGTGATACCCGCAAAAAATCGGGGGGAAAAAAGCAAACTAAGTTACGTTCACACTCGACATAGTCCTGGTCGATTTGCCGGAAATGGGCCCTTGTCTCATAGCCGCGCCGCCATCTTTTTGTAGTAACAGGCTGCCAGACTATTTCTAATTTTATTTCCCACAAACCAAATTCAAGTTGTTAGTCCAACGCTTCCTACATGATAAAGTATAGGAGGCGTTGGTTAGTCTGTAGCTATTTTCACACTACAAAAAGATGGCGGACGACACGTGACAAAAAGTTTTCCCCGCCAAAATTTTCGCGAGGTTCTCTAGACTTCCGGTTTTGGAAATCGACCAGGACTATTCTCAAAATCGATTTAATCGTTAAAAGCGAGAATGTGACCATTTTATTTGAATGCTTATTAGTTTAATCATACTATTAAAAGGCCATATTCAAAATTGTATACCTTTGGGTTGACGCGTTAGAAAGAAGCTTCAAAATTAAAATGAGTAAAAAATATTTAGGTAATTTCTGGATAATTTTCAAATGAAAGGTAGTTCAGTACTTTTATAAAGAAGACCGCCCGAAACCGACCTTATCACGCGTCAGAACGTGTAGGCTCTACAATACATCACGCAATCATAGTGATGACGTAGATTTTTCCTAAAATATTATTTTAAAAATTTCGAAAATGGGCGATTATAAAATATGTATTTTTACTGTCGTTGTAATTTTATTCTATGACATATGTATATATATTTTTTGAATTGTTTTTTTAACGATTAACCCGAAAATATCACTCAATTTCAATTTGGAATTTGGAGTGCGTGAAAAAGCCATGACATTTGTTAATTCAAAGAGACTCAATCTCAAGACATCGCAACATCTCTGACGTTTGACATTTGGTTTCCCCTTCGTGGGTGTGACGTCAATGCCACAAAAATATAGATTAATTGAGAAGGGGTAAAAAATGGTTAAGATTATACAAATCTTGTTAACCACTTTACCAAATATCAGAAGCCGATGAAACCCTCCTTTGAAGTCTACTATTCTAATGTTCCATATAGCGCTCCTCTCTGTATGGGTAAAATTCACAATTTTACGAGTTAGAAGGGGTCCTACTTCATCCCCCCTGTCTACGGAAAATTGGAAATTCTCTCTCTCCACAAACGACGACGTTTTTGGACGAACTCCGAGGCTGCTAGAGATATTCGCTCGACGAACTCCCGCTCCGAAAACATCTACCGTTAGGAGGCGTACGAATCGCGCCTTTTGAGAATAACCCATACAGAGAGGGGTAGACAAGACCCGGGAGTAATAGACTTCAAAGGAGGGTTTCATATACTTCTGCAAATATTAACAATATCAAAAGTAGTCGAGTAGATTCTCTCTCGGTAGAATTTGTGAAAAAAAATAAATCAAATTTTTTTTGTCGCGCGGCGATATTCCGGGCGCCCAGGACGAGTCATTCAATCAAGGGAGTTATTGCTCGGGTTCTTGTTTGTTCTCCGCCTTCATTCGGAATGAAAAAACGCTTTTACGTCGCCGAATAACCCGAAGAACGCGTCGAGACTGTTACGGTATAAATCAAAAGCAACTCGAGCCTGTTCAATTAAGTCGGACGAGATAGCCTCGCTCCGAAAGGATTACATTTTTGACGGTGGCCCCCGGGAGGACCCTGTTACGGGCCACGTTCCAACGTTTTATCATCTTTAACGATGATAGACGTTACTAAGCGTTATAAATTGTAATACTGTTAAAACGGGTTAAAATAAGTCGCGGTAGAATTCGGAGCGTAGGATCATTTTCCAGAGATACAATTTTTTTTTACTCCCTCCTCCTAGCTGACTCTATCGTAAGTCGTTTGTGTACGGTCCCAGATATGGAAATATTGCCACAGAAATTACCATACCGCGTAAGCCAAAGAAAATTATTTAAAAGACACGTTTAAATTTATTGGACCAGTAAGCGACATAAAGCGGTTAAGAGCTCGGAATTCGTATCATTTTTATTAATTGGATAAAATCTACTAAATTCTGATGTATATTATCTGTTTGATTAAACTTATCTGTGTTAACTTATCCATATCCGTTTTTATCCAAAAATGGCCGCCTTATCTTAGAATATTATCCATCGCGTTAAACGCGAGGATAAAAATTTAATTCAAAATTTATTTTTCCGTGAAAAATAACGAATAAAAAGATGATTTAAAATCTTATCGTTTTATTTCTATTCTTCGAATTAAAAGTCAATTTGAAATATTGTTTCTTATATTTTAGACTAATTCTGGAAACGCCAATGTTTCTTATCCATCGTTATACGTTTGAAAACGAGATAATTTGTAGATAGATAAAGCGGCGAAGGCTTATCTTCGGGTAAACCTTATAACAATTATACGAATATAGAAATTTCATTGTTTTAGTTACGAACAATTTATCCAAAAATAAAATATCTGAAAATATCCGAAAATATACGAAAGATAATGGATCGATCCGATTCCGAGCTCTAGTTACAAGAGATGTCTTTTGATTGGTCTAAGGTTCTCCTTTGAATTCAATGGAAATACGTCTGTAAAGACTGTTATTTTCCTTCAAATTTTAAACTCAAAATTGGAAGTTCGCCGGCTGGAAGTCATTTTTTCACCATATAATATAATATTATGAACCTGATTATTGTTCGCCACAATTCACCAGTCATAAAAACAGCTGGTGATATAGCCAAGGCTTAAAAGTCCCTAACCCGGGCAATGCTTTCTAGAACAAATCAATTAAGAGAGCCTGCTTTTGACGGCGCGACACGCGACCAGAACAATAAAAAAAAATATAATAAAAAAATACAACTAAAGTTATCCGGTTCGGATGAAATCTTCACCACGAAGAAAGCCAGGCTTTCTATATTATTTTATTAAAGGGAGAATGAAATGGGCAATTAAATATTCTAGTTAAAACATGATAATGTGTAGGAACTTTTATAATACCCTCTTCAAACGAAGCGTAACTAATCGGGGTTTAATCAAAATTAACTGAAATTTATTGAACTGAGAAGGCTTTGTAAACCTCGGTTAAATCTGATTAAACCGGCTAATTAACTTTAAATAAACTTTGTCCAATGTATTAGAACTAATAGATTGAAAGGTAAGGAGACGTTTATAGATTCATGACATAATTCCTTGCTTTTCCTAATACTTAAAAAGATAAAATGAAAACCTTGGAATATTTCTAGTTAAAGTGATTTTAGGATAGATAAGACCCTAAACCGTAGTTAAGCCTAATTAAAAACCAATTAATTTTGAAAATAAAAAGAGATCACTTCCTGAACTCAAAAAAATAAAAATGTTAAAAATAGGTTTCATATTTCCTTTAAAGGGAGAATGCAACCTAATTACAAGTGATTTTTTATCGATTCCTTATCGTTTAAATATCCCTAATCCACCGATAAAAAGTTTACAATACAAATATTAGACTAGAAATAAATTTAAAACTTACCCTGAAAATAGGCTTAGCGGGATTCGTGGAGATCCTGAATCGCGTCCGTGTCAGGTCTAGCGACCAATGAGCGAAGGCCCGTCGTTCACGCGAGATCTCCACGAGACTTACGTCGCGCGCGATTGGTCGCTAGACCTTACACGCGAGGAAATCAGGAGCTCCATGAATCCCACTAAGCCTATTTTCAGGGTAAGTTTTAAATTTATTTCTAGTTTAATAGTTGTTTGTAAATTTTTTAAATAGTGGATTAGGCCTATTTAAACAATAAGGAATCGATAAAAAAATCACTTGTTGTTAGGTTGCATTCTCCCTTTAAGAGAGTCATTTTCAATTTATTAATAGTTCTAATTCAATGAACGTGGTTATTTTTTTTTTTTTTTTTTTTTCATTTCTTTTGGATGTTGTTGGATAGAAATATAATTGAAAAATGAAAAAGGGGCGAGGTTGGATGTATTTGACAATGGTGTGGGTGGAATCCTTGAGAGTCGACATTTTTCTAAAATCTAAAGCTCAATTTTTCAAAACCCCAAAAACCAAAGAGAATCGTATTAAAGGGATAATAAAGATGATTCATTTTAATCTCAATAAGTAGTTTTTTCCCCGATATTTGACGTATTATATTTCTGGAAGGTAATTAATGATAATTTTCATACGAAAGGTAGTTGACTTAATCTAGATTTAAGTACTTTTACGAAATAGACCGCGCGAAAGTGACCTTATTAATAAAATATAATTTTCTTCTATGACATACGTATATCAGGGTTGCCACATTTTTATCAGATTCAAATTCCCTGACTTTTCCAGGTTTTTCCCTGACCTTTTCCAACGATTTTCCCTGACCGTTTGAGCTAACACTACCCAATTTTTAACCTTTTATTTTTTATATTACTTAAAAATAAATATTTTAAATAACATGGTAATCATTTAGGTTGTTTTAAGCCTTTGCTTCAAATCAAGATAATGATTGTAATATCCTGGCTTCTTGACAGATCTTTAAATTCCCTGACTTTTCCCTGACCTTTTTGGTTCATTTTCAAATTCCCTGACTTTTCCCTGACCTTTTTGGTTAATTTTTAAATTCCCTGACTTTTCCCTGACCTTTTTGGTTAATTTTCAAATTCCCTGACTTTTCCCTGACCTTTTTGGTTAATTTTCAAATTCCCTGACTTTTCCCTGACCTTTTTGGTTCATTTTCAAATTCCCTGACTTTTCCCTGTTTTCCCTGACCTGTGGCAACCCTGTATATATATTTTGAATCGTTTTTTAACGATCAACCCGAAAATATCACTCAATTTCCATTTGGAGCTTGTGAAAGAACCGTGACAGTATGACTTTAAATAAAAATTATTGACAAAACTCAAAAATTGATATAATTGTTCGATTTTCGAAATCTAATCTATAATAATAATAAGGGTGGCACGCGTTAGTCTTCAATCCATTTCCTCAAGAGGGTAAGAAGACATGGTTGAGTAATTTCAAATTTTTCAATTGAATCTGTCACAGGGGGGGGGGGGGGGGCTAGGGGAAAGATACGTAGGCTCTCTCCCTAGACACATTCGCTGCTTAAAATAAATTAGCCAATAAAAAGATAGCAACGCGAACCGGAGCGGTGTCTAAAAGTCATTACGAGCCGTCATTTTTCAACGAGCAACGGGTGTAACTAGAGATTTTTCCACGTTTCTCGTTCATTCAAAGAAAGCGAATAAAAGTTAGTGAAAGGGTTTTAAAATATAAACGGTCCTAAAGGGTTTTTGAACCCTATTTTTACAATTACAGTAATATTTTAGTTTCGAAGGATTATTAAAAAAAACTGTATTACAGCGACAGTAAAAATATATATTTTATTAATTTTCGAAATTGTTTAAAATAAAAATTCCCCAAAGATACTACGTCATCAGTAGGGTCACTGTAGAGTTGCCTACAGTGAGTGATAAGGTCGCTTTCGCGCAATCTTTTTCGTAAAAGTACCTAGCCCATTGATACGAATGGTAGGACTAAAAAAATAAAAGTTAACCTATTTTTAATAAATTTGTTTTTCACGCAATTTACGAAGGGGCTTGAAGATTTCTTTTGAACGGGGGGTACAGATTTTGGCCGAAAAACTAGCGAATAATATTACAGGGCTAGAGGAAGCTCAGGAGGCCTTTTACATGAAAAACGATGACCATTATGTAAGAGTAAAAAAAAAAAATAATAAAAAATAAAGGAATTTTTTGGAAGGAAATCTTTTCCAGAGCTCTTAAGCGAAAAAGAAAGAGGTAGGGAAGACTCCGGTGATTTATTATTCTTCGGGGAGGTGCGAATCACTTCCGCTTGTTTCAAAGAACTATCTTTGTACTCCACGCATGCGCGCAACCCACATTTAAAAGAAGATTGCGAAGAATAGAAACGAAATTTAAAAAGGTCGACTATGAAAGTATATTTTGAACGCCTTTCGTGGAAAGATTTTGACTACGATTTGAAGAACCCCTTTAAAAGGAAAATGCAACCTAGCAACAACTGATTTTTAACGATTCCTTATCGTTTAAATAGCCCTAATCCAACAGTAAATATATATTACCAACGAATATTAAACTAAGATTATTTATACCAACAATAGGGGTACGCCTGTAAAAATGTTTCAACCTTCTAGCTTTGAAGTTCGCGGTGAAGATGAACTGCCCCTTAACCATGAATAATAAAAAATTATTTTCCAATATAAATGGTTGGAGAATGTTGAAAAATTGGTTGGAGAATGTTGAAAAATGGTTGGAGAATGTTGAAAAATGGTTGGAGAATGTTGAAAAATGGTTGGAGAATGTTGAAAAATGGTTGGAGAATGTTGAAAAATGGTTGGAGAATGTTGAAAAATGGTTGGAGAATGTTGAAAAATGGTTGGAGAATGTTGAAAAATGGTTGGAGAATGTTCAAAAATGGTTGGAGGACGTTCAAAAATGGTTGGAGAACGTTCAAAAATGGTTGGAGAACGTTCAAAAATGGTTGGAGAACGTTCAAAAATGGTTGGAGAACGTTCAAAAATGGTTGGAGAACGTTCAAAAATGGTTGGAGAACGTTCGAAAATGGTTGGAGAACGTTCGAAAATGGTTGGAGAACGTTCGAAAATGGTTGGAGAACGTTCGAAAATGGTTGGAGAACGTTCGAAAATGGTTGGAGAACGTTCGAAAATGGTTGGAGAACGTTCGAAAAGGTTGGAGAACGTTCGAAAAGGTTGGAGAACGTTCGAAAAGGTTGGAGAACGTTCGAAAAGGTTGGAGAACGTTCGAAAAGGTTGGAGAACGTTCGAAAAGGTTGGAGAACGTTCAAAAATGGTTGGAGAACGTTCAAAAATGGTTGGAGAACGTTCAAAAATGGTTGGAGAACGTTCAAAAATGGTTGGAGAACGTTCAAAAAGGTTGGAGGACGTGGAAAAAGGTTGGAGGACGTGGAAAAAGGTTGGAGGACGTGGAAAAAGGTTGGAGGACGTGGAAAAAGGTTGGAGGACGTGGAAAAAGGTTGGAGGACGTGGAAAAAGGTTGGAGGACGTGGAAAAAGGTTGGAGGACGTGGAAAAAGGTTGGAGGACGTGGAAAAAGGTTGGAGGACGTGGAAAAAGGTTGGAGGACGTGGAAAAAGGTTGGAGGACGTGGAAAAAGGTTGGAGGACGTTGGAAAAAGGTTGGAGAACGTTGAAAAAAGGTTGGAGAATGTTGAAAAAAGGTTGGAGAACGTAAAAAAAGGTTGGAGAACGTAAAAAAAGGTTGGAGAACGTGGGAAAAGGTTGGAGAACGTGGGAAAAGGTTGGAGAACGTGGGAAAAGGTTGGAGAACGTGGAAAAAGGTTGGAGAACGTGGAAAAAGGTTGGAGAACGTGGAAAAAGGTTGGAGAACGTGGAAAAAGGTTGGAGAACGTGGAAAAAGGTTGGAGAACGTGGAAAAAGGTTGGAGAACGTGGAAAAAGGTTGGAGAACGTGGAAAAAGGTTGGAGAACGTGGAAAAAGGTTGGAGAACGTGGAAAAAGGTTGGAGAACGTGGAAAAAGGTTGGAGAACGTGGAAAAAGGTTGGAGAACGTGGAAAAAGGTTGGAGAACGTGGATAAAGGTTGGAGAACGTGGAAAAAGGTTGGAGAACGTGGAAAAAGGTTGGAGAACGTGGAAAAAGGTTGGAGAACGTGGAAAAAGGTTGGAGAACGTGGAAAAAGGTTGGAGAACGTGGAAAAAGGTTGGAGAACGTGGAAAAAGGTTGGAGAACGTGGAAAAAGGTTGGAGAACGTGGAAAAAGGTTGGAGAACGTGGAAAAAGGTTGGAGAACGTGGAAAAAGGTTGGAGAACGTGGAAAAAGGTTGGAGAACGTGGAAAAAGGTTGGAGAACGTGGAAAAAGGTTGGAGAACGTGGAAAAAGGTTGGAGAACGTGGAAAAAGGTTGGAGAACGTGGAAAAAGGTTGGAGAACGTGGAAAAAGGTTGGAGAACGTGGAAAAAGGTTGGAGAACGTGGAAAAAGGTTGGAGAACGTGGAAAAAGGTTGGAGAACGTGGAAAAAGGTTGGAGAACGTGGAAAAAGGTTGGAGAACGTGGAAAAAGGTTGGAGAACGTGGAAAAAGGTTGGAGAACGTGGAAAAAGGTTGGAGAACGTGGGAAAAGGTTGGAGAACGTGGGAAAAGGTTGGAGAACGTGGGAAAAGGTTGGAGAACGTGGGAAAAGGTTGGAGAACGTGGGAAAAGGTTGGAGAACGTGGGAAAAGGTTGGAGAACGTGGGAAAAGGTTGGAGAACGTAAAGAAAGGTTGGAGAACGTAAAAAAAGGTTGGAAAATGTTGAAAAAAGGTCGGAGAATGATGTAATATGGAAAATAATGTAAGAATATTGTAAAGTATATTTATTTTTCCCTAATAACGAAAAAATAATCTGATTAAGGAGAGCTTTAAAATGAGGCCATGTTTGGTATCGAGAAGTCTTATTTTAGGACCACCCAACACGTTCCTTGCTTCAACAAAATCGTGTACCTAAATTACACTCAAAAGCGGAATAGTAATTTTTCAAGTTTGTGTGTTTTAACAGCGGGATTAGCTGAAAAATGAGCTTTATAGAAAGACTAGATACTTGAAATTCACTTGGAAATTTAAAGGGAGAATGAATCGACTCGATTTAAAAGCGACTGAATAAAATATAAGATTTGTTTATGGAAGTTTTAAAATACTCGTGATATATCTAAGAACCGCGAAAAATAATGAAGTTGTGGAGGTTGAAAAATATTTTTCACGAACTCCAAATGGAATTTGAGTGATATTTTCGGGTTGATCGTTAAAAAACGATTCAAAATATATATACATATGTCATAGAATAAAATTACAGCGATGGTAAAAAATACTTATTTTATAATCGCCCATTTTAGAAATTTCAAAGTGGAATTAGTTCAAGCGTATTCAATTACATACTATTCTAAACGTTACAATCTTGAATGTCATATAAATTCTTATTGAAAAACGGGTTTTCCCATAGTATTTTAAATCCTTTCGAAGGTTGTACCCCGAGAGTACTCTCCAATTAATGAAGACAGAGGTTGCTACTTATTAATAATTCCAGTTTTGGGAATAATGGGCAAACTATTGTTTAAACTAAGTAGTTCATCTCGGGTAAGAGTCACTCCACGACTAGAGATTAAGCAGATTAATTTTTAAAGTGAGGATGAAGTAGCAAATGTTATTTTTTTTAATTTCTATCCACATAATTAATATTATCAGGAAAAAAAAGATTAATGTGGTCAAAAATGGTTTAAATTGAAAAATTTCAATTTGACCAAATAGACCAAAGGAAATAATATGAATTGAATAAAATTGGACCAAAATTTTAGTCCATTTTGGTTGAATTCAGATTACTTAATTTCATATATTTATTTTTAATTCTATTGGTATTGCCTAATTTGGACCATTTTTAACCAAATTAAAGATATTTCCTCACTGCATAAGCGTATTTCTTTCATTATCCTATGGGAGCGTATTAAAATTAAAAGTAAAACTGACGTCATACCAAGAATTCATTCAGGTTCCATAAGAATATGGGAGGGCCGCGCTTCAATAACCATCCTCCCAAACTTTGTAGCGAAAGTTCGTCCGCTTCGAATCGATTTTTTCAAGTAAATCACTCCTGACATTATATTATTAACCCGCGCCACTAACGACCTTGACGTAATATTTTGGGTAATAAAAATGGAGCCGACCGAAAAAAGATCTAAGCGTACAAATGTGGCGAAAATTGCGGGCGAACTTTTGTTACAAAGTTTGAGAGGATGGTACCAGAGGCTAAAGCTATGCTCCCATATTCTTATGGAACCTGAATGGATTCTTGGTCATACGTATATAAAAACAGTCTCGTGATTTTTTTCAATTTCTCGTGATTCAATTAAGAATATAAATTTGACAAGGCTTAGCTCCAACTAAAAACCAAAATTAACTCATGTCATAGAATCTAAACTTTTCATATTCCCTTTAAAGTCACAATAGCCACGAAAATAAAGGAAATATTTGATAGTTTTACGAAAAAAAAAACTATCCAATTTTATTTTATTTTCAATTTAAAATTGCTACCCACGTAAACCATTTTCATAGCGATTAATATGATGGTAAGAAAATAGACCCTTATAAGTTCATTCCATCCATTGTTTGCAACGAGTACAATAATAAGAAGGCTTAGTTTTATGACGAAAGAATTAGCCTTTAACACGATGCAAATTATGGATGAGATATCTTTATAATTCCACGTTCTATTTCGTTCCAAAGGACCAAGATTAAGAATCTTAAAGAAACCGTTGATCTTGGCGGCGAATTTACAACATCAAATATCAAACGGTCACTTAAGGGCCGCGTAAAACCTATTATGATTATAATAACGCGTAATAGGACCCCTGAGACTTTTCCTAAAAGATGTTGGATAAATTTGAATGGATTTTCAATTTATTTCAGGCCGTTTTAAAAAACTTTTTATATTCCAAGATTTCCAAGACGCTTCTAAAACATAAAGGTAACAGCAGAAGCCGATGAAACCCTCCTTTGAAGTCTACTACTCTAATGTTCGATATAGCGCTCCTCTCTGTATGGGTAAAATTCACAATTTTACGAGTTAGAAGGGGTCCTACTTCATCCCCCCTGTCTACGGAAAATTGGAAATTCTCTCTCTCCACAAACGACGACGTTTTTTTGACGAACTCCGAGGCTGCTAAAGATATTAGCTCGACGAACTACCGCTTCGAAAATATCTACCGTTAGGAGGCGTACGAATCGCGCTTTTTGAAACTAACCCATACAGAGAGGGGTAGACAAGACCAGGGAGTAATAGACTTCAAAGGAGGGTTTCATCGGCTTCTGGTAACAGTGGTAATTTGTTAAAGGGAAACTATAAGCTAAACATTTAAAGGGAGTTTTTTCAGATTCAAATTCCCTGACTTTTCCATGTTTTCCCTGTTTCCCTGACCCGTTTCAACCCTGAAGAATGTCCAATAAATGAAATTCTGATTTCCATATTTGTCGAATATGAAGTTTTAAACAATAAAAGTAAATGAAGTAATTGAAAGAGAAGGTTTTCGCCCTCGAGGCTGATTTAAATAAAAGTTGAGGCTGGAAAAATATTCCGCTTTATTAGCTTCGAAAGTTCTTAATTGGTTGGGCGTGAGTTCGAGTATTTAAACAACTTGTAACTCAATTAAGAAGGGAATCCGTAAGCCTGTAGGTTAATTAATTAACCGTAATACAATTATGCAAAAGAGAAGAGATAGCTTTAGAGAATTCTCCCTTAATAAGTCTAGTTCACCTTTTGATGCCGGAACATTTTTCAATCACTCAAAAATAGATTTCAGCTTCGAGCCATTTCTCGAAAAATATAAGAAATTAAAGTTCAAACGATATGTACAATATAGAACTTGATCAAAAACTGATAGTAATTATAGTTTAATCAGAAACTGATAGTAATTATAGTTTAATCAGAAACTGATAGTAATTATAGTTTAATCAGAAACTGATAGTAATTATAGTTTAATCAGAAACTGATAGTAATTATAGTTTAATCAGAAACTAATAGTAATTATAGTTTAATCAGAAACTGATAGTAATTATAGTTTAATCAAAAACTGATAGTAATTATAGTTTAATCAAAAACTGATAGTAATTATAGTTTAATCAAAAACTGATAGTAATTATAGTTTAATCAAAAACTGATAGTAATTATAGTTTAATCAAAAACGGATAGTAATTATAGTTTAATCAGAAACGGATAGTAATTATAGTTTAATCAGAAACTGATAGTAATTATAGTTTAATCAGAAACTAATAGTAATTATAGTTTAATCAGAAACTGATAGTAATTATAGTTTAATCAGAAACTGATAGTAATTATAGTTTAATCAGAAACTGATAGTAATTATAGTTTAATCAGAAACTGATAGTAATTATAGTTTAATCAGAAACTGATAGTAATTATAGTTTAATCAGAAACTGATAGTAATTATAGTTTAATCAAAAACTGATAGTAATTATAGTTTAATCAGAAACTGATAGTAATTATAGTTTAATCAGAAACTGATAGTAATTATAGTTTAATCAGAAACTGATAGTAATTATAGTTTAATCAGAAACTAATAGTAATTATAGTTTAATCAGAAACTAATAGTAATTATAGTTTAATCAGAAACTAATAGTAATTATAGTTTAATCAGAAACTAATAGTAATTATAGTTTAATCAGAAACTAATAGTAATTATAGTTTAATCAGAAACTAATAGTAATTATAGTTTAATCAGAAACTAATAGTAATTATAGTTTAATCAGAAACTAATAGTAATTATAGTTTAATCAAAAACTGATAGTAATTATAGTTTAATCAAAAACTGATAGTAATTATAGTTTAATCAAAAACTGATAGTAATTATAGTTTAATCAAAAACTGATAGTAATTATAGTTTAATCAGAAACTGATAGTAATTATAGTTTAATCAGAAACTGATAGTAATTATAGTTTAATCAGAAACTGATAGTAATTATAGTTTAATCAGAAACTGATAGTAATTATAGTTTAATCAGAAACTGATAGTAATTATAGTTTAATCAGAAACGGGTAGTAATTATAGTTTAATCAGAATGTAAGAGTAATTATCATAATTCAATATAAAATTAAGAATTAAACTTAATAATAATTGCCATTTAGAATATTTTGCGGTTTGAAATTATGGGAGGATATTTTATATTTGATCTACATCCACATTTGGACTTTAAATACCGAGTATATTTCCAAAAAATTGACGTTTCGTAAAAAATGATTAAGAGGCCTACGAGTAAGATTAAAAATTTTGAAAGGTCGGTGGAATATAGATTGGTAATTAGTTTTTTCGTAACGTAAACCATCAAAATTGGCCCTCGGGTGGATATTCTACTCTAACCTATACATATATTACCTACGTTTAAAATTGTAAGTGTCGGTTACCTAATAGTCTCCAAATTACGAAGGAATGAAATTTGGGATGGACGCGAGCGATGTAATGATTCGTGGCACATTTTAAAGGGAAATGATAAGCAATCAGCGTATGATAAAAAAGAAATTAATATTAACTAAAGGGCACGTGTCAAACAAACTGACATAAAATTTGCTATTTCAAATTGTCTAATTTCAAACGTTGATAAAGCCTAATTTTCAAACGTCGATTAAGCCTAATTTTCAAACGTCGATTAAGCCTAATTTTCAAACGTCGATTAAGCCTAATTTTCAAACGTCGATTAAGCCTAATTTTCAAACGTCGATTAAGCCTAATTTTCAAACGTGGATTAAGCCTAATTTTCAAACGTGGATTAAGCCTAATTTCAAACGTGGATTAAGCCTAATTTCAAACGTCGATTAAGCCTAATTTCAAACGTCGATTAAGCCTAATTTCAAACGTCGATTAAGCCTAATTTCAAACGTCGATTAAGCCTAATTTCAAACGTCGATTAAGCCTAACTTCAAACGTCGATTAAGCCTAACTTCAAACGTCGATTAAGCCTAACTTCAAACGTCGATTAATCCCAATTTCTAGCATCGATTAAGCCCAAAAATGTGATTGGGTGATAAATATATTACAGCATCACTTGAAATAATTAATCAGCTTCTGATAATATGATAGTTGAATTAATCTCATAGTTTCCCTTTAAATTACTAGAAATATATCTTGGGTTAGGTGGGAGGAAAAGAGATTAAGAGAGAGCGTGGTACGTGATAAACTTCATTAGGACCGGTTAAAAATATAGTCACAATCGTTTTGAGTGTTCAATATAAATCTAGCCTCGTCTACCCTACTTAATAAACTAATTACGTACAGAAAATATAATTAAATATAGCAAGAAGCTTTACGTATTCAGTAAATCCGTATTAGGACGGACTTCTAAGATGGTCGAGGTAAAATAATATCACCAAAACTGCGTAGGTAAATATGCAAAGTAAATTTTTGGGTTTTTTTCCCACGGTACCGAATAATTTCCCGCCAATTTAATTATTTTAATAGTAGCTTTAATAAGCGCCAATGGTGGACCCAGATTTTGCACGTGCCAAGAAACCATAGAGCTAATTGGAAATACTCTTATCTATTTATATCTACACCAGAAGCCGATGAAACCCTCCTTTGAAGTCTATTACTCTAATGTTCCATATAGCGCTCCTCTCTGTATGGGTAAAATTCACAATTTTACGAGTTAGAAGGGGTCCTACTTCATCCCCACCTGTCTACGGATAATTGGAAATTCTCTCTCTCCACAAACGACGACGTTTTTTTGACGAACTCCGAGGCTGCTAGAGATATTCGCTCGACTAACTCCCGCACCGAAAATATCTACCGTTAGGAGGCGTACGAATCGCTCTTTTTGAAACTAACCCATACAGAGAGGGGTAGACAAGACCAGGGAGTAATAGACTTCAAAGGAGGGTTTCATCGGCTTCTGATTTAATGGAAGATGTATAGACACGAAATTAATGTCTGTCTGTAAACTTGGGATTCCTGTAATCTAGGACTATTAATTTAGAAATCATGTTTTTAATAACTTGTTACGGAAAAACTAAAGCTCGCAAAAATAAATGGATTTCGCTAATGACATAAATAATTCTTGGCCCCAAAAAAAATCTTCAGGGCCCTTGATTTTACGTGAATTTCAACGGACAATATTAATATTAAAAATATTTCAGGCGTTTTATTAGCCCTTTAAATCGCTGCCCACGAGCCTGATTCTACGAAAGCTAGCATTTAATTCTAACCCGATGCGAAACTACCAAAATATTAATCGAAAAAAAGGCTTAATATTCAAGTTTTTTTCTTTGGTTTACTAAAATCAGATTATCCCTGGAACACGCCGCACCCTAACTCCAAAAAAAAAAAAACAGATAAGCTTAATACCCCAAGTAGTTAATTGACTAGGATTAGTCTTCGGATCGTACATTGACATAACGACTAAATCATTTATCAATTTTAATGGGCGGGGCGACGCCTAGGAGATAAGAAAGTATTAAAAACTGAGAGTGGATATTTTCAAAATCTACGATTAAATAAATTAAAAATTAATTATTTTCGCTGGGCTGTTAATTTAAAGACATACGCTGTCATTATTTTTGAAAGGTTTATGGATTTTAAAAGCGCATAAACAAAATTTATACCTTTGGTTTGAATTAGGATTAATTAAATTATATAAATCTCGGGGTATGTACGTCTGTCTGTCCGTATGGGAACGCAAAAAATCTATAACCTAGATGACCTATGACAGAAGCCGATGAAACCCTCCTTTGAAGTCTACTACTCCAATGTTCCATATAGCGCTCCTCTCTGTATGGGTAAAATTCACAATTTTACGAGTTAGAAGGGGTCCTACTTCATAACCCCCTGTCTACGGAAAATTGGAAATTCTCTCTCTCCACAAACGACGACGTTTTTTGGAAGAACTCCGAGGCTGCTAGAGATATTCGCTCGACGAACTCCCGCTCCGAAAATATCTACCGTTAGGAGGCGTACGAATCGCGCCTTTTGAGAATAACCCATACAGAGAGGGGTAGACAAGACCCGGGAGTAATAGACTTCTAAGGAGGGTTTCATCGGCTTCTGCCTATGATAATATTAATTTTTGGAGCCAAAGATTTTCCACTCATATCACGTGACAAAATGGCGCGAGTGTTACCCAAATTCTATGTCTATTCTAATTTTAAATCAACTACAGCGTGACTTTAAACTGGCTATATTGTTATCTTAGGGTAAATTTCAGTTTCAATAAAACAGAATGTCATTGAATCTAAATATTACTAGAGATTAATTCCGCAACTACTTTCAAAATTCATATCACGTCTACGTTTAGGGTTGAAACCAAATGGTTGAAATAACACGTACGAAGTAAAACAAAAATCTGATTCGCCATTCCGACCACAATTTGTGTGGGACAGGTTTACAGGGGGATATCGAAATAATTACAATGACAAGACTTCGGCGGAGGCCTGTCAATCTTTTGACACGAGCTAAGGGGATCATTCCGACGAATTTCAATCGTGTTTCGGAGTTTTCGAGATTAGAATCGACGACCATTTCTGAATTCCAGAACTCTTGATAGCTCTGTAATTACGAATTTTCCCAAAAAACCCACCCTCTTTCCATCACATAATTCAGGATGTCCGTGTCATTTCTTCAAACGAAAAATATCACTGCTCCCCAACAAGGAGGATTAGACAAGGAGAAGAAATGTGGGGACGGCGCGGTTCCTACTGCGTCGGCCTAAACTCCCACTCTGGGAGAACGGGGGTAGAGACGTTTCGTGGTAAAATGTTATCGCGTGGGTAAAACGAATCCTTTATGAGACG
Source organism: Odiellus spinosus (assembly GCA_963920705.1). NCBI lineage: Eukaryota > Metazoa > Arthropoda > Arachnida > Opiliones > Phalangiidae > Odiellus > Odiellus spinosus. Next base: position 14,409,128 of record OY987238.1, read on the forward strand.
CGCTAGCTAGCGACCACGTGACAACAGTTTACCTCGAGAATTTCCTATCCCCCCCTTTCCACCCGAGTGGGAGGTTGGCTCTTCTCTCTCTAACTCAACGCAGCCCCACATTTCCTCTCCTTGTCTAATCCTCCTTGTCCCCAAATACCCAAATACCCAATCAAAAGATTGCGTGTTTGCCATGATTTGAGATGTTATTAGTTTTGAATTTTTATCAGCCTTAATATTTTAAACTGGTCGTTAATCAGTCTCACACTTAAACTGATACCAATAGTTACCAAAAACCCTTAATTTTTGTTGTTTACGATTAACTATTCTAATTAAAACCATACCTTAGAACCACTGGTTTGAAATTCGAATAAAATTAGGTTGCAAAAAACTTTTAAAATTACTCACCATAACATTTTAAGCCTCGCGTATCTTGTAACAATCCATTGCCTTCAAAAATGAGTTCGGCAGGTTTTAGGATTCATTTCATTATTTAGAACTTCACTCGCGATTCCAAAAGTATCTTGATTATCGGCACAATATTTCACTAGGTGGTGGTTTAAATATTAATAAAGATACCGGCAATATTAATCCATTCGTTGGCGTTAAATCACTGTCGCTAGATCGCGCGGGAACATCGACTCAAGTTAGGCCTAGGCCTAAATTTCACGAACAATGGGTTCTCCGATATTTCACGACTTCCAATTTCACTCGTAATTCCAAAATGATCTTTAATATCGGCACGAAATTTCACACGAAGATAGTTCAATTCTTTACGTAGCTTCCAGTAACTTTGATTCATTCCAAGACTCGATATTTTTTCTGAAAGATTAATTTTAAATCTTAGTAAACGTTTAAGCGTACATTAGCCGTTTGGCAAGCGCGAAGAGCCTCCCGAGCAGACGATCGCGAGAGGTCACTAGGTTACGACATGGAGTAATATTTAGAGGATCGGAAACCATTTTTTGGTTTACATGTATGATAAAATAATATATAAATAATATAAAATTATTTTAAATGTAGAAACAATAATTTTAGATGAAAATATGATTAAAAATTAAACCTTGAAAATTTGTGGGAAATTCTAAATATATAGGATTTATTTTTCCTTACCACGTTTTTTTTGTGGTTTTGATAAGTTTGGGTTAATTATTTCAAGTTTTGAGCAATTCTTGAAGTTATTTTATTTAAATTGTAATGTCGCCCCATAATAAATGGGATGCAAGCTACGTTTTTTGCCCCAAAAATCGCGGCAACAGCTCAAGAGGTCATCTAAGCGGAAAATTCGTTTTCTTCCGTATCCACATCGATCAAGGAACTCGCCCAGGGTAGGATTTCGCGACGCCTGCACTTTTACGACAAATATCGAAGCTTCTAATTAGTTTTAGAGTGAATTAAAAGGAGTTGGGCTCCACCATAAACGAGTTCCTTCTGAGAAAGGCTTTCAGTTGACTTAGTTTAATTCTATTATACATGGCCTGATCTGTAACAAAAATTCGTCTGCTAAGATGACCTCTCTAGAGCTATTGCTCTCCCAATTGAAGTTCAAAAATCATCTCCAATACTGCGAGGCAATTCTTATTTAATACTTAAACATTATCGTTGGAAGGAAACCTTCCGAGTTTGAAATAACGAGCAAATAATAAGGCAATCAACTATTTTTACATTATGAGTATCTCTATTCCGTATAGAGGGCGTTCGAGCGAGATAATTTATCATATAGCGAACTACTTATCTCTAGCGGGTTTAACATTGAATATTAATCCGCCTAAGCCTTTGCTATTACGTTAACTTATAATGATTCGTGAACTCTAATAGCATAATGCATGACCTCTTTCTGAAAACTCGTAAACTTTGCATCGTACGGTTAGACGAACTTAGAAATATTTTAAAATTACATTATTACACAGTTCGCGAGTGGTTTAAAACTTTAACTAAAGACCAACCAAGGCCGGGTATGGAATTTTGGTGTAGTTAAAAATTAACCAATCAGATTATCTCAGAGAAACAACAAAAACTGACAATCATAAGCGTCATCTAGTGGCAAATATTGCGGGCTATTTTGTAACTAACAAAACAACGTCTTTGTCTCCCGAGTCTTAGTACGTAGCCAAGGCTTAGCGAAAGTTAAACTCGAGTCAAAGGGAAATGGGAATGAAAACTTGTAGAATCTCGAGGGGCAAATCATAGATAGGATTCCAAATTACTCGTGGCTAGTGGGAACTGCGGGGAAGAGTTTACACGACGTTAACTATACCGGATTGAATTTAATCATTACATACCCGAGACCCGGCCACTAGAGGCGCGCGTTACGCCGAGATAATCTAAGCTAGTTGTATCCCATTGGACGCCACATAAATTTATTTTATGGGCTCCTTGGGCTCATTCCATTTGCAACTATCCTCTTAGGGAGATAAAGCTTTAATATTAAGTAACCTCTTCCAATACAAATAAAATTCTTACTGGCACTGGGATCGTTAAAGACACCCGATTTGTTTCCGGAAATGACGCGTCTTATAGATTTCTCGGGATTTATTTTTAGGCTTACTTTATTAAAGGGAAACTAAACCAAATCTTTAGTTTAAAAATGTATTTCTCGCTTAATATTTGTTTCTAATTTAAGTTTTAAAAAAGATCCAAAAGTTTAATCGAGCTTTTGAAGGTCTTAACGGTGATTGGTCATCAAATAGCTTAGGCCTAATTTCGGAATGTTTTTATTGATTTTCAGGAGTAAATATTGAAATTTTAAAGGACATGTTCTAAATAAATAAAGAAGAATTATTAATAATAAATTTTTCAAAACGCGTTTCATATTCCCTTGAAGTTTTATCCTTAATATTGGTTGAGGCGGAATAATACATAATGTTTAAAGTAGTTCAATATATTTACTATTGACTGGAACAAGCGATTGGGACATCTGTTTTAAACAGAAGCCGAGTTAATCCATTTAGTCCATGATCGGTCATCGATTAGGGCTTTCGAACTCTCTCAGATATCCTTAATGGTATAAATTTGGGCCGCGAAGAAGACGGTGCGAATGCCCTTTTGTTTTCAATCTTTCAAAGTGACGCCTTTATCTTTTTTTGGGGTCGAAATTGCCCGTCTGTTTCTGGCACCAAAAATATATGGCTTCGAACTATCTGCCCCTTTATGACTAACACAGGCCTCTTGCCGCTCACCTCTCGGTGACAGGATGGATGGACCATCACCTTATCTCATCAATTTATTTGATATAAATTAATGCTTAAAAATCATTATTCTATCGGTGTTAATTAAAGTCAGGGTGTCAAGGAGTTTCATGATCTCAAAATGGAAATAGGGTAGCGTCACTTTAGGCCTAATCTTCAATCTCTAGTTGCGTGGAAATAATTCTAAATTTATATTTTTATATGACATACGAAGTTGACAGTCAGTAATCACATTTTTCAAGTACCCGCTTTACATTATTATAATTTAGCCTTTAAAAAAGTTGTAGCCACCGTGGTAGGGCCAAACATCTTTAATAAAATGACTAGGGATACCTAGTTAATAACACGCTTGCTTCACGTAAAAACTCATAACTATTTAAAGGGAGAATCCAACAGTAAAAACGAAATTACAAAGGAATATTAAACTAAAATTAAATTTAAAAACTTGCCTTCAAAATAGGCTTAGCAGGATTCACGGAGATCCTGCGTATAAGAGCCATTGATCGATTTTATTGATCGCTAATCTTTATACAGGGAGTTCACGTGATCTCCATGAAGCTAAGCCTATTTTGATGATAAGTTTTAAATTATTTAACAATTGGATTAGGCCTATTTAAACCAAAGTTGTTAGGTTACATTCTCCCTTTAAGCAATTGATTGAAAAGAACTTGTTTATCGAAGTTTATCGAAGTCCTTTAAACTAGGTCTGGTTTGTCAGTAGCGCAAACTTCTTTATAATAATATATATTTAGGTCTAGATAAGACTGCCGGTCGCATTCTTGTAGCTAAAGGTGTGGGTTCGATGTTTGCTCTGGACGCCTTTGAAACTATATCGTCAAATTCCTATCATTTTCGCTTCAAATCGACGACGAAGCTCGGACTCGCGGTTTTCAATAATTATTATTATCATCCCTATATTATTTGATGTGGCTCCATCGCGTCGTGTGTCAGTCAATTCTTATAGTTAGGGAAACATTTTAACAAGACGCTATAGACATCTCTAGTCCTAGGCATAATTATCTCGCTGCCTCGCTGCGTAACGATGTCTGTCTGTTTGTCGGACAGTAACGCTAGGTATCACGAGGGTTTTACGAAACCAAGGGTACAGGGGCGTCTTTTAATTAGAGGTTCAACTTTAGGCTCTATTAATAGCGAAATCACGTGACCATATTGATGACGTAAATTTGCGGGGAATTTTTACTTAAAAATTCCGAAAATGGTGATTATAAAAAATGTATTTTTAGTGTCGCTGTAATTTTGTTCTATGACACATGTATATATATTTTGAATCGTTTTTTAACGATCAACCCGAAAATATGACTCATTTTTCATTTGGAGTTCGTGAAAGAACCGTGACAGTATCACTTTAAATATTTCCTTTTAAATTTCCAGGAGATACACCGCGCGGGTTTTTATCCCTATGATATCAGAGTGGGTTTAGGTATCAAATATCATTTTTGGCCGCGTTCCTAATTGAGGGGGTAATGGAGCATCGCCCGTCTTGGCAAACTAAATCAACGGCCTGTTAGCTCGGCTTCAATCAAATCTCATAATCTTAAAGGCACGCGGAGCTAAGCCAGATATTTCTCCAAGTTTTTACTACCGCGCGGCGGCAAATTATAAATTACGCCATCAGACTTACGATACTTTTCATTATTAATTACTTTAGAGTTTAACCACCAATGTATATTTAAAGGAAGGCTAACTGGAAATTTTACTAGCGTTTGAAATTTTTCCTTGGTTTTTTTAAATATAATATTTGCGCTAAGCCTAGTTTGAAATTGTAGAAATTGAAAAACCGCGCGAGCAAAAACATACGGAATTAAGCCTAACTTCAACCTTCGATTAAGCCTACATTCTAACGTCGATAAGCCTAACTTCAAACGTCGATAAGCCTAACTTCAAACGTCGATTAAGCCTAACTTCAAACGTCGATTAAGCCTAACTTCAAACGTCGATTAAGCCTAACTTCAAACGTCGATTAAGCCTAACTTCAAACGTCGATTAAGCCTAACTTCAAACGTCGATTAAGCCTAACTTCAAACGTCGATTAAGCCTAACTTCAAACGTCGATTAAGCCTAACTTCAAACGTCGATTAAGCCTAACTTCAAACACAAGTTGGAATTTAAAAAATGATCCGATGACCACAATAATCGAACCTCCAGGCATTTTATTTTGAAAATGATCTTTCCCATGCAGTGCCTGATTGCTATTGGAGTCATTTTTAACATCATATCTACTTTTTGGATCTTTTCAATCGAGATATTTAATGATAGGAAGGAAGCTGCGGTGAGGGTTGTTCTAGAGAATTTCAGAGCTAGGGGCTGAAATTTATTTTTATTTTATCCGGTGACGAAGAAGCTCCCACTCTTACACGGTCTCGATAACCGCTAATTACAGAACGAACGCCGCGATTAAAATCGGGATGATGGACTGTAGATTTCACGCTCTGCCCACGATAAGGTTTTCTTATAGATTCTATATAACCAATCGGAATTAGCAAAGCTAGGCATTAACCAATCGCTAACGAACGCGGAACGTTTCTCCAAGATACTGGCTGGTTTTATTTTACGTTAAGATTGAGAGAGGCACCATATCGGGGCCCAAAATAGAGAAGACCGGCTATTGACGGATCCAGATAGGCCATTCCATAAATGCCTAAATGGTAATTCCGAATCTCCCCCTTTATCTGACCCCAAATCGAACAATTTTGGTTAAAGAGAGGTTGAAATAGATATTTAATTTATTTTTAATCAATTTCCGATATTTTTGAAACTTGAATGATTTTGATGTTAAATTTGGTAATTTACTAATGACGTCATACGATTGGATCCAGAATACCCCTTTAACTGACCCCAAAATCGAACAATTTTGGATTTAAATAGAGATTGAAATAGAAATTAATCTTATTTTTAATTAATTTTCGCTTAAACTAATATAATAACTATTTTTTCAAAGACGAGGACAGTAAAGATTACCCCTCTCATGCAAGCCCTGGAATTTGCTTAGCCCTTAAGATTTTTTTTAGGGGTTAGGTCTTCGATCTGTCAAGAGTTTATACCCCAGAGACGCCCTCATTCTTTGTCGTTTATAAGAACTGTCGATAATTCGTCTAGTCTTCAAAAGCGTCTGCTATCGAATTGGGACGACATAAGAATCCCTCTGCCAAAAAAAAATGGAAGCTAAGAGGCGTGGCCTTTTTTTGATCCAAACGCGCACTCCTTCAATCTTAGATCAAACGTATTTCCTACAGTGACGCTATTCGTTACATTAAAATGAGTCTGTAATCATTTTTTCGAATGCCTATGGATTAATTTAGTTTTAATCATACTATTAAAACACCTGATTCGAAATTTCATACCTCTGGGTCGACGGGTTAGAAAAAGAAGTACTTTTACGAGAAAGACCGCGCGAAAGTGACTTTATTTTTAATTTAAAAATTTCGAAATTGGGCGATTATAAAGTATGTATTCTTTAGTGTCGCTGTAATTTTGTTCTAAGTCATATGTATATATATTTTAAATCGTTTTTTAACGATCAACCCGAAAATATGACTCAATTTCCATTTGGAGATCATGAAAAATCTCTGACAGCCTCACTTCATTACTTCTTTAGATGCAAATATTAGTTTATTCCAACATTCAAAATGATAATTCAACAACTAGTGTGAACGCGACTTCTAAATTTATTTATTCCAACATTCAAAATGATAATTCAACAACTAGTGTGAACGCGACTTCTAAATTTATTTATTCCAACATTCAAAATGATAATTCAACAACTAGTGTGAACGCGACTTCTAAATTTATTTATTCCAACATTCAAAATGATAATTCAACAACTAGTGTGAACGCGACTTCTAAATTTATTTATTCCAACATTCAAAATGATAATTCAACAACTAGTGTGAACGCGACTTCTAAATTAATATATCTTCTATATTTAATCTTATATCTATATATGATATATCAGAAAGTCAAGCAATTGAAAATTAACGCGTTTCGAATGCTCGAATAAGCGCCCACCCGGCCGGCAAATCGACTATTGGTTATCAATATCGGGAATCCAAATTTCTGATTCGCGGACAACCGAAAGGGATTTATCTATAAAGCTACGTTCACACTCGCTACTAAAAAAAAAGTCACGTGAAAAAAATCTGTTTGAAGAATAAAATAGAACAATTAAAGGTGGACCAATATTTAAAATGATTTGGATCTACTTTTGTTGAATTCGGGTCTAACTCTACTAGAATTTTAGAATTTGTACCATTTTTTAAACGGTAAAATAAAACCAATATTCAAATCTCAAGGAATCGTTTTATCGTAGTTTAATCTATCGGTTGTTGAAAATAAATCGATACGAAACTGGTTCCCGAAGCAGTTTCGAGAAATCCAATCAAATCGATTCACACTACTCTCGCGAAACGTTTTGAAATTATTTAAATCGATTGCCAGGCCTAGTATGAACGCGGCTTTTGCCAAGGCCCAGCCGAGTCATGTTGCAAGATTACTTTAAGAATCTATAGAAGATGAAAGCGCGGGAAGATGTAGAGATTGAATAGATGGCGAAGGCGAGTCAGTCGCGACCGGATCGAGTGAATGGTGTTGGGTTTATACGAATTTGCATGATTTATGGGCGGCGGTCTTAAAAGCGGCTCTCAGCCAGGATCTATTATTAAGTTAATGGATTTCCCTCAGACTTTCCTCGGCCAATGACAATCGCTAACAATTATTCGCTAATGATTAATTACGCCGTTATTAGGGAGAACTCTAGAAACCAAATTGCACCGCGAGTTTAATTCCTAAGGTTCCGAATCAGTTTAAACGTTTAGCGGTATACAAAACTAGGCCTAACGTGATGTAACAAACGAAATTGTTTCCTAACTTTCAACGTGCCTCGCTTTAAATATACGCTAAAGACTGTAACTGAAACTGAAACAGTAACTAAACAGAGAGTATCTTAAAGGGAAACTAAAAAGGATAAAGCTCGTATCAAATTCTGATTCTAACTAGATATTTGAATTCCAAAGCTTAACTACGCGAATTTTCAAGATAATGAGCCTATATTAATCATGGAAAAGCCCAGAATTTTAGAGAAAATATACGCCATAATGTTAAAATATACGCCATAATGTTAAAATATACGCCATAATATTAAAATATACGCCATAATATTAAAATATACGCCATAATATTAAAATATACGCCATAATATTAAAATATACGCCATAATATTAAAATATACGCCATAATATTAAAATATACGCCATAATGTTAAAATATACGCCATAATGTTAAAATATACGCCATCATGTTAAAATATACGCCATCATGTTAAAATATACGCCATCATGTTAAAATATACGCCATCATGTTAAAATATACGCCACAATGTTAAAATATACGCCAATATACGCCACAATGTTAAAATATACGCCACAATGTTAAAATATACGCCACAATGTTAAAATATACGCCATCATGTTAAAATATACGCCATCATGTTAAAATATACGCCACAATGTTAAAATATACGCCATAATGTTAAAATATACGCCATCATGTTAAAATATACGCCATAATGTTAAAATATACGCCATCATGTTAAAATATACGCCATCATGTTAAAATATACGCCATAATGTTAAAATATACGCCATAATGTTAAAATATACGCCATAATCGGAGTACAAATATCTAGTTTTGCCTGTATTAAAGTGATTACGTAACTGGCTACGTATTAGGCACCCCACCAAATAATAAAGTAACCCCTGGATAATTTTCGTGTAAGAAAACAAATTCCTTGTCACCCTCCCATTAAAGTCATTGAATCTCTGTATGCTGCGCGAACTATATATAAATTACATAATATATGATATCTTTAGCCGGAAGCCATGGCGTTTTTTTTTTTAAGGTACACCGCAACGTGCCCCTCTGGTAATTGGTTGGGAATTAAACCTCGCAGAGTATATTATACAATTTATAATGCGAGGTAATTCGAGAAAGTAGAAAATGATATAATAAACAATTAAGAAGCGTGACGCGTTCACTATTATAATCTCAGAAACGTTTAATATAAGCCGCTATTATCATTAAAATAACAATGGGACGAAATTTTAACGCCAAATTTATATTACACGGTTCAACTTAACACGTTAGGGGCTTGTCCTAATTGATAACCGGCGTTAAATAAGAATACTAATTTAAAACTAAAGACATTAGAGTTTAGCTTTTAAAATAAGTGGCGCCATCTTAATGGAATTATGGTCACGTACACTAGTGAATTATTTTCAAACGTATTTACGTTTTTCCCGAGGGAGAGTCCAAAACACTCGAGGCAGACAGGGGTGATGACTTTTTTTAGTTACTTTTAAGTGATTTGCTAGTACCTTTACTAAAAATTTAAGCGCTAATATAATAAATTAATATAAATTTGATTCCATTGTGTATTTAATCCGTCAATTATTTCTAATCCCTCGATTAGTATCGGTTCGTATCTGCCGCCTAATTAGATCGGTTAAGAGTTAAACCGACTGGATATTTCTATTATCTATTCGCGAAAGATTTATTGCCATTAGGGGGAGGGGTTTGGATTTAGGTACTAGGGTGAGAGATAATCGATGAATTTGAAAAATGAGTTTTAAACGCCAACTTCATTAATTACATTTGACTCGTTTTATAATAAACTTGAAGAGACTCCTATTTCAACTTCCAATTAAAGGATAACCACAAACTCGAAAGAATATTAAAATTATAATTAAAGGGACACTGTAAGCTAGAACGATTAACGCAGATAGGGAGAAAAAAAAAATATCGTGCGTGTTTTAATTTTCATTTGAAACCGATTTCATAAATCGATTTATCGTAGCTAGGTTGCATTCTCCATTTAAGGCCTATCAGAAGCCGATGAAACCCTCCTTTGAAGTCTATTACTCCCGGGTCTTGTCTACCCCTCTCTGTATGTGTTATTCTCAAAAGACGCGATTCGTACGCCTCCTAACGGTAGATGTTATCGGAGCGGGAGCTCGTCGAGCGAATATCTCTAGCAGCCTCGGAGTTCGTCCAAAAAACGTCGTCGTTTGTGGAGAGAGAGAATTTCCAATTTTCCGTAGACAGGGGGGATGAAGTAGGACCCCTTCTAACTCGTAAAATTGGGAATTTTACCCAGACAGAGAGGAGCGCTATAAGGAACATTGGAGTAGTAGACTTCAAAGGAGGGTTTCATCGGCTTCTGGGCCTATTAACATATACATTTTGATTTTTGGCTTGGAAGACAGTTTTAACTCCTGGGGAATAGAGTTTCCGTGGTTAGGTAAAACAAATTCGCTAGAATATTTAGTTTTATCTGAAAAGAGCTAGCCTCAGATATTGGGGATATTCTAACATAAAGCAAACTCGTAAAAAAAAAAGGGTTTGGGTCAGTTTGTCTCGGAGTAAAAATAGAAAAAGGGAAAGACGGGCATCTCCTTAGTACTCGGGAGTAAAACTGGCAAAATATTCGTAGACTCGCGGGAATATGGGAGGGCGAACTAGAGATTGATGTTCGCGGCGTGTCAAGAACATTCATAGGGGGAGCCTCCATCGCCCGACACTCGGGAGCCGCAGTGAAGCTCCCTTCCATTCCCCTACAACCGAAAGCGAGCTCAACTCAATGACTTTGAAAAGTCATCCTTACATATTTCCCCTATAAAAGAATTTGCGCCTTCTTAAAGTGAGGCTGTCGCGTGTTTTCATGAACTCCAAATTGAAATTGAGTCATAATTTCGGGTTGTTCGTTAAAAAACGATTCGAAATATATATACATATGTCATAGAACAAAATTACAGCGACACTAAACAATACTGATTTTATAAAATAAAAACTCCCCGCTATCTACGTCATTACTATGGTCACGTGATATTCGAGCCTACAGATGATTCTCGCGCGTATTTCTTGCACACGAGTGATAAGGTCAGTTTCGCGCCGTCTTTTTCGTAAAAGTACTTAATACGATAAAAATTCAATTTAACTCTAATGGTCCTGGTCGATTTCCAAAACCGGAAGTCTAGAGACCCTCGCGACAATTTTGGTGGGGAAAACTTTTTGTCACGTGATCGTCCGCCATCTTTTTGTAGTGTGAAAATAGCGACAGACTAACCAACGGCTCCTATATTTTATCATATAGGAAGCGTTGGACTAACAACTTGAATTTGGTTTGTAGGAAATAAAATTAGAAATAGTCTGGCAGCCTGTTACTACAAAAAGATGGCGGCGCGGCTATGAGACAAGGGCCCATTTCCGGCAAATCGACCAGGACTATTCTATTATTTTTTGATTTGTCTGCCAGGTAGAAAGCTCATTTAAAAGACATAAAAACATTATCCTTCAGATAAGAACCTTAACGGGTATCCGTTTCTACGGGATGGATTAAAAAAATCCGTTAATCCTATTTAAAACCAGTTAAAAACTGTGAATTTTATCCGTTGACTGAACAGATACTGGCCGTAGTTATGAGCAACTTGACGCTACAAAGAACCAAAGACCAGATATAAAACAGACTTTGTTTTATAATTGGACAAAAGTTTAATCTCTTTATCCATTAGAAACCACTGAATCAAACAAAAACCTTAGCGTTTAAAATGTAAGACGATCAAAAAGTATCTGTCCTATAAAATATAGTTTATCTTCCTAAAAGATCCGGACATGATTATGGGAATGTCCGTTAACATCTCGAGTAAGTGCCAGAGACTTTTCAAAGGGTTTTTGGAAGTCGTTTAAACTGACTCAGTCGATATATATACGCGTAAAAAAATTGAATCGGAAACACTTAAACCACCCCAATCCAAGCAACCGGCTTATTGATACTTCAAAATCAAAAGAAAAAAGATAAAAAATGAAAACTATAAAAACTAAAAAGGCTTAAGAGTCCGTATTGTGATGGGGTTTAAAAAAAATTGGACTTTTCTTGTCAAAAACTGAAATCGGATAAACTCAAAACTAATAGAGCTCTTTAAAGGGAGAATGAAGTGGAAAGTAAAGTTTTTTATCGCTTTTATCAGAAGCCGATGAAACCCTCCTTTGAAGTCTATTACTCCCGGGTCTTGTCTACCCCTCTCTGTATGGGTTATTCTCAAAAGGCGCGATTCGTACGCCTCCTAACGGTAGATATTTTCGGAGCGAGAGTTCGTCGAGCGGATATCTCTAGCAGCCTCGGAGTTCGTCAAAAAAAAACGTCGTCGTTTGTGGAGAGAGAGAATTTCCAATTTTCCGTAGACGGGGGGATGAAGTAGGACCCCTTCTAACTCGTAAAATTGGGAATTTTACCCATACAGAGAGGAGCGCTATATGGAACATTAGAGTACTAGACTTCAAAGGAGGGTTTCATCGGCTTCTGCTTTTACGATTAAAAATAAGACTTATTTAGATTTCGATATTTGGTCGAAGGTTCTCGTTTTAATTAACTTGGCCAAAATCAGTCTGTAATTAGTTTCCAAAGAAAGTGGTTTACCCCCGCAGTTGGGTTTGGGCTAAAATTGATTGTTTCTGCTAGGTCCTCTTGGCAATTAAATCATTTTTGGTATGTTACGAAGATAGGCGTGTCAAGTCTGTATTTTTTGAAATATTAGACTTTTGTAAACGAGTCGACGTACAAATACAGAACTAATGTTTAATGTCTAATGGGCGATCGACATTTCGATAACGTTTTACTATTAGTTGTTATTTTTTTTTTTTTTTTGGGGGAGTTATTTCTTTCCCGGTGCATGAATAGAAGAGTTATGGTCTTGGCTATTTATTAGAAGTCAATCGAAGCAACTACTATGTCCTCGGATTCTTTCGTTTTTTGAACAGTACACGGGGATACTCAACTTCGTATATAAATGGATGACAATTTTCTTTGGTCGGGATAAACTATTTCTATATTCTCTTGATGGCCCTGGTCCTATAATACAGACGCCCAATAGTCAAGTACCAAGGCCTGTTTTCACTCACGCTAACTTGTATCGGCTACCCCCCAAAAAAAGGGGACAAATATATAAACGAGATACGCGAGACAGATTTAATAGCAACAGAGTATTAAGGATTGAAGGCAAAATTATATGGAATGTAAGGACCACAGCTTAAGCGACTGTTTCCAAAAAAACAGGACATTGGGCCTGAAAAATTTCATGAAATTTTTACCAAGAGATATGTCTTGGACGTTCTCCTAAGAGATATGTCTTGGACGTTCTCCTAAGAGGTATGTCTTGGACGTTCTCCTAAGAGGTATGTCTTGGACGTTCTCCAAAGAGATATGTCTTGGACGTTCTCCTAAGAGGTATGTCTTGGGAAGTTCTCCTAAGAGATATGTCTTGAAAAGTTCTCCTAAGAGATATGTCTTGAAAAGTTCTCCTAAGAGATATGTCTTGAAAAGTTCTCCTAAGAGATATGTCTTGAAAAGTTCTCCTAAGAGATATGTCTTGAAAAGTTCTCCTAAGAGATATGTCTTGAAAAGTTCTCCTAAGAGATACGTCTTGAAAAGTTCTCCTAAGAGATACGTCTTGGAAGTTCTCCTAAGAGATACGTCTTGGACGTTCTCCTAAGAGATACGCCTTGGACGTTCTCCTAAGAGATACGTCTCGGACGTTCTCCTAAGAGATACGTCTCGGACGTTCTCCTAAGAGATACGTCTCGGACGTTCTCCTAAGAGATACGCCTCGGACGTTCTCCTAAGAGATACGCCTCGGACGTTCTCCTAAGAGATACGCCTCGGACGTTCTCCTAAGAGATACGTCTCGGACGTTCTCCTAAGAGATACGTCTCGGACGTTCTCCTAAGAGATACGTCTCGGACGTTCTCCTAAGAGATACGCCTCGGACGTTCTCCTAAGAGATACGCCTCGGACGTTCTCCTAAGAGATACGCCTTGGACGTTCTCCTAAGAGATACGCCTTGGACGTTCTCCTAAGAGATACGCCTTGGACGTTCTCCTAAGAGATACGCCTTGGACGTTCTCCTAAGAGATACGTCTTGGACGTTCTCCTAAGAGATACGTCTTGGACGTTCTCCTAAGAGATACGTCTTGGACGTTCTCCTAAGAGATACGTCTTGGACGTTCTCCTAAGAGATACGTCTTGGACGTTCTCCTAAGAGATACGTCTTGGACGTTCTCCTAAGAGATACGTCTTGGACGTTCTCCTAAGAGATACGTCTTGGACGTTCTCCTAAGAGATACGTCTTGGACGTTCTCCTAAGAGATACGTCTTGGACGTTCTCCTAAGAGATACGTCTTGGACGTTCTCCTAAGAGATACGTCTTGGACGTTCTCCTAAGAGATACGTCTTGGACGTTCTCCTAAGAGATACGTCTTGGACGTTCTCCTAAGAGATACGTCTTGGACGTTCTCCTAAGAGATACGTCTTGGAAGTTCTCCTAAGAGATACGTCTTGGAAGTTCTCCTAAGAGATACGTCTTGGACGTTCTTCTAAGAGATACGTCTTGGACGTTCTCCTAAGAGATACGTCTTGGACGTTCTCCTAAGAGATACGTCTTGGACGTTCTCCTAAGAGATATGTCTTGAACTAATGATAATCTAACCAGAAAAACGGTTGTTTCTTAACGCTGTGGTTATCAACTCAGGACATCCAAAAGCCAAAGTTTCTATTACGGTTTTAAAACCCAGTTTTCCCCTCATTTCTGACTTTAGGACGTAGCTACGAGAAGAAATATACTTCTAAAAAGGTCTTCCTTTTCTAAATTTATCGACTGCGTGTCGTTGGCATATAAGTCTATAGCAAAGAAATGAAAAATCGATATCTTTTTGCCGAACGGGAAGAGCTTAAATTTTTAGATTTGTTCGCTAACTACTCCCTATACATCAATCGCAAAAATGTAACGCGCGCTTGTTCCGGAGTTCTTTTTTTTTAATGCCAAACCTTAACACTGACGACACGAAATTTCAACGCTAATTTCAATTACTAATCTAAAATCGATAGTGGTTGCAACCATTTTTTCAGAAATCATTAAAGTTTTTCCCTAGTCAAGGTTCACCGCTTTTGATGTTTTAATCTTTTTTATTTTTGGGAATGGGTCCTGATACGATTATGGGCCTTGTACTATGATATGTATTAATATACACGACGCCAAGAACACGTGATTATGTACTACTTGCTCAGGCTACGTTATAAGAAACACTTCAATATTTGAAATATGTTGGTACCATTTACATTACTTTCTACAGGACCTAGAATATTACATTTAATTTACCCGAATAAATTAAAATTTAGGAGGCGTAGTTAAGCCTAGTTTTTAAATTAAAATTCTAAAGCTTCCGCTTTTACAAGAAAAGCTTGTATCAAATTAAGAAAATTCAAGCTTCGTGGGTTTTTCCCTTATTCAATGACTAATCATTCTTGTATTTGAATATTTTCAGTGTGGCTGGGTGGCGTATCTTTAGCGTTCGGTTTGTTTCTGTCTCCGGTGATCGTGGCTGTCTGTCGTCAGAAGAGTACACGTTTGACGGCCGTTTTCGGTGGTCTAGTATCGGCATTGGGTTGCCTCTTCACCTCGTTCGCGTCTCAGTTCCATCAGGTCTTTCTCAGCTACGGTCTCGTTATGGCCTTGGGTCTGGGGGTGGTCAAAGAGACGGCCAGCCTCATCACGGGTCAGTACTTCAAGAGGAAAAGGGAAAACGTCGAAATGATCGTCCTATCCGGAGTTGGTGCTGGAATAGCCATTTGCTCAGCGACGCTTAAGGCTCTGATACAGTCAGTATAGACACGTGACCTTTCTTAAAAATATGAACTCTTAAGTTTTGTTTCGTGATTTGCAGATCTATAAAATGGCGTCTTGGTCTGCACGCTTTGACGGGGACGGTCTTCTTGACATTTTTCCTGGGTATCTTCTACCGTTCGGCGTCATTGTATCATCCTCAGCGGAGAGCTATTCTGCACTTGAAGAACCAACGTAGGAAGGTCAAAGACAAGAACACTCTACCATTTGACAAACCGCCGCTACTTGATTTCACCACCCTTCGCGCCAGGACACTAAGGATCATCATGCTGTCAGCCGCCTTCTGCTCGTTTGGTCTTTACACACCATCCTTTTATTTGGTAAACTAAACTTAACTACACACCTTCATTCTCCCTTTAAACATATATAAAACGCGTGATACCACCCCTTTACTATTAAACCAAACGTCTATCTGTTTATTCCATGAAAGTAAACAAGAACTATCAGCAAAGGTCCGGGTAAAAGTACTGGCAGATTCAGATTTGTTGATATTATTAAGTTGTGGGGCGTTGTGTACTTATATGCAATAAATTGATGGACTTTTGATTAAACCAGAAGCCGATGAAACCCTCCTTAGAAGTCTACTACTACAATGTTCCATATAGCGCTCCTCTCTGTATGGGTAAAATTCACAATTTTACGAGTTAGAAGGGGTCCTACTTCATCCCCCCTGTCTACGGAAAATTGGAAATTCTCTCTCTCCACAAACGACGACGTTTTTTTGGACGAACTCCGAGGTTGCTAGAGATATTCGCTCGACGAACTCCCGCTCCGAAAACATCTACCGTTAGGAGGCGTACGGATCGCGCCTTTTGAGAATAACCCATACAGAGAGGGGTAGACAAGACCCGGGAGTAATAGACTTCAAAGGAGGGTTTCATCGGCTTCTGATTAAACTGATATTAACTGTAATATGTATTGACCAGGTTTATATCGCCGAAGAAGAAGGTTTGGGCAATGGTTCCATTTACTTGCTTCAGACGTTCATGGGTTTAGCTTTTATCTTGGGTTGTCTGACGTTCGGTTGTCTGATGGTGAAGAACAGCAATCAATGTCTAATCGCCCGTCAGTATCTATGTCAGACGTCCATCTACGGACTAACGTTGTCCATTCTGGCGTTGGGCGCCGTTGAAGGTTTCAAAGGTTACGTTCTCTTCGTCTGGATCTACGGTATCTTCTTGGGCGCTTTTCATTATTCGCTTAAAATGTTCGTCTTCGAAAAAGTGCGAGCCCGTAACTTCAACCGAGCTTGGGGTTTCGTCCAATGGTCGCAAGCCATTCCCGTCGCCCTTGGAATTCCCGTTTCTAGTCAGTCTTTATTTCAAACATTTGTAACCATTTTTTACGAATGCCATAGATGGGATTCTATTATTAGTTTTATCATACCTTTAAAACGCTGTATACAAAATTTTATCCCTCTTGGTTGACGAGTTAGAAAGAAACTTGATTAAGTACTTTAACAAAAAAGACCGCGCGAAAGCTAGCTTATCACTGAATTTTAGTTGAATTAGAATTATTGTTAAAAACATATTCATAGTTTATTATTTCCACTTCAACCCAAATTTACCAAAGATTTAAAATTTTGAATATACGTTTTTAATATTATGATAAAAACTAAAAATGATGACAGTTATCATTCAATATATTTCATAAATTCTAATATATTTATACGGTTCCTATTTAGGTTATATAAACGTGACGAACAGCTCAAAAACGGGGTTATTTTTCTCGGCGGCTTGCTTATTCACGGGTGGTACTGTTCTTTTCCTAATGGGTTTCAAACAACGAACCTTGAAAGCTGTTCTATCGGCTCAAGATAGCACGCGTTCTTCGGAATGCGACGATCCTCCGCCGAGGAACCCATTACAATCGACAGAATCCTTATTGGACGATCCGGACATCTTAGCTTTGATAAATTCGGGCGGGATACCCGTTGTTCCGGGTACTTGTCCTTGCGGTAACAGCCTTTATCCGTTACCCGCGTCACCGACCAAAGATAAACCGGCTGGTGGTAATTTAGCTAAATGCCAACGCGCTATCTCTTTCGCCACGTCGGTGGACGTTGTCGAAGACGATAGAAGGGCTGATTACTTAACGTGTATCTCCGAAGAAGGTTTAATCGAACTAGCCGATCGTGATTTTATCGAAGAATGGAGAGACGCTGATTTTATGTCGAAGAAAGGCGCGAACGCGATCCAAGACGATCCGATTCGTATCGCGACCTCCTTGACCTCTAGGATTGGTGGAGGAGATCCGACGTCACCTAATAGAAGTCCACCGGAAGTAGGGAGAAATTTGTACGACGACGGACACGAACCGGGGTGTCCGTGCGCAACCGCGAACGTTCTTTCCAATTTGTACATACCAAAGAGGACAATGACTGTCATAGACGAAGTTACTAGTACCCTTTGACCATACTCCCTCGTTTTAAAAATTAATGTATATATTATAATGTTGAACGCGATAATTTATTAGATAATAATATTAAATATTTAAAATGTAGGAATTTTCTACGGAGGTTTTGCGTTTAATGAAAGATATAGCGAGTGGTAAGATCCAAGCAGGGTTGCCACAGTTTTCTAAGATTCAAATTCCCTGACTTTTCCAGGTTTTTCCCTGACCTTTTCCAACGAATACCCAATTTTTTAAATAATCGCGTAGGCCAAACTTTGTTGGAGGCGTATCTTTGTTCTAATCTATACAACTGACACGCCGTCAGCTGAGAATCTTTTCCGCGGATAATGATTTTAATTTCTTGGCTTCTCGAAAGATCTTAAAATTCCCCGACTTTTTTGGTTCATTTTCAAATTCCCTGACTTTTCCCTGTTTTCTCTGACCTGTGGCAACCCTGCTAAGATAATACGGGAATAGGTCAAGTTGTATAACACAATCTGTGGGTTTTCTAAGCGTCCTCTAACGGACAAAAAATGCGGGAAAGTAGGATCAAACCACGTGGCTCGTTAGTTCCAATTTTACCCGACCTTTTTTGACCCTTAGAGGACGCTTACGAACACCACGATTTGTTATTAATCTTTATCAATATTAAGATACGATTTCTATATTGTTAAACAATCTAGGAATAAGTTTGCAATTATATAAATTATAAGTTATATAATCTATACATTGTCAAAAAAATCAACAGGGTTATAAACATGTATATATACACTTAATATAAAATTACGAACCAATTGAATAGGAGAAATATTGTCAAAGAAAGGGCTTTCAATACACGATAGTGAATGAAAAATCACAAATAAAAATGGCTTTCTTACGAGAATTGGTAAACAAATTTAAAAAAAATATAAAACTACGTTGTTTATATCCTATAGATTAATTTTAAACTCATGAAATCATAGTTAAAAGTCGTTTAAAATTGTAAAAGGTGGATTTTAGTGAGATTGAGGGCTGGGAAAAATTCTAATAGACAAAATGGCGCTCACTTTCTAGACAACTGAATTGAAATTAAATAAAAACACATTTAAAACTCTGTCGTGTCGTTTTTTCGCTTGATAATTAAGGCTAAAATGGTTCTTGAAATTTCTTCTAAGGTCAATCTATGAAGTTGCGGGGTCATCAATCGAAAATTGAATTTTTCAAGGGAAAATGAAATCCATCAAAAATCGGACTTATTCACGATCAAGTATTTAAATTAAAAATCAAACTAACAAGTGATGCGGGAACTCCGTGATCAATGGTCGCTAGTCCTTATACGAGAAGGAGTTCAGCTGATATCTATCCATGAATCCAAGCTAAGCCTTTTTTTCACGTACGTTTTAAATTTATTTCTAGGGTTTAATATTAATTTGTAAATTTTATTTACTGTCGCTCCCTTTAAGTTAAAATTCAAGATTTAATTTATTTGAGAGCCACACTTCTAAGTAAATTTATAGTTTAATAAGAAGCTAGAGCAAAAGGCGCAGCTGTGTATCTAGAGTTAGTTGTTGAAAGGGCAATGGATTAATGACCTTATATTATAAAAGATTAACCGCTCTTGAATCTAAATCATCCATCATAATGACGAATTTCAAGAAGGCACAAATTATATTATATATTAAATATAATTATATTTATGGCTTAAGGCAGAAGCCAATGAAACCCTCCTTTGAAGTCTACTACTCCAATGTTCCATATAGCGCTCTTCTCTGTATGGGTAAAATTCCCAATTTTACGAGATCGGAGGGGTCCTACTTCATACCCCCTTGTCTACGGAAAATTGGAAATTCTCTCTCTATACAAACGACGACGTTTTTTTGACGAACTCCGAGGCTGCTAGAGATATTCTCTCGACGAACTCCCGCTCCGAAAACATCTACCGTTAGGAGGCGTACGAATAGCGACTTTTGAGAATAACCCATACAGAGAGGGGTAGACAAGACCAGGGAGTAATAGACTTCAAAGGAGGGTTTCATCGGCTTCTGCTTAAGGTTTAATTCGACAGAAAGCAGCGACAAAGGGTGAAATTACGAACGATCGGTAAGCGAAGTTCACGTTTTCGTTACATTATTACGAGGTCAGGTTAGTATAAAGCCATTTTTCAATAAAGAACCTCTCAAAAATATGTAATAAATCAATTTGTTTCTGAATATCCTTTCGTTATTAGATTGATAAGATTGAGATAATAAATTATTATTTCAATCAAAGTGAGGTTGTCACGAATTTTTACGAGCTCCAAATGAAAATTGAGTTCTATTTTCGGGTTGATCGTTAAAAAACGATTCAAAATATTTATACATATGTCCAGAAGCCGATGAAACCCTCCTTTGAAGTCAATTACTCCCGGGTCTTGTCTACTCCTCTCTGTATGGGTTAGTTTCAAAAAGCGCGATTCGTACGCCTCCTAACGGTAGATATTTTCGGAGTGGGAGTTCGTCGAGCGAATATCTCTAGCAGCCTCGGAGTTCGTCAAAAAAAAACGTCGTCGTTTGTGGAGAGAGAGAATTTCCAATTATCCGTAGACAGGGGGGATTAAGTAGGACCCCTCCGATCTCGTAAAATTGGGAATTTTACCCATACAGAGAGGAGCGCTATATGGAACATTAGAGTAGTAGACTTCAAAGGAGGGTTTCATCTACTTCTGATATGTCATAGAACAAAATTACAGCGACACTAAAAATACTGATTTTATAATCGCCCATTTTCGAAATTTTTAAAATCCTCTTTCCTTACGCACACGGATCAGCGTTGACTGTACAATTTGTTACGCTCAACGTCGTCTGCTAAGCTAGAAAATTAGGCGACTTTAAAGGGGATTTGAAAATAGCGTATATTCCCTTTAAGCTAAAGTTGTACAATGGTCTTAGCTCCCAGAAGAGAACGCTGATTAAATGGGGGAAGGGGGAGTATTTCAAGCGTTGTTATTACGTAACCATAGAATAGTGGATAGCCCCTTTAAAGGCAATCGTTAAGCCTTGGTTCGCCCTATAAGCTATAAAACAAATGTTTAGACTACGTTGACATTGGTATTATTTATGTCCAAATATTCGCGGGGTTTTCGTAAGATTCGTGGGGGTTTGAGGAGCTCTGACCTCTTTTTTTGGGGGAGGACCGGAGATGGTCCCGCAACAGTTGCCGTTGAAATATGCCCGCGAGAGATTTATTCTTCAAAAACGCAAAATGAAAAATATTACGGTTTTCGGAGGAATAAGTTTGAAAAGGAATACTATAGCTAAAATTCGTAAAACCAGACTACAAGTTCAAAAATATTTTTCGGGGCATTGTCAACAAGATGAGCGAGCCAATAAATATCAGGGTCAAATAGGACTGTTAACAATGGACATATCTTTAGATATAAAGATGGATAACAATACCTGGCGTTCACAATCGTCCTCTAAAGGCAAAACTAATAAGACTAAGCGCGCGTCTGATTGTTCTTTATCGATTTGATTCGATTTCTCGAAACCAGTTTCGTTTCAACAACCGATAGATGAAGCTACGATAAATCGATTTATAAAGATAATGGGGTGAACACGTGACGCTTAAATCGGTTCCTGGCGATTTGAATATCAGTTTAGCTACGTTCACACTTGCCAAACCGATTCGAATCCGTTCAAATCGACTTTCCAAGATATTAATTTGGTTTCTTGATTAAAGATCTAAATGTGTGACCCCCAAATTTTATAATTTAACCTTTCCAAAACGGTTAAAAACCGTTTCAAAAGTCTTCAGTGTGAACGCGGCTTTTGATTTAACCATTTCAAATCGATTAAGAAATATTAGTGTACAACCTAGAATTACGAAATATGTAATATCAGAGGTATATAATAACCCCCTTCGGGGGGAAGTATGAAAGCCCCTATGCTAAAAATCACGAACAACGAGAGCCCGCTGCTGACTATCTAGGCCACTAGCTCGCGCTGGACTTCTCAATGTCGCTACTCTAGTAAATGGTCTTTGTATAAACAAGACGGCTCGATTTGTGTTTAGAACTTCCTGTCTCGGGAGTCAGGCTGTCTGTTAAAACGGAGTCGAAGATTGACTTCGGCTCGCGAGTTCCAGAAGCGCGCGTAGGGAAAATTTAGTGAGGTTCAAAATGGTGTAACTATTTTTTTGGGAGTAAAGCGGTGTGTCGATCCGCCGCGATTTACGCCGGGCACTCGTTGTTCGTCGATTTTGCCTACCTTTCATACTTCCCCCCGAAGGGGGTTATTATATACCTCTGGTAATATCGAGCACTCCCAAACATTTTTTTTAAAAATACTTTTGTAGAAGAAAACTGTTACGGGGCGATCAGGAACTCAGTCGACGATGATAGATTAAAATAAAACAATAAAAAAAACTCAGAATTTTATTTCTGGAGAAAAAGTATGGGATAGGTTTTTGGGAGGAAGAAAAACGCGTTTTTCGAACGAAAAAGATGGTAAGCCAAGCTTGAAATTTTTGAGCCGAAGCCAAATATTGTATTTCAAAGGCTAAAATTATTCACCGACACACTGGCAACAGATGGGAGCGCCCCCTTTCGCTAAATTAGATTATTCTCGGCTAACGGGACCATGGACGAAGTATTCTTCAGATCCTTCATAGTTACTCTTTATCCGCAATCACACTAGCATTTCTTAATCGATTTGAAACGGTAAAATCAAATCGATAGGAATCGATTTAAGGATTCACGCGTTCATTCATTATCTTTATAAATCGATTTATCGTAGCTTCTTCATCTATCGGTTGTTGAAATTGTATCGGTACGAAACTGGTTCCCGAAGCAGTTTCGACAAATCCAATCAAATCGATTCGAGAAACGACTCCAGCGAAACGTTTCGAAACGGTTTAAATCGATTTCAAGACCTAGTATGAACGCGACTTTTGAAAATCTAATAATCGAGTGATGTCATAATTTTGCAACGTTGATGTTCACCAATTTGCGCGACGCAATTAAAATCCTATTTTGTAACAATCTTAAAAGGGACTATTTAAAAGCAATTTTAACGAACAAATAATTTTATTTTTCAAGTGTATTAAGAGTGTATGTCAGTGCCCAAATGCTAAGCGTAGTTAGGCATCGATTTTTTTGTATTTGGCGGTTATTACTAAATTCTTTAAGGAATAGGTTCGCCATCTATGCAAGTTGTATTATATTTATTAGTAATTAAATGATTTATATTCAAATACGTCTTCGTTTATCCATCGGTTATAATAATTATTTAATTAATTATAGTTTAATGCTTATGTAGTTTCCTAAATCGATAAAATGGTGCGCGATGTCACTGTAATCTAGGGTTTTTTTAACGTAATGCTTCTGAATTATACTAGAAGTGTATAATTACAACAGGAAAGTGTGCAACTATAATGTATACATTATAAAATACGTATTTTTACTGTTTTTCTAGTCTGAATATGTATATATACTTTGAATCATTTTTTAAACAATATTTCCGAATATAATACTCAATTTTCCACAGGAGTTCGTGGAAATTTCGTTTTGCATTTCGATTATTCTTGCTCAAATAAGAAATAAAAACGACCGAAGTGATAAGAAAATAACAATAACGCGGCGATTCGGGCCTTGTCAAATTATAAGAAATACTCCAGACTGTTTTTACAAACGAGTGACGTAGATTTTACTGTTTATTTCAACGCGCTCCCATAGCTTCTGTCTTTGACAGTGAAGGAGGTTATGACCGTGATCGCTATGGTAACGAATTTAAGCAAGTTTTTTGGGTAACTAAAAATTGCGAGTAAATCTTGGCAGGTTTCCCCAAATGACGTGACGCGGATCTCCCAACTACCTGACGCCAATGACGTAGACATACGTGCAAGGATCACCATTTACTCATTATTATCTTGGAACCTTGCCGTTCCGAATCTTTCACGGTTTAAGGGGTTAAGTTGGATTAAGTCATGTATTCTATATTAGCAGAAGCCGATGAAACCCTCCTTTGAAGTCTACTACTCCAATGTTCCATATAGCGCTCCTCTCTGTATGGGTAAAATTCACAATTTTACGAGTTAGAAGGGGTCCTACTTCATCCCCCCTGTCTACGGAAAATTGGAAATTCTCTCTCTCCACAAACGACGACGATTTTTGGACGAACTCAGAGGCTGCTAGAGATATTCGCTCGACGAACTCCCGCTCCGAAAACATCTACCGTTAGGAGGCGTACGAATAGCGCCTTTTGAGAATAACCCATACAGAGAGGGGTAGACAAGACCCGGGAGTAATAGACTTCAAAGGAGGGTTTCATCGGCTTCTGATATTAGGAGGGTCTCGTTCAAATCCCAGGTAAATTTATTTATAGCTAACGTAGTCGTAAAATTAATAATAAATAAAACATTACATAACATTGTAAATGGTTTTGAACGAAAATCTTCGATCGGAGAGGGGGTTAAACGTCGATTGAAATTGTTCTAGGAAATTATATTTGTCCCCGTTGTTTAGCTCTGTTTTATTTCTTAGGAATTCGATCGGTTTACCCAGAAGTAAATGTTCTACATCTCGTACTAGACCAATCAATATTTAGGGAAATGGAATAGGTTGGTTTCCTTTTCCACTCAGTTTAACCCACGTATAAATAATAAATTTCCCTCAAAATGGATTTTCATATACAGAATCACAATTTGGCTTTAAAGGGAAGATGACACGACGAATAATTAACCTTTAATCTTAATTAAATATGGATAGATAATTAAACGCGGATGGTGTTCGTAAAAGTCTTCTAACGTCCCAAACACTTCGGGTTTAATTAAAAAAAAGTAGTAATTAATAAAATCTATTATTTATCCATAACAACAATTTAAAAAAAAAGTGGTGACATCGTCACTTTAAAGATATCAGGCTTCTGACGTCATAAATAATCCTATCGATTATTTCTCGCTATCCTTAGATTCTATTGGTACAAAAATCGATAAATGAACTTACGCTGAGCTCACGAAAAATAAAAAAAAAATAAAAAAACAGAGTGAAACTTAACCGAATCGAACTCAAATATCGAATTATCGATCTTCGACGATAAAAGAAAGTGTCGGAATTGATTTACGAGTAACGAGGGAGTGCGAATGTCTGCCAAGGAAATCGATAAATTCCATTATCGAAATAAACTAGTTGAAATAGCCTTAGGCGAAAGACCCCCTTGTTTGTCGACATAATCATATACGCCATGATGACCCCTTTTAAAGGACACATTAAATGTAACTAATATTCATAAATTAAATATACAACACGATGGGGAGAAAATTTAGCTACGTTCGCATTAGCGTATCTAAATCGATTTTAACAGATAAAAATCATCAGTCGATTAAAAGTTTATGTTCTGGAAAGGTCGCAAAGGTCAAAAATTGATAATATGGGGGTCATCTACAGAGATTATTCATCAAAAAATGAAATTATTTGGTTGACAAATCGATTTGAAACAATAAAATCATCAGTCGAGTTCACGCTAGTGACTTTGAAAGTACGTTTTTAACCGTTTACGATTTGGAAAGGTTGCAAAGGTCAAAATGGGGGTCATCTACAGAGATTATTGATCAAAAAATTATATTAATTTGGTTGCCAAATCGATTTGACTATTTCTCACATATAATTCTCAATGTATTTGGGGTCAAATCTCGGCCATCGCGCACGTGGACTTGAGAATAGATCAATATATATAATGACGCGTTTTAGAAGAGGTCGTCTGAATGTAGGTCAAGGCGAGAGTCTGCAAGAACCGCCAGTCCTGTTAAAACTACTCAATCTTCGACAGCACATGGCTCATCTTGTTGATTGAGCTAATATACCCTTTCTTTCGATTAGATAGGGACACACCCGGTTAAATTATAGACTGACCTCGAGGATGACCCCGTTAGCCAAACCATGTCATCAGGGCTTCGTACAAAACATTTGAAATATTGGAAAAACAAATTATTACCTACACGAATACCACGTGATCTAACCTAATATTAAAATTGACAGCAGGGTTAGCACAGTTTTTCAGATTGAAATTCCCTGACTTTTCCAACGATTTTCCCTGACCTTTTCCACCGATTTTCCCTGACCGTTTCGGCAAATATTACACAATTTTTAACTTTTTATTTTTTTATATAATCGCGTTGGCCAAACTTTGTTGCAGGCGTATCTTTGTTCTAATCTATATAACTGACACGCCGTCAGCTGAGAATCTTAACAGCGGATAATGATTGCAATTTCCTGGCTTCTCGAAAGATCTTTAAATTCCCTGACTTTTTAAAATATCTTAAAATTCCCTGACTTTTTAAAATATCATAAAATTCCCAGACTTTTTAAAATATCATAAAATTCTCTGATTTTTTCGGTTCATTTTCAAATTCCCTGACTTTTCCCTGACCTTTGGCAACCCTGGACAGTGTCTTTTCATATCGAAGGCGAAGATTTAAAGCAAAAATAAGAAAATAATTGAGTGGCTAGTTTTTTCAATTAATGATTCTAAGAATTTAAATTAGGTTAGATATAATGAGAGTAGAACTATTATTAAACTAAGGTTTCATTGATCGGAAATTGGGGTTTAGAAATAAAATAGGTCATTAGGAGCTTGAGATATTCTAAAACCCAGATGAAGATAGAAGCTGAAGAGCGGGTCATCCAGAGTATGTTAAAGTGACGCTGTTAAAGATTTCCGCGCAATCCAAATAGAATTTGAGTGATATTTTCGGGTTGATCGTTAAAAAACGATTCAAAATATATATACATATGTCATACAACAAAACTACAGCGACACTAAAAATTAATATTTTACAGTCGCCATTTTCACAATTTTTAAAATAAAAATTCCCCGCAATCTACGTCATCATTATGGTCACGTGATTTCGCTATTGTATAGAGCATACAGTTGATTCTCAAGCGTTTTGGAACCAGTGACTTGGTCGTTTTCGCGCCGTCTTTTTTGTAAAAGTACTTAATTTAGAAAGTCTACCTTTCGTATGAAACATAATTCATAGGAATTGGGGAAAAAAAAAATGGTTACAGCCTCCCTTTAAAAATTATACGTCTGTTCAGGAAGAGTTCAAATAATGGTTCGAAACTAAAGGCGTATTGATACACGATGTTAAACCTCATATAGAAGAAAATAGTACGTTAGAACTCCCTTTGATAAACGAGATGGTATAAGGTAATCTCGGCTTTGAATTTCCTCGCTTTTTCAGATTTGCGCATCTAGACTACTCAGCGAAGCCCACCTTTACTTTATAGCCAAAATCAAACGCAATTTGCGAGCACTACTTGTTAATAATTGAACTTAATATGGACGTAACCCTACGCCTTACCTTCCAACGTGATGAAAATTAAAACAATTTTATTCTTCAATCAAAATGAGAGTCACGATGTAATCGAATCTAAAGCGGACTAACACGCCATGTTAAACCTAATATAACTTGAAAGTAGTACAAGTACACTGTTAGTGAACTGTTCAAACAAAGAAAACTTAGGGGGGAAAATTGAAATCTAAGGTATATAAAATTATACCGAAAATCAATAGCTTTCGGTATTAATAGCGTTGCTTTCAATTACAAGAATAATAACGAAAATATTGATTAATATTCATTTGTCTGTTAATGTGGATTCAAATTATGCTAAGCCTAATTATTTAAAAAGTTACGTATTTCCTTTACATCTTTCCTTTAATATCGTATTACGCATGCGCAGGAATAATATTTAATATAAACAACGTTATAAAGTAAATTTTTGCATTTTCATATTTGTAAATAAAACAAATTGACCGTAAAAAAAAATTAATTATTGTAAATTTAAATATTTGTTAAAGAGAGTTGTTTTAAAATCTTCAAATTCGTAAAAATTAATTTATTTTCCAAACGTGGAATTCGTGGTCGAAGAGGTTGCGTTTATAATTAAATTCTTAACCATCTTTGTCTCCCATTCCTCTATTCACCCTCCCTTAGGGTCTTTCCCATTATTTCAACTGTTTGGACTCTCCCATTGGTCAACAATCAATAAATGCACGCAGCCAACTTCCAGCCAGAGAAAAGGCTTTTTCAAGAACACATAAAAGCTCCTGGTCGCGTGAACGGGAAAACGTCTTTTCTCGATTTGATTTGATTGGATTTCTCAAAACTGCTTCGGGAACCAGTTTCGTACCGATTCGGCTGGTTTCAACATACCGATAAGCCGCGTTCATACTAGGCCTTGGAATCGGTTAGAACCGTTTCAAAGCGTTTTTCTAGAGTCCTGTGAACGTGAAACCTCGAATCAAATCGCCAGGAATCGTTTTAAACGTCACGCGTTTATAAATCGATTTATTGCAGCTTCACCTATCGGTTGTTGAAACCAGCCGAATCGGTACGGAACTGGTTCCCGAAGCAGTTTCGAGTAATGGAATCAAATCGAGAAATGACGTTTTCCTGTTCACACGATACGTTTTGAAAGGCGTAGTATGAACGCGGCTTCTAGATGAAGGCCCAATAAATCGATTTATAAATGCGTATAAATCCTTAAAACGATTCCTATAGATTTGACTATCACTTTGATTTGTCGAATGGAGTCATTTGGAATATCCCCTCCCCTCGAAGTTAGTTCTTAGACGCGTTAATGAGTTGTAACTATCAAATTTCAAGGAATCCAATTATAAATCAAAGCGACGTTTGGACTTTAAAGTTTGTCATCTCCGGTTTCTCTTTCGTGGCCACGTGAACCGAACACGAAGCTGCTGAAGTACTACCAAAGGTGAGGAAGGGAAAAGGCGAGTGCGTGCCAGAGAAGTATATACGTTTTTCGTTCAAATCAGGGACTTGAGCGACTCGCCTAAACCTCTTTTCCAAATTCTCAGTCAGCTCAGTCTCCGAGAGTCCCTACCCGACTATAGGTCTCCTTCATCATAGAACTAGGTTCACTGTTCTCGGTAGTCGGTAACATCGTCGTACCGGGGAAACGAGAAATAGAGTCGCGCGTTGGACGAAGCTTACATTTTGGATAACCAAGAGACTGACTGTGATCTCTCTTTGTCGGCGAGATATCTGACCCATATTTTTGTCAGAGAGCGCCATTACAACACCGTTAGAAGAGTAGGACTTAAAACAACAGGCTCGTCTCAGTCCTTAAGAATTATCTTTGATTTATCGAACTCCATTCAAAATAAAAAAATAATCATGGAGTATATTGTAAGAAAAGCAACCGTCGAAGATTGCCACACGTTAGCAGCATTTTTGCAGGTAAGAATAATTAAATTTAATTGATTTAATTTTAATTATAAACGTAATATAATTTGGCAAAAATAAGAACACCATTCGATTCAGGGTTAAATTTAGGCCTAAATAAATGGTCAGGTTTTTAAAAATATTCGTATAAATCAATAGGTTAGGGTTAACAACTCCATTGGATTTTAATATGGAAATTTAAATATTTAAATGTGATTTAAATTGAAAATTAAATAAGCGACGGTTATTTTTGGGCCTAATATAAGTTATTTAACGATCTACATAACACATTATTACACTACTTCAAACTATAATCTTGCCACATAAATTTAAATTTATCAAAATTAGTAAAAAATTTACTAATTATTTATGCGTAATTATATCGATATTTTGATTCAATTTTTTTAAAGTAATTAACTTCTGTTCTTATTCATATCGACCAATCGAAGTTAAGCCTAGTTTTCCTTATTTGCATATTGATTTTGAAAACTTAAAAAAAACTCTTTAGTATTTAAATACGTCGTTAATAAATTAAAAATTAACTCTGAGAAATAATAATGATATTAATTATGTAAATTTATTTTATACTTTCATGAAAAATTCATAGAATTTTGACGCAATCCATGAATTTCGAGCGAAGTAGCCTTAATGCCCTTTTAATGGCGGACTTCCGTCGTCTACTTATAACTTCCAATATAAGGAGAGAGCTAAGAGGGAAAGCCTACGTGTAAATTTCAAGGGGGCCCCAAATTCTAATCGATGGGGGTCCCTAAATTAATTCCGATTTCTGGGATGTAATTTTCAAAAGAAAGGTAGTTGACTTGCGACCTTATCACGTGACCATAGTGTGATGACGTAGAATTGCGGGGAATTTTATTTTAAAAATTTCGAAAATGGGGATTATAAAATATGTATATTTTGTGTCGCTGTAATTTTGTTCTATGACATATGTATATATATTTCGAATCGTTTTTTAACGATCAACCCGAAAATATGACTCAATTTCCATTTGGAGTTCGTGAAAAGTCCGTGAATTGAATTTTAAAATTAAGATTTGAAACTCATTTCTCGTTATTTGTAACTTAGTGTAGAATACCGAAGACGCGTCATAAGAAAAGGAATTTAAAGTGCCTAACTTTTACCCCGCAGGCAGGTTCATAAAAATAGAAACCTCTCTAGTTGCGAGAGATTACTATTGAGGGCCGGAAATGGGTCAGTGCCATTAATTAAGAACACTCTCACCGCGCACCTTAGATATTGTACTACATCAGTGAAATACACGCAGGTACACGAGGTTTCTTTATAGCTTCGACAGTAAATTAGCCGCGTTCATACTAGGCTTCTCGAAACTGCTTCGGGAACCAATTTCATACCAATTCGGCTGGTTTCAACAACCGATAAATGAAGAAGCTACGATAAATCGACGCGTGAACACCTGACGCTTAAAAAGATTCCTGGCGGGCGATTTGAATAACGGTTGGATTTTACCGTTTCAAATCGATTAAGAAGCGCTAGTGTGACCGCAGCTTTAGAATAAACGGGGGATTTATATTGGACTGTACTCGAAAGGTTTAAGAACCGGTTAAAAATTAATCTTATATGAACTTCAGACTACTAAATAAAGCTTGTAATTAAAGCCTTGACACTAAAAGGAAGGAAACACGAAACCAAAGACACTCACAAGTCAGACAATGTTTTGTCTACTCGAATTAGATATAGATAAACTTTTGACAAAACGTTATTACGTGTAGGCAATTTAGAATCCGTCGACCCGTTCTTCAGCTATTACAACCAAGGAGGATCAGATAAGGAGAGGAAATGTGGGGCTGCGTTGAGTTAGAGAGAGAAGAGCCAACCTCCCACTCGGGTGGAAAGGGGGGATAGGAAATTCTCGAGGTAAACTGTTGTCACGTGGTCGCTAGCTAGCGCGTCTCATAAAGGATTCGTTTTACCCACGCGACAACATTTTACCACGAAACGTCTCTACCCCCGTTCTCCCAGAGTGGGAGTTTAGGCCGACGCAGTAGGAACCGCGCCGTCCCCACATTTCCTCTCCTTCTCTGATCCTCCTTGTTACAACTGACTGCAAAATTTATTTATTTTATCGCCCAATGATATAGAGATGTACCGAGTGAATGGTGTTACAAGTCGATGGAACATTGCCAGCGTCAAGGAAACCTCGCGTTTTTATTATTTTTGCAATTCTTTTCTTCGTTTCCCAGACTGTCCTTGAATATTTGGGTTATTAGGCAAAGGGTTACTTATCACGCTTTCAAGATCATCAGATTCAAATTTAGACCGAAGTAATTTCATCGGTGGCATGTCCCAGAATGCAATTTATATGGGAAAATATATAAACTAGAGATTCACCTAATTAACGCGGACCTTCGTTATAATTGATGGCTTTGACGAGTCACGTCAACCAATAAGATTAAGACCAAGCAATTATATAAATTATTCCATACTTTCTCTAGATTTTACGTCAATGTTGTGACGTCAGGAGTTTATTTTAAAATTAGAGTATGGTTCATTTAAAACTAAGGTCAAAGGGTCGGATAAAATTAAAGTATTAGCGAAATAATTATTTTAATTCAACCTCGAAGTATTAAAATTATTTTGCGTTTAAAACACGTGTCACTATCCCTTTGAGCTGGGTTTCGATTTTGCATTGACATTGACTTCGAATAAACCGCGATTTCAAGCTATATGTTTTAGAATAATAACAGTCCATAAACTATCCCAGAGACTTGGCTGGAAAAAGATTTAAAGGGAGAATGAAACGCGCCAAAAAAATTCAATAGTAGACTAATCTTTGAAAAAGGTTTTATTGTAGAGCCTACAGTTGGATCTAACGCGATCTAGCACGTGATAAGGTCGCTTTCAGGCGGTCTTTTCAATAAAATTACATAATCCAGACTACTTTTCGTACGAAAATTATGGTTCCAGATAATACATATGGGGGGAAAATTACCCTGAATTTTGTTGGCTTTTTAATTTATGTTCCTTTCTAAGGCGTCAACCCAGAGGTATAAAAATTTGAATATGACGTTTTAATTATATGGTAAAACTAAAAATAAAATCCAGACATTTTAATCGCGTTAAACTTTCATTTTGATACTCGTTAACCTAGCCGTTTAGTAGCCGTCTGTGTTGATAAATCTCATTGATTTAGCTCGCATGAAGGGCAGGGAAAAAATATCACTGTTTAGAGCGCGTACAAAGGCAGGGAATTGGGAGGAACACAAGTTAAAAAATATATAAAATAATTTCTAGCTTACTAGTTATGTATGTTTTTACTCGTTATCATTGGTTGAAAACTATAATTAAAATTTAACCCAAATTTAAATGTTGAAATAATAAATATGATTTAAATGTGCCAACAAATTTTAAATTAAATTAATTTTGAAATATGTCCGTTAATGTTAATTATAATATTTCATTGACAGTTTGGGGTTAAACTTAAAAACAAGTTACCTACTGTCGGAAGTCGATATTACCAAGAATTCATTCAGGTTCCATAAGAATATGGGAGGGCCGCGATTCAATAACCATCCTCCCAAACTTTGTAGCAAAAGTTCGTCCGCTTCGAATCGATTTTTCGAGTAAATCGCTCCTGACATTATATTATTAACCCGCGCCACTAACGACCTTGACGTAATATTTTGGGTAATAAAAATGGAGCCGACCGAAAAAAGATCTAAGCGTACAAATGTGGCGAAAATTGCGGACGAACTTTTGTTACAAAGTTTGGGAGGATGGTACCAGAGGCTAAAGCTACGCTCCCATATTCTTATGGAACCTGAATGGATTCTTGATATTACACTATCATAGATTAAAAAAATTGTTTTAGCAAACTGCTCTTAAAAACCGCGTGTCATTGTAGGTAATGTTTTTATTGTAAAGTAGCCAGCATCAGCCCCGTGTTTAATTATAACTCAGATTGGCGCCAAAAGATTGATATTGGATTATACCACAAGTAAATCATCCTTCAAGTTTGCGGGTGACGAAGTGAGTTTTCTCAGTCCACGGTTTCACCCTAAATATTCCGAAACGTCTACAAAGTTCAACGCGATAATAGCACCGCGTATTTAGTTCCAATCTCAGCCGCTAGAGAGGGTAATTTCGAACTCCGCATCTCAACCGAGTTTTTGAATTTTTTTCCTCATTCCTCGGGCGAAAGTTCTGACTAAATAACTTTCAGAACCACGTACCAATCATAAATACGCCTTGTTGTAAACTTGAAGTTGTGATTTACTTGTGTATATACAAAGAAGGGAACGCATTTTTTCATGGGGGAGAGACCAAGGAGGATCAGAGAAGGAGAGGAAATGTGGGGACGGCGCGGTTCCTACTGCGTCGGCCTAAACTCCCACTCTGGGAGAACGGGGGTAGAGACGTTTCGTGGTAAAATGTTGTCGCGTGGGTAAAACGAATCCTTTATGAGACGCGCTAGCTAGCGACCACGTGACAACAGTTTACCTCGAGAATTTCCTATCCCCCCTTTCCACCCGAGTGGGAGGTTGGCTCTTCTCTCTCTAACTCAACGCAGCCCCACATCTCCTCTCCTTCTCTGATCCTCCTTGGAGAGACGTAGGAGGTGAGGGGACCTCTAAAACAACGTGTTCTACTTTTGACATCTTAGATATCACCTTGTCTTTTAGAGCTATATAGCTTAGTTGGCATATTATAAGAATAGATTGTTATATCTTCGAAGTACATCTACGTCTTCGAGAGAAGTTGTTACCAACTACTTTTCTCCTTTATATGAGTTTAACATCGTGTATCAACGCGCCTTAGCCTTTACCATTACGCAAACTTAACTTGACCACGCAGATGTATAAGAAACCTTAGTTTGTACGTAAGTTCTTGAAGATGACGTAAGGTTTATTTAAAGTCTAACAGTATTTTCTAAATACTTTCAAAACTATCCTATATTTAAGAGTGGTTGCTAATGAATAAATTATGTTAATCCTTTTCAATACCACTTTACGAAATTGCAATCGAGATAATAGCGATTTCGTGTATCCGTACTACAATTTCCTTTTCCGAAACTGAGAACAATCTATTTCAGTTAATTTTTATCCAAACTACTTTTAACTTTACGAGGATTAACATTACGTATCAATCCGCACTAACTATACTTCTAATCGTTTCATAATTAACACTAACACGGATCGAAATGTAAACCACTACAAGTTTGCAACGGGATTAAACCCAATTCTATTTAATTTCTCACGAAATAGAACTTTCAACTCGTTGTAAACTCTATTTGACAAAGTCTTTAGAAATAAGAGAACTTCGTCGGGAAGTCAAACGGAAGAGGTCGTGGTCAGGAAACGAAAGGTTTTTTGAACCGTGAAATGCTTTGGGTCACTAACGGTCAGAAACTATTCTTTTGTTCTTCAAAGGTTACGTAATATCACGTACATTAAGCCTCGTTTAAGCTTCCAATATGTGCTGGTTTAAAATCACGTATCTAGTTGACCTTTTGACCCTATATAACTACACCTTAGGCTTATAGGGATAAAGTCTAGAGACCGGAAGAAATGATGACCTTAAATTACCAACCCTATTTTGTTTGGGCCATAGCGAATTTGTAAGGTCATTTAAACTTATCTAGTTGACCTTTTAACCTATCAACTACACCTTTGGCTTATTGGGATAAAGTCTAGAGATCAGAAGGGAGGATGACCTTAAATTATCAACCCTATTTTGTTTGGGCCATAGCGAATTTGTAAGGTCATTTAAACTTATCTAGTTGACCTTTTGACCCTATGTAACTACACCTTAGGCTTATTGGGATAAAGTCTAGAGACCGGAAGAAATGATGACCTTAAATTATCAACCCTATTTTGTTTGGACCATAGCGAATTTTTAAGGTCATTTAAACTTATCTAGTTGACCTTTTGACCCTATGTAACTACACCTTAGGCTTGTTTGGATAAAGTCTAGAGACCTGAAGAAATGATGACCTTAAATTATCAACCCTATTTTGTTTGGGCCATAGCGAATTTGTAAGGTCATTTAAACTTATCTAGTTGACCTTTTGACCCTATGTAACTAGACCTTATAGGCTTATTGGGATAAAGTCTAGAGACCGGAAGAAATGATGACCTTAAATTATCAACCCTATTTTGTTTGGACCATAGCGAATTTTTAAGGTCATTTAAACTTATCTAGTTGACCTTTTGACCCTATGTAACTACACCTTAGGCTTGTTTGGATAAAGTCTAGAGACCTGAAGAAATGATGACCTTAAATTATCAACCCTATTTTGTTTGGACCATAGCGAATTTGTAAGGTCATTTAAACTTATCTAGTTGACCTTTTGACCCTATGTAACTACACCTTAGGCTTGTTTGGATAAAGTCTAGAGACCAGAAGAAATGATGACCTTAAATTATTAACCCTATTTTGTTTGGACCATAGACTGTTATCTTTTAAGTGGACTTGGCTTTTGAAACTTAAAACTACAATAGAATTTATTAACGGTCGTGGTCATTTTTGGCGCGAAATGTCTCCGACCATAATTAAAGTAGCCCATATACTGATATCCGTTCAAAACCACGCCCATAAAACACACAGTGCGTGGCAATCTTCCACGAAGCCTAGCTCTCTTAGTATATCGATTTTTCCAATTTAACCCCAAAGAGAGGCTTAGGAATACGCTAAGATAGTTTGTCCAATGGAACAAATAGAGTTCAAAGCGGGGAAGAAGAACTTTAAAGGGAAAACCTAAATTTTACGTAAAATTATGAATAATTGTGAATATGATTTTCTTTAAATTCGCCATAGGACAATTAACAAATCTTAAAAGATAAAGGGGAATAATTTAATCTAGCCTTCATAATCGTCCTCTAACGGAAAACAGTGCCGGTAAAGTAGTAACTAAATATAGTTCGTCTATTCCTCATCTATAAAAGACGCGACATTATAGCCCACTTTCTCCTTAATAGCTTCTATTTCGGTGAACAGGGAGGTCATTCTCAGACTGAATTTATCGATCAGATACTAAAATAGCTTTCCTACGAATCCTCCTCGTCTTACTGGTCTCTATAAAGTTTTTTCGTAGAAATAACAACTCTACGAAGGCGGTGTAATAATTCTATGAAAAGAGATTTCATGGTCGAGTCGAAAAGCAAATAAATTTCGTATTTTCATTTTTTATTTCATCTGACGGGTATTGCATTTTCTCGTGAATAAGCAGACTTATATGACTAACACTTTATTTTTTTTGCCGGGTAGGCACTTTATCATAACCCCGGTCCTTTTTATCGATTTTGGCTTTATAACGATTAATCGCGGACGTAAAATCCCTTAGTTACAATCTCGGAAGGATTCGAAATAACCATTAAACTAAAAAGAACAGTAAATACGGGTTTTATTTTTGTCATTACTACTGTTCCCACGAACTGTACCCGATGTCTGTATACAAGCGATTCTAATTTAATTATGGGGTGTTTTAAAAACACTTATATTGATGCTTTTGGTGTTTGTTTATTTTCAGAGGCTAGTGGATTTGAGGAACGAACCGGGTTTGATGACCCAAAACGCATTAGGTGAGATTAGTAATACTTATACAGAAAATGATTTCAACTTGTATTTCTAGAAGTGTCTAACACTCCTACAAATCAAATCAGCCCAATTAACCATTCAAAACCCACAACAGTCTGTTAAATCTTTCAAATCCCATAAACAAGTCTTTCAAATTCCCTCCAAAACAAGTCTTTGAAATCCCGCCAAAACAAGTCTTTGAAATCCCTCCAAAACAAGTCTTTGAAATCCCTCCAAAACAAGTCTTTGAAATCCCTCCAAAACAAGTCTTTGAAATCCCCCCAAAACAAGTCTTTGAAATCCCTCCAAAACAAGTCTTTGAAATCCCCCCAAAACAAGTCTTTGAAATCCCTCCAAAACAAGTCTTTGAAATCCCTCCAAAACAAGTCTTTGAAATCCCTCCAAAACAAGTCTTTGAAATCCCTCCAAAACAAGTCTTTGAAATCCCTCCAAAACAAGTCTTTGAAATCCCTCCAAAACAAGTCTTTGAAATCCCTCCAAAACAAGTCTTTGAAATCCCTCCAAAACAAGTCTTTGAAATCCCTCCAAAACAAGTCTTTGAAATCCCTCCAAAACAAGTCTTTGAAATCCCTCCAAAACAAGTCTTTGAAATCCCTCCAAAACAAGTCTTTGAAATCCCTCCAAAACAAGTCTTTGAAATCCCTCCAAAACAAGTCTTTGAAATCCCTCCAAAACAAGTCTTTGAAATCCCTCCAAAACAAGTCTTTGAAATCCCTCCAAAACAAGTCTTTGAAATCCCTCCAAAACAAGTCTTTGAAATCCCTCCAAAACAAGTCTTTGAAATCCCTCCAAAACAAGTCTTTGAAATCCCTCCAAAACAAGTCTTTGAAATCCCTCCAAAACAAGTCTTTGAAATCCCTCCAAAACAAGTCTTTGAAATCCCTCCAAAACAAGTCTTTGAAATCCCTCCAAAACAAGTCTTTGAAATCCCTCCAAAACAAGTCTTTGAAATCCCTCCAAAACAAGTCTTTGAAATCCCTCCAAAACAAGTCTTTGAAATCCCTCCAAAACAAGTCTTTGAAATCCCTCCAAAACAAGTCTTTGAAATCCCTCCAAAACAAGTCTTTGAAATCCCTCCAAAACAAGTCTTTGAAATCCCTCCAAAACAAGTCTTTGAAATCCCTCCAAAACAAGTCTTTGAAATCCCTCCAAAACAAGTCTTTGAAATCCCTCCAAAACAAGTCTTTGAAATCCCTCCAAAACAAGTCTTTGAAATCCCTCCAAAACAAGTCTTTGAAATCCCTCCAAAACAAGTCTTTGAAATCCCTCCAAAACAAGTCTTTGAAATCCCTCCAAAACAAGTCTTTGAAATCCCTCCAAAACAAGTCTTTGAAATCCCTCCAAAACAAGTCTTTGAAATCCCTCCAAAACAAGTCTTTGAAATCCCTCCAAAACAAGTCTTTGAAATCCCTCCAAAACAAGTCTTTCAAATCCCCCCAAAACAAGTCTTTCAAAACCCCCCAAAACAAGTCTTTCAAATCTCCAATAGTCTGTCAAATTTTTCAAATCCCTTAATAAGTCTTTTAAATTCCCCACAATTTTTTGGAGTGTGGGAATCCCTTGACAAATTATCTGAACGCTTTTTTTTCTTATTTTTTTACTAGATCTGAAGAAAGATGGATTTTCGAGTTCTAGTAAATTTGCGGCATTTTTGGCTGAAGTTAAAATCAATGGAAAAAGTAAGAATTAAATAACATAATATTGCGTAACGGAGAAACAACGTCTAGGTATTTCAGCTATTTTTAGAAGACAAGAATTTATTCAGATTGTATAAAAATTGAATGTCAGCCAAACAGCGGTAACGCTAAGATACTTTGCCAAAAAAAAAAATCCCATTTATTCTAAGCTTCTACTTATCATCATCCACGCATCTCCGCTAAATCACAAAAGGCTTTTGTTAATGAATATATAATTAAAGACGGTATAACTCTCAAAACAATTTCAGTTAGAGGTTCGAGCAAAAGTTAATTAATAGCTCCCCTCTAAGTTAAAGGCCTATGATTCCGTACGCCTGTTTGACTGGAAGTGAGCTCACCTTCTGAGCTTCCCCTTGGGTAGCAAGCGAGAGAAAGCCTGGCGGGCGAGTTTGTTTCCAGGGTGACAGCCAGAGGTAATCCTAGGCCATTAATTAAAATGATTCTATCACTAAATAAAAGATGGAGCCTCTAGCTTATCTTGGAAGAAATCGCTGGCTACGGTTGCGTTCAGCGACGGAACAGAGATACTGAAACAGCAGCTGAACGCACCCAACATAGAGATAAAAGTATATCAGACATGGGTGATGACTTTGGCTATTTTTAAGTGATGGGTTATGACGTAGAACTGTCCCTTTGCTAATAGTATTAAGCTACGGGGTCTTGTTTACTTTTTTGTAATGAAGTTATAGACTTCTGTTCGAATATTTTATGACCAAACTTTTGGCGCGAATTCTAAAGTGGTAGGGGGGGTCAGAGCAAACAGCA
Source organism: Odiellus spinosus (assembly GCA_963920705.1). Lineage (NCBI taxonomy): Eukaryota > Metazoa > Arthropoda > Arachnida > Opiliones > Phalangiidae > Odiellus > Odiellus spinosus. The sequence goes on from OY987238.1 coordinate 14,448,680, forward strand.
AGATACGTTTTTGGCAACTAGATTTTTGCGCATATTTTAAATTAAATTGGGTTACTTCTAGTCGAGACGGTAGGAATAGCCATATATTCCTACCGCTACTTCAGTTTCGTGGGAACGGGGCTTTTACTCAACAACCTCTTCGTCTTGGAACCGTACCGAGGACAAGGCATCGCTTCGAAACTACTTAGGACAATGTGCAACGTAAGTTCAATAATAAAGTTTTTAATAAGTTCCCCGGGGAAGATTATAACTGATTTATTTAACCATAAAGGAGGGACTCAACCACGGCATTCGCAACATGTGCTTCATGTCCAATTCGTGGAACACTGTAGCCAAAAGCCTGTATTCCAAAATGGACGCTATTGATCTGACGGAAACCAAGGGGCTACACGCCTTCGAATTGGTTGGCAAAAGTAAGTTTGATTTAAGAAAGCCAATCGCATCTGATCTTTAAAAGGAGAATGCAACCTAACAACAAGTTTAAATAGACCTTAAACCCACCAACAAAAGGTTTACAAAACAAATATTAAACTAGAAATAAATTTAAAACTTACCCAAAAAAAAGGCTTAGCGGGATTCATGGATGATCAGCTGATTTCCTCGCTTATAAGGTCTTGCGATAGGCCTTCGCTCATTGGTCGCTAGACCTTACACGGAGGCAAATCAGGATCTTCATGAATCCAAGCTAAGCCTTTTTTCAGGTAAGTTTTAAATTTATTTCTAGTTTAATATTTATTTTGCAATTTTATTTACTGTTGGATTAGGCCTATTTAAACGATAAGCAATCGATAAAAAAACCACTTTTTGATAGGTTTCATTCTCCCTTTAACGCAAAATGTTTTCTAATTGATTTGTATAATTTGCAGGCTTGTGCAAGTGTAATCACGGAATCCAGGACATAGTAGTGAGGCGAGCCATCGAAGAAGATGTTCCTAAGATTGCCAAGTTACTTCGTGTAAGTTAAAATCAGCTTTGCCACAGTTCCCTTCAAACTAATTTTAAGGAGCAGCTCCCAAATAGTTAGATTGTCATGAAAAACCTTTTTTTTGGGGGGAATCTATAGGCCTAAAGTGTTTCGTGGGTCCAACCTAAACACGTCGACGCTTACAGATTCTTAAATTAAATCTAACTCTTCAAATTAATATTTAAGTAATTAAAAATATCTTAATTTAGTTAGTTCCGTGTTATAGCGGAACTATATATGTCTTCTAATGACGTCATTAGAATTCCGATACAGAATTAATTATGGATATCAAAATATCAATTATGAAAAGGTTAAACATTAATTTTTCATCCCGTTTTACTCGGGGAGTCGGGATTGAAGTAATAGATTTTAAAAACCAAATTGCACACTTCTCGGGATAAAGTTTATAACCTTTAAAAGCGTGGGAAATTTCAGAAATCTTCAATTTATGAATAAAATGAATTAAAAAATTAATTTCACGATAAGAGTCGACGTAGTTAGGCGGGAGTCATTTTTAATAAATTTCTTTTAGGTTTTGTGACTGGTGTAAGTATTTAATTGATATTTCCATACAACCTGGATGAAATATAGTGAAACTTTTCCGACTTGTCCATCTTGTAAAATAGACCTACATAAACCTACATCAATCTACGACTTTTTTTTTTAATATTTCCGTAAAAAGAAAATGTTTTTTACGTTTTAATTTAAATGTAAAACAAGATTTTGTGCGGTTAACGGGTAATATATTATTATTTATCGTATTATTGGATAGTTTAAATTATAGGCTTACTGAGCGAAGCTAGAAAATATATAATTAGAATAAAATATATCGTAGAAATAAATTTAAAAAAAAATCGAAAGCTATTTTAAAATATGATTTAAACTTAATTTGCTTTTGTTTAATTGTAATTAAAACATAAGTAAGAAACCTCTGTTTGTGGTGTGCTTCAGGCTATCCTTATAAACCCTTTCAAACTAATTAGTTAATTAACTTTAATTAATAACTTTAAATTGAAATTAAATTTTTGGATTTTTTTTTTTCAAGTACAAAATTAATTTGCCCCTTTAAAAGCATCTTCCCTTACGCACCAGCCTCGCTTTGACAGTACAATTTGTTACAATTAACGTCGTCTGCTAAGCGATAAAAGGAATCGACTTTAAAGGAGCTTTCAAAATCGCAGATAGTCCCTTTAAAGGTCCAATCTGCCCTGAAATTTGCCCCTTTAAAATCATCTTAGGCACACAGCCACACTTTGATTGTACAATTTGTTACAGTCAACGTCGTCTGCTAAGCGATAAAAGAAGTCGACTTTAAAGGGGCTTTCAAAACGCAGATAGTCCCTTTAAAGGTCCAATCTGCTCTGAAATTTGCCCCTTTAAAATCATCTTTGATTGTACAAAGCAGATTGTCGTCTGCTAAGCGATAAAAGAAGTCGACTTTAAAGGGGCTTTCAAAATCGCAGATAGTCCCTTTAAAGGTCCAATCTGCCCTGAAATTTGCCCCTTTAAAATCATCTTAGGCACACAGCCACGCTTTGATTGTACAATTTGTTACAGTCAACGTCGTCTGCTACGCGATAAAAGAAGTCGACTTTAAAGGGGCTTTCAAAATCGCAGATAAACCCTTTAAAGGTCCAATCTGCCCTGAAATTTGCCCCTTTAAAATCATCTTTTCTTAGCCACAGAGCGACGCTTTGATTGTACAATTTGTTACAGTTAACGTCGTCTGCTAAGCGATAAAAGAAGTCGACTTTAAAGGGGATAGTCTCTTTAAACTATAGAAGCATTCTAAACTTCAATGTAAAATCTTTCTGAATTTCGTGACACTTATACTTTAATTTTACGAGTTAAATTTAATTTTATACGGTAGCGATATATTTGTGGCAGAACGCAAATAACTAATTGTTATAATGAATTGTAAGTTTGAAAGGGTTTTGGGTGTAAGCCATATCTCTATCTCTCTCTCTTTTGATGACGGTACGCATGGGGTGCGTTTTTTACACCTTAAAAATTGGTGCCCTTTTTATAGGAGTTCACCAAAAGCCAGAACTGCTTGGTCAAGAACGTGAGCGAAGACGGTGGGTGATACACATATCCGTAATAACCAATCATAATATTCTTTAGGCCTCCCATTTTTACTAACTAGTAATTTTTTACTAACTATTAGTTTATTTTTAACGAATCATTAATTTAAGGGACCGATACTAAATTTAAGATAATTAATATTTTCAAGACGCTAATTAATTCAAAAAAAGTAAAAGTAATTGTTTGAGTAATTTAATTTTGTACCAATAAAATTTGTAGCTTAAAATTTTAATTACTTAAAAATTAATTAACCTAGCTTTAATTAAAAATAATCAAACATTTTTAACGATAATTTGGATTATTTAAATTTTAATTTCTAATGAATATTAATAATTAATTTAATAATAATTAAATTTAGTTCGGTCCATATTTTTGCTTTTATTTACTAATATTGGCTAATTTAAAAACATTATTTACAAAATTAGCGTCCCCATCAAAAATTATTACTTAATTTTAATTTTTAAAAACCCCAATTATAACTAAAGAAAATCATTTTTCATATTAATTTAATTATTCTTAATTAACAAACAAAACTGAGCCATATTTTAAAATTTTAAATTAATATTAATTAAATTAATTATAATGGGCTCAATTTTGTTTAAATTATTAATTTTTTTTTATTATTTTAACATTAATTTTAATTTTAACCCCAAAAAACCGGTGAAAATTGCTCGTTAGTATAAAATGGGCTAAAAGGCTTCGAGTATTAATGAAAATTTTAACACCCCCAAAACTAATTAGTTTTTATTGCTAATAATATTCGTTATTTTCGGATTTTAATTACCGTAGCTAAATATTTATTATTATTAATTAATTTTAATTAGATTATTATGGAGGTTTTATAATCGTAGAAGAAATAATCGTGCGTAGATTCTAACTTTAAGTATTTGTTTTCGGTCTCAGCGAGAAAAATCATCTTTTCTATTCATCTTTTTTAATTCTAAAAAAAATTTGATAATTTCTTCGTATGCTTTAAATTTTCTCTCGATGATCTCAACACCGGCCTTAAAATATAATTTTAGTTTTTTTTTTTAATTTCCATCCGGCTTATCGAATTTAATAAATTACAGTAAAGAATTTTCATTATAATTAAAGTGAGGTTGTCACACATGTTTCATGAATTCCAAATTAATTTTGAGTAGCATATTTTGAGAAAGATGGTTAAAAAACGATTCAAAATAATCTACTGTGTCATCGAACAAAATTAGCGTGATCGTAAAAATACATATTTTATAATCGCCATTTTCAAAATTTTTAAAATTAATTTCACGGCAATACTACGTCATCATTCATTATGGTCACGTGATTTCGCTATTGTATAGTCAATAGTTGATTCTCACGCGCGTGATATGGTCATGACTTTCGTGCAGTTTTTTTAGTGAAAGTACTTAATTTTAAAAATTATTCGGAATGCTATTTTTAAATAGTATGATAAAAGTAAAAATAAGATCCAAAATAAATTGTGACAACCTGACTTTAATGTCAATTAAATTTAAATGAAAAATTCTTTTGGCCGGATAGGATAGTTTTGTAATTACGCCTAACTATAATAGATTTTTTTTGCCTCGTTTGTTTCAGTTATCAGAGAAGACGGTTTTCGTTCCAAGCCCAAGTTCAAAGCTTTCGTAGCCGTCACTACAGACGCGTCCGGTAAGATATTATTAATTTTATTTTAAAGGGAGAATGAAGTATTTTTTTAAAAATTTGTTAATTTTTTTTTAATTAAAGAATAAGGGCTAATTAGGGTGGGACTCAAACAAGAGTTTTACACTCTAGCCCAATTTTTGATTGAATTTGTATTCGCATTCGATTACAAAAATATCCTACAATGCCCGTCTTTCGGGCTACAAAATGGAGTAACTGTAAATCACACGTCATTGTGGTCAGAGCGGCTTATTTGCTCACTCCTTAACAGGTGTGACGTTAATGACACTCATATTTTTCAAAAAATGTAGGAGGCTACGTCCTAGAGATTTACAGATAAGAAATCTACATCGTGTTGCATTCTCCCTTTAAATTATATTTTTATGATAATTTTTGTAATTTTAATCTCTGACTAATTTCTATCTAAAGAGAACGGACCGGAAGTAGTGGGCGTTCTGACTTACAGCTATTCGTACTGCAGTCATTCCAGCACCACCATTTTCCTCGACTCTGTCTTCGTTAAATCGGACTACAGAAGACAAGGCGTAGCTTGCGCTTTATACAACGCCTGTCAAGAGGTTGGGACGTTCTTAGTTCTAACAAAATATTAACAAGAGCTAATATTTATATGTTTTTTTCGAAGGTGGAGTATCCTAAAGGCAGAACTAAGATGAGAACTATAATGGACTACCGATCAGCGCCATTAGTACGATTTTTGAATCACATCGGCGCCATTGATCAATCCGATAACGCTCAGTGGGTTTGGTTTTGGGTCGACGAAGAAGACCTCAAGGGATATGTGTAAGTTTTATAGCCAGTAAAATAATATAGTGACCTCTCACGCTAAAAGTATGTACAAAGTGTGCCCCCCCCCCCCCCAAAAGCCATAAAATTTGATCCCTGACCTCTATAACCAGAAGCCGATGAAACCCTCCTTTGAAGTCTACTACTCTAATGTTCCATATAGCGCTCCTCTCTGTATGGGTAAAATTCACAATTTTACGAGATCGGAGGGGTCCTACTTCATACCCCCCTGTCTACGAAAAATTGGAAATTCTCTCTCTCCACAAACGACGACGTTTTTTTGGACGAACTCCAAGGCTGCTAGAGATATTCGCTCGATGAGCTCCCGCTCCGAAAACATCTACCGTTAGGAGGCGTACGAATCGCGCCTTTTGAGAATAACCCATACAGAGAGGGGTAGACAAGACCCGGGAGTAATAGACTTCAAAGGCGGGTTTCATCGGCTTCTGCTATAACTTAAACTGGGTGAAAACAGTGACCTTAAGGCTTCTATAACTAACATTAAGTGAATCACAGTTGTTAATTTAGTATCAAATGGCGTAGCCATATCCGTACAACTGGTCGATATGTAATATCTAATCAGAGTTACTAGAGATCACTACGCAGTAGACCTCGACAATAAACATGTTATAGTTTACTCTACCAGTTCTTAACTAGACTATTTTGTGATTATTGACACAAGCCAGTTAGAAGTAAAGGAATCTACAGGGTTGCCAGAGTTTTTTAGATTCAAATTCCCTGACCTTTTCCAACGATTTTCCTTGACAGCTAATACTACACAATTTTTAACCTTTTTATTGTTTTATATAATCGCGTTGGCCAAACTTTGTTGCACGCGTATCTTTGTTCTAATCTATACAACTGACAAGGATAGCTTCGAATCTTTTCCGCGGATAATGATTGTAATTTCCCGGCTTCTCGAAAGATCTTTAAATTCCCTGACTTTTAAAACCATCTTAAAATTCCCTGATTTTTCCTTGACTTTAGTTCATTTTCAAATTCCCTGACTTTTTCCCGTTTTCCCTGACCTGTGGCAACCATGAAACTAATTCTGACCTTTTAAAAAAACTAGTGAAAACAGAGTGATAAAATAGGAATCTAATGCCGTTGCGTGAACAGCGATAATGAAACTAAATTCATTTCTTTTATAGATGTTCAACGAACGATCAACCAAAGGCCATTAGTGAGAAAATCTAGCATCGTTAAACTTGCCAGACATCAGTTAATAAATCCTAACCATTCTATATAATAACATTATAATTAAACAGAAAATTGTGAAATAGGCCTTGTACGGATCATCTTATAGGAGACTAATTCTTCAAAACAAAAACAAAAAAAGAAAAAAATTTATATTCTAGAATACGCGTGTCTTTTTATCTTAAATATCACACCACCAAATCTCTACGTTTAGAATTAATTATCTTATAAAAGTAGGGTTAAATCTAATGGGAAAAAAAAACATAATTTTTTTGAGATTTTAAAGATAAAAACCGTTAAAACAAATCTTAACATAAGAGTGACCAACTTAAAAAAAAAAAAAAAACCAAGTCTATTCCACGTGTTTAGACTCCCAGCAAATTTTTGAGGAAGAACCAATACTATTTAAGCGTTAAAAGGCCCGTCTTACTTAAAACAAACCAACAAAATATATAAATATATATATTTGAGCTATTTTACGGCCTCGTTAGTAACGTTTCTAGGCCCAAGATAGTATTTAATTAAAAATCCCCAGATTCAGGGAATTTTTTTGACTCTAAGAGTCAACTTTTTCGATTGTAAATAATCTTTAAAAATCAATTGTAACGCTAATTAATATATCCAGAAATAATTTCTTAGACATTTAAAACAAAAAAAAACTCATAAAAAAAACCTCATTTATAAAAATTTAATTAAAGGGAGTGTGAAAGGTTTTAAATTTTAAAATGGACAAATGAATCCAAATTTAAAGGGATACTATAAGCTGAAATTATTTTTTTCTTGAATTAAATCAATGGCACGCGGAATTAAAATTCCAAAGGGGTGAAATTTAGTTCGCCAATTTTCCACTATAGGGGCGCCATTAACCAAAGATTTTGCAGACGAGTCTCTCCCGTTACCGTGGCAACAAGATGTAATAACATCTTTCCATCGAATTGCCACAATAACGGGAGAGATGCGTTCGCAAAATCATAGAATGATCCCCGCCACCTATCGAGAAAAAAATGACAATCCAAGCTAAAGACCGTTCCTGCTTCAGGAGCGTGATAAAATAGAGGGCTGATTAAATAATTAATTTTAATTAAAACAAAATTAAATTCTAAAATAAATTAAGCGTGATATATAATTTTTTAAAAAAGTAGTTCACACTCCCTTTAAAATGATAAAACCCCCCAATTGAACTTCAAATCATATTTAATAAAAAAAAACTTACGTTTTGTGATGTAAGGCAGTTTAGAGATATCCATTTTTATTACCGCGTGCTGAAGAGCTCCACCTTTTTAAATTCTTAGTTGAAACAGCGCGGGTGTAATCTAACAAAAAAAATCATAGGAGAAATTAAAATTTCCATTAAAATACAGTATTTTAAATACAATATAATAATAATATTAAAAATAAATGGCGCTGGAGTCGTTTAGTCAGCGAATGAAAAGCAAACTGGACGAAGAAGAAGAAGAAGAAAATTGACTAAAACGCGCTTAGTATTGAATTAAAAATATAATTTATTTAGTGCCTCATTTTCTTTCAACAATTGAAAGAAAAATTTGTTTAAATTTTGTATTTGTTAATATTTACTAGATTTTTGTATGTTTTTGGTTAAATTACTTTTTAATAGTTATTATTTATTCATTAAATTAGACCTTTAAAGGGAGAATGCAGCCTAATAAGTGATTTTTTTTATCAATTCCTTATGGTTTAAGTAACCCTAATCCTTCGATAAAAAGTTTTCAAAACAAATATTAAACTAGAAATAAATTTACCCGGAAACAAGACTTAGCGGGATTCATGGAGATGGTGTAATGTCTAGTGACCAATAAGCGAAGGTCCCTGGTTCACAAGACTTACAATCGCATTCATTTGGTCGCTAAACCTTATACGCAAGGAAATCAGCTGATCTCCATGAATCCCGCTAAGCCTAAGTTTTAAATTTATTTCTAGTTTAATATTTGTTTGTAAATTTTGTTTACGACTGGATTAGGCCTATTTAAACGATAAGGAATTGGTAAAATAATCACTCGTTAGTTTGCATTCTCCCTTTAAATAAAATGCGGTAGTAGATTTAAGGGGATAATTAGGTATTTATTAGTTAGTAAACAAAAATTGTTCGCTAGAATGATCTGTTAACTAGCTAAATGAAGTTTTTACAGGGTTTTAATTTTTTTATCGCGATTATTAAAATAATGTTTAAGAGAATGGCCTATATTGTAAGGACCAAAACAGCTAAAAAGACTCGAATGGAAGATAAATACGTTTATATGAACTTTTAAAAACAAACAAAAAATAATATATATATTAGAAAAAGAATGAAATTTAAAATGAAAGAAGAATGGACTAATAAAAATGATATTGAAAAAAAAAAAATAATAATAATAATAATAATAAATAAAGGGTCTTATTTCTTAATCTAATAACAGAAGTCTATTATGATTTTTTTTATTGATTCCTTATCGTTTAATCCACCAATGAAAAGTTTTACAAAACAAATATTAAACTAGAAATAAATTTAAAACTTCCACGGCAAAATAGGCTTCATGGAGATCCTGAATTGCGTCCATGGACGCGGAGACTTACAATCGTGTTAGATTGGTCGCTAGACCTTATAAGCGAAGAAATCAGGATCTCCACGAATCCCGCTAACCCTATTTTCCGGATAAGTGTTAAATTTATTTCTAGTTTAATATTTGTTTTGCAAACTTTTTATCGGTGGATTAGGAATCAATAATAAAAAAAAAGTGCTAGTTGTTGGGTTGCATTCTCCCTTTAGTAAAAAGACTCAACGCCTTTGGCTTCCTAAAATATCCTCAACCATTGATGGTTCATAGAGCGAACTCAGAGGAAGGCTAACGAAGTACTTCACGTAAAGCGCTTCGCTACCCTTCCACTGTACTAAACTTCATGAAGCATGCCCATTAATGTCCTCAACAATTGTTACCTTACAGGCACAGTTCTTGATCAAGGCAAAGTAATTAGGCGCAATTACAATCCATCTCTTGACAAATACGCGCAATTATCCTTATATCTAATTTATATCCAACCATGAAACGTTTTAAACGCTTAAATTAAAACCAGTTAGGGCCAGTTGCTCAGCTCAAGAATTTACTCGATTAATGAACGCCATGAAATTAACGAAATTCGAGCAGCACTTACGATTAGTTCTCGCGTCTTCAATTAAAATATGTGAAGTGAATTACGAGCAAATTTTACGTAGAAATACTTAAAAACGTTTAAATTTAACTTTAAATACTTAAAAAACACGAAAACTTTAAATGCTTTAACCGTTTTAAAGGCAGCAAATAGTAACCTACATTACCGGCCGGGCCGAGTGTCGTTTTCCCGCGCGTTAGGCTTAACTTTAAGTGAACCACGAGGAGCTCAAATCTGTTTTCGTATGTCACCGCTAGAGGGTTGTCGCTCTCTGGGGAGAGCCACCCTGTGACCTGTCTCAAAGGTCAACTTAATTATGGTTCCGAAAACACAAAATACTCCTACAAATTTTGAAAATTAGAGGCTAAAGATGAAAATTAATTATTTCGTGCTTTTTTTCATAAATTATATAATTACAAAATTTCGGTCAAATTATAAATAAACCTTCAAAAAATAAAAGATTGCATCGGCCGGGAATCGAACCCGGGCCGCCCGCGTGGCAGGCGAGCATTCTACCACTGAACCACCGATGCTTATACTGATGACGTAAGACCTTGTATATGTTTTTACAACACTGACTATATATATTTCAGCTAGTAGAAAAATTAGCTGTAAAGTGTTGCTACAAATATTTATATTTTTTAATTTAGAAGTTTAAAACGTTTATCATAATTTAAACTAAACCGAATTTTACTAAACACAGCTTGTGTTAAAGCCGTCTGCCCTTTTTTATATATAGGAATATAGTACATAAGGCTGTAAAATATTCCTTGAAAAGTGGACATTAATGTTGAAGTGACCAGTCCAACGAAAATATGTGGTTTATGAATCTCTATTCATAGTTCTTTGCACGATATAGATCCCGCGAGTCCATTCCCTCGAAAACTTTGACCAGTTATAATTTAAAAAAAAACTTATTTTAAAATTTAATTAGATGCGATTGTTTTAGTTGAAAGACTGTACTTCAATTTGAAAACAATTTCTTCGTTATAATAGAGCGAAATCTCAAAATATCACAATGGGAAGGAAAAAGAAGAAGCCGGCTAAGCCTTGGTGCTGGTATCCTTTTTTTAATTATACATTCTTCGTCGAAAATCTAATCATCTTGATAATTAAGGGGGTCATGGGTTTAATTAATAATTCACTAGTTTGCTCCTTAACCAGTTCTATTAAAGGTACTGCAACAGAGAGTTTGATGATGAAAAAATCCTTATACAACATCAAAAAGCTAAACACTTTAAATGCCATATTTGCCACAAGAAGTTATATACTGGTCCAGGCCTGGCCATACATTGTATGCAGGTAGGATATTTTTAATTCTATCATCTATATTGGCTTTAAACGGTAAACTACGAGCGAAATAATAATATTTTCTCATTTCTTGTTTCAAATAGGTACATAAAGATACTATAGATAAAGTTCCAAACGCTTTACCAACTAAAAACAACATTGATATTGAAATATACGGCATGGAAGGTATCCCACCCGAAGATATCAAAGAACACGAAAGACTTAGAATGGCAGGAAAAGGTAAATTTCGCTATTTTCCTTTTGAGAGGTTATCTCCTGGCTTATATATTTTTGGTCAGAGGGAGGTAGCGATGATGAAGAAGGAGCCCAGCCTCCAGCGACTAGCGCTCCATCAACACCAACTCCCACACCTTCCGTAAATCCGTTAATGGGAATGGCTAGTATGAATAATCATCACGGGCCCATGATGAATCACATGATGCATCATCCGGGATTACAATTTAATCCTCATTTTCAACATATGGGATTGGGACCAATGGGTCCTATGGGCCACGTTCCTCATCTAGGTAAGTAACCTATTTGGAACTCGGGGATTGTATCTAATAACCTTTTCATTTTCAACTCTAAAGGTATGGGTAATCCTTTTATGCCTCATGGGTAAGTAAAAACTACTCGCATTTTTGATCAATATTGTTGGATAATTTTCCTAATTGTTTTCAGTTCCGGTATGCAAGTAATGGGACCAATGGGCGGTATGCCTCCGATGCTTTCCCAAAGCCCAGGAATAGTTTCCGCGGCTCCCGTTCTTCAAAATAAACCCTTATTTCCCGGTGCTATTTCCCAGGTACTTATCGTTTTTAAAATGTTAGAAGTGGAATCGGTGTAAGTTTTGACAAACAAGGTCGCGTTTGGACAAACTTAAACCGATTCACCCAAAAAAAGAAATTGCGTATTCTTACATTTAACTATAAAAGGGTGCTGCAACATCTTCAGCATCAATGGTCGGTTCCGATTTCAAGCCTTTAAACACGACGGTTGGAATGATGAAACCAACTTTCCCCGCATACAGCGGGGCTTCTTCATCCGGCGGTGGCCCAGGCTCTAATATGTCTGGTAATGGAGGTGATTCGAGGGCGTCTCCCCGTTCCGGTGAGCAAAGAAAAGCGGGTACGATTAATACTATGACCATGTCTTCCGGCGGGGCTACCAGTAAAATTGTTCATCCCGAAGAAGATCTGTCTTTGGTAAGAAGCTACTTCGGTTCTTTTTTACCTTCTTATCATTTCTTGCCGTGAAACTGTTGTGGCATGAAAATGTTTAGGTTGAGAATCATTTTGTACATTTAAGAAACTATCATCAATAAACTCACTTTTGTAAAAAAAAAAATTAGTTCAAGGTCACTATAGAAAATAACACGGTCGAGAATGAAGTCTAAAAAGAAGGGATTCCATTTTAAAATATCATTTAGATCGCTAGTTAAAACTAAACAAATATTAAGCCAGAAATAATTTTTTTAACTAAAATTAGGCTTAACTAGAATCCAAGGATAGTTTAATATCTATTTAGTTAAATCGTGGGCTTTATTCGTTTCAAACTAGGTAATATTCTGGTGAGGCGCTACTTTTGGCTGTATTTTGAACTCTCCTTGGACCCTTGCTAAGCCCAATTTCCAGGTTATACTCGGGCTTGGAAAAAAGGATATTTTATTTAGTAGTCAGACTGACTAGCGAGCCCCCTCTCCTTATTTATTTAAGCTTTTCTAGTCAAATTGACTAGTTATCCCCCTGATTTTTATTAATTTTAGTAGTCAGGGCATTTATTTTAGTAGTCAAATGCCGTGACTAGTTCCTTATTTCCAAGCCTGGTTATACTACTGAAATTAGGCCTACTTTATTGATAAGTAAATAAATTGTTTATGGAATTGAGTACTTGCGTAAAAGATCCTTGTGCATTGGGTTTTATTATTAAAACAGTCAGTGTTTTGCTATATCATTATGCGTATCCATTTTTCGCGCCCTTTTAGAACGATATTTAGTTCAAGGTAACTGTAAAAAAATTAGAAAAGATTAAAAGTAACGCTGGGAAAAAAGTTTAGCTTGCATTTAATATTTTCCCTGAGATTCAAAATGTGATCCCGAATTATTTTGTAAACTTCTTTAACTATAAAAGTTCAAATTATACAATTTTTAGGAAGAATTACGTCTTCAGTTGCCCAAATATCACGGTTACTTATCAAAAGGAAGCGGTAATACGTCGCAATCGCCAGGTGGAGCCAATATCTCCGGAGGAGGTCAAATGTCTCAACAAGGCGGTTCGCGCAACGTCATGAATGGAATGCCTATGATGAGGCCACCTATGAGTGGTTTGAACATGAACCGACCAGGTACGCTTATCAAAAATATTTAGGGAACTGGGAATTACTCCAGGTATTTATTTATCCAATTACTTCATCAGTTTTTAATCGTTAGAAACTATCGAGTAATGTTGAGTAAATTTATCTTTAATCGTAATAGCCGTGAGAACTTATCGATGTAGGGAAACTTGGCTTCGAATATGTTGTAACAAGAACTCATTTATGATCCTAGAATGCATTACATTTACTTATATTCATTTAGAATTAGGCCTAGTTTTAGCAGACGAATCTTATATTCATTTAGAATTAGGCCTAGTTTTAGCAGACTAATCTTATATTCATTTAGAATTAGGCCTAGTTTTAGCAGACGAATCTTATATTCATTTAGAATTAGGCCTAGTTTTAGCAGACGAATCTTATATTCATTTAGAATTAGGCCTATTTTGAGCCTAGTTTTAGCAGACGAGTCTTATATTGATTTAGAATTAGGCCTAGTTTTAGCGGACGAATCTTATATTCATTTAGAATTAGGTTTAGGGACCTATGAACTTTAGGGAATTCTGGGGCCCAGATTTAAGCCCCTCATTCTCGGGTCATTAATCGGTTCTTTAATCTAATTATTTAAATTTGACAAGATTTCTCTCGTTTGATTTTTAGGCGGTATGGTACCTCCAGCTTTTGTCTCGGCGGGGCCAATGGCGTACTCTCCTCGTAACTCCACGGGAATTCAATCATTGCTGCCACCTCCGTCGATGCTGAATCCCGGAGTATCGCGACCTTACTGAGACCAGAGCTTGACCAGATAAGTGTTATTTCCAAAACTGAAAAGACCATATCTATCTAGTTGTTCGAAATTTTCCGTGTCTTGAATCTTGATTGATCGGTTTAGTTAAAGTTCCTTCTTTTTAAAAAAAAAAAAAAATTGTACCGAAAATTGCACTATTTGAAATTAATTTAGACAAATAAACGCGATCTTTTTATTTTTACTCTGGAACTTCACGGTCAAGGTAAGAAAAGTTTGCGTAAACTGGTCGGATATTATAAAATAAACAATTAAATATAATACTACGCGTTCGAGGTACGGCGTAATACGCGGGCCGTCATTTCACCCATTAATTAAAACAAACGCTGTATATATCTCGGCATAATCCTTTAGTTTCTAAAAAACATCTCGATATCATCTTCAGAACATATTTTACTAATTATACACCTTTAGTCATCATTGTGACAAACATCACCATAAAAATTATACAGCCACGTAAAAATTTGTAAATGTTGACCATTAAAACTTTAATGCAAAAACAAAAACGCCAGTGCGAAGTATTAAGTACTGTTATGGGCTGATTGTCATGGACGAAGTTTGCTTTATTTTTACGTCGACTTTACGTAAAGGAATATTTTTAAACGCGTATGCTTAGGAAAAGATAGTGATGGGAGATATATAATACAGTACGATAATAAAACATGAAAACACTCTAAATTTTATGTAAAAACACTAAAACTTAAAGGGAGAATGCAGCCTGACAAGTTTTCCTTATTAGTTTAATAGACCTTGGTAAAAATTTCAATTAAGATCATTTTGAAGCCCGCTTCCATCAAAGCGTAACCGCCAAAAGGTTCTTTACTTTCAAACGAAATTAGGCTTAGCGTAAAATCAGCCAGAATCGGTTTTTTTCCTTTTGATAACTTGTTCGGTGATTGGCTATTCAATTGAATTGTTTTTCAAAATAATAAAAATTAATTTTATTCTGTAAACATTTGGACAACAATTTGGCCCATTTACGACCAAATTTTAGGACTCATTAGACTTGAAGTTCTCGAAAACTAGGTTTAAGTCATGTCAAAGTGATTTTTTTTTTTGTCCAACTGGGTTTTCAACCTTAGATTGAGTCCCTTTAAGCCTTTGTCAGACTTCATTCTCCCTTTAATGGCTGAAATTTGATTATACTCTCTCGCATCTTAACTAGGGACATTTCTACGCGCTCGTACAATAATTTGTGTAAGAAATTACCGATTATCGTACCGGTATTCAATACTCCTATCACTATTTTAAAATTGCCTCTTTTAAAAGTTTTGTCACTTTCCTTGCCGGTTAAAAGGTAATTTTAATTTTTATATACGTTTAAACGATGTACCGTAGCTTTAAAGGTAGGAAAATTTAAAGGTTTGAAATTGTTACAAATTCTAAAAATAATTGTATAACTCTATAAATTGCGTACCTTGCGCTAAAAAAACCCCGTGACAAAGATTGCAATTGTATCTTCTCATTCTTTTTAGCCACCTGCCATAATTTACGCCGATACGTGTGTGGAAATGCAATATATAAAGCCCGTTAATAAAATACGCTGACCGAGGCAAGTTAATCTTGCATTTCTCTTAAAATTTGCAAAAGAAAATATACATTTCACAGCGCCAAATGCTGTTGGATGCGTTAAGCATCCCCAACCTTTAACGGTTCGGCGAAATGTCCATTAAATTTTTTAATTATATCAGTTTTGTTAATCAGATTACACCCGTGGGATGAGATTATACGCTTTAAGCAAAATGTTTATATAAATTATTATTTTTGGCATTTCGAGAGACTTCGTTTCGCGTCAAATAACTAATATTCTAAAATAGATGGTGCTCATAATCTTTGGTTTTCGGCGCGTACCAAAAATTAGCGCGTAGAATATTATTTTCACGGGAAAATCTATGGAAAAAACGCCAAATTTTGCTTAGGAATTTTGTCGTATCGGTTAAATTCTGATATCAAGCGAAATAATCTCATCCTTATACCTAAAAACCTTTTACGAGCTAGAAACGAAAGATGTGTTATTAGTTTTCCGCAGCTAGACCATGCCTTTTGTTTTTTAGGCCGTAACACGCACAAACAAAACTGCAATTACATTAAAAATCTTCCCTTATTATGCGTGTGGAAATATGGCGATCGCAAAAATGTAAGACATCCGTAATGTGAGCTAGCAAAATACTTTTTTCTTGCTTGTTAAGTTTTGGGCGAAGGTGTCACAGTGAATAAGAGGTTTTTATTCAAAGACCAAAAAAAAAAAAACTAAATAAAAATTGGTGCGCAACGCGTTAAGTTATTGATAACCCCCGTAGTAAATTTGGTTTTTGAATGCCTTGAAGTTAAAGCTGTTGGACTCTTGAAAAAGTCCCCAACTCACTGCTACTAAAGTATTTACAAGGTGCCGGCTAAGAAACAAAAACCCCTTAAGCTTATAAATTTAAAATATTGGTACTGGCAATGTGGCAGAAGTTTGGCGACCACCTTCGCAAAAGTGGTTTAATATTGAATCTTTTGCTCTACAGAATTTTCTAAATTAACTCTACAAACTATTACTATCGGCTACCGCAGAGAAAATGTTTAACTACTTTTAAAATGGCCAGTTTTGTTTTCTCTGGAGGTCAGCTATAAAACATTGAAAACTTTTCAATCATTACCTACGCTACGATACTACTCGTATTTAAATTGCAAGGTTTTCAATGATTATGATTTATGAATTACCGTCTCTTTTCATCATATATAATGTATTTCTCATTTTTTATAATTGAATTGTAAATTAAATCTGTACAAGTTGATTTAACCACTTTGAACTTGTTAAGCAAATTCAACGAGGAATGTTCTCATACCTTCATGGAGTCTTTTGTAAAACCGTAAAGAATAAATATTTATCTGGGATATTTTTTGTTTCTTTCAAAGTTTCCTCTTATAATTTATAACTGAACGAGTTGATCGCACATTTTATGATTTAGTAAATTAATTGGACTATGTTCAATGACTTCTGATCTTACAAGAGGGGGAGGGGGGGGGTCAGTGGACTGAGTCGAGTACTCGATACTTGGGAAGGAGAGGTTTCGAGTCAGTGGTGAGAAATTTGTGGCTGATTTGCAAATTCATTACTAATAGCCAAAGTAATTGGAAATCCAAATTACAAACGAAGTGCTAAGCCTATATATTAACTTAAGTCCTCGGTTAGGGATATTTGAGGTAGCTTGTTAAACTTTTTCTTTTGGGATGGGAATGAAACTAAGGATTTAATCGGGTGATTGACCAAATGCAATAAGCTACTCTTAATAGAAGTATAAAGCTCTGACCCAAGGTGAACGGTACTGCTTAACATTCCCGTTACAATGTCTAAAAGAGATAACCTAAAATAGGCGAAAGAACCAAGAGATCAGACGACGGTTCTAGTTTAAACTCCCTTTAACAATTCATTCGTAGACTCGCCCACAACTGTAGCCAATTAAATTAAGAGTTTGAGTTAGGCTTAGCGCTAAGCCTAACTTCATTTTCTGGCTGTGGATAAAAATAACGGCATATTTGTAAGTGGCTAATTACCACTAGTAATTTACCAATAGTAAATTAATTATAACTATGAAAAAAAAAAACATTAAAATTGGCATCAAAACAAACTGAATTAAAATCCTTGAAACCATTTTTTAACAAAGCAAATTTTATTCCACAAAAAAATTAAAAGATATATTTACAGAAATGTACATTTGTGGGCATGTAAATACTAAAGTTAACAAATTGAACATTAAAGGCTACAAAACCGTTTTTAGCTATCAAAAAAAAAATTGTTATATCGTATGTTCTCCTTAGCATTTACATGGTGATCTTGTTACAAAAATGAAACGCGCGATAAACGTTTCCGACGACTTAGGACTCCAATTTAATTAAATTATGATGCGGGCAATATATCACTTAAAAGTGATTTGGTGCCTTCTGGTAAACTATCGGGGAACTTGATATCGAAGGTAACGATAAGATCGCCCCGTCTACTAGGTTCTTTCGGGTAAGGAAGCCCGTGACCTTGTATCCTTTTAGTGGAGTTAGGTTTGATAATTTCTGACAATCTTAATGGGATTTTATCATTCGTTAGCGTTGGCACGTCAATTTTGGTTCCACATAATGCCTGAAACATAAAAGGAGTATTTTTAAAGCAATTTTTTGATAGGGGGAGTCTTTGCACTAGTCAAATATATCGTAAAACTAAAGCGGATGATTTGTTCTGAGAAAGGTTTTAAAAATTTTAAAGAATAAACAGCCACGTGACTATTCAGATTCCAGGCGGGACACTGGACAAAATTTCCCTCCTTTTCCACAAATTATCAGACAAAGACCACCCCCTCTCGAAAGTTAATTGTTACGGGACATTCATCAGACATTGTCAAATGTTCCTCGCTTATTTCTGACCTGCCCCGCCGTAATTCCATTTAAAAAGCTTACTTGGGAACAATAGATGGCGCCCAATCAGTATAAGTATCGAATTTTACCGCCATCTATAGCTTTTAGTAAACTTAAAATAATGTGGCTTTGGAAATTCAAGCCAGGATTCTGAACAGTCTCGCTACTAACCTTAAAAGTAGACATTCAATCGGACTAATTTCGAGCCTTGTCAAATAAAACCCTCACCAAATACTCTAGATTTCTTTTTCTAGAAACCCTGAAGGTTTAAGTAATGTCGGCTTTGCTTTTAATTTAATCACACCGGTTTTTGTCGGTTACTTATGGTGCGACTAAAATGAAAAGCAAAACAGATGTCACAAAACAACCAATTGTTTGAAAGGAAATTCGCAAGTTTGGCGCGAGTTCAATTTGACGAAGCTCAAAATGAGTCGGGTTACTTGTCTACTTAATTATTTAGGCCCTAATTAACCAGAGAGGCTATTTTGGGCCCAAATAGAAATATCAAGGGGTTCAATCCCACCAAAAAAAAAAAATATACTTACTTCTCTTAGCGTAATCTTTGCGATGAATTTTAAATCATTTCCTTCCCTCTTGAAGGTGGGATGAGGTTTATCCCGAACTATAAAAACTATATCGGAAGGTATAGAATTGGGAGACTGGTCCCCTTCTCGTTGAAAGGTAATTTTGGTGCCGGCTTTCCAACCGGGTTTGATATTAATGGTAAGAACTTTGTCTTCCCTTTTTTGAGTCCTTGTTTCGGCGTTATAAACTTTCTTATTAATCTTCATTTTTTTGGTGCAACCTTTGAAAATATCTTCTAGAGTGACGTAGAGATCGTGTTCTATGGGAGGATCTTGTTTTTGAGCTTTAGCCCGAGGCATGTGCGGACTTCCCGCAGTAAAACTCTGCGATCTAAAGGCGTTGTTACGTCCTCCGAATTGAGAAAAAGGATCCAATTCCATATCTATTTCATCGTCCATGAAAAAATTTGTCCCGTGACCCATTCCACCTCCGAAAAAAGCTTCGAACGGTTTATCCGATCCGAAAAATTGGGAGAAGGTAGCTCGAGGATCAATGTGAGTATAAGTAAAAGTGTGATGGCCACCTTGACCACCTTGTTCTCCGGACATTCCTCCTTTAAGTCCCTCTTCGCCGTACTGATCGTAAACATCTCTACGTTTTTTATCGCTCAAAACTTCGTAGGCTTCAGCTACTTCTTTGAATTTTTCCTCAGCTCCCGGAGCTTTGTTTTTATCAGGGTGATATTTTAAAGCTTGTTTTCGATAAGCTTTCTTGATATCATCTTCAGTCGCGTTCTTGGCAATGCCAAGAATTTTGTAGAAATCTTTGCCCATTATTTATCTATTCAAAAAATTGTTAATTCGGGTTATAGTTAAGCTTGCCAAATATTTTTTTTTAAAGTTTAAGCGATGCGCGCTAAGATTGTAAGATATAAGAAGTATGACGATTGTTTTTTGACAATTATTACAAATTTGGATCATCAAATCATAAACTAATAACCAATATGTTGTAAATAAGACCATTAATGAATATTTAATAAAGTGTAGTTTAAATAAATCTATTGATTTGGCCTTCACTGAGAAATGTTGAAGAATACAACTCTGCTATAAACAATTATCTTATTTCTGACCTTTGACCTATTATTATGATCTCTCTATCTCTACGCCATAAGAAGCTCTTCTAATGATCACTCTAGCTAATCTCATTAATGCTATGACACGTAGAAAGGGTATTTTAAATATTTAAATTAAATTTTATCCACGTAGGGGCCTAGAAAAGGATGGCATGGGAAAATGTCCACTCTTTTAAACAAGAGATAACTGACACGCGTTTAACCTAAGTTAGTTGATGAAGATAATCTTATTTTGAGCCTGCTTTAATTATCAAAGTGACTATAGTGGCAGCACTCTGCCTATGGATGCATCACTTCGAATAGGGAACAACTCCCTTTAGAAAATCACTTAATAAAGTACTCTCAGCAACTATAATTTCAAACTGTGGTGACAGATATCTTAAGTCAATTGACTGTCTTTTAAATGTCTTTGATTGAAGTGCCTTAAGGCTAACAATAAGAGGGAAAACCCATAAACGTGTAGGCCTACAAGTAGTACAAGGGCAAATCCCTGCAATCCCTATAAGGTAGTTTGAAAGATTTAGTCCAAAGTAGTCTATTTTAAAAGAGAAAACCTACACAATACTGGTTTAAAGGCGCCTCGTTGAGTCTTGGATCAACAACCTAGCCAAAAAAACGTTCAAAAGCCAGCTACAAATCAAACCCTACTTACCGGCGCCCAACTTATCTGAACTTCAAGAGTTGTTTACAAAATAGTGAAAACTGAGGCGGATTAATACATTACGCTAAAACATCCGGGTAAAATTAGTTTGTGACATTTTAAAACTGAACGGGAATAATACCTTAAGCCTAATATTGGTTAACCACATCGACATACTTTAGATACAATCTTAACGAAGCAAATTCTAATCTCAAATTAATTCATACTCACCAAAGTGAAATAAAAAATCCTTCGAGCAGCGATAGGATTTTTACCCTTTTAAATTCCAATATTAGCAAAATATTATATTAGAGTTGGGAGTCGAATTCTCTCTCCTTTCGTGTTGTTTTTCGTTCGCGAATCACAAGTCTTTAACTGCCAAAATATTCTACCCAGCGCAATTTTCACGCCCACGATAACTACGTAACCAAGTTCTACACATATATGGAATGCTCTAGAACGTTCTAGAAAGCTAAGACATTTTAGAGACAGTCTCGATCATCCCTCCTACCTATTTTGATTGGATGACTCAAAGGAGTTCAGTCATTTAGGCGCGTAAAGCTACAAGTACGATTGCGTTTCGCCGCCTGACATCGTAGGAAGTAGGCCTAGCGGAGACGCGGTATTTGGTACGTTATAACCCTATTTAAATAGGTCATTCCTGTTGAAAAACTGAAAAAGGGGTTAGGGGTATCCTTTGATTTGACATCGCTAACGAGATAATTTATAAATACTGAAATAGAACGCGATGGGTATATTTTCGTAAGGCTTAACTCGGGTTGAAACGAGATGTCGACACGTGTTCCGTGGCTGGAAGTTTAAGCGCGCCAAAATTTAAAAGTGGACGTAACACGTGTCGACGAGGTAAAGGGTTTAAAATGATCTAAATGTTGAATAAGTAACTAGAATCGACTAGTAGTATATAAATTCAAGCTGAAATTGATCTTAAAGTTATTTCATAAAGGTAAATAATATATATTTAACCTTTTTCAATTCATTTTTAGCAATGAAAGTAAAGATAAAGAGTTGGTCAGGAGTAACGGCGTGGAGATGGGTCGCCAATGATGACAACTGCGGAATTTGTAGAATGCCATTTGACGGTTGTTGCCCAGACTGCAAAATGCCAGGAGATGATTGTCCACTTGTATGGGGACAATGTTCGCATTGTTTTCATATTCATTGCATCATGAAATGGCTAAATTCGCAACAAGTTCATCAGTTATGTCCCATGTGTCGACAAGAATGGAAATTCAAAGAATAGAGTTTTTTTTCGACTTTAAAAGATTCATCATTCCATCGCATTTTGCTTTACCATACTGCGCTTATTAAAGAATATAAATTATTTGTTTCATTTTGCATTGCTGAAATAAACATTTCGTATCAATGTTGGTTTTGACTGAAAAATTATTATAAACGTCTCTTACCGACAGTAGTTAAGTGTCTCGTTAGTTAAATCCTACAGCTTGCAAATTAATTGGATTAGTGCTAGCCAATCAGATTACTAGTCATCTGATTGGCTCCAAGTTATCAAGTAACTCGGTCTTTGGCTGCGATATAAAATTTGGAAGTAATTGGGTAATCGATTACTTTACCAGCAAATGACCGCTAAACTCTCCAAAACATGTGACACGAAAGTGTGGCGTAATTTCTTACGCAGTATTCAAACTTCCGCCAGTCCAAAGGAGGACACAAAATGGTTTTATCATAAGTTTATAACTTATCTTCTAGAGAAGATAAGTTATAAACTTATGGTTTTATTAATCATAGCAGTTTTTCTGAACGGCAAAACCTGTAAAGCGGATCTTTCTACAATTATTAATTATAGATATTTTAGATCTAAACGGGTTTGAAAGACTCGTTTAATTCGTCTGCCCTGTAGTTTTTGTTTCTTTATTCGTCCTTGGCGTTTTCAGTTCGTTTCTCAAAGTAATTCACCGAGAGTTTTGGTGATTTAATATTCACGCAAGACTGATTTTGGCCTTTTCACTGAGATTTAAACGCGCTTAACGTCTAATAGCGAATATCATTTTACGGTTCGTGGGCACGCCAAGTCACTAAGCTATTGGGATTTTCATATTGAGGAACATCTATACCTATAATCAGGGAGATAATACCTTCGATACTTCCGCCAGGTAGATGGCCTTTAAATTGATTTGTCGATTAATATACGCGTATATCGTTGGAAATAGGGAATCGTAGAGAATATTTATATTGTCTATAACGGGTCTATTTAATATCAGACTCAACCATTCCTTTGCCATTTTGGGAAGAGAAAAATCAAGTTTTTATTTGAAACTGCGTCTAATCAGACGATTTCTACAAGGAATTTTCAAAAGAAAACCACTTCGACGTCAAATCTCAATATTTGTCGCACTCTTAACCTTTTAGTTAATTTTGACCCCTTTAAAATACTCATTTGGAAACTGGTCATAAATTCGGTAATTGTACAGTCAAAGATAGGGTCTGACCGCTCCGTGCATAATTCTACATCATTTTCCAGGGGTAGATTCTAGGCTTCTAGAGTGGATAAGGACTTTAAAGGGACTATCTACCATTTTAAAAGCCCTTTTAAAGTCGCCTTCTTTTCTAGGATAGCAGACGACGTTGACCGTAACAAATTGTACTGTCAAAGCTAGGCTGTGTACGTAAGGGAAGAGAATATTTAAGGTGCAGGTGGAGATTCTAGAGCAGACTTGGACTTTAAAGGTTCTGGGGTTCAATCTCGTAACCATAATCTTTGAATATTTCCTGAGGTAGACATTATTCGTTAACGATTTTTATCCGAAGTAGTCTCGCCACGTTAATACGGAAGTATTAAAAACTGGTTTAAAATCTTAAAAAAAAAGGCGCCAAATCGAAAGTGGGTCATGTTTTTAGTGGAATCTATGTCGAATTTCGCTTTCAATATCATATGAATGTATATTCATTTTCGGACTTAAAATGAACGAGTATTTGTATCGAAAAACGACTTTCCCTTCGACAATCTTGACGCAATTTAAGATTGCAAATTAAGTTACGTAGTTGTAATGGCCACCCGCACCAAATTCTTTCGAGAAATAGAAAGTGAAATGGTTCAAAGATATTAAATAACCTCAATTTCTCTTTAAATCTCTCGGAAGAACTAATGGTTGTCAAGCGGACCATGACCTCGTTTGATTCGTGCCCATCGGCGTTCGATTTGGAGGAGCGGAGAATTAACCAGACCCTTTTTTATATTAGCTAGTGACGTAACAAGTTTGATATTTCGACAATAAATTAAATAAAAATTTAGATAAAACTAGAAATAAATTTAAAACTTACCATCAAAATAGGCTTAGCTGGATTCATGGAGATCGGCTGAATTACATCCGTGTAAGGTCTAACGACCAATGAGCGAAGGCCAGTCGTTCACGCGATATCTCCCCGAGACTTACAATCGCGTTCGATTGGTCGATAGACCTAATACGCGAGGAAATCAGCTGATCTCCATGAATCACGCTAAGCCTATTTTTCAGGTAAGTTTTAAATTTATTTCTAGTTTAATATTTGTTCGTAAATTTTCTTCACTAGTGGATTAGGCCTATTTAAACAATAAGTTTAAATGTTTTAAACTGTTCCGATTGAAGCTTACCATTAAAGTTAATAGATTTAACTCTAATTATTCTTATTTATTAAGCGTGGAAATTTTTAGTAAACTTATAAATTGTAAATTTAGCGGAATTAGGGCATGTCCTTATTCAATCATTGCGCTGTTAAACCAAAAAAACGACTCCACCCACAAATATATCGCCCATTTATATAACAAGCCCATGAATATCAACTTTTCTCTGTAAATTGAATCATAAAAAATATGTTAAAAGGATTAGAAACATCAGTTGGTGGCTGTCCCAATAAAATATGGTCTATCAACTTCCGGCGTATTCTATTTTTCGTCCATCCAAGACTTTTTGAGGCTTTACTATTTTTTATCGACCGCAATGCCTTCTTGGTCACTCGGTGGGCCAATAGGAGAGCTACCGGAAGTAGAGATACCCCAATTTGAGCTCGACTAAACTCTTCCCAATTTAGTTAATAAAATTTAAAGGCGATTGTTGAAATTATTAACAGTAAAATCATACCGATATTAAAATCGCCAGGAATCGTTTGAAGGATTCACGCGTTATCTGTATAAATCGATTTATTGTAGCTTAATCTATCGGTTGTTGAAACCAGCAGAATCGGTACGAAACTGGTTCCCGAAGCAGTTTCGAGAAATCGAATCAAATCGATTCGAGAAAAGATGGGTTCCCGTTCACGCGACTCTAAAGAAATGTTTTAAAACGATTTCAAGGCCTAAGAGGGGTTTCCTTTCAAGACAGCTCCCTTGGGAACAAAGAATTTTAACTAACTTTTCTATACACAACAACAGAAGCCGATGAAACCCTCCTTTGAAGTCTATTACTCCCGGGTCTTGTCTACCCCTCTCTGTATGGGTTATTCTCAAAAGGGGCGATTCGTACGCCTCCTAACGGTAGATATTTTCGGAGCGGGAGTTCGTCGAGCGAATATCTCTAGCAGCCTCGGAGTTCGTCCAAAAAACGTCGTCGTTTGTGGAGAGAGAGAATTTCCAATTTTCCGTAGACAGGGGGGATGAAGTAGGACCCCTTCTAACTCGTAAAATTGTGAATTTTACCCATACAGAGAGGAGCGCTATTTGGAACATTGGAGTAGTAGACTTCAAAGGAGGGTTTCATCGGCTTCTGACAACAATATACAAAAATATTAGAGATGACTAATTCAGATTCTAAGAATAAAACTTGTTTGTTCGAATTTAAAATGAAGGGGGATTTTTTGACAAGTAACGAACCTCCGGAAACTAACCTATAAATTATATAATTTAAGATGAAAATATTTCTATGGAAATTGGAAATGTTACTATGACTGACGTAGCGTGAGAAAGAAAATTAACCTCTGACGTACCATAACATTCGTCTTTAGATGTTAATTCATCATAATCGAGACTTGAAAGCAAAATAATTGTAACTCTACTAAAATTACCCCAATTTTGGATATTGGTAAATTACCGTGTTATTTTAAAGGTCCTACCTGCTCTGAAAATTGCCCCCTTTAAAAAACTCTTCCCCTACGCACGTAGCCTAACTTCGACTGTACAATTTGCTAAGCTAGAAAAGAAGACAACTTTAAAGGGGATTTAAAAATAATAGATAGTCCCTTTAAATGCCATATCTGCTCAGAACTTTGCCCCTTTAAAATGCTCTTCACTTACGAACACAGCGTAGGTTTGACTGTACAATTTGTTACGGTCAACGTCGTCTGCTAACTAGAAAAGAAGGCGACTTTAAAGGGGATTTAAAAATGGTAGATAGTCCCTTTAAACGCGGTATTAATTTAATTGCAAATTCTTATTTTTGACTAAACAGCTCCTACACTATTGAAAAAAGGCATGTTTTTCATGATAAGTTTGGCATTTGACTTAACATTGATATGGTAAAATGACTGACATGATACCTACAATAAAGTAAGTAATTTGTTCACTTTTAACCAAAACGTTAAATTATAACCGTATTTTTACCAGAGCACGTATTAAATTAACGTAACTTATTAGAACTTCGCAGTTACCTATTCAGACCTTTAATTACAAGTTTAATAACCAGTTGTTCCTTCGTGACAAATATCACGTTCGATATTACGTTGTTGTCCTATATTTGATCGAGGAGGTTAGAAATGTGGGAAATTACATTAATCCAAAAAGTAAGAGCCTTGTTCACGCTTTTAAGAAATTAAAGCTCGATTTTCCTTTAAGTGTACGGAATTTCATTCGAAATCCGCTTACCAAGGTCACCACTTTATATAAATTTAATTATGACCTTTAACCTCTCTACCATCAAGTTTAATTTCAACAAATTGTGTAAATTAAGAAATAATATGTCTATTTCTTACCGGACTTCGAAACCATCCGTAAGAGGTAGGGCTCGAATGATCCTGCCTTTGGGTAATCCCGTTTTTTTGTGGGAAAACCTTTCCTTTAGTATCCATTATCTTGTCTCAGATAAAAACTATTTCTACATTACACGAAACTGAAATTCTAACCATTATATGTTTTTCTTTACAATTGTAATACGTTGAGTTTTAAAGAAAATACATTACAGAAAATTTCTTGGTGAATAACTTATAATATCATTATTAAATAAATTAAAGTGAAGTTGTTACCATTTCCTTCGAATTTCTACGAATTATATTTTTAGTTTTATCATAGCTTTAATAAATTTTACATCTCCAGGTTAAGGCGTTGTTTTCAAAATGAAAAATGTCAAAAATATATATTTTTTCCCGATATGTGACGTAGTTTATTTCTGGAATAATATTAACGATAATTTTGACTTTCTGGATTAAGTACTTTTACTATAAAGACCGCGCGAAAGCGACCTTATCACTAGTGCCGGAACGCGCGCTATAATAGCGAAATCGCGCGACCTTAGTGATGACGTAGCAATACGGGATTATAACATTAAGTTAACCCTATCAGAGGTATATAATAACCCCCTTCGGGGGGAAGTATGAAAGGTAGGCAAAATCGACGAACAACGAGTGCCCGGCGTAAATCGCGGCGGATCGACACACCGCTTTA
Source organism: Odiellus spinosus (assembly GCA_963920705.1). Classification (NCBI taxonomy): domain Eukaryota; kingdom Metazoa; phylum Arthropoda; class Arachnida; order Opiliones; family Phalangiidae; genus Odiellus; species Odiellus spinosus. Next base: position 14,476,217 of record OY987238.1, read on the forward strand.
CTCCCAAAAAATAGTTACACCATTTTGAACCTGACTAAATTTTCCCTACGCGCGCTTCCGGAACTCGCGAGCCGAAGTCAACCTTCGACTTCATTTTAACAGACAGCCTGACTCCCGAGACAGGAAGTTCTAAACACAAATCGAGCCGTCTTGTTTATACAAAGACCATTTACTAGTGTAGCGACATTGAGAAGTCCAGCGCGAGCTAGTGGTCTAGATAGTCAGCAGCGGGCTCTCGTTGTTCGTGATTTTTAGCATTGGTAGTATAGGGGGCTTTCATACTTCCCCCCGAAGGGGGGTTATTATATACCTCTGATATAACTTAACAAAAAACACCAATACAATACATTCCAAATGAAACCAAGTGTGTAAAAGAGTAGTTAGTTTCTTCGATCGAAAGGAACGGAATCGTAAAAATAAAACGTCATTGTTGGGAAAAAATTGTATCATTAGTTACTTACAACAAGAACTAAACGCTTCGAGAACTTCGTATTTCCCTTTATTTAGTCTGGGGTTTAAGTTGTATCCTCGAAAGCCCGCCTTCGTTCCCTCAATGCCTTTTGGCGCAAAAAAAGAACCCAAGCGAGTTTCAGACTAGTAGCAAACAGCTTTCCTTTCAAGTCGGTTACGTTTTTCCGGAGCTCGGGACGTACATTATGATAGTGCATTAATTTTAGCAACTAATTGGCGTAAATAGGAAAAACAACCTCCGCGCAAATAATCTCTAGTAATAAAGAAATTAAAATAATTCGTTCGAGTGTGAACAATAACAGAATTCAAATCCGGAAGATATTATAAAAAAAAAGTTCAAGAAAGTGTTAAAACTGCCTCGGGGCAAATATTTAACCGAAATTTTAAATTATACACGAATCGTGGTGAAAAATAACGCGTTTTTCATTTATTCCCAACAACGACGGATTATAAAATTACGAATTGAAAAGAATTTTTATAAAAATATTCGTAAAATCATCAAATATGCGAAGCCGTAACGTCAGAATTTAAATTATCTTCTCATTTAAATTTAAATTTGAAAGTAAGTTTGCATTTTTTTAATATCATTTTTAAATTAAAGGTCAAATTTAAAGGTTACGCTTGCACGAATGTAATTTTTCCCGCCTTAAAATTTATGACGTCATAATTATATTTCTTAAAAATACTTAAGAATATAAAGCTTATAAAATATTTTTAAGTATTAAATGTAATTATTACCAACAACCAATTTGTATTGGAATTTGGAAAATATTACATCTAATGACGTAAAAGGTGTATATAACCTATTTGGTTTCCTTTATATAAGATCCACATAATATTAGGGAGGACCCTTTGTATAATAAACCACTAACTAATATTGCAAAATTAGCAAAGATGAAGAAACGGATTGCAAATATTTAAACCTTATGGGTGGGTGAGAAGTTTTGCAAGGACTATTTTATTTTCTATGAGATTTAACGTTAGGTATCATACCACCTTAGTTTCCGCCATTTCGCCGACTATTTTTGGTATAAAGGATAACATTAACATTTTAATGACGCACTAAAACTAGGTGTGATGAAAAAATAAATTATTTTTAAATATTTGGGTGCCCCCATTGGGTCAAAACGGAAACGAGAGCTTGATACTAAATCGCCTTAATGTCCCTTCAGAGAATAGGAGGGAGAAAAATGCAATTGAAGTTGTATTTCTCCCACACAGCCCCGTTAACTTATATTTGGTAGAATCTTCGCGCTGGCTTTCTCTTCCTCTAATATCTTTAGTTCAATCTACACCAGGTAGCCTTAAAAATGATTCGCGCGTCTCTAAACATCCGGGTAAATCAGTAGCAGAAGCCGATGAAACCCTCCTTTGAAGTCTACTACTCCAATGTTCCATATAGCGCTCCTCTCTGTATGGGTAAAATTCACAATTTTACGAGTTAGAAGGGGTCCTACTTCATCCCCCATGTCTACGGAAAATTGGAAATTCTCTCTCTCCACAAACGACGACGTTTTTTTGACGAACTCCGAGGCTGCTAGAGATATTCGCTCAACGAACTCCCGCTCCGAAAATATCTACCGTTAGGAGGCGTACGAATCGCGCTTTTTGAAACTAACCCATACAGAGAGGGGTAGACAAGACCCGGGAGTAATAGACTTCGAAGGAGGGTTTCATCGGCTTCTGTTAAAACTTAAAATACAACAATCTTGTTCAAAGTCTCAACATGAAAAATTAACGAAATGATTCGTAAGGTCCATAACGAGATAGTCCTCTACATAAAACTGTGGTAATTTTCTCATCATTATAAGAATAACATTGAACGATATTGTCTAGTTCATAGTCTATCCAAGGAGCGAGTCTGAATGGAATGAAAGGCAAAATAAGGTTGTTTACTACACGCAACCCGTAACCTCGTTTTACTTCTTAACGTTAGTAGTAGAATATCTACGAACCACTCATTATTAATATTATTATAGAGTTTTTGCTCGGCGAAATGGAATTTGATAGAAAACGTTTTAACCTAGATTTCATTTTTAAAATGATTATATTAAATCAAAGGGTTTTTATCTGAAAGATACGACACTAGAAGTGTGCCACTACCAAACCCACGGGGTCAAATTAGAGACAGGTAAACCGAATCATCACCCATAGTTATTAATAGCGTGGGTGGCTCATTTTGATTGGAGCTTGTTTTTGACTACGTTGAACATTTTTCGGCGGTTTTACACGCTCACGAATGCCTCCAATACTAGACTGATAAAAGGTTAATTTTAAATCGATTTTACTGTTAAAGTAAAACCGTATCAAAACACGCCACAAAGGTGACGTGGTTAATTATCTAAGTCTCGAACTAGACTCGCTAAGCCTAATTCCGTTTCAAATCAATTTAGGCTTAAAATTTTAGGCCTGGAGTTCATAACCGTAATCGAACGGCCAAAACAATGCGGGTAAAAGTAGAAGCTAACAAAACCTCACGCGTGGCTGTTATTGGATACGGAATAAGGATATGGGCACGTGGTTTTGTTGGTTCCTAGTTTGGCCCTCAGAGGACGCTTACGAAAGCTATGATTTTTGTTATTATTCCTTATCTAGTTAGATTGTTAATAGTCCTAGCAGAAGTAGATGAAACCCTCCTTTGAAGTCTATTACTCCCGGGTCTTGTCTACCCCTCTCTGTATGGGTTAGTTTCAAAAAGCGCGATTCGTACGCCTCCTAACGGTAGATATTTTCGAAGCGGGAGTTCGTCGAGCGAATATCTCTAGCAGCCTCGGAGTTCGTCAAAAAAACGTCGTCGTTTGTGGAGAGAGAGAATTTCCAATTTTCCGTAGACAGGGGGGATGAAGTAGGACCCCTTCTAACTCGTAAAATCGTGAATTTTACCCAGACAGAGAGGAGCCCTATATGGAACATTAGAGTAGTAGACTTCAAAGGAGGGTTTCATCGGCTTCTGGTCCTAGTGAAAGTGTCTCACTTTTCCTTTTATCCACTTTTAGTTTTAAATTTTTATAACTCGTTCAAATTTGTCCTTTTTCTTTTAAGATAATTTACTTTTTTTGACGAGTTAAACTATAAAGCCAAGGTTCCGGTTGAGTTACGCTTTAGGCAAGGTTATTTATATAAATTAGCTCTACGGTTTTATAACCGTACGTTTAATTTTTTATTTCTTTTCTGACATGTCCGCGATTTTATTTTAACGTGTTGTAATAATTTTATTACGGCCGGTTAACCTCGGTATTAATCATTTATATTTTTTGTTCTTATCAAATAATACAAACTGCCCTCGTAGATTTACCTAAGATATCAAATACCGTTACGCAAGATATATACCCGTAAAAGAAAACCTGACCGGAGAATCAACTGTAGAAATTACGCGACCATAATGATTAAACCTCGGTTAATTACGCCTCGTTTGAAGAGGGTATTAAACAGTCTTTGGCCAATCACACGAGGGCGTTTTATTCCGACTGTAAAAGGTTACTGACAAGGCTCTTGGTCGTTGGTTGTTTAGCAGAGGGGGTCAGATATGAAACTAGCCTTGGATCCTTGTTTAACGTTTTTTTCCAAGATAGAAACTTAATTCTTTAATTAAAACTTATTTTAATGGTAAAAATGTATAATGAACTTCATTATGCCTTTAAAAGTCTTTGAAGCACTCTCCAATCAGACAAACGTCCCATTTATAATTATATAATTAATATTTTGTGTCGAAATCTCGGTGAATAAAAAAAAAAATAGAGAAATAGGCTGAATATGTTTTCTCATGTCGTCCTAAATTCGAATTTGACTTAATTATCTTTTAGAATTAACAAAAAAAATCCTCTATATACATTCGACCTCTTAAATAACTAACCACTAATCAAACCTTTTCAAGCGATAGCCCATTTATGGACGAATCTCTTTCAAATTTGAATAAATTAAAACTAATTTATACTAATTTATTTTCGCGAAATTGAAGTGTTATATACTTCAATATGAAAAGGTCAAAAAACTAAAAGACTGAAAACACATCTGTTCGTGTATAAAGGGATAGTTACACTTTAAATTGGGACACCAATATGTTCGACCAAGAATCCATTCAGGTTCCATAAGAATATGGGAGGGCCGCGATTCAATAACCATCCTCCCAAACTTTGTAGCGAAAGTTCGTCCGCTTCGAATCGATTTTTCATGTAAATCGCTCCTGACATTATATTATTAACCCGCGCCACTAACGACCTTGACGTAATATTTTGCGTAATAAAAATGGAGCCGACCGAAAAAAGATCTAAGCGTACAAATGTGGCGAAAATTGCGGACGAACTTTTGTTACAAAGTTTGGGAGGATGGTACCAGAGGCTAAAGCTACGCTCCCATATTCTTATGGAACCTGAATGGATTCTTGGTTCGACACTAGAAAAAAGAGGATTTGAAAGATACGTTGGGGGAGATTCTGAAAGATTCGTTGAGGATAGTATTTCTATCTGAATAAGAAATAAATGAATTCTTGAATATTTTTCTGTAATTGAATGTAATTAAGTTTGACGCCGTGGTTTAGAGAAATTCGAGCTTGGCTTATATGAAAGCTTTATAATTAAGGAAGAGATTAAAAAGAAAGTATAATTTTTCTTTTCACTATTCATTTAAGAATTTTCAGAATAGGCCTACTCGAATTTTAGATCCAGGAAGCGGATTACACACTCAAAACGTTAATTACGAGAAATTCCCCAAAATTGATTCGCCGCTTAAGAAAGGGTCGCTTTGTCTTACATTTATCGCGAGAATCAACCGCTATAATTCAATTACGGTTTTCATTTCTTAAAAAGTCCCACTTCAACAACTTTAAAGGGATAATAAAGCAGAGAAAAGTGTAATTTTTAATTGATTTGAAGTGTTTTAGAGTTAGAATAGTAGCAGAAGCCGATGAAACCCTCCTTTGAAGTCTAATGCTCCAATGTTCGATATAGCGCTCCTCTCTGTATGGGTAAAATTCACAATTTTACGAGTTAGAAGGGGTCCTACTTCATCCCCCCTGTCTACGGAAAATTGTAAATTCTCTCTCTCCACAAACGACGACGTTTTTTTGACGAACTCCGAGGCTGCTATAGAGATATTCGCTCGGCGAACTCCCGCTCCGAAAATATCTACCGTTAGGAGGCGTACGAATCGCGCTTTTTGAAACTAACCCATACAGAGAGGGGTAGACAAGACCAGGGAGTAATAGACTTCAAAGGAGGGTTTCATCGACTTCTGATAGTAGGCATAGTAATAAATAACACCTTCCATCGGGTCAAGAAGTCGAAAGGTTGAGCCCCCACTAAGCCTAAATACAATTTAATACTGTCATTAATCATAGCTACGAATATTTTTAAAATTTAATTAGGCTTAACGACCAAAATTGTAACTATATTAATAAAAAACATCGTTTTCATTATCCCTTTAAGTAATTTAGTTTTTAGAAGAAATAGTGACGTTTGAACAAAAATCTAGACTATATTTATGTTCAGACTAATCATTTAAACGAAAAGCGAATACACTTTTGGTTTTTAGGGGGTTTTTATTGATGGTATCCTGGTTGGGGAATTTTAAAAACTTGGGAAAAAGGTTTGCGTCTGAAGGTCATGGGCAATCATTTCTCTAAAAATCATAATTCTCGCCTATTCCTTTAGAATTACATTGAATTCATCCGTAAATAAAATCGAATTTGATTTCCAAACTAAAAATATTTCTGTTGCGATAAAACTCTCAATAAAAACCATTTCGTAAACATTAAAGGGAAGATAAACTGAAAATTAATTTCCAAATTTTCTAGCATTCTTCTTTCAATTAATTACTCCATATAGGCTTCGCGGCATCCAATCACAATCATTTATGGCTACGTTTTAGGCTAGCAAGCCTTCCACTGTACTAAACTCCGCGAAATATGTCAATCAATGACAGCAATTGATTAATAAATGAATGAGATCCTAATCTATTAAAAATTAATTTATAATAATTTCATTATCCCTTTAAATATATATATTTAAGGAATAACGCTTCACTTTCCCTTCAAATAATTTCCCCCAAAGACACGAAAAACTAGCAATCATTTATTTATAGCCCTATAAAGGCTGGAGCTTATTGTTTGGTTTAGGATAGTAACGGTTGTCATAGAAACTAGTCTACACGTAGATCTTTACTTTTTTTTACACGAAGCGAGATATGTACCAGAGTGTCCCAAATAATTCTATGGATTTCATTAGACGCGTAGTTTCCTTGATTGCGTTGCAGTTTAAATTTCTACAGTGGATCACGACTAAGCCTACTTTCTAAATTATTACGTCTGTATGTTGGGATAAAAATAAATTAAATTATAATACACCTACATAATTATAAGTAATTAAATTTAATTTAAAATAAACGCGCGAGAATTAACTGTACTTTAAATTAAATTTAAATAATTTTGATTCTACTTTAAGACAATATGGGCTTCATATTCTCAAAACGATAATTCTAAACCACGAAAGGAAAATAAAAATTTCACTTACATAATTTAAAAATAAATTAAAAAATTAAGTTTACTCTCCCTTTAAAAAGGGTAACCTCAACTTTTACCGTTAATATCATAATTCAAGATAAGTTTGCATTGACTACTTTCTTATCTATGTAGTTTAACATTGTCTACCAATACGCCCACGCTTTTCCGATTACGCAAACTTACTTCGAATAGAACTAGGTATAATTGAAAAATGTAATTAATTATGTAATTTCAAACAAAAACTAATGCCAGCCTAAAATCTTTTGTTAGGTATACAAGTTAGAAAAATACCGAAAGGTCTTTTTGTAATAATGTTTAACCACCTTGACACATAAAATAATTTCAAAGTAATATTACGATATTAGGCTAATTCTCTCAAGAATTAGAAGTGTTAAAGTGAGGATGCAACCTAACAACAAGTGATTTTTTATCGATTCCTTATTGTTTAAATAGGCCTAATCCACTATTTAAAAAATTTACAAACAAATATTAAACTAGAAATAAATTTAAAACTTACCCTGAAAATAGGCTTAGTGGGATTCATGGAGCTCCTGATTTCCGCGCGTGTAAGGTCTAGCGACCAATCGAAAGCGACGTAAGTCTCGTAGAGATCTCGCGTGAACGACGGGCCTTCGCTCATTGGTCGCTAGATCTTACACGGACGCGATTCAGGATCTCCATCAATCCCGCTAAGCCTATTTTCAGGGTAAGTTTTAAATTTATTTCTAGTTTAATATTTGTATTGTAAACTTTTTATCGGTGGATTAGGCCTATTTAAACGATAAGGAATCGATAAAAAATCACTTGTAATTAGGTTGCGTTCTCCCTTTAAATAAAATGCGTGACCTTGTAAAACTCAAAAAATTAAAATTTTCTAGGCGTTCTGTAATATCGGAAGCGTTAATATTATTGTTAATTGTCATACAGAACTAGGAACGCGCCTATAAAATGTATCTTTTCGACACAATTGTTAGAATATTTCGCATTTGCCTTTTACAAGTACTAATTTACTAAAGAACTTTAATATTTCAATCTTACTCACGCGTAAAATTCATTGCCTAATCAAATAGTTAAAAATTAGGAAATATTAAGCTAGGAATAAATTTTTAACTAACCAGATAATCTATGTAACTATTAAAATTAGTTATTAATGTTATTTCAATGGGAAAAAATGGAGCGTTCTGATTGGCTAAAGGTACAGTTTTTAAAATGATGATGGGCCCATAACATAGGCTTAAAGTAGACAAGAAACCTGAATTACAAGCATTGTTGAAGAATGAAATAATTTGATTGGTCGAAATTTATATTTTCTTTTTTTCAAAACTTCAAAAATTAATTAATTTAGCTCCAAGTTTCGCTTTTAAACTCCCTATTGATCCCGGTTAAGCCTAATTTCTTAATTTTTAAACACGCGTTCGTAATTATTTTTTACTATAATATACCGGTTGCATTATCTCTTTAAATAAAATTATCACACCACAATTTTCTATCGAAATGCTCAATAATATTTAATTTGGGGGATTTTTTTTAATGACTTAATTCCGGTGAAGAATAAGAACTTAAAAACACGTTGGGCGTAAATTTGACCTAGGCCTAATTCGTGGTCCATTTCGTTTAAAAACAAATCCTTCGTTTTGAAATTAACATTTGAATCAAGGAAATTTGGTAAAAAGGGTGAACTTAGCCCGAGGGCCTGAATGTCATTTCGGATCGAGGACCATTTTGAAACCTAATTTTTAAAAGTAATTTTGATCCTCTGGTTACAGGGTTGCCACAGTTTTTTAACATTCAAATTCCCTGACTTTTCCAGGTTTTTCTCTAATCTTTTCCAACGATTTCCTGGCTTCTCGAAAGATCTTTAAATTCCCTGACTTTTTAATATACCTTTAAATTCCCTGACTTTTTAAAATATCTTTAAATTCCCTGACTTTTTAAAATATCTTTAAATTCCCTGACTTTTTAAAATATCTTTAAATTCCCTGACTTTTTAAAATATCTTTAAATTCCCTGACTTTTTAAAATATCTTTAAATTCCCCGACTTTTTAAAATATCTTTAAATTCCCCGACTTTTTAAAATATCTTTAAATTCCCTGACTTTTTAAAATATCTTTAAATTCCCTGACTTTTTAAAATATCTTTAAATTCCCTGACTTTTTAAAATATCTTTAAATTCCCTGACTTTTTAATATACCTTTAAATTCCCTGGCTTTTTAAAATACCTTTAAATTCCCTGACTTTTTAAAATATCTTTAAATTCCATGACTTTTTAAAATACCTTTAAATTCCCTGAATTTTTAAAATATCTTTAAATTCCCTGACTTTTTAAAATATCTTTAAATTCCCTGGCTTTTTAAAATATCTTTAAATTCCCCGACTTTTTAAAATATCTTTAAATTCCATGACTTTTTAAAATATCTTTAAATTCCCTGAATTTTTAAAATATCTTTAAATTCCCTGACTTTTTAAAAGATCTTTAAATTCCCTGAATTTTTAAAATATCTTTAAATTCCCTGAATTTTTAAAATATCTTTAAATTCCCTGACTTTCTAAAATATCTTAAAATTCCCTGAATTTTTAAAATATCTTTAAATTCCCTGACTTTTTAAAATATCTTTAAATTCCCTGACTTTTTAAAATATCTTTAAATTCCCTGACTTTTTAAAATATCTTTAAATTCCCTGACTTTTTAAAATATCTTTAAATTCCCTGACTTTTTAATATACCTTTAAATTCCCTGACTTTTTAATATACCTTTAAATTCCCCGACTTTTTAAAATATCTTTAAATTCCACGACTTTTTAAAATATCTTTAAATTCCCCGACTTTTTAAAATATCTTTAAATTCCCCGACTTTTTAAAATATCTTTAAATTCCCCGACTTTTTAATATACCTTTAAATTCCCTGACTTTTTAATATACCTTTAAATTCCCTGACTTTTTAAAATATCTTTAAATTCCCTGACTTTTTAAAATATCTTTAAATTCCCTGAATTTTTAAAATATCTTTAAATTCCACGACTTTTTAAAATATCTTTAAATTCCCTGACTTTTTAAAATATCTTTAAATTCCCTGACTTTTTAAAATATCTTAAAATTCCCTGAATTTTTAAAATATCTTTAAATTCCCTGACTTTTTAAAATATCTTTAAATTCCCTGACTTTTTAAAATATCTTTAAATTCCCTGACTTTTTAAAATATCTTTAAATTCCCTGACTTTTTAAAATATCTTTAAATTCCCTGACTTTTTAAAATATCTTTAAATTCCCTGACTTTTTAATATACCTTTAAATTCCCTGACTTTTTAATATACCTTTAAATTCCCCGACTTTTTAAAATATCTTTAAATTCCACGACTTTTTAAAATATCTTTAAATTCCCCGACTTTTTAAAATATCTTTAAATTCCCCGACTTTTTAAAATATCTTTAAATTCCCCGACTTTTTAATATACCTTTAAATTCCCTGACTTTTTAATATACCTTTAAATTCCCTGACTTTTTAAAATATCTTTAAATTCCCTGACTTTTTAAAATATCTTTAAATTCCCTGAATTTTTAAAATATCTTTAAATTCCACGACTTTTTAAAATATCTTTAAATTCCCTGACTTTTTAAAATATCTTTAAATTCCCTGACTTTTTAAAATATCTTTAAATTCCCTGACTTTTTAAAATATCTTAAAATTCCCTGAATTTTTAAAATATCTTTAAATTCCCTGACTTTTTAAAATATCTTTAAATTCCCTGACTTTTTAAAATATCTTTAAATTCCCTGACTTTTTAAAATATCTTAAAATTCCCTGACTTTTCCCTGTTTTCCCTGACCTGATATCCGAAAATATCCGAATAACAGAAGATAATGGATCGATCCGATTCCGAGCTCTATTTTTAAGATGTATATATTTTACTGTGTTGTAACTTTAATTTTAAGATTAAGTGATGGGTGTTACTAGCAATTACTTTTGTCCACCATTCGCGAAGTAATTAGTCGTCTTACACGCTTGACACTCAAGTAGGTGAGTCTCTTATGTCTAGTAAAGCGCTGACCCGAGAAGATCCGGCCCTTTTACAAATGATAAAATGTTTTTGAAAGGAGCTACCTAGTTGTCGTGGCAAATTTCAAAACGAAAAAGGCGTCGACATTTTTAATTAACTTCCATAGAAATTTCTAAGGTAACACGATCTCGTTAAGACTTGGCTAGTTAGCTGTTATTGGTCAACGTCGTCCGCTCTCATTTGAGAGTTTATCACCAGGGTCATGGGTTATGTTAATTCTAGAGGGGTCAAGTCTAAAATTACGGGGATCTTTCATAAAGAAACAAAGACAAATATACACCATTTTATTGATTTTAGCATTAGGGTCGAAATTAATCACCTTGAATTTGCAGTACGAGCGAAACTAAGAGCTCTTTTTTATCTAATAATGATTTGGCTTATTAAAATAGGGAGTATCTTCAATCGTGATGAAAACTCAAACAGATTTCGATTTTTGACATAACATGTGGCGCGTGTCCACGTGCGGGCAACCCACGCTATTTCCAAACTAATATTAATACCGTACAAGGCCCGCGGCTGCCATTTCTATATAATTTAAATCAAACTCGCCTTTGAGCCTGATCAAAGGCTGCGATACCTTGTTAAATCCCGTCTCCAAGTCCAAAGTTATATTGACCAGTTCCTACGAGGGTTAATGAACGTAATCGCCTACACCCGGAAAAGTCGCGTTGTTTCACAAATCCCACCCTTAACGACAATTCCTTTACTTGTACTTCAACTTTAAGTTGAAGTACTGTTAAAAGCGGGGGCAATTGTCCCGTTATAAAGGTATTACTACCAAGTTAGACTGATCCACAATAATTGTTCCAATTGATACGTTTAAAGGGATAGTGAAGTGTTATTTATAATCAATTACGAGTTTTAAAATTTGTCTAAAATACACCGAAGTTGTGGTTCAAGTAAGCTAAGCCTAATTACTGATTTTAATTTAGTAAAAATGACAGAATTATTTATAGCTAATCTCATGGAGATCTCGCCTCAACGACAGGCCTTTGCTCATTGGTAGCTGACCCTTCAATGCGAAGAAACTCAGGATTTATATCTATAAGTTGTTGTTGAAACCAGCCGAATCGGTACGAAACTGGTTCCCGAAGCAGTTTCGAGAAATCCAATCAAATCGATTCCAAGGCCTATAGTTTATATGGAAGCAGCTTAAATGGCTTTTGATAAGAATAACGGGTGCTACTATAGCATCTACAATTTTTTATAGATAATTTAACTTCAAAAACTATTAATTATAACACGTTCATTATACCTTTAATAATATAAAAAATAAATAAATTTACTTTTATCTAAACACCTGCTCTCGTTGGTTAATGATAAGGTATTTAGATTGAATGTCTGAGCGTAATTACGACTGCCTTTCCTAGTGCTATATTTCATATAAACATTAAAGAGAGGATGAAGATACCCGAAAGTTTGAGTTGAAATGGTCTATAGGTGATAAGGCCCGGGTATCTTTAGTTAAAAAAAGTTAATAGGGAATTTTTTCATAACACGACCAGGCAAAATTCATCAGGGCTGGAAAAACTAAATAGTCAAAGTTTCAAACAAGTTTTTTGAAGGACAACCAATGGTTTACGTAACTCAAAATTTAATTTAATTTAATAAACGCAATTAAACTATAAGAGAAAATTTTAAAAATAATGGTGAGTGATTTATTTATAATTGAATCTCTAACCTAATCGTTTAAATAGGCCTAATCCAATTTTAAGTAAAATTAACAAACAAATATTAAACTAGGAATAAATTTAAAACTTAACTAAAAAATAGGCTTAGCTGGATTTATGGATATCTTTTGAATTCCATTCCGTATAAAAACTAGCGACCAATAATCATGGAGATCCTGCATTATCCCATATAAGAGAGCCATCGATCAATGTCATTGGTTGCTAGTCATTATAAGGGAGTTCAGCTGATATCTCCAAGAGAATCCAGCTAAGCCTATTTTGATGGTTTTAAATTTATTTCTAGTTTAATATTTAATTGTAATTTTGTTTACTGTTGGATTAGGGTTATTTAAATGATAAGGAATCGATAAAAATTAATTTGTATGGCTATAATTTAAATATTAATGAAATTCCTCGATCCCACCCATCGCTCGCAAATGGTTTTATTATTCTACAATTTTAAACGATATGCAAATAATAAACGCATTTCATTAATATTAGCTTTCTAGCGTCTAAAAACAATTTAGTTTTTGCATTATTCATCAACGTTTATATTGTTAAATCGAACGAATTATTACGTGTACTTCTAACTTAAAAAGAGGCTGACCATTTTTTGTCGAATAACTAAGAATTATTAGCTTTATCACGCTATTAAAACGTCATATTCAAAATTTGGTACATCTGGGTTGACGTGTTAAAAAGGAACTTCGAAATTTCTGGATTAAGTACTTTTACGAAAAAGACCGCGCGAAAGCGACCTTATCACTGCGCGAGAATCAACTGTAGGCTCTTTCTTAACAATAGCGAGATCACGCGACCATAATGATGACGTAGATTGCGGGAAATTTTTATTTTAAAAATTTCGAAAATGACCGATTATAAAATATGAATTTTTACTTTCGTGGTAATTTTGTTTCATGAGAGAAAATGAAATTTTTCGCATTCGAATTCTATAGAAAATCTATAGTTGCGTTCACACTTCAGACTTTGAAACCGTTTTGAACCGTTTTGGAAAGGTCAAATGATAAAATTTTGGGGTCACCCTTGTAGATCTTTGATCAAGAAACAAAATTAAAATCTTAAAAAGTCGATTTGAACGGATTCGAAACGGTTTGAAAACGGTTTCAAAGTGGCAAGTGTGAACGTAGCTTATGCAAGAAGGATCAGATAAGGAGAGGAAAAGTGGGGCTGCGTTGAGTTAGAGAGAGAAGAGCCAACCTCCCACTCGGGTGGAAAGGGGGGATAGGAAATTCTCGAGGTAAACTGTTGTCACGTGGTCGCTAGCTAGCGCGTCTCATAAAGGATTCGTTTTACCCACGCGACAACATTTTACCACGAAACGTCTCTACCCCCGTTCTCCCAGAGTGGGAGTTTAGGCCGACGCAGTAGGAACCGCGCCGTCCCCATTTTTCCTCTCCTTATCTGATCCTTCTTGGCTTATGTAATTCGCGTATCGGAAGAATTTACACGAGCGAAAAGTTAAAACAGGCGGGAAAATCTGAGCAATACAAATCAAAATGAGTCTTTTGATTAAAAAGGGGAAATGGAAGGTGGTAAGAAAATTATTTTTTCAGTTAATCACGCGGCTATAATGACTTTCTCTTATTAAGAAATAATTCAAACTTAATTTTCATTGCAGTTGAGATAGTGAATATGGTTTAATTAAGCCTAGAGTTCTTGGAAATTAATGTTAAATCGCTTCGTAACTCAGGATGAAACGGACTTTGATGTCATTAAAATATTGTTCTTGAAATGTTGAATCAGATACGTTGCAATTTCAATTACTAACATTTTGAGAGGGGTAAAGTTCAATATAGCTACTCGTATCCATTTCTAAATGCCACGATTTAGGCCTAATCTAAATATAAACTTTTTAGTTACATCTATTGGAATCTTTCATAAATTATTAATTAACATAAACTATAATTAAAACTCCGGTTGTAATTAATGGATCATAGTAATTAATATTATAAGGAATTGTATCATTTTTAACCCCAACATTGAAATACAGTCCACAATGTATTAATTAAAACTAATTAAACGTTTATCTGTAAGGTAATTAACACGCAATTTAAATTAATTTGGATGTAGGAACCATTTTTCAACCCCACAAAAATTAACCTAATTAATGAATTCAATTAATCTGTTTATAGGTAATTAACTATTAATTAGGAACCTTTTTCCAACCCCACATTAAAAAACAGTCCCTAATTAATATAATTAACCAAAAGTATGTATTAAAAAGCCTTTTAAAATAATTAACGCGCGAGTACAAATGATTCTAAGTTAGATTAGTTAAGAATATATATATATATATATATATATATATATATATATATATATATATATATGAACCATATTTCTAGCCTAATTATAATTAACCAATTAAGTTATTAAAGGGAGAATGCAACCTAATTACAAGTGATTTTTTATCGATTCCTTATCGTTTAAATAGGCCTAATCCATCGATAACAAGTTTACAATACAAATATTAAACTAGATATAAATTTAAAACTTACCCTGAAAATAGGCTTAGCGGGATTGATGGAGATCCTGAATCGTGTCCGTGTAAGATCTAGCGACCAATGAGCGAAGGCCCGTCGTTCGCGCGAGATCTCCACGAGACTTACGTCGCGCGCGATTGGTCGCTAGACCTTACACGCGAGGAAATCAGGACCTCCATGAATCCCACTAAGCCTATTTTCAGGGTAAGTTTTAAATTTATTTCTAGTTTAATATTTGTTTGTAAATTTTTTAAATAGTGGATTAGGCCTATTTAAACAATAAGGAATAGATAAAAAATCACTTGTTGTTAGGTTGCATCCTCCCTTTAATTAAACGTACCTGCAATATTATTATAATTTAAATTACGTATATATTAATTTTCTTTACGCTTTCAATATAAGAATTTAAAAACAATCTCAAATAAAATTAACTAAAAATGATAATAAAACCACAAATACAAATAAGAGACATATTTAGAATGTTTTTGATCTAGATCATTAACCCGGACGAAAATAAAATGCTCTTTCTATTGTTTTAAAGTAATTGTTAGGAGATCAAAGCTTGATAAGTTATTAGTTTATTATATAGGAAAGGATTAAGAAATATATCTAATCGAAGATCAAAAAGAAATAAAGAGTTCATTGTCCTAAGGTGAAAGGTTATGTCGTAATAATACTTCCGGATTTTTCATCCGGTCTCTACAATCTTTTAATTTCGTAAGCGTTTTAATATCGGTTAAGTGATGGACAGCCGCGCATGTCCGATCAAATTAAAGGGAAGGTGAAAGGGTAGAAAAGTAATTGATTTTTATCTAAATATTGTATAAAAGATATCTATCCTAAGATTTTTTTTCACTCCTGGATTGCTGATTGGTCAGAGCAAGTAGTCTGCTTATTTTAGATTATAAAAATGCGAAGACCACTAAGATTTTAGATATATATTTTTAAAATTAAGTCTTTGTATTAAGTAACCAATAGAAAGCAATAATTTTAATTTTATCTATCATATATTGATCTAATGAAGCTTGGCAAAGACCATTTATAGGACTTTAACTGTTCGTCCATTTTCACGAACTCCAAATAGAAATTGAGTCATATTTTCGATCGTTAAAAAACGATTCAAAATCTTTATAAATGTCAGGGAAAAATTAACCGCAACACAACGTCATCACTATGGTCACGTGATTTCGCTACTGTTGAGCCAATAAATGATTCTCGCGCGTTCTGGCACATGAGATAAGATCCGTTTCGCGCGGTCTATTTCGTAAAAGTACTTAATCCATTATTAGTCGGTTTTATTTCACGATTTTATCCACCCTTTGATGGCAATCGAGGGTTAAAGGAGGAAGGGGGGAGGCGGAAACATTTTTGTCAGGCTGCAGGCGTGCAAGACGTTTTACGAACGATTTATGGATCCATAAAATACCTTTATATCAAAATTTGCGTGCGCTTTAACTCCGACCCGCGGAACCTTTGCATTTTTTTTAGCGTTTCGGTCAATTTACAATCATTTTTACAAGTCGAGAAAGCGGATTAATAAGCAATATTAAATTTCGTAGGAATAAAAGTAGTTCTCAACCTATTTTGAATATTGAAATGAACTAACAAAACCTCGGGCGCGTCTGTCTATTCTTTATTCGTAGCAGTCATTGTTTGTTGTTGAAATTAAATTTTTTCTATATTTATTTAAAACTTGCCAGGAAAATAGGCTTAGCTAGATTAGTGAAAATCCTAAATTAGTAGGCATTGGTGGGTCATCGACCAATAATCAAAGGCTCGTCGTTAAGGCGAGATCTCCGTGATACTTTCCATAACATTCGATTGGTTGCGGACTCATTAACGCGAAGAAATTCAGCTGATCTAAATGAATCAAGCTAAGCCTATTTTCGTTTGTAATTTTTTTCACTGGTAAATTAGGCCTATTTAAACGATAAATTATTAGGTTCCATTCTCCCTTTAAGAACTTCGCTGGCCTTGAATGTGTTATTTATTTTATTCCGGGAACTCGATAATTCATTGAAGAATTTAATATCACCCAACACAAAGAGATTCTCAACTATCACAGTTCTCCATTGAAAAGGGGCTATGGTTCGTGGTTAGAATGAGTACCGTATTCGCTAATGATAATTACGTTACCGGTAACTCTGGTTGCTCGTATACCTCGCTGGAAGAACTGTGGAAACGTCAGCCTTGACCGCTTGAGCGTGTCTATTATATTCCAGATAAAAATGGGATGCCATTACAGAGATTGGGATTTAATAGCGAGACCCGTAGTTGAGAATCTCATCAAACTGGTTGGGTCGGAGCGGTAAGAAAGAAAAAGGACTTTAAAGGGAGAATGAAACCTAACAACAAATTTATAGTCCTAAAACCAGAAGCCGATGAAACCCTCCTTTGAAGTCTATAACTCCCGGGTCTTGTTTACCCCTCTCTGTATGGGTTAGTTTCAAAAAGCGCGATTCGTACGCCTCCTAACGGGAGATATTTTCGGAGCGGGAGTTCGTCGAGCGAATATTTCTAGCAGCCTCGGAGTTCGTCAAAAAAACGTCGTCGTTTGTGGAGAGAGAGAATTTCCAATTTTCCGTAGACAGGGGGGATGAAGTAGGACCCCTCCGATCTCGTAAAATTGTGAATTTTACCCATACAGAGAGGAGCGCTATATCGAACATTAGAGTAGTAGACTTCAAAGGAGGGTTTCATCTACTTCTGCTAAAACATAAAAATCAAAATAGGCTTAGCTGTATTCACGAAGATCACCCGACCTCCTCTTAGAAGGACCAATGATCATGGAGATCCTGCATTCCCCATATATGGAGCCATCGATCAATATCCTTATACGAGGAGTTCAAATGATCTCCACGAAGCTAAGCCTATTTTGATGATACGTTTTAATTTATTTTTAGATTAAGCTTTCGTTTGTAATTTTGTTTACTGTCGAGTTAGGCCTATTTAAACGATAAAAAAAACACTTGTTACGTTTCATTATCCCTTTAAGACGAATAAGTTCTCGGGAAAACATAAAACGCGGGAAATAGCGTGTTTACTTGGGCGCTTGAAGGTCATCGGCGCGCCAATTAGCCGTAGCGAGCGTTGACTTTCGTTAACAAATGTTTTTCTTTTCAATAATATTTCCTAAAACTCCATATCCTTTTTTTTTTTTTTTTAATTATTCTCCAATATCTTATCGAGAATTCGAGATAATGTATTCAAATAACTGTCAATCAAGAAAATAACATTTACCTTAAAATCTATCAATATATTTTCATATAGCCAAAGATCAGTTTCAAACGAACTATTTGGCTATAAATATTTTGGTGTCTAGCGACCAATCGAACGCGATTGCGAGTCTCGTGGA
This sequence comes from Odiellus spinosus, assembly GCA_963920705.1. Lineage (NCBI taxonomy): Eukaryota > Metazoa > Arthropoda > Arachnida > Opiliones > Phalangiidae > Odiellus > Odiellus spinosus. The sequence continues at coordinate 14,494,768 of OY987238.1, forward strand.
GATCTCGCCTTAACGTCAAGCCTTCGACCCAGAGATTTCGGACATTTTTCAACGTAATTCTAACGACAATAATAGAACAATAGCCACATAATGACCACGTCTTAGTCCGTCCTTGACCGTATAACAACGTCACAAATCCATAGTAGTGCATTATTAAAATAAAATATTCTATGGTCTCCCCCCGAAATGATCATTATCAAGTCCCCCTAGAGGCTAGTGCTTGGTTGAGAATGCGGAATGGTAAAAATGAATACACTAGTTCAAACTCAGGCGGGCCAAATCGGCCAAAAGATTGAGAGGCAGTGAGAGTAGTACCACGAGAGAGATAGCTAGCTAGTAGGGTTGGGTTTAATCCGAGAGGTAAAGTGAGCGTGCGCGGGATTTCTAATCTATACGTAGTTAACTTCCGGCGATGACGTAGTTCTTTCCCACCCTACAATACCGCTCTTCTGAAATCCTTCTTGCATCAAAGCGTAACAATAACTTTCAGGCGGCGAGCTATTCGGTTATAGAACGCGTTAGAAAGAGTGTTCACTATTATACCTGTCATACACTAGCTAATATTAAAATTGATATTAAAATAAAAGCTTAGATCAAATGTTTTCGAGCTATATATATATATATATAGCTTTGTTGGATATTAATTTCGTTAATTAACTTAATTAAGGCGATTAAACTAATTGATTTACGGTTCGATCTTTCATTTTGATCGCGAATAAGTCTTTGCGCGCTATGATTTTTGAGCAAATCGATTTGATTTGGAATTAAAGGTATGTCATTATCTTTTTAGTATAGTTTGTAGGTTATTTGTTGCACACGGGTCATTTATAAAGCTAAAATTAAGTATAATTTTAAATCATTTTGAAATTAAGTTAATTTAATTTTGGCAGAATTGATCAATTGGAAAGTCGAAATCTAACCTTTATACCCTTTTAATACAAAGTGTAATTAGCCCTGGTTTAATTATATTTAATTGAGGTTTAAGTAGCCAACTCAGGTTAATCGTGATTAAAACTCGATTAGATCTGATTAAACCGGCTAGTTATGTCTCGTCTGAAAATGATTTCAATTGAAGACCTAAGTCGTCTATTAAGGGTTAAATATCCTATGGCCGCGTTCATACTAGGCCTTGGAATCGATTTCAAAAATTGATGATACTATCACTTTAAATATATTTTGTTAGTCAAATTTTGATATTCTAATTTTTTAAGCTTGTTTGCGTGGTTATAATTTCGCAGTTGACACGCAGAAAAATAACTGTTTATCGTGCGCTAACCTATAAAGCGGTAAATATAGAAGTATTTTTCAAGGTATAACAAAGGCCTGGTATATGAAATATAATGGCGGTTAAATACTTAAATCGATTGGAAAATTACACACGCCACTTCACAATACAGCCTTTCAAACCATATTACATCGTAGTTAAGAAGCTACGGTCACACTAGCATTTCTAAATCGATTTGAAACGGTAAAAATCAAACCAATATTCAAATCGCCCGCCAGGAATCGTTTTAAGGATTCACGCGTTATCTTAATAAATCGATTTATCGTAGCTTCATGTATCGGTTGTTGAAACCAGCCGAATCGGTTCCCGAAGCAGTTTCTAGAATAAAATCGATTAGAGAAACGTTTTGAAACGGTTTAAATCGATTCCAAGACCTAGTATGAACGCGGCTTCTAAAACGGAACGGATTAACTATAGATATCTTTGTCCTAAAATGAAATTATTCCCTTTAAAGTCGATTTGAACATTTTAAACGGTTTGAAAACGGATTCAAAGTCTATAGTGTGAACGAAGCTTTCGCCTTCAACTGACCAGTTTATTTCTCTAAAATAATTAACGATACTTTTCATAGGAAAAATTACTTTCCGGATTAAGTACTTTTACGAGAAAGACCGCGCGAAATAGCAGACGAATTCTGATTGCAAACTATGCAAACAGTATTACCAGAGGTTAATGAATTAATTCTTGCTTTAACTAATATAAAATGATTTACAACCATGGAGAACTTTTTTAATTTCAAACTACGCTAACCCTAAATTTAATTAAGTTTCAACATTTAACTGTATCTAAAGACAACGCGAGTTTTAAGAAGGCATTGTTCTTAATTACAACGTAGATGATATCATAAACGTTAAGAAATGACCTAGAAGTGTCAAAATGTTATCAACAGGGATATTAGAGACCTTTCCAGTTAGTTTCCTGAATCCATAATCGAGGGATAGGTGTGGCTAGGGTTTTTTTAAAAAAAAAAAAACCTTATCAGTTGAAAGCTCGGTGGAACTTTCCATATTGGTTTTAGTTAAACACGCTTCATCCGAAATAACGCGGTCAATCCTATTTATTTTAAGTTACGTCATTATTTCATACAGGAACCAAACTGTTTTCAAGAACAATAAGCCTAAAAATCAAGCAACTTCCGTAATATTGCAAAATTTAAAAGATATAGATCTATTTTACTCAAAAAATTGTTTTTGTAATATCAGAAGCCGATGAAACCCTCCTTTGAAGTCTATTACTCCCTGGTCTTATCTACCCCTCTCTGTATGGGTTAGTTTCAAAAGGCGCGATTCGTACGCCTCCTAACGGTAGATATTTTCGAAGCGGGAGTTCGTCGAGCGAATATCTCTAGCAGCCTCGGAGTTCGTCAAAAAAACGTCGTCGTTTGTGGAGAGAGAGAATTTCCAATTTTCCGTAGACAGGGGGGATGAAGTAGGACCCCTTCTAACTCGTAAAATTGGGAATTTTACCCATACAGAGAGGAGCGCTATATGGAACATTAGAGTAGTAGACTTCAAAGGAGGGTTTCATCGGCTTCTGATAAAAGTAAACAACGCCCCAAAGCTGAATACTATCAGTAAAGGTCAGGGTAAAAGTACCATCCCGTCACTTAAAAATAGCCAAAAAAGTCATCACCCCTGTTTGGTTCGAGTGATTTGAACTCTTCCTCGATATTTTAAATAGGGGGAGAGTGTTGGAATTTAGGCCTATTTGGTCTTTCTTCCCAACTCTGGAATTTCTCCGCAGATGGGAGCTTCCAATTTCACTATTTTGCTGGCTCTAGTGTCTCAAATCAGAATCTGCCGGCACATTTACCACGGACCTTTTGCGGATAGGATTAATCTATGGGGCGCTGTTTACTTTTATGGAATGAAGTTATGTACTTTTGGTAATATTGATTGAAAATTTTAAAATTTTAACGTCATAAAATGAAACCGTCTGTTATTTCGCGCGGTCTTTTTTCCTAAAGTACTTCATTCACATGTTTTTAAGCCTAACAATTCCTATTTGATAAACTATATTAATATTCTCAGAGCAAGCCACGTTAGAAACCATTAATATCTTAAATATTTCACCTTGAAAGTATATCACCAGTTTCAATCTTAGTAGGGACATTGATTCCCATTGAAAAACCGGTTTTACAATATCAATTTTGATCCATTTCATTGTTGAGACGAGACAAAGTAAAGCAATTAATATATTGGTATTCGTAAACCGATTATAACAAGGTTTTTTCATTTACTTCTACGTCAAATACCTAATCAATACTTTTTTAATAAAATATTTGTGTCGAAGGTCGGTTCGAGACTAAAAAGGGATTTGGAGATTCTTTGTTCCGATAACTAAAATTATACCAGGAACTAAAACATCAAGGTTATAAGATACATACGTAAAATTAGCAACGCGTATTCTTAACCGAGCACCAAAAAAGGAATAGAATTTAAAGGGAAACTTCAAGCTAAAAAATGATTTTGAATTTTGTTCTATTTGATATCAGAAGTAGATGAAACCCTCCTTTGAAGTCTACTACTCCAATGTTCCATATAGCGCTCCTCTCTGTATGGGTAAAATTCACAATTTTACGAGATCGGAGGGGTCCTACTTCATACCCCCTGTCTACGGAAAATTGGAAATTCTCTCTCTCCACAAACGACGACGTTTTTTGGACGAACTCCAAGGCAGCTAGAGATTCGCTCGAATAACTCCCGTTCCGAAAACATCTACCGTTAGGAGGCGTACGAATCGCGCCTTTTGAGAATAACCCATACAGAGAGGGGTAGACAAGACCCGGGAGTAATAGACTTCAAAGGAGGGTTTCATCGGCTTCTGATTAAATTTAAAACTCGTGAAAACATCTATTTCATTCTCACTTTAGGAATAAGAATAATATTTCACAGCCTTGAAAATAACTAAATTATCTGAATATTTCTTACAGTGAGAAGATACATTTTGTTTCCCGGGGTATATTTAAATTTAATTCCAGCTAAATATAAACTTAAAGATAGAATAAAATGGCGGGAAAGATCCTCGAAATGTCCAGAGAACCCCCTATACAATTTAAAATTAAATTAAAGCACGTAACTATACCTTTAAAATAGTCACGGTAAACAAGATAAAAATGGTCTAATCCATTTGAAACGGGAAGTGTGATTCGAAAAATTAGCGCTATTCATACGAAGCTTAAGTTGCTTAATCCATTTAATTCCGATTAAATCCGTGAAACCCCAGCGATAAGGTTAAAAATAGACTAAAATGATTGATAGGTTTGAAGTAAAATAAACCAGTAATAATTCCGTTGTTACCACAGGGCCCAAAAACAACTGGGTTTATTGATAACACCGTTTCTTTATCAAGAATGAAGAAAAAAAGGTGCTAACCTAATAGATTTTATCGATTTTGTACGATTATTAGGATTAACTAACACCAGAAGTATATAAAAATTAAACCATTTCAACCGCCACTAAAAGACTCTAAGAGTGTGTTTATGGAAATAATAGGTTCCTTAGAAAACACAAGGGTACTTCAGTGACCATAATCTTCTGATAACTGCGTTATTTTATCACGAAACAGGGGAGCTTTTACTGGATAACACTCGACTAAAAGGTGATATACGTCTGTCGTTTCTAGGATTAACAAACTCTTACGTAACCATACGTAAAATTTTGTTTTTCAAACTTGTAACTCGAGTAGTTTTCTAGGATAAGGCCATTTTCTGGATAAAATCGAATTAATATATCCAAGAATCCATTCAGGTTCCATAAGAATATGGGAGGGCCGCGATTCAATAACCATCCTCCCAAACTTTGTAGCAAAAGTTCGTCCGCTTCGAATCGATTTTTCAAGTAAATCGCTCCTGACATTATATTATTAACCCGCGCCACTAACGACCTTGACGTAATATTTTGGGTAATAAAAATGGAGCCGACCGAAAAAAGATCTAAGCGTACAAATGTGGCGAAAATTGCGGACGAACTTTTGTTACAAAGTTTGGGAGGATGGTACCAGAGGCTAAAGCTAAGCTCCCATATTCTTATGGAACCTGAATGGATTCTTGATAGTACATGAAAATAATGAGCCCTAAGATGGAACAGGAACACATCAACTCAGTGAGTGGGGCTGGGAGGGAGAAATACCGCGAGTATTGGAATTTTCCGTCTCACCCCTTTCCAATAGAGAAGAAGACATTATTGGTAGTTATATTGGGAATACAAGTTCTATATGAATCCAGCTAAGCCTATTTTTCAGGTTCTAGTTTAATATTTGTTTTTAAATTGTTTTTCTGTTGGATTAGGCCTATTTAAACGATAAGGAATCGATAAAAAAACACTCGTTAGGTTTCATTCTCCCTTTAACCTGTCTAAGGTTTAATTATTTTCATTTTAGCGAGACTTGCCCTTTAAAATTATTCGTTTGATTATAGTTAAAATATGTTTATAACTTGACAAGTCTATGGTTAAAACAACCTAATTTTAAATCAGGGCTTCGAGATTAGATATTGCTGTTCAATATAAAACCGAACTTTACATTACTTTGTTGTCATTTACAAGAAAATTTAAAAATAAATTAGTTTTACCTTGGATTAGAGTATTGTTCGGGTCTGAATTTAGGCTTTTAAAGTTTAAGTTATCTTCATATGACAATTTTAAAAATAAATTCGTGTAAATCAACCCTTTCAGGTATAGTAGCTAAAATCAGAAGCCGATGAAACCCTCCTTTGAAGTCTATTACTCCCTGGTCTTGTCTACCCCTCTCTGTATGGGTTAGTTTCAAAAAGCGCGATCCGTACGCCTCCTAACGGTAGATATTTTCGGAGCGGGAGTTCGTCGAGCGAATATCTCTAGCAGCCTCGGAGTTCGTCCAAAAAACGTCGTCGTTTGTGGAGAGAGAGAATTTCCAATTTTCCGTAGACAGGGGTATGAAGTAGGACCCCTCCGATCTCTTAAAATCGTGAATTTTACCCACACAGAGAGGCGCGCTATATGGAACATTAGAGTAGTAGACTTCAAAGGAGGGTTTCATCGGCTTCTGCTAAAATGTATTATTTGCTAAGATAAAATATAGACTCGAATGGTTAAATTTCGATGAGCCACGATTAAAGTTAAGTTAATTTGAAATATGGTTCAAATTAGATCGAATAATAAAAAAATTATGATAAGTTAATACTAAGTAAGTAGGACCTTTAACAAACTCCTCAATTAAGACTCATTAATGGCCTGTCTGTGCAAGTAATTAACGTGCAAGTAATAATTGTTCTCGGTCTGACAGTTAAGACTAATAATGTAATAATCATTTTCCAATCCCCAACAATTAAAAAACAGTCACTAATTTACTTGGAATCAACCTAGGATTATTATTAATTGACACCTAGCTTAATATAAAAAAAATGAGTAACAAAAATCAAGCGTTCATAAGCGTACTCTAACGGCAAACAATGACAGAAGTAATTAATAACAAAACGTGAGAGGCTGCTATGGAGAGTTAACAGACCCGCACGATCATTTGTTAATTACGTTTGCTACTGTTTTCCCCTTAGAGGATCCTTATGAACGCTAGGTTTGGGTATTCATTTTCGTCTATTAAGATAGGCGTCCTTTGTTAATATTCGAAGGTTGAGCGTACGCTTCAAATTTCTCCAAGAATTACAATACAGTGACGTAGATTTATACTCGTAATCAAGAATTTCAAAAGTACTAGGATTATTTAACAATTGACTTAATACAAAAAGATGAATAATAAAATGAAGCGTTCATAAGCGTACTCTAACGGCAAACAATGACAGAAGTAATAAATAAGAAAACGTGAGAGGCTGCTATGGAGAAGTAACAGACGCCCACGATCATTTATTAATTATTACTTTCGCCATTGTTTGCCGTTAGAGGATCATTATGAACGCTTGGTTGGGTTATTTATCTTAAAAAAAAAGTCCTTAATTAATATAATTAACTAAGTTATGAATTAAATTAATTTAATGCCTGTCTGTAAGGTAATTAACGCGAGGATTGAAATTGAAAAACGGTTTCTAAGGAATAAAATTAACCAAGATTTAGTTTAACTGTCTACCGGGGTGTAGTTAAAGCAAGAATCCATTCAGGTTCCATAAGAATATGGGAGCGTAGCTTTAGCCTCTGGTACCATCCTCCCAAACTTTGAAACAAAAGTTCGTCCGCAATTTTCGCCACATTTGTACGCTTAGATCTTTTTTCGGTCGGCTCCATTTTTATTACCCAAAATATTACGTCAAGGTCGTTAGTGGCGCGGGTTAATAATATAATGTCAGGAGCGATTTACTCGAAAAATCGATTCGAAGCGGACGAACTTTCGCTACAAAGTTTGGGAGGATGGTTATTGAATCGCGGCCCTCCCATATTCTTATGGAACCTGAATGGATTCTTGGTTAAAGTTCTATGATAATAATTAAAATTAAATATAGGATAATTAACGTGGAATATTAGGAATAATCAGTAATTTTAACTATAAAGATTAACCATTCGAGTCTATTTAATAATAACCGTAAGAAATCTATTAAAAATGAATAAATTTCGCCTTCCCATAAGATAAGCAAAAACCTGATTATTATAATTATTTTTTTGGACCAAATAAGCCGCTAGGTTTTAAAATATAAATTTATCTTCCGCTTCCGAAGTTTGGAAAGTTCATCTTCTAGTTTCGCCCTTTCTCTTTATAGGCCAGTAAAGTTGATTTCCATTCCCACCCCTCTTTTCCTGACGCCAGATCTTAAATTTCCTAACTCGAATTTCGTTTTTAAACCAGTTTTAATTTAGCGCTTAGATCTGACCAAGAAAGAAAAAAAAAAAGGGAAAAACGAACTTCCGCGTCAATTAGAGGGATCCAGTCTTTTGTTTAATCTTAAAGGGAGGATGCAACCTAACAACAAGTGATTTTTTTATCGATTCCTTATTGTTTAAATAGGCCTAATCCACTATTTAAAAATTTACAAACAAATATTAAACTAGAAATAAATTTAAAACTTACCCTGAAAATAGGCTTAGTGGGATTCATGGAGGTCCTGATTTCCTCGCGTGTAAGGTCTAGCGACCAATCGCGCGCGACGTAAGTCTCGTGGAGATCTTGCGTGAACCACGGGCCTTCGCTCATTGGTCGCTAGACCTGACACGGACGCGATTCAGCTGATCTCCACAAATCCCGCTAAGCCTATTTTCAGGGTAAGTTTTAAATTTATTTCTAGTTTAATATTTGTATTGTAAACTTTTTATCGATGGATTAGGCCTATTTAAACGATAAGAAATCGATAAAAAAAATCACTCGTAATTAGGTTGCATTCTCCCTTTAAGTGATTGTCTTTCACGCGAAATTTTGTTTCTCGTCGACCGAGTTCTTGTCCTATTCTATTCATTCACACAACATTCTCGAATATGAATTCGCTAGAATGTTAATTAGTGTGTTTTCAACACCTACAAAGCCTTTTAAAGAGATACTTTCACGAATTTGTTTCCCCGAAATATAATAAAATCGTGGACTCAAACCTTTCAAGAGATGAAATTTCAACCTGATTCGGACTAAAAAAAAAAACAAGGCGTTGTGTTAAATCTTATTTATAGAACTATAACTACCGGGTTGGAATTTACATAGTAGTGTATATAAATTTTAACCCAGTTGCTGAAAATTAAATTTATCACCGCGTGAATACAATTTTCATCGCGTTGTTTGTAAAAGCGGAAAAATATGATCCAATTATTTTTTTTTTTAATAGGGAGGGGGGTCTAAATTTTAACTTTCAAGTCATAGTTGAAAGAACAATTCACCTCGATTAATTAAATGGTTAAGATATAGTCGAAATTAATTATATTTACAGAGAAAACAACTAAATGGTGTTTTCTCTGTAAAATAGATTACTTTCTTGAAGTTCGATTTCTTAAACCGCCCAATATGTAAATATTTAAATTGGTAACATTATGTTAATCTAATAAATATTACAAGGTCTACATCAAATGTTAATAATCAATTGAAAAAAAAAATTACTTGCACCAGAAAAATATAGATTAAATGCCCATTCTGACCCTATTTTCTTTCGTTTACTTTCAGAACGCGAAGAGGGTTAAGGAATGACCACCTTACGCTAATCCGTCATCTCAAGTAGGGAAAGAGATTAGCGAAAAGGAAGCATGGGTAACCCAAACCGCGAAAGCGGCAGTTCGGACGGACAACAAACGGTAGTGACGACACCCCCCACGTCACCGTCTTCAACGACAACGTCATCGAGCACCCCGGCCAGTTCACCGACAGCCGGGACATCGTCCACGACGCAAAGACCACTTCCACCGGCCTACGAATCGCTATCGGCGGCGGTGGCTTCGGTCGTACGACGCGCGTCATTCGGGTCCTTGGGCAGACGACGTTCTTCGACCGAAAGCGTGGGTGGTAGCGCGGTACGAATTACCGATGACGCGGGCGTCAACGGCGGTACCATAGTAACGGGGCAAGGGAACAATGAGACGGCTTCGGTGCCGGTGTGGGAAAGACTAACGGAAGAAGAAGTCAGGAGAAAAAGAAGGGGAACGTGGCAACACGACATATCTTTCGTTTTCGCGAGTATTAGTTGCGTCCTAGGAATGTATAATATCAGCAGGTTTGCCATGATGGTATATCTCTATAAAGGTAAGCGCAATTGACCAAACTTTAGCCATGGTAAGGGGGATATCGTTTAATACAACCAGTGAAAACTATTCCTAATGGTATTTCTAGTGGCTAATTACTTTTTTTCCTTCGATGGATTTAGGCTTAGCGAGTCTAGTTCACGATTTTCATAATTAACTGTAAATTACCGCAAAACCTATGGTTTTAAAGCGGATATTACGTCGAATTAGGTAATAATAACTCATTTTTCAGAGTTTAGTGTCCCTTTAAAAGTACAATACATAGATAAAACCGGATTTAATCTGATTGAAATGTAAAGTGAGCCCCCTCTTCTAATATGTCATAAGGAAGAAGAGTTAGCGGGTTATGTAGTGATATAAGGAGAATAAATTCTTCCTGGCCGCTTCGGGGTAACTTCCGAGACAAAACATAATAGTAGGAGACCTTGAAGAATCTGGTTCCCAGATTATGGATTAACTACAGTGGTAAGAGATTATCGAAGCGTATCCTTTCTACGGTGATATAGGAAAGGTGAAACTTTGAAAAAAGCCAGAGGTTTATTTTGATAACCCTGCCCCATAGCTAGAGGGTTAAAGTTTTATAATATATTACTCTTTCAAGGAAGGCCATTACGAGATTAATTACGATATATTTACAAGGTCTTAGCTATAATAATCTTCTTCCGCTAATACTGTAAACGTTTAATTTATTTTGTTTGACGAAGAGTCATTCCAGGTCAGTTGGTTATTTAAGGTCCCCTTGTTAAAAACGATAATTAAAACGAGTAATGTTTTTTTAATCGATTAGGTGTGTCAGTATGAATTTAAAAATTGGCTATTGTTTGTTTATTGTTCTGAACAGTTAAAGTTGCAATTTAAGTCCGCTAAGCCTAACTAGCAATGTAGAAACCATTTTCCAATCCCCAACAAATTGAAAAACAGTCGCTAATTAGAACTAGCCAAAGTAGGAAATAGGACTAATTAAAATCACTTTCTAGGAATGGGTGCGTTGGATTAATTGTTATAGATTTGATTCGGTTAGGACTAGTAATGTAGAAACCATTTTCCAATCCCCAACAAATTGAAAAACAGTCACTAATTAGAACTAGCCAAAGTAGGAAATAGGACTAATTAAAATCACTTTCTAGGAATGGGTGCGTTGGATTAATTGTTATAGATTTGATTCGGTTAGGACTAGTAATGTAGAAACCATTTTCCAATCCCCAACAAATTGAAAAACAGTCGCTAATTAGAACTAGCCAAAGTAGGAAATAGGACTAATTAAAATCACTTTCTAGGAATGGGTGTGTTGGATTAATTGTTATAAATGTGATTCGGTTAAGACTAGCAATGAAGAAACCATTTTCCAATCCCCAACAAATTGAAAAACAGTCGCTAATTAACTGGAATTTAAAAAAAGTAGGAATAAGATTAATTAAAACCTCTTTCTATGAATGTGTGCCTTGTTAATGTTTCTACGCGTATTTTAAGCTACAAATCGATTTAAAAAACTAATTACTTCATTATCCATTTAAAAGAAAAAAATCCCTATTTTTTCAAAGGGAAAAAACCTTTCAATAATAATAGTATAATATAATGTATAAGAATTGTTTCAAAAGTGTTCCTAATTAGAATATTTTTAAGGGCGAGGAAAACAAGGTTAGCCACGCGTTTGCTAAATAATAGGCAATTAATTTTGTTATTTTTTTTTAACCTCTAAAAGAGTAAGTGTGTAAATTTGCCCTCTAGTGCTAAGCAAAATTAGTGAAATTCGAGATCGGACTCGTAACTAACAAAGTATAAAAGAAAAATGCAATGTAATGCAATTATTGAATTACAAAAATGTCACGTCAAGGTTATTTGACATTTTCACTCCCAAATATCCAATTAATTAATTAATTTTTATCTAGAAAGTAACGCTTAAGTTCGGGGGTACAGGGCCATAATTTCAAAGATATATTTGATGTAGTTAGTACAAACCTATAGTGAGAGCACCACAAGAGTACATAATTACAAATATTTAAATATGATTTTTTTCTAATTTAATATTTAAAGGGAGAATGAAACCTAAGAACAAGTAATTTTTTTTATCGATTCCTATTTGCTTGAATAGGCCTAAATTTGTTATATAACTCTTCTTTGTAAGAGCGCTTCAATAAAACTTATTATGGGCCTTCAAGAGAGACTAGGTAATTTTCTTTTTACTATAAAAGGTGAATATTGCGAAATGACTTCCGGGGGAAGTGGTAATCAGCGCGCACGCGTTCTGCCAATTTCCTTTGGCCAACAGCCATTGGGGTCAAGCAAGGACGAAGATATAACGAATACAAACGCGATTTCCTCATAGATACGTTCGGAAGTTAATAAGAAATTAAGAACGGGTTCTTCAAGTGATACTGAAACGCTCAAACAAGTTTGTTTTTAAATATCCACCTTTTATTTTTGAAAAATTGAGGATTGAACTCTATGACCAATCAAGGGGATTTGTTAATTCACGCGCTAGTAAAAAAAAAAACCTCATGGCACGTACAATGATTGAAAGTTAACGAATCACGTGACTTTCCTCTAAATGCTTCGATTGGTTAATTAACAAAAGATAAAACTTAATATCTTTCTTGTTAAAAAGAGATTATGTAAAAATTTCAACGAATTTGATTAACTGTAAAAATAACTTGAAATTACCGCAAAATTACCTTACAATTGTTTTGTAAAATTAGGGTAACTTGGTTACTTTTTACCAAAACGGCTTAGCGTTTGTTTGACAGGAAAACATGTTCTATTAATTTAGTAATTTCCTGCTAAATAACAGGAAAAATTGTCAAGATACAAAACTTCTAAAAACATTTAATTATCCCTTTAAAATATTCCACGCGTGTTTTTAACTGGTTTGTTCGTTCACGCGACCAGAAGAAAATAGGAAATGATAATTTTATATTCATTTTTTCTTCACCATTGGGATTTGTCTAGGCCCGGTGGTAAGAATGGGTCAAGGTGAACATAAACGTTAAGAGTGGGGTTCCTACGTGAATATTTAAAGGGGAACAATCACTATCTTGTCAATTATTTATCCGCCCACTCTATTCTTTAACATTTGGATAGTATCGTGAGTCCGGGAATAGTAACCTTTCTCCACCTATACGGAATGTCAGATATGGTACGTTTTTGTGACGTCAAAGGATAAACCCACGAGATTAAGAAGAATCCTAGAGAATTTATAAAGAAAACACGCAACATGACTCGATTTGGGCCTCGTAAAATTGATTTCGGGGATGTAATCACAATTTAAATTAAATTTTGATGCTGTTTTTGCTTTCCCAATGAGAACCAATCAAGTAATTTGGTAAAAAAAAAATCGCCTATTGGTCAAATTTTGATTGAATCATATAATTTGGACCAGTTTAGAATTTTTTTTATTGTAATTAAAAGTTAAAACAGCCTCTGGAAACTTATTAAATTCGCCAAATATTTGACAAAGGCCCGAATCGAGTGAGATTGCGTGTACTTTAACATAAACACCCACGCAAAAATTAAAAACACCTACTTCAACAGTAGAAAAGTTATAAACTAACAGGGTTGGTTGTCACAGTTTTTTCTGATTCATATTACCTGACTTTTCCAGGTTTTTCCCTGACCTTTTCCAACGATTTTCCCTGACCTTTTCCAACGATTTTCCCTGACCTTTTCCACCGATTTTCCCTGACCTTTTCCAACGATTTTCCCTGACCTTTTCCAACGATTTTCCCTGACCGTTTCGGCTAATACTACCCAATTTTTAACCTTTTATTTTTTATATAATCGCGTTCAGCTTCGAATCTTTTTGGCAGATAATGATTGTAATTTCCTGGCTTCTTGAAAGATCTTTAAATTCCCTGAATTTTTAAAATATCTTAAAATTTCCCGACTGTGGCAACTCTGTCTAATTCTAAAGATATAAGCTTTTCATTGGGAGTAATAAACGATGACCCCATGACCCCATTTGACCTCTTTTCCTTATCACATTTCAAACCCCAAAAATAAAAATAAAATTGTTTTTAATTACAGGTTATTTCCTATTCGAATTCGTAGTTTTAACGGCGTTAATCGGAGTACCGTTCTTATACGCCATGATGACCATGGGTCAATTCTTAGGCTCGGGTCTCTTAGATATGTGGTACATATCACCCGCCTTCAAAGGTAATTAAAACAGGGTCCTAGGCATAGGTACCCACCTAAACTAATCGCTAATATCTTTGGCAGGTCTAGGTTTCGGATTTATGTACTTGTATATGATAGTGGGCGTATACACGACCATTCCAATATCGTGGCTCTTCGTCTACTTCAAAGATTCCTTCATTACGACTAGAGAACATTATAGATGGGCTCTCTGCCAACCAAAATTTGCCGCGGAAAGTAGGAAACCCCAATTTTTATTTAAAGGGAGAATGCAACCTAATTACAAGTGATTTTTTTATCGATTTCTTATCGTTTAAATAGGCCTAATCCATCGAAAAAAAGTTTACAATACAAATATTAAACTAGAAATAAATTTAAAACTTACCCTGAAAATAGGCTTAGCGGGATTCGTGGAGATCCTGAATCGCGTCCGTGTAAGGTCTAGCGACCAATGAGCGAAGGCCTGTCGTTCACGCGAGATCTAAACCAGACTTACGTCGCGCGCGATTGGTCGCTAGACCTTACACGCGAGGAAAACAGGACCTCCATGAATCCCACTAAGCCTATTTTTAGGGTAAGTTTTAAATTTATTTCTAGTTTAATATTTGTTTGTAAATATTTTCAGTAGTGGATTAGGCCTATTTAAACAATAAGGAATCGATAAAAAAAAAAATCACTTGTTGTTAGGTTGCATTCTCCCTTTAAAGGGAGAATGAATCACGAAAATTTGTATAAAAATAAGCGCGTTTTAAATCACGAGCTTAAAAATCCGATTTCTTTGGTTATTCTACTGGGAATAGATAGTAAAAATGACGTCAGCCTTCCAAATCTTTTTCATTCTCCCTTTGACGTATGAGCTAACATTATTGGCAAATACAACATTTTTTAAAACATTGAAGATTAATTCTATTTCCCTTTGTTTTTATTCAAGGTTGTTTTCAAGCCCGTAACTCTTCAAGCGCGGATTTCGTTGGCTGGACGGCACCCTCCTATTTCAAGTAAGACATTTATTTGTCTCCCACACCTAAAACGATTGATTGCTCTAAATTATTTACTTCCAAGGAAATTGTGAAATATGTTTTGAACCGTTAAAATGTCTCTAGTTCAAATTAAATTATCCGTACTACTTTTATTACACTATTAAGCTTAGCACTAAATATTAATCCGCCTTCAATTCTGAATGAGCAGAAACATAACGCATTGCGTAATTATTCCTGTCAGTTTTAAATCAATCAATTATAATTGTAGGAATTAAAAAAAAAAAGAGAGACCCTACAAAGATTATAATTAAATAAAAACGTCCCACTGATCAAACTGTTGTCAGTTATAATTATATACTTGCATTGTCTAAGAGTGTAAAATTAAAGTTTAAAGTGACGCTGTCATTGATTATTAATGAGCTCCAAATGGAAATTGAGTGATATTTTCGGGTTGATCGTTAAAAAACGATTCAAAATATATATACATATGTCATAGAACAAAATTACAGCGACACTAAAAATACTGATTTTATAATAACCAATTTTGGAAATTTTTAAAATAAAAATTTCCCAGCAATATACGTCATCATTAATGGTCACGTGATTTCGCGATTGTAAAGCCTTCAGTTAATTCTGAGTAATAAGGTCGATTTCGCGTGGTCTTTTTCGTAGAAGTACTTAATCCTGAATTTCAAATACTTTTCGTACAAAAATTATGAATATCGGAGAAAAAATGACGTAGATATTTTAATTTTGAAATTGAGGAGCTATTGATTAAGTAACTAATGGGGGTAATTAGATATAAATTAAAGTCATCCTAACAATATTTCATTTGAACTTAAAATGGGTCGAAAAATATGAGGGTAACCCTTTAAACTTTTGTTAGAGTTATTCTTCATCTTTTAAGTTACGTTCGCTTAAAGATAAAGGAAGCTTTGTTTTGGGCGTTAAGTTCATATTACATAAAGCGGTAATTAGATAATATTTTAAAGAGGATATCTAACGGTTAATGGGAAACGCCTAAAATTTGTATTCAAATTTATTCTTTACCTAAAGCGAAACTAACGAAGCTCCCATATCATTATAAAAACTTATTTTAGGGCGTACTAAACAAATTTCAATCATAAACAGTAGGTTAAAAACTAGTGCAGGGTATTTTTTGTATTTGTTTAAATAATTAGAAAACTATTTTCCAACGCTTAAGTGGGGAAAAAGTTAAAAATAAGCAGAATTAACTAATTGAAGACCGAAGAAGCTCGGGTGAGCCCAGTTCCTAATTAATAGAAATAAACAAGGTATGAATTAAAATAAAGACATGCCTATAGGATAACTAACGTGGAAGTAATAATTTTGCGTGATCAGACCCAAAAATAATTATCTAATATTAAATCCCTCGCTGATCTTTAAATTCCAATCCCTGACTTTTTTTTTGGTTCATTTTCAAATTCCCTGACTTTTCCCTGATCCCCCTGTTTTCCCTAACGAGTTGCAGCCCTGTTAAAGGCCCTATCTGCTCTGAAACTTGCCCCTTTAAAATGCTCTTCTCTTACGCACGCAGCCTAGCTTTGACTGTACAATTTGCTTTGTACAATGTCGTCTGCTAAGCTAGAAAAGAAGTCGACTTTAAAGGGGATTCGAAAAATCACAGATAGTCCCTTTAAAGGTTCCCAATAAACTGAAGGCATGGAAAATAATAATTCTTCTAAAAAGCAAGCCGTTGTAAAACTAAAATTTACGGGGATATAAAAACTGAAATAGCTGAGAATGTATTTCTAAGAGAAATCGTGATTTAAAGAAAAAAATTAACAATTTTTTTCCTTTTTTTAACAGCGGTAGAGTCTTGGATAGAAAGAGCTCTTCCGATGATAGCTCAATGGGAGACCTTCGCTTCGAAATCGCTTTTCATTTGGCCATAATTTGGCTTCTAGTCTTTGTTTGCCTTAGTAGAGGCCTTCGTTCCTTAGGAAAAGTAAGTCCTTGAGAAATATATTTACGGGAAAAAAGTCATTAACGTTTCCTAAAATTAGGTGGTTTTCGTACTGGGTACTTTACCCGTCGCCTTGCTGTTACTTGTTGCCATAAGATTTATGGAACAATGGAGTGATGGCATAAGCGAAATATTTTCAGAAGCTGGTAGATCAATTCTTACAGATTCAGTGGTAACTATTATTATTTGGGTTAATTTTATAGCTCTAATTTAATTTAATGGTAATTTTCAGTCGTGGCTGCTGGCGGCCCGCGAAGTTTTTATTATTTGGGGAATGAATGGGATGGCGATTCTTCACTTGTCAAGTCACAACAAATTGAACGCTAACGTAACTAAAAACTTAACCATTATCGTGGCAGTCGTCCTATCGGTTCTGATCATGGGATCGCTTCTATGTATCAGCGCCATGCAGATAGTCACGGACAGAAACCTAGTTTTTGTGGCTTCCTCTTTCGGTAAGTAGATACCGTAGTCGAAGAACCCTAAAGATCCTAACTCTTATCTCCTCTTCAGAGGATGAAGTCTACGTGAAGACTTTACAACTGAGAAACATGTTAGTTCCGGCGGATAATAATAGGAGTACTTTCAACTTCTTAACCGGTTCGTGTCTGTTAACGCCAACAATCGAAGGACTGAGTGGCTATCAAGTAGTCAGACTCGCGGTAGAAGTCATGCCAGCAGCCTTAGCCTTAGAAGGCGTACGAAGCATATCTTCCTTCTGGTCAATATGTTTCTACGGAATGATGATTCTCTTCGCGCTCGGACAACAGGTCAGATATCTCAACTCTTTATGGTTTTTACTCTTAAAGGGGAATGCAGCTCGAAAACAAGGTATTTCTAATCGATGATGAAGCCCAAATTGATCGACAATGGACCCAAATCCTATCAATTTATCGTTTAAACATACCAAAGCCAAGAGTTAAAAATTTAACACGGATCCACGGGGAGCTTCAAATTGAATATAGCTTTAAAGGGACTATCCGCCATTTTTAAATCCCCTTTAAAGTCGACTTCTTTTCTCGCTTAGCAGACGACATTGACCACAACAAATTGTACAGTCAAAGCTAGGCTGTGTGCGTAAGGGAAGAGCATATTTTAAAGCAGATAGGGCCTTTAATTTGATCCTATTAAATAATCTTCCTTTCAGCACACATCTTTGACTTGCCTGTACAATTTGCTACGTTCAAAGTTGTCTGATAAAGCGAGAAAAGTCGACTTTAAAGGGGCTTTAAAAACACAGACAGTCCCTTTAAAAAGTCTGAGCATTGAGCAAAATCTTGCCCCTCTTAAGCCTAGTTTATTAAAATGATTTATTATCAGAATAAAGTCCGATCTTCCGGACTGGAGAACCGTTAGCGACAAGATATCAGATTCTCCTTAGATACGAGTTAAGCCTACTTTTGGAGTTATTTAATACTTGAGGATTAGGTTCATTTAAACGATAACAAATCAGTTGCCGGGTTGCATTCTCCCTTTAAATGCATCTCAATTCCTAATATTAAATACGTGATCCGTTATTTTAGATAACAACTTGGTTCTGCTTGGTGGAATCTGTCATCGCGCTAAAACCCAAAGTCTTAAAGCCGTGGCAAACCATTATAACCTTTATTACTTGCAATATTGGTTTTCTACTGGGTCTTCCCATGACGACAAACGTAAGATATGGCCTGGACTAGACTAAACTAAATTGAAAAAAATAACTTTTCTCTGGTTTTGCAGATGGGAATCTACGTAGTTTTTTTCTTCGATTTTGCGTTGGGATCCTTGTGGTGGATCGCGTTTCTCTGTTTGATCTCTCTGGTAGCTATTCTATTCATTCGAGGTCACCCTTACGGCACGGATCAATTAGTCACGATCCTGACCCCGGATACTAAGACCAGGCTCTGGTTGCTTCCTCTTTTAACTTTCCTATGGAACGTTGTCCTTCCAGTCTCACTTTTGGTAAGTACTCGATTAATTAATAATCCCCTTTACGATGTTTATTTTACCCTTAATAATTCATAGGTGCTAGCGATAGCGTTTTTAAGATGGACTCCTCTAAGCCTAAATTTAACCATGATTGGACCCGGTGGTTTTCGTTTCTGGCCACGATATATCAAGAGACTAGCCTTCTTCGTTCAAATATTTCCCCTGGCCGTAGCAGCGTCAGTTTGCTCCATGAAAGCCTACCTCTACTTAGCCCCAAAAACTCAACAACCGCTACACGAGGTAACATAATTTAAATAATTCTTAAAGTAAGAATGCAGCCCAACACCAATTGATTTTATAACCCTTCATTATACTTATTAGAGAGGTTAAAATTCTATAGCAAAAAAATGACCAACAAATTTTAAGGTAAAAAACAATTGACTTGGAAAGTAGGCTCCCTTTCTGATCTGAAGAGGTCTTCAAGAACTCTACAAAAGTCTTGAGGAAGTCTTTAAGACCTCTCCAAGACTTCCCCAAGACCTCTTAAGACTAACTTTTTTTCGTAAGGGCTTAACAAGGATCCATGGAGTTTCATATCTAGACATTAAAAGGAGCGAGTTTTTTTTATCCTTTAAATAAGCCTGATGAATAGCACTTTAATCCATGGATCAGGCTTAAGCCTACTTTACAATTAAAAAATAAGGGTTTATATTGAAAAAATAATCTCCCTCATTTTACCTGATATTTCTTAGTTGATTTTAAACACCATTACACAGTACAGAAATATTGTCAGTGAAGTATTCGAGCTTCTGCGAATTTCCCTGATATTTTCCTTGATAATTCCCTGACTTATTGACAAATTTAAATTTCCTGATATTTTGGTGGTTTTCTAGGTTTGTATGAACCCTGGTTGTAAATATGATTTAGTTACGACTAGCAATGTAGAAACCATTTTCCAATCCCCAACAGATTGAAAAACAGTCACTAATTAGATCTAGCCAAAGTAGGAAATAGGACTAATTAAAATCACTTTCTAGGAATGGGTGCGTTGGATTAATTGTTATAAATGTGATTCGGTTGGTACTAGCAATGAAGAAACCATTTTCCAATCCCCAGCCAATTGAAAAACAGTCGCTAATTAGAACTAGCCAAAGTAGGAAATAGGACTAATTAAAATCACTTTCTAGGAATGTGTGCGTTGGATTAATTGTTATTAATGTGATTCGGTTAAGACTAGCCATGAAGAAACCATTTTCCAATCCCCAACCAATTGAAAAACAGTTACTAATTTATCTGAAATTAACTAAAGTCGGAATAAGGCTAATTAAACCCTATTTCTATGAATGGGTGAGTTGGAATAATTGATGTAGGTGGATTCGGTTAAGCCTAGCTGCATAGAGACCATTTTCCAATCCCCAACCAATTGAAAAAGAGTCGCTATTTAATTGGAATTAATAAAAGTAGGAATAAAAATAATTAAAACCTCTTTTTATGAATGTGTTCGTAGGAATAATTGTTGTAGATGTGATTTGGTTAAGACTAGTAATGTAAAAACCATTTTCCAATCACCAATAAATTGAAAAATAGTCGATAACTAACAGAAATTAACCAAAGTAGGAAATAGGACTAGTTAAAACCTCTTTTTTAGGAACGGGCGGGTTAAAATTACTGATGTGATTCGGTTAAGACTAGCAATGTAGAAACCATTTCCCAACCTCTCCAAATTTAAAATTAGACACTGATTGTAATTAAATAAATTAGGAATAAGACTAATTAAAATCCCTCTCCACAAATGAGTGCGTTAGAATAATTAGTTATGCAGGGTTCATACAACATTTTTATGTCCTGTTAATATTTCATTGTTAAAATTATTACCACTTTCTTAGGCAATATTTATAAATGATAAGGGATCATTATAAAAATCACTTTGGCTGCATTCTCCCTTTAATAATGAAGACTGAATCCGCTAATATTGTTTATTGAACTTTCAGCGCATACAATCTTGGTGCTGTCCAATTTTTGCACCAGCTACGGTGTTATCTAGCACCGTTACAACCACAGGAGGTAGTACGGGGCTCAGCCCAACTGGAGTAATTAATAGCGCTTACGAAGAAGACCCGCCTCCCAAATACACACCCCCACCGTCGTATTCTACAGCCACTTCAAAATTAGTAATTAAACAATTGATGGACCATTCAAATTATCGCGAATTGGAAGCCGCGCGAATCGCTTGCGCGACGGTTGGTTTACAATCAAATGCCTTACACGGTGTAGAGTTAGTTTCTTACGATCCTCAACCTGATATTGCCGAAACCAGACAGGTACCCGCACCCGGTATCTTACAGTGAAATTGACATTTTTAAAAACTATCGTGAAAAATTGTGTTTTATTAGATAATACATTTAAAATTGGGGTCAATTATGCCTAAATTTGATTAACAACTTAACCTAAGTTCCTAATGGGTAAAAAGTTTGACTCTGTCCACGAAACAAAGTATATCCAAGCAAAAAAAAAAAAATCAAAATTCATTTAAATTAAAGGGATAATGAAGAATAATATTAAAGAGCATTAAAGTCAGACCCCCTATTATCGGACATATTACGGAAAATTCTTTTTGAACAGAAGACAACCGATAAAGTGTCTTTGAAAAACTGATTAATACGCAATTAGGAATTTCTAATAGTGTGGAAAAAACATGGACCATAAACTTTAGTCCTGAACTAGAGCCTAGGCTTAAGGTAGGAATTGGCTTTTAGGGATAACAAGAATATAATTGGCTGACACGAATAAACTTGAAAATTGGTTTTAAAAATGATGGGAATGCAATTTACACCCCCCTATTAATTTTAAATGATTACAATTTAGGGTAACTGGTTCGGTAAAGCTTTTGCTGCCTTTCCATTGCGTCGAACTTCTCAAAACTAGCCTCATACGTAGTTGGGGTTATAGTCTTAGCAAAAATGTAACTTTTGTGGTTTTATTTCGAAGTAAAAAATAAAAAACAAACTGTCCGATAAAAGGGGGGTCTGATAATACGGCGACTGACCCTAAGATATTCATAAAAATATCAAAACTCTATGGTTTATCGTTAATTTAGTTAATTAACAATGTTGCAATTTGGATAACCGTTAAGCCTATCTCTATTTTCATGGTGATTAAATTGACCATTGCCCATCAGAGTCAACTTGTCTGAAGCTAAAATAACTTAAGTTTAAGATGAGATTTTTGCTAAAATCTCTTAAAATTTTTATTTGCGGTATAAGTTGGGCATAATTGATCTTTATTCGTGGCTTAGCTTTCAGAGAAAGTTAAAGCAAATCTACAAAACTGCAATTTAACACGATACTACCTATTCAAAAATTTAAAATTTTTGCAAAAAATCAAGAACAGTGTTTGTATAATATTGCCAAAAACCGATATAGTCATTTTTAAAACGGTTTTCAAGATTTTTAGAATATATTGAATCTTAGTAGTTCGTGGTTTAAAAAAAAAAACTGCCTAGTTTAGTATTAAGTTCAAAAAACTACGTTAATTAATATAATTAACAATCTATAGGTATTAATTTGTCCCCTTATAAGTGACCAAATACTCTGGTTTAAAAATAAATAAGGCACAGACGCAAAAGACAATTTTTTTATTCCGTAATGAAAAAGTTAACGCACTTTTCTGGAAGAATATTTTAAGAACACTCGTTATTTGTCGTAACCATTTGTTGTAACGTATACAACGTATTTATTAAGCTTCGGAGGAATGTAATTATAATAATCTGAGACGTCGTATCTAATTAGAAAACGTTATACGACCGCTTTTATATTTTAAAACAAAGATGAAATAAAAATTGTCTGAAATCATAAAGTTTAAATACTTTTATTTAAAAATATTTTTTCGTTTGTTGAAGCGAAACTTTTAGTTTTCTGTTAGTTACAGAAACCCACGGATCACGCTATCATAGTTTTAGGTAATGACCATAACTTTAACGTAAGATTTAAATATTCGGACAATGTATTAGGATCTGAAAAGGTTTAAAGTTAGTATTTAAAGGTTTCTAAATTATTTCAAAATGTATTGATTTTGACAGGAATTTAACGAGCTTAAATATTAGAAGGTAGCGCTTCTACTAAATCTAGCAAATGGCCGGGCGGTTGTAACTAAAACTGAGGGTAAAGAAAATCGTTATCTTTTCGTATCGAGGTGGCAGGGATTTTCAACATCTATCCGCTACAAGGAATAAGGAGTCTTTACGCGTTAAGAATTTCTAGACTACAAAAGTCGACATATTTTGCCCGATACCATTCATCAAAAAGCCAATTATTATATCCTTTAAGCTACGAATTAATTAAAAAGCCTGTATGTATAGTAACACGTAAGTAGGAATGATTCTCCGCGACATTAGTTAAGACTGAGAATGCAGGGACCATTTTCCAGCCCAACAATGAAAAACAGTCCCTAATTAATAAAATTAATCAAGGTATGAATTAAATTAAAGGTCAGTCTTTAAGGTAATTAACGTGCAAGTAGGAAGTTAAGATTAAAATTGTAGGAACCATTTTCCAATCCCAAATTGAAAAACAGTTCCTTTTAGAACTAACCAAGGTACGAAATAAACTAATTAAAGGCCTGTAACGTGATTAAAGTGCAAGTAGGAATGACTCTGAGTTAAGATTGAGAATGTAGGAACCATTTTCCAATCCCCAGCAAATTGAAAAACAGTCCCTTATAGAACTAACAAAAGTATGAAATAAACTAATTAAAGGCTTGTAGGGTGATTACGTGCAAGTAGGAATGATTCGGAGTTAAGATTGAGAATATAGGAACCATTTTCCAATCCCCAGCAAATTGAAAAACAGTCCCTTTTAGAACTAACAAAAGTATGAAATAAACAAATTAAAGGCTTGTAGGGTGATTACGTGCAAGTAGGAATGATTCGGAGTTAAGATTGAGAATATAGGAACCATTTTCCAATCCCCAGCAAATTGAAAAACAGTCCCTTTTAGAACTAACAAAAGTATGAAATAAACTAATTAAAGGCTTGTAGGGTGATTACGTGCAAGTAGGAGTGATTCTGAGCTAAGATTAAGCATGTAGGAACCATTTTCCAATCCCCAGCAAATTGAAAAACAGTCCCTTTTAGAACTAACCAAGGAATGAAATAAACTAATTAAAGGCCTGTGAGGTGATTAACATGCAAGTAGGAACGATTCGGAGTTGCGATCAAGAATGTAGGAACCATTTTCCAATCCAAAATTGAAAAACAGTCCCTTTTAGAACTAACCAAGGTATGAATTAAACTAATTAAAGGCCTGTAAGGTGATTAACATGCAAGTAGGAGTGATTCTGAGCTAAGATTAAGAGTTTAGGAACCATTTTCCAATAACAAATTGAAAAACAGTCCCTGGTAATAAATAAAATTAACCAATTAACTAATTAAAGCTATGTCTGTAACGAAATTAACAACGTGCAAGTAGGAATTACTCTTAGCATATGAGTATGGAGAGGATAGATTGAAAAACAAATTTGATTGGCTTGTTGATAATGGTAGAATATTCAAAGGCATGTTTTGGGTATAAAATTAAATTGAGGGATATTTTAACGTAAGGAATCAAACAGTTCATTTGAAGTAATAAACAAATCCCTTTAAGTATGAACTTTAAATGGTGAAGGCAATTTAAAATCACTTCATTTTCCTTTTAAAATTATAAAGAGGAACTGTCAAAATCAAATATTTGGGCAAAATGAACGAATAATAACTAAAAAGCTCACCAAAATCTTCTTGTTTAATCGCATTGAACATATTTTTCTTAAGCAATGATGAGCTTTCTTGCGCGAACAAATTCTGTCCCACATAGCTCGTATCATTCAACAGTTCAACCATATCCTTAACACTGACTTTCTTCTCTTCGTTAGAAATGGCAAAATATTTGACCAATCTATCGCAAACCATCCCGATCCAACCGATATTAGCCACATTTCGTTCTTTCACGGCTTCAATGGCAACTTCCGGATTCTTTTCTAAACTGTTCCTCAACCATTTCATCATATTGGGAAATTCGGTACTCTCGTGTTCAATCATTTTGATAAAGATTTCGCCAAATAATGTCTTATTCACCGTGATTTTTGGAGATACTAAGGCCACAATGTTCAGGGCCAGTTTCACGCATTTTAAAGCGTCATTTCGAAGAGTTTGAGTCACGGCATTGTCATTTTGCGGCTTTAAAATAGTGTTTTCTAAATTCCATACGACATTCGCGAGTTGTTCAATATGAACATTTCGTAACAGTATTACTTCTTTGAAATCGGATTTAAGTACATAGTGTAAAACATCACTTAGGGTCTCTAAATACGTTAGTTGTACTTCGACATCAAGTCTTTGACTACGCGATTTATATTGAATTAGTTTTAAAGTAAATTAACAGAAAATCAAGAAATCATCCATAGATAATGTTATAACTTTGCAAAAGTGATCTAAATTTGCAACGAACAGAACATCTTCAACTTCCTTGCCTTTTCTGATCATTATAGCGACTACCACCTAACCTAACTGTATATTTCTCTTTCATTCGTGACATTTGATACAGGCAATAATCTCGAGAGTGAGATTCTTGGCCAAATTATCTAATTTTCCCAATTCGCTTGCCAAATCATGATTCCCCCCAGAATTCTTGGTCCCCGAAAAAAGTTAAGTCTGATCTGAAGAGGTCTTCAAGAATGCTACAAAAGTCTCGGGGAAGTCTTTAAGACTTCTCCGAGACTTAAAGACATAATGAAAGACTTCCCCAAGACCTCTTAAGACTACATAAGACACCTGAAAAACCTCTCAAGTTTAACTTTTTTTGGTAAGGATCAAATTACCAATTTCCTCAACTACTTGGATCCAAATTATCAAATTTTACGACTTCTTGGAGCTAAATTATAAAATTCCTGATTTATTGGCAAAATTATAAATGTCCTCAACTACTTGGCGTCAAATTTTCAATTGACCAAGCTTCTTTGCGTCAAATTTTCCTGATTTCTTGGCTTAACTTTCAAATATACCATTTTTTGACCAAATATTCAAATTTCCCGACCTTATCAGAGGTATTGAACTAATTTTAGTTAAGGAAATTGAATTTTTCTGAAGTTATTGTCATTTTTTATGGAAGATCCAAGATTTTAAGAGTTTAAATAGTATTTACCCAATAAAACTTAAAATGGACAGCTGAGTAACAATAAAATCCATTGGAAATGAAATGTTAAACGGATGCTTCTTCGAATCCAATTGGCTTATTTCATTTTTATCATTTTGAATATCAGTTTTCGATACTTTTGGTGTTTCTAAACTGGTTAACCAAAGTTGATTCGTAACTTTAACAAAACCAGAGGCGAGAGTAATATCAGGATCCCTGAAATCAGTTTTTTTGTTCGTTTGTTTGAAAGCTCAACTTATTTATAGGACCATTGAAAGGAAATTGAAATTATTTTTACCGTAAAAATAACTTCAATATTCTTTATGAAGCGCTATAAAAAAATTCTCGCTTACTTTTCAAGTACCGAAATGATCCACGCCAGAATATTATGATCCCTGTACAAGGAAAATGCTGAGGCTCGATTTCGAACCACTATTCTTAGCAACTCCACAACCCAAATCTAAAATTTATACGACGCATTAGGGCACGTATACCCTTTATAACGATAATGAGATGATTTTCCCTAGACGGAAGTCTATGGCCTCGCGTTAACACCATCACAATCACCCAGCGCGAGTGCAAGAGCAAGTAAAATATAATTGCCCGTTTCAAAGCAGAACACCGTACAATATAACATAAATACACATTGATACCAGTAAAATTTGATGGGGAAATCAGTGCAATGGGAACTAAATGATACTATGCAAAACCAAAACTGGCCAAAAACCATTAAATGTATAATAGGCATCATCGCAAGCAAGGTTAAGTTTTCAAAAAGTGTAAACAACGTATCTACTAGCAGGAAAGTGTAATGAAACAAAAAAACACTTTGACCATATCGATGAAGCAAATTCAACAATGATTATAGAAAATCTACAACCAAATATACCAGCAAAAAATCTTAACGAAACCCCGCAAAAGACCACCATTCAACAATGATGATACGTGAAACTGCTAAGCAGTTAATATTATGATATTTAAATGAAGAATTTCTTACCTCCTAAGCATAGACATACCTTAGTAGTTAACGATGATATAGAAGATCCGGCGTAAGTTAAAACTGTGTTGAACACAAAAGCTTTTTGACACAAATGGAAGTCCAAATTTGTCTTGAATCCCTCTTTGATGACGGTAATTATCCATCGTCTATGTTCTTCATGTTGCGAGTCTTTGCCGTAAAACATTCTATAGAAATTAGGAACGCAATCTAGTTCCAGGGTTCGATTCTTGAGAAGATATTCGTAGGTGAGTTGATACATAGCATCGTCTAAAAGAAGAAAAAAAAAACATAATAGGGTTATAAGCTAAATAGAATAAACCAATTGACTAAGCGTCATTTGGAAACATCCATTTAGGCATACCTAAACATCGTCAGACTAGATCGATATTAATGTTGACTTGGTTAATTAATTTTATTAATTTCCACAAAAAGAAACCATAAAATAATTAAGCTAATAGGGGGTTTCTCTCCTCCAAGATGTAACATCTTTGCTGCCTGGGCATTTTCATATGGGGAAAAGTTTTAACAACTGGTTTTAATTTTAAAAACTGTATATCAAAGTTTAACGTTTTTAATTCTTCGAATTAATAATAAAACTACCGTTTATGAATAAAATTATCAATTAGTTTATCGTTATTATACAAAAACATTGAAAATCTAAAAACAGCCTACTACTTTTAATAGTTAGGCTTAGCTAGCTTTTCAATGTTTTTGTAATAAAACGATAAACTTATTATAATTGTACTTCAAAACATTAGTTTTAGTACTAATTAAAGAATTAAACACATTATTAAACTTCTAAACATAGTTTCTACAATTAAAACTTATAATATTAAACTTTTCCATGAGAAACTGACAAGGCGACAA
This sequence comes from Odiellus spinosus, assembly GCA_963920705.1. Lineage (NCBI taxonomy): Eukaryota > Metazoa > Arthropoda > Arachnida > Opiliones > Phalangiidae > Odiellus > Odiellus spinosus. The sequence continues at coordinate 14,522,722 of OY987238.1, forward strand.
CATGACTAAACAACGCAGAAGCTAGATGATGAAGCAGTTTTGAAAAATTTAGATAGATTTCCTAGAGGTTCGACTAAGCATAAGCTAGATGATGAGGCAGTTTTGAAGAATTTAGATAGATTTCCTAGAGGTTCGACTAAGCATAAGCTAGATGATGAGGCAGTTTTGAAGAATTTAGATAGATTTCCTAGAGGTTCGACTAAGCATAAGCTAGATGATGAGGCAGTTTTGAAGGATATTTAGATAAATTTCCTAGAGGTTCAACGGTGCCATTAAGCAAGAGCTAGATGACTAAGCAATTTTATGGTTTTTATATTATTAATTTTTTTTCTTTTTATCAATTAAATCTGTTTTTTTTTAATTAAAATTTTAAGAAAATATAAGAATAAATATTTTGACTTAAATTATTCCACAAAAATCACGAATACTATGTATTTTTAAGAAAATTATATTTTGGCACATAATTTGAAATCTATAATGTGGCACAGTGCCATCTTTACGAAATATTGTTAATTTTATTGTTTTTTTCGGAAGATAATTATTTTAATGTATTAGTTGCATTCCGCAAGGAACCGCCATGTTTCTAAAGGGTGAACTTTGTAAAACAACCAATAAACCTGAATGGAAAGTATGAAGGGGCGAAAAGGTTGGAAACTTTTGCTCGCTTCCCACCCGCCAAAAGGTGGCATAAGACTTAAATATGGGAAACAGGGTCTATGGCTCCCAAATGAATTTCCAGGGCATCAAAGAATGTTTGTAATGGGATAAAAAATTGAGGATATATGTAAGAGAAAGTACATGCGTTTCCGTAGGAGTAAATGCATGGTTTTCACTAAGGGGCTAGAGAAAATTCCACCCCTCGTCCTCCGCTTATATTACAAAGGTACTGGCAACACTGGGGGATCCACAATATACTCCTTTAAGATCAATGGCTCCCAAAAAAATGTTTTTAAAGAGAATCGAGTACCACCAAGCCATCTGGTTACGAAAAAGCTTGGAAGTAAGGTTGCTTACACAACTAGTCCAACAGATCAGTGACCCCTGGTGGCTTGAATAAGTAAACTACTCAAATGAGTAATCCCCCTCAATATTTTTATACATTTTAAGGAACTAGTCCCTGGGACCAGCAGTTTTATAAAACTTGTCCAGTCAATTAAATAAACTGGTTCCAAACCTGGTTATGAAAAAACCCACATATAAAAATAAAAAAAAATGAACTCACATGGTTTTCCAAGAATTGCGCAAGCCCTGACATAAAAATTTGCAGTTATGCTGGGTAATTTCTTGTTTTTCAGCTTGATGGAATAAACCAAATGCTCTAGAAGAGTCTTGTACACTGTTTTGTCCTTGTAGGCGTAGGCACTCTCCAAATGACTATAGAATTTCGCCAGAATGGAGTACGAGACCTTCCTCATTTCGTCCGAAGTGGAAGATAGCCCGGACAAGCACAATACCAGACAGTTTGCGTGAATGAATCGAGAGCAGTTGACTACATTTCCTGGTTCCATCAAATTTGATAGAAGAGGAAGAATAAATCTCGGATCGTACATTCTTCTGGCAAAACTTTTCCATTCTGGATTCTCAGTACAAGACATTATCCATTCAGAGTGCCCCTTGGAATTGAACTTAACAGGCTAACCATGAGAGAGAGTGAGAGAGAAAAAAAATCTAGCATCAAGCAATGCGGGGCTACCAGCCTTTACCAATAAATTAGTTAAGGATAAGAATTAATAGAAATTATAGAATCATCTCGAAATTAAGGGGGGATTAATGTGACAATCTCATTAAGCCTACTTTCCAAATTAGTTAATGTTGAATAGTTAGCTTATTTTACATGACCCTGTTCATGAGACTGCGCGCGCTAAATTAGCTGTCCCCTTCTCTCTCTGTAGCATTGCTGGCGAGATAGAAGGGAGGGCGCCATCTAGCGCGATACATTAGTACTAAAATGTTACATTTAAAATTAGATTTCTAGCTTGATATTTGTTTATAAATTCATTTCCTAGTGAATTAGGCCTATTTTAACGATAAAAAATTGATTGAAATTATAGAATCATCTTGAAATTATGGGGGCCTAATATAACAATGTTAAAAACAACATAATTTTTACTTACAGATAGTTCTAGTTCCAATGGAAAGTGAAGCGTGGTATGCATTACAACATCACGACGAAGTATATTTAAAATATCATCCAACTTGGGTTCAATTATCTTATTGGGTTTATCAGTCAACTGCGAGTAATGATCAGACGCCGCTTTCCCCCAAAAGTAAGGACTGTATTTCGCCATGGATATATTGTGCGTTTCGTATAGTTTCATTAGACACAACATTTTCTGATCTAAACATCAACAGACAACATTTGCGGATAAATTTCAAGGATAAGCTACGAATTCAAAGCGTAACTTACCAACTGTCCTCAAAGTTCCTCTATAACATTCCAAATATAGTTGAAAATGACTGGAGTCGTAGATTGAAGTGTCATTCATTACGAGAAATAGTATGATGTCCAATATAAGGGCTATTTAAATAAAGATTTGGATAAAACAAAATCAAATACCAATTCGAGTACTCGATCGATTCAAACGAGTACTCACTCAGCTTAAAAAAATGATAAACTTACATTTCAAATCAATGATATGATTCAGATTTTGTCCCTCTTTCTGTTCTTCGCGTAAAATGGCGAGAGAATTTGAATTTGTGATAAACATTTGAAAAACCTCGTAAGAGGTTGGGTTTGAAGTATTCGCCTTTTCCTCGGTATTAAACGCGTAAAGCTTCTTACACACGCAAAGTATCAATTCCAGATTCGAGATAAGGGTGTCAATCTCTCTAAAAAGTTAAAAGTTAACAATAAAGGCCTCTAAATTTGGCGGTAAACTATTGATACATACATTGAACCTGTTTCCATCATCTCAAGAGAGTGATTCAAGAAGTTTGACCAAGATTTTATAGTAGCTATCGAGGACTGCATCGAAGTGTCTGATAATTCCTACTCAAATATTTACGAGATTTAGATTGAACAAACTATTTTTGAATGAATAGTTTTACCTGAAAACAAGTTTTAGCTTCGTTGAAAAATAGTTTAAGATCGTAGTTATTCATTTTCTTTTCTTTGACGACGATATACAACCAGGAGAAAACGACTTTGATAAGCATTTCCTCAATTTCAGTATCCGATGATTGTTGATCATTGATCAAGCATTTGAAGACTTGAATGCTCATGGAACATTTAATAAATGATGGTGCGTCATTGTCGCGGTTGTCGTAAATGTTTTGAGCTAGTTTCATCAAGCTTTTCAAAGCTAACAAAACAAAATTTAATTTAATTTTTTTTTTTCAGTTTATGAAAACCTCTCCAAACTTACGAAGTATATTATTTTTCGACATTGTTCGCAATATGGGAAGAATATTGTGGTTAACCCATAATTTTTCGTGATCTACATGATTGTTTAAAACAACGGTATTGATGGTTAACAAGAATATTTTGCTGATATGACTTAAAGCCTTTGTGGAATCGTGATATCCGTTGTAGAGAATGTTGGCCAACTGCACGATAAATGGCAATGGCCATAACATTAAAGTTCCAGAATTATCTTCGAGCCAATGGCATAAAGCAGTGTGATGGGCGGGTATGTGTTGCGTTAAAAATAACACAATTTTTATGGATATAATTTTAGGATTGGACATCATTAGCAAGAATGAATCTAGTAAAAATTAAATATAAATAACTTCCTCAAGCAGACTGATTTCTTAAACTACAAACGAACAAAGAACGTGTTCTTAAAGGGACCAGGGAACCTGGGTACGAGAATTTCGAGTTAAATTAGAAAATAATGTAAGAAAAAGTAACATATATTTGGAGTTTGGTTTTAAATGACGTAGTCTAACTAAACTACGAAATATTAGACATTTAGAAAGCGGGTTTCCTAGTCCCTATAATTTTATCTATAATGTGTTCTTCGTTCTCAAATTCTTAAAAACATACCCGTATCAACTGCGCAACAGTATCGTGGTTGGGCCTCCAAAAGTTGCAGGATAAGAACAGCGAGATTTTGCGTATACTTGTATTCAATATCGGCTTTTAGAAGAATGTTGAAAATATTGTTCACCCCTTCGAAACTCAATTCCTGGCTTTTACTTTCCGTAACGCGTAAAAAATTCATAAGCAAAGCGCAAATTACTTTAATACCGCGATGATCTTTGACTTTGGACCATTGACTTAGCAAATTTATCGCGATAACAAGTTCATTAGGGTTAAAATAATCTGATAACGCGACTACCGCAACGTGAAAGTTTTTGAAAGTTTCTGAATCATCATTTTCAATTTCAAGCGAGTTACGAGACAGGAGCGCGATAAACGAGAGACACTTTGATTTGTACATCGATATAACACTATCGCGTAATTTCCCGACTGCGAGTTTCAAATGATTGGCTAGGAACTTCGTAACTAATTTTACTGCACGGTTTATTTCTTTACTAACGATGGAATTTTCACGATCAACGATCATAAACATCTTTAATAGAGTTGGATGTCCAAATATTTTGTCATGCACTTGCGATAAGCTGACAATATTTGGGTGCGAATCTTTTTTAACATCAATCGCACGTAGCAGTTCATCGAGAAAATTCAGGAGCCATTGTATTCCGATACAATCGCTTCCGTAAGCCTAAGAGAAACATATTCGATCGTTTTAGGGGGAGTAATCTAGGATTGAGTATATAATTACTTACCAGAACTCCGTCTAATTCCGTTTGCAAGTACAAAAGGACTTGGTTTACTAACGATATAGATTTTTTCAGTTTAAAATCACAGTTCAAAAATTGATCAGAAACATCGAGAAACGATTTTCTCTCGCATCGTAAAACTTTAAAAGCAACTCGTAAATTTTCTTTCGCTAATGTCGTTGACTCTGGGAGTTGATAATTTTTAGTCACCTTCTAAAATAAAACAATCCCTTATAAAATTCTTGAAGTTAAAGGGATAATGAAGCCAAGGTTACGAGTAATGGGTTAGGGTTAACGAATTAGCAGCGTTAAAGTTTCTAGTTAAGTTCCGACTCAAGATGGCTAAGCCTAACTCCATTTTCATAGGGATAAAAAGATTTGACTGTCTTTAATGACCATCCGAGCGTAATCTATCAATTTAGGCTTAGCTAAATCATCATCTTTGGTGAGTTTTAATCCGTATCAAGAATAACTTATTACCCTCATCTTAATTTTACATTTAAGGATCTTACCTTAAAGATTTTGGACTCCGGTAACCAGAATGAAACGTATTCTTTTATACTTTCGCTAAGATAGCTTTCGTATTTCATTACGAATGAACAGAGTGATTTTGGTTCTACTGACTGATGAAGAATTTCTTCTAAAACATCTTCGAGGTAGTTAATGGCGGCTGAAATTAGTTTAAGTTAAGCGTAAATGACGATTTACCATTTAAATAAACCTTTTAATACAAAGTTCTACCTGGTAATGCTTTGGTTTCTTTCAGTAAATCCAACGCGGCGGGAACTAACGGGCTGAATATCAGTCTATTTTCTACAAAATTATCAGTAATAATAGGATTCTCGGAGTGGGTTTGTAGGGCGACGCATTTATCGACGTAAATGCTAGGATTAGTAAGGAGCTTTAACGTCGCTTTCCATAAAAACTCGAGAGCCACGGGAATTATTTTAGATTTTTGGTTCTTTAGAACCGTAATCCAGACTTTAAGTTCATTGAGTGAATCGAGAATAACCTCATTATCTCCTAAAAACTGTAGAAAATGAAAATTATTGATACGAGTAATTGTTTAACGAAGCTGGACAAGAATTAAAAACTCTCCATGGATCCTAAATAAGCCGAGTAAATTATTTTTCTAGTGAATTAGGCTTATTTTAACGATATGAATTGGTAGAAAATAACAATTTGTCCAGCTTCATTCTCCCTTTAAAGTTTAAAAACTTACATATTTGACAAGTTGTAGCAGTTGGGTTTCAAATTTACAATCGTCAGTGTTGTGTTTAACGAGGTTCTTTAGTAACAGATACACAATATTGCTTTCCTTGGGATTTTCCTGACGCGGCAAAAATATATAAATTAAGTTTAAATTGAATCATAAGTTGATTAATATAGGGATACCAAGATTCTTGATACAATTCCTAAACTTCTGGCCAATTTTTTAAATTCTCTGAATTTTCCCTCAACTTTTGGCCAATTTTTATAAATTACCCGACTTATCCTGACCTTTTGACTAAACTTTCATATTCACGGACTTTTCTAGGTTTTCCCTGACACTTGGAAACCCCATATTCAAAACTCTCGTCAAGAGACGCTTACCAGGAGACTAGAATCCACTTCAACTCTGTTCACTAACAGTTTCAAGGTGGAAATTTTAATTTCCAAAACGCTTTCAATTTGCGGTTTATCATCTTGACTTTTTAAAACCGCTAAAAGAGCGGCTTCTGGTATTATATTCAGATCAGTTCCGTTGGGGAAAATTTCGCTTATTAGGGCCAAAACTTTCACGGAATTCATGATCCAATCTAACGTATTCTTCAACTCTATAAAAAACAAAATTAAATTTCAATTTTTCAATGAAATTATTAAATAAATTTAGTAAAGTTTATACCATTTTTATCTTGCGGTTCTTTCGCGTTAAGTATGTCTGGGAAGATTACGACTGGAGAGGGTAAAACCTGATGATATAACGTAAAAGAATCATTAAACAATTTCGTTGAAAGTTAAAAATTATTTGAAACTTACATTAAGTACAGAGGATGTTAAAACTTCAACCAGATTTTTTGAATTTATTACAACAGTAACTTCAGATTCTAATTGAGCAACAATTTCCTTGAGTTTTGATAGGACTAACATCAAATACTTGAGAATAGTGATTCTAACTTGTAAGGAATCGATCTAAATCAATAAGATATCGTTAATTTACTACCCTAAAATCAATTTCTAAACAATGAAGGAAAGGGATACCGAATACTAGGAACTATTTTTAATAGAATACCAGCGTTAAAATTGTTTAAAGAGGGAATGCGGCGCAACGAAAGTAGATTTTCTTCCATACATTCCTTATTGTTTAAACAGGGCCAATCCATTTCAAAAAATTTGAAATATTAAACTTGAAACCATTGTTTTAACTTAATTGGGATGTAGGCTTAACAAGGAACCATGGAGTTTGGTATCACAATTCAAACTAGGTTTAAGAGGGGGTCTTTCATTCTCTAAGAAAAATTCCACATGAATCCTTGTTAAGCCTATTTATTTCGAGTTAGATAAAAATAGATTTTTTTTTAGTAGATTAGGCCTATTAAAATGATAATAAATCTACCGCATTCTCCCTTTAAAAAACATTACTTCATTATCCCTTTAAACTTTAAAGCCAATCCCCCAAAAATCTTTCAAATTTTTCTTACCTTCAAAGCATTTTCAAGGTCTCCTTTGGAAAACATCGAAAATCCTAGGTGCAAAAGTATATTCTTCCCCAAATACTTGTCAAACTGTCCATTTGCGCTATTGGCTATCGTATCTCGTAGATCAAAACAAGACGCGACATTGGTTAGAAGTTCCATAGCCGAAAACCAAACGGGAGAGTCTCTCGGTTCGAAGGAATGTTTAACGTTCGGATAGAAATAAGAAATTTGCTCGGGACAAGCCGAGAGGACTGACGCGACAAACTGAGATTTGTACGAAGTTTCAAATGGATTTTTTAGTGACTTTAAAAGTTCGGTAACCATATGGTTGGGATTACTGTAAAAATTAGTTTAAAAGTTGAAGACGGAGTTAATGCGACCAGCTATGAAACCTGGCTTCGAGAATTTCAAAACAAAAGCTGAATTTGATTGATTTTAAGCTAAGCCTAATTTAGGCCTAATTCTGTTTGGAAGACAGGTTTCCTAGCTTAATTACAATTTAAGCAAACTAACTCGTTCTTTAGACCAGATTTGTTCGATATTCTTTTAAAAATTATTCCATTTTTATGAGATGATAAAAGTTCAGTAAGAAATTCTTGAACAGCCGAATGAACGATCGCAATTTCCTCTTGGCTCGATACCTGAACAAGTTTAATTTTAAAGGGGGTAACAAATACCCGGTTAAAAGAAATCTAGTCTACTTACCAAAGTTTCCGTTCCTTTACTCTCATTCTTGGAATATTTCGCCTTTTTGGAGTATTTCTTGGGTCCACTCCATTCAAATAGGTCGATAACGAGTTTCAAACACTGGCCAAAAAATATCTGAACCTTAGCCGTTTTTAAGATCCCTGGGTTTCGAACTATCTGTAAAATAATAAAAACATCTTTTTAAATATATAAAAAAAGTTAAAACGTACGATTCTCACCTTCTCGAGAAGAGTTTTGAGGAAAAGCTCAATGAGAGAGGCTTTGTCATCTTTCAATCCGGGGAATGGACATATTAATAAATCTAACGGATAAAATCATAAATTTATTAGGCTTAACGTATTTACTTAGCTGTTTTAATTTGGTTAGGCTTAACAGGTTTTAACTTAGCATTTATTATTTATTTTAAAATTAAATAGGAAAAAATATTCACCTCTCTTCTCGCAGAGTTGACGAATAACAGTGGCATCGCCAAACATAAGAAATGAAAGAATGAAATGAATTATACACGTTCTAACGTCCTGGGAATCCTGAGATTGAAAAAACAAAAAGATGAGATTTTAATTTGGGTACAGAATTAAAAATATAACGCAAAACAAATTTACTTACCCTGGCATCCCTGTTTTTTAAATGCTTCATGATTAAGGCATTAGGTATATTAAACGAACCAATAACTTCATTGGGGCTGACTGTCACCATGGCAATGAGAAGCTTGAATACTGGTTTGATGTGTGAACTTTTGACCGCGTTGTATAGAGATTTCTTCAATAACTCAGAATGTGATAGTAAAATTCGCTTTACGATAAACATTGATGGGTTTTTCTCATCACTCGGATGATGTAGAGATAAATGAAGCAAAACCAACTCCATAAGATGGAATAGTAAAGCTTTCTGCAAGAGATCAACGTAGAGACAAAATTTAGGTAAAATTTGATCAGGTTCGGCCATTAAAAAGGTGTTTTCTCACCTGGGCATCGGTTGGCTTTCCTCCGCTAATGTGATCCACATAGTCTAAGATATCTAACCCAAGGTTTGAAGAAGCGATTAAATCTCTCATTATTTCTATATCAGATCCATTTTCTTTGGCAATTGCAACTTCTTTGAGTAATGACTGAATCACTATAGAAATCATTTCGGTTATATCACCAAACTCATTCTAGAAATTTTAATTAAAACCTTACTAGAAAGAACGTTTGTAGATTTCATCTTCATTGCGACCATAAGGTTCTTATTCCTTAACTTGAAATCTTTCGAATCTGTAAGGTCATTTGAGACATCTGGCTCATCGTCACTTAACTCTTCTTCAAGTTTCGATGTATTTCTTCTTTTAATAGGAAGGGGTGAATTTTCGCAACTGGTACTAGAACTAATAACCTCCGGTGCTTTTGATATTTTCCTTTTCGACTTTTTTCTCGGCTTTTCGTTGTTATTCCCAGAACTAACATGCTCAGTAACAGTTTCCATACTTTTTTCAGAGACTTTCTGATGAGTTGGGTTTTCCATGTCTGAATTTAGTTCTGGCGAGTCATTTTCAACACTAGAACTATCTCTTTTTGACTTCCGTACTTGAATACTTTGATCTTTCTTTTTGGAAGTCATGTTCAAAACTTCAAATGGCAATAATGAAAATTAATAAAATTAGGCCTTGGTTGGCATAAGCGAAGTATAATGATCCCCACGCACGTGTTCAATCTTGCATCCTTGCCACACGAAGAGAAAACTATTTCAAGCAGACGATGCTCCGAACGCGAATTCGATATGGGGCTGTACATCAGTGAATATTTTTTAGTAGTCTGTTAAAAGTGGACACATTTTCTTTGTCTCGATGGTGACGTCATGGAAGCCCCACCCACGCCCTCCAACTTCCGAACAAGTCTGCATCTATTCATTGCATGATTCAGTTCGAAGTAGTCTTGTTAATTGTTATTCCAATAGATTTGAAAGTTAATTATTAAATTCTTCAATTGAGAAATCGATAAATTTGTTAGTTTCTTCAAATTCTAGGGCTAGATTTGGTAAGTTTGAATTTAACTCCTTAAATTTTAATTTTAATTCGTTTATTTTTGCCAAAAAATACTACTTTTCACCAAGGCTTGATTATTATTTTATTTTTTGACTACAAATTAGGGCGGTTGACTTATCAAACCATTATTAAATGTTATCTATTTAGAACAGTACCTTAATTATGGGGTTAATGTGAAATCAGAAGTGTATAGATTTTATGGAAAGTAGGCCAGGCCACAAAAAAAAGTTTAATCCCTTGATTAAGGGTTAATTCTTAACTATTTCTAATTTGTTTGGAACCTTACATTTACAAAGATATTGGTACACTTTAATCTTCCTTAGTTTAGAATAATTGTATCAGCATGGCAGATGACAAAAATACGATAGCCGTTTCGCCCGATGATGATCATGAGGAGCAGGAGGGAGTATATAAACCACCCCCTGAAAAATCACTAAAAGAAATAATTGCTGCGGACCAAGAAGATGAATCACTTAAAAAATATAAAGAGGCATTACTTGGCGACGCCACGAAGGAAGCATTCATTGTCGAACCAAATAACCCTAACAGGGTCATTGTTAAAAATCTTGCGTTGATGGTTGAAGGAAGGCCTGATGTTACTTTAGATTTGACAGGTATGTTTACTTACATAGATTACTCGACCTTAGGCCTAAGTTTGCTCATAATTCTCAAAAATATATCATTTCAGGCGACTTGGAAGTTCTTAAAAAAAAGTCTTTCGTTATTAAAGAAGGTATTCAATACAAAATTAGAATAGATTTCTTCGTTCAAAGAGAAATAGTTACCGGGCTCAAGTATGTTCAAAAGATAAGTCGTCACGGTATTCAAGGTAAGTCATCAATAACCGTATTCTTTTTATCTTGTCATTAATTTTCATGAAATTTAAGTTGAGAAAATGGCCCAAATGGTGGGAAGTTACGCTCCAAAATCGGAAATCCAGTCATACACTACGCCTATGGAAGAAATGCCTGCGGGAATATTGGCTCGAGGAGCTTACAACGTTAAATCCCTCTTTACTGACGATGATAAGAACGAACATCTAAAATGGGAGTGGACGTTTGAACTGAAAAAAGACTGGGAATGAATGAGGAGGTGAGTTTCCAATTAAAACCATCATCATTTGCCAAAACTGACTATTGTGGCTGTCAAAAACGCAATCAAATAAGTTTAAAAGCTCTCCTTCGAAGTAAAAAAATAAAAAAATAAATTCAATATCACGCGATTAAAGCTTAAGATTGATAAATATATCTAATTTAATTGTTAATTGAATTTCTCTCTAAAAGCTCAAAAATAATTATAACAATAAAGTTAAAACTTTAAAATTAAACTTGAAATTTTGCCATTTCTTTTTCCTAGTTAGAAATAAGAAAAGTATCCCGCTTAAAATGCTTGATTTAAGCTTAAAGTTAAAAATATGAAACTGAATTTTGGGAGAAAAACTTAATTTTTGTTTAATAATAAGTTTTCAAACAAATTTCACGATCATCAAAGTTTAATTAAGCCAATTGGTGCCTTAAACTAAGCCATTGATGAAAATTTAAAACTGTATCACGAAACAAATACGCGCGCAATAAGCTTTAAAATAAATAATTCCAACTTAAGATTAAACGAGAATTATTGGTAATCAATGATTGTCTCCTACTTAAAATAAACTTAATGGTAAAATGGTAATAAAAGCGATTGTTTAAAAAAAAAACTACCACAGTTGTACAGTATTTGAATTTTCTTTTGTATATTTTTTAAATTTTGTAGTAAAATTTGCATAATGTCGGTTTATTTTCCAAAAAAAAGTAATAGAAGATGGTTAACGCGTTGACATTAATCTTAATAGAGAGAGAAACAACCAAAATTCATTCGTAGGAATTGTTTAAAGGCCCTATCTGCTCTGAAATTGGTCGGTTCTCATTCCCTATTGATATTAGTGTAAGTGTTGATCGGCCAAGGCTTAAGTATTGGCCAAGGCTTAGTGCTGGGCATTTCGCGAGTGACTTTGTACAGCCAAGCCTGATCATACCCAAGAAGCTATCCGACTTGCCTGTGCAAAAATCATTCTCGACTTGTTCACAATTTATTATCAGGGATCTTTAATTTGGTTCAAAAATTAAGTTAATGTCTTCTTAATTAAAATCTCTTACTGTCATGTTTATCGTAACTTTCTTAAGACTGGCTAAAAAGATCAAATTTAAATAAAAAGTTCTTAAATGATGTAATTACTGATTAGCGAGAATGTTTTTAAAGTGTTTAAGCTTTGTGGTTTGTAAACCATACGTTATTACGGGACATATTCAACTAACTTTGCAATATCGGAACCCATTTGTATGTTTTTCCCATAGTATTTCTTATAGTTTTCCCGCTTTAGCAAAAGCCAGCCATATTTGCATAAAAAAAAGGCTTAAAAATATCAAAAGATGAATTAGCGCCTTAAATCCCTTCTGAATAGTCAAAAAATGGCCCTTAAAATAAACCTCAAAGCTGTTGTGTCTGAAATTTAACGGGGAAACTAAGATATGTACGCATCAAAAAAGATTTTGAATAAAAATGTTAAGAATCATTATATTAAATTGTTTTTGTCCATTAGAGAATAAAATTTTCCTTAACCCTTTGTAAGTATGATGAGCTTTCTTCTAGCTTAAAGTTTAAACTATGGACTACACTAGACACATTGAACCACCACCTAATAAAACTTTTTGCTGGATATGACCAACTGGGGCTGTCATTATATCCCAACCAATGGGGATAAAGGTGACTTTCGTGACGTTTCTCACCTTTTCTAGCTTAACGCCATGTAGAAAATTTTTCCTCTCGTGAAAAGAGGGAGGGGGGAGGACACGCCCATCTGCACGCACTCACTGACCTAGGAATATAATACTCCTACCTCCACCACCATCCTCCTAGCACTCACCATGACTGAAACGGGTCACGAACTGCCAACTGGTGAGTTTCACCAAGAACCCATTAAAGGTAGGGTGAAATTCTGTCATATACCAACAAATTATGTTGATACGAGGTTTTAACTATATTATAAAGAGATCTCTGGACAATGTGTTAAACCCTGTTCCCCCAGTGTTGCCAACAACTTGCGAGCGCAATCTGAAGCAGAGAGAAAGGCTAAGAGCTCTGTTTTGAACTGCATTCACAAGCTCCTGGCAACCCTGCAATGAAAGAAAACGTGGGTAAGAGGGGTGGAATTTTCTTTTGCCCCTTTCATCCGCAGTTTGCCGCTAGTTAAAGGGTGGTTTATCTTTACTTCTGATGCAAATAAATGTTCAAAATTATTTTACACTTGTTTTTAATTACCTGTAGTATTGATTCAGTAGTATTTGTTTCTTTTTTTTTTATTTATTACCATGACAATTTGAAATCAAACGGGTAAAAAAAGTTACCCGTTGACGTACTTTAATTTCACCAACTGTGGTTGGTTGATTTTGCTTTTTTTAGCAGACCGATCAAGGAAGAGCTCACGTAAAAAATAATTATAACCTATACATTCATTTACGTATTATTTCGACCCAGTTTTAATCTTTTTTTTTTTTTCTTAAATCCCATTTCTCGAAGGAGAAAAGTGGTGTTTTTTTCCCTTTACTTTTAAGAAAACAAACTTACTTTGTTAATATCGAAGGAGCTTTTTCAAAAATTAGACACCATGCAGAAAATACTGACGGGGAACAAAAAAAAAAAAAAAAAAATTTGTTACAGTTTGACAGACTCGTCACGGTCCTAGGACTTCCGCAAAAAACGTTGAGCAAAAATGTTTCTTTCACGCACATTCTCACACACCAATCACTATTCGTATTCTAATACTTGTCTGTGATAAAACAGCAAATACCTGAAAGAATTTGAAAGTTGAAAGTACTTGCTCGGTTGGTTGATTACCAATTCAATAAGCTTGGTTCTAATAATAGGTTAGTTACCAATAACGAGTACTCGAATTGGTAAATGATAAGCCTTTTTCTTATAATAGGTGAATTACCAATAACGAGTACTCGAATTGGTAAATGATAAGCCTTTTTCTTATAATAGGTGAATTACCAATAACGAGTACTCGAATTGGTAAATGATAAGCCTTTTTTCTTATAATAGGTTAATTACCAATAACGAGTACTCGAATTGGTATTCAACATTCCTTTTATAACTACCAATAATGAGTACTCGAATCAGTATTTGATACACCCCATTCTTCTAATTGGTTGATCAACTGATATAGAGTACTCGAATAAGAATTCAATAAGCTTTGTTCTTATAAATGGTTGATAACTAATACAGAGTACTCGAATCAGTAATAGATAAGCACTGTTCTAATCATTACTCTCCAGTAATTGGCCCTTAATCAAATAATTGCTAGAATTGCGAGTAATTCTAGCAAGTACTCATTAGGCCTAATACAACGGAGTATCCAATCAGTACTAAACCAATGCCCAATTACTTGGTAATCAATTTCAATACTCATATAGGTAACGAATAATGGAATTATCATTTGAAATCTATAAAATAGATGATCATACCCTTCGCTATCCAGTACATCCTGCACACTGGCTCTGGTTATAAGATGATCGTCACACTTGAACCATTGATCTCTGTGCTGCCTGATGTAGGCCGTGTAGTGTCCAGTTTCTATGGTTCCACTATGATTTACCACCGCAAACAAGCAATATCTAACGCACCAATTACCAATGAAATACGATTAATCGCTCATTTCCTCAGAATCATTTCTTTTTTCGTACTTGTTATCGTTGGCACTGCAGAGACCATTGACGTAGCCAGCGTCAGTCAGGCCTCTGACACCTCCGCAACTAGGGGTAGGAACGCTCTTGACGGCGCAACAACTTTTACTGCGACAAGAAGAAGTGAATGGAGTCATGTCCAAACACTGAGGAAATGAAATGAATGTCGAGATTTTTTTGTGGAAGCGAGTGGAATGCTCGAAACGCTACAAATTATTTTAAAAAGTTAGACAGTCGGAATATAAGTGATTTATAGTAGAACCAAAAATTACTCGATTCAACCGAGTACTCGTTTTCAGCAGAGAGAATTGAACTGACAACTCTTAATCAGTAATTAATCGAGTTACTTGATTCAAGCAAGTACTCGCTCATTCTTAATTTAAATTTATACTTACTTTAAGGTGAAAGCTAGCGACTACGGGTAGTTTCTTCATTGTAAGTTGTTTCGTAGACTCTTGATAACTCTGACAACTACTACACTTTATTTTCGCAGAGCTGCCCAAATGTTCAGGCCTTGTAAACCTACATTAAAAATTTCCACTTTTAATTTCAAAATACGCAGATTTTTCCCAAGATCAATAGACTACCTTTCTAGGCAGTCAATTAACGAGGTAGGCTCGGACTCATCTGGTTCAGTTCCACTTGGTGTTCCTAAAATACGCGATACTTTTACAAACACAAGAATCATTAGGCGCCATCTATGATGAAACCTTCGGGTGGTCGCAATATTAAATTTGGTAAAAACATTGTGGTACAGTAAAACCTGGTTATAACAAAATTTATGGGAAGGAAAGAATCAGTTTCGTTATATCCAAATTTTGTTGTAGTTTGTAAGCCTTGACTTTTTAATTTCAGGCGACAGAGTGATAGGTAAAGGTCACTGGTTTTTTTGGCGGGAATTTTGAAAATTTTGTTATAAGTGATTATCAAAGCGGTTTTATAGTATCCCTTTAATAAATAATAGTTCCCTTACCTGAGGATGGAGGCTGTAGATGCATACTGGGTCCTAAATCCAAAGAAATGTCCCAGAATGGATCAATAGTAGTCGAAACAGCCCTAATAGTAAACCAATTTTTTTTTTTTTAATTGTATTAAATTTTCCTCATTTAAATCGCTTTTCTCGCACGTACTTGCAAGTTTGGCACACCACGTCAGATTGTAACCCTCCAGTAAATATTTGGTCAATGATGCAGTTACAGTGGTGAGGGTTACTCGCAGATGGACCATTTGTACCTAATTTACCCGTTAATATACAAATTAGGAACTTTTCTTGAAGCTGAAATGTTAGTTTGTGAAACTTTATAGCAAAGGCCTAATTTTAAGCCTTGTCTAAACCAAAGATTAGATTTAAACCAGCCCTGGGTTGCTGTGCAGTTCGTGAAAAGTTTGCAAATTGCATTCTTCTGGTATAAACCTTGTTTAAAAAAGGCCTATAGGTTTAAGCCTACTCTAACAAAGTCCTAAATTCAAGCCTCATCTAACAAAGGCTTAATAATAATAATAATAATAATAATAAAAGGCTTTATTTAAGTTTAAGGCTTGTCAAAATGAAGAATCACAAGAGTTCTTGTTCTATAAATGGTGGAGCTTCATTATCAGCTAGCTCCTTACCTTTGCAATGCCTATGAAGGACATCGAGAGTAGCAATAAAGAACTCGTGAGCATCTTGTTGCTCGTATCCGGCCAAGTGGCGAGCGTGTGTCCAGACTAAGTGAAGTAAGCGGAACGGAATGTGTGGAGTACTTTTTCCTGAGTAAAACTTGATCAAGACAAGAAAAAAATTACTCTAAAAGGTCTGTAAGATGACTTTCACAATGGTTCAAAATTAATACCTCTTGGAAGAGCCTGGACATTTCGCAAACCAAACACATGGAAGGGTCATCTTGAAATTGACAAATGTGTCGGTCAGCGAGAAAATAATCTCGAAGTAGAGGAGTGTGCGTAAGAGCTTGTACGATTGTGTTCATAAAACAAGTATTTCCTAAGTTGATCAAACCACGAAGGCCTGAATGCGAAAAACCGTCTTAAAAAATTGGTAAATTTGATCAGTATCTGACAGAATTATTCAATTAGTCTTACCGATGTAAGAATTATCCGAAATACGTTTCCTACGGGGATTTTTTTTTAATAATTCAACCTCATCGCTATTTGGTTCCCACGGATAATACTGTTCTTTTAAATCTTCAAGTAAAATTTAAAAACGACAGTGATTGGGTTAAACTCTCTTTGGAATTTAAAAAAAAAGAACTGATTTTTCTCACCTGATATCAGAGACTTACTAAGTAATCTGGCAGCCCTTTGTCGATGCCTTCTAGCAACCATTTCTAATTCATTATCATAAACATAATCACCGCAAGAGAAGCAGAAAACCGCTCCGTACGAAAGATCAACGGCTAGAAAATGTTAACTATATTCATAAATGATATTTCAGATGGGAATACGTTTGAAATAAATACCTAAAAAATGTTTCTTATTGCGATAATGTTCGTGAATGTGTCTAGCACCGTAGCAACCGAAAAACACGCAATGAAGGCACGCATGAAGTCTAGGTGTGTTAACTCGACATGTAAAACACATGCAATTTCTCGCCTGTTGAGAAAACAAAATGTGTTTTGTTAACTTTCAGAGTTTGCCTAAATATACAATTCTAATGGTGTAAAATGTGCATCTTGAAAAATTAGTATTAGACTCAACCCAACCATAGGTTTTAAGTTTTACGTCTTTTAACCAAAGATGAGTATACCTTAAAACACGCTTAGATGTCTAGAGTAAATTTATTTTGGGAGTAATTTTTTACTTTTTTCCAAACGCCGTATCTTTCCACTTTCACCTATACCATACATGGACAAAATATTATTTTGTCCATGGACCATAGTAGGGGAAATTCTATTACTCACCCCATTGTCAAAATATGTAATATTTTATTGAATTATAGGCCTTGTGGTTGAAAAATCTATAAATTAGAAATCCCCAGATGAAAGTGACAAATTGATTTTTTATAGGAAGGCGTGAGAATTTGGCGGATTAGTAAAGCAATAAAGGGCGAAGAAATTCTTTCATAGTCAGCTGATTAGAACCTAATTTTAAAATTTTATCGATAAAAGGCCGATATGAACGGGAGGAAGTTGGGAAACATGCTGGTCTGTAGGAGTTTTCGCCGGCCGGCCAACGACCGAACCGCTCGTATGACAGCTGCACTTACCTTCTTACGCCTAGCTTCTTCGGTGGTGCAGGCGATAAAATAAGAATGAATAATGCGATAAGATTGTATTCCTTTGGTACTCTTGAAACTAGTTAAATGCGTGCAGCCATGAGCACTCATACTAGTGTTATAATAACGAAATTACAGTTCTCTTTCGCCCGTCTTCATCGAATTCCTTTTCTCTTGAAACGGAGAAAGTATTACGCGAATTATTATGTACACTAGAGTTACTCACAATGAAAATGCGTAGCGCCCTAAAACTATCGTGCGCAACCGGATACGGAAATAAACAGGGCATAAAAGAAAAAAAATGCGTTCAGAGCGGTGTACTAAAGATACTTATTACGTAGAAAATACATTCGATATAAACTACCGGTTTTAAGCTCTGTACGAGAGTAGAGACCTTATGTTCTATTTCCATACTAGATGGGGCTAGTTGACCTACAAAATCGAAGCGTTTTGATTGGTGGGTTGCGAAACGTAAAATACCCAGAACTATTTAGCTTTTCTATAGCGCGGCAAATTTGAACATGGCGCGAGCATGACCGAAGGTAAATCTAGATGATAGCAAGGGCGTTGTACATAAAATACCTAGAACACGAGTAAATAACTATGTAGGACGAACAAAACGTACTTCTAACATATATTACTATATTGGAAAAATTAAATATATTTCCATAAAGTCGAAATCAAGGAGCCTTTATTATTTTTAATATAAATACAATGATAAAAATAACATGTTTTTCTACAATATTAACCTTCCGCGATAATTTCTCCTGGCACCTCTAGATCAACAGAACCATCTTCGTTAGTCTTTAAGATAGAAAGGCCTTTTTGAGCATCTGTACTACTTATCAATATGAAAGAATTGGTATCTAAAGTAGTCTTATTAATGACTCTTTTGCGTTTAGATTTCTTAGTTAACTGGCAATCTTTAGCCGATTTCTGTATTCTCATCAGGCTAGGACTGTTCAATTCAACAATTTCCAAACGAGTCGTTTGTAGTCTGTATTTGTTATCTTTTCCCTTTACAAACCTTTAAAAAATATATTCGACAATCCGAGGGTCAAATTATTTACTAGAAGTTCACAAATAAATCCCCTTCAAATCTAGACATTTAAGAGTCAGGCTAATCATGCAGAGAGCCATTTTCTTTGACAGAGAAACGTATCAAACTCTACATAGAACCCCGTTAAGCCTACTTAAAAAATTTATTTCTCTTACCTGAATCGACGAAACCCTGGTGGCCATTTTAGCTTGTGGTTTCTTGAAAGATGAATGGATAAACTGTGTCCTTCTAAGTAGTTTTTATCACATAAGTGGCAATAATAACGAGCCTTTTCACTCTAAAATTAAAAATTCGTTTAATTTTAAGAATAAGCCTTGGCTCAAAGGGAATTTTTTGTCAGCTAAGCCTTGGTCCAAAGAGCATTTCTCCTCTAAGCCTAGGCAATTTTTCAGCTAAGCTTCGGACCAAAACGAATTTTGGCAGCTAAGCCTTAACCCTAAGAGAACTTTTGTCTGCTAAGCCTAACTATATTTTTCAAGCCTTTTCTCTTGACTCTAAATTGGCCGTTAAGCCTTTAAAATTCAGTACCTGCCTAAACAACAATTATTTTCCGAAAAATTGAAAGATTACCTCTTTGTTATGCTTGTCATTAACATGAAGTCTGAGAAGTCTTTGGGTTCTGGCAGTATAAAAGCATTTGGCACATTTGTGCGGCTTCTCATTCGGTTTGTGAGATAGCTGGTGCCTTGATAAGTCCGCTTTACTTTTGGCTTTGAAAGGACAAGTTGTACAGGGGAAATTTCTCACTTTCGAGTGCCGAAAAGAAATGTGTAAATTCAGAGCGGCGAGACTTGTAGAAGTCATATCGCAAGAGGGACATTTATGATGATTTACTATGGAAAATAAATATAACATACGCTTAATAAACTATTCATCAACCAGGAAATTAAAACAAATGGAATTTTATCAGCTGCAACTTTGTTTAGTAGTCTAAGAACTGGATCAAAGCGATTTTGTAAGCTAAACCTTGATCCAATACTTTTGCCAAGGCTAAGGTAATAAAATAATTATCTTACTGTGCCTTGGCATATGTTGGTTCAACAGTCTTTCCGTCAGAAAATGTTTCTTACAATATCCGCATTCAAAAACTACTGGCGCATCTTCCGGAATATCTTCTTGCCTCTTGACGTGATCAAAGAACTTACTCGTAGAAGAGAACATGGCTCCACATTTGGGACAAGCGATAACTTTCTCTTTAGTGTGCGATCTCAAATGATCGCGAAGTTTGTAGAGTGAATTGAACTTCATCTTACAATCTGCGATAAATTCCAAAACACTCTTTAGCCTGCCATGGGATAACAAATAGGCTGCGTCTATATTGGCCAAAATAGACAGTAATAAATATGCTATTTACTATTTACCTTTCCAAAGACAAGAAACTTTATCCTTTAAGTTATTTCCTTTTGGATTGTCTCGCGCGTGCTTCTCCGTATGCCGATAATATATTTCTACACTATCAAACAATGCCTAAAAATAATACGTTAATACCATTTTATCCAAAATTTTCTATCATTTTCGTGGAAAGACTTGCTTTACACTTATCCCATTGACAAGCGAAATTCTTGGACACATCTGGGATAGAGGTAGGCGTCATTTTGCAAGATTCCACAGGTTGTTTCTTCATTTCGAGATAATTTGATCCTTGAAGTTTTAACCTAGTATGGTGAGCGTGGAATAACAAATGACGTAATGTAGTAAAAACATCGTAAAGTGTAGTGCCACATCTTTTCCATAGGCACTTGAATTTAAATTCTATGAAAAAAAAATTGATATTACATTCTAAGATAAGTTCAACCTTCATTCTACATTATTTGAATACTATTTGTACCTTGGCCAAGAATAACACTATGGTTTCCATGAGTTGTAACATGTTGAGCAAATTCGTGCATATTATTGAATTTTAGGGTACAGTTTTCAAATTCGCAACGTAAATTTTCTATAATTTCCCACATATATATCACTGGACTGTTAACACTTTCAGAACTTGTAATCTGCTCTTCCATGACCATGTTATGGTAGGTTACTTTGCCTTCGATCCTAGGATAACTTAAGTCCCCATGATGGAATTCATGGACAAAGGTAACTTTTTGTATTGGAACAAAACACAATTGACTCGTAGCTTCGAAAGAACGCGATGATAACGACTTGGTTGAAGAAATAATCCGTGTATTGCAATTTTGCAAACTTAATGTATTACAAACTTAATTCAAGAACAAATGCAAGTTGTTTACTTTTTAGAGTCAAAGGTAAACCAAGGCTTAGGAAATAAACCCGAATTTCTCACTTTAATCCTCGGGTAAAGTTGAAAACTTTATTGATTCAAATTAAGAGAAACCTTCGACTTTAAATTAAACTACTTTCACGTACAATTAAAAACCCATAATTACCTAACAGTACAAGAAAACGGAGAAGAACTGACGCGGTCGGAAGTGGGTTAGTCGGCCATCTTAATTATTCTTTCGACTGCGACTGCGTTAATCGCCGCCGCTTAAGTCACGTGTATTTTTTTCCCAAATGCTTAGAGCCAATAGCGTGCCCTAACAATGTAAACATTGTCTGCTCAATCAAAGAAAAGTGTCGGCCATTGCGATAAAGGCGGGGCGTAAAAACCCCAATGAACCGAAATGGATACTCTTCAAGGCACGCAATTGGCTGAAAAAGAAATAAGTTCGCCAAGACTGCGTTTTTAGAGTTAAAGGCGCCAAATTTGAATTAAATTCTTAACGTGAACAGAATCTTGGGTTAATTAATACCGACATAATTATTTTTTAAACTATTACTCACTTTTTGTAGTTTTTGCGGGCCATCTATATTAAAAACACGCAGTAAAATCGGGCAAATAAGAAAAAATATATTTAAATATAGGTAAAATTAAAATATTAAAACGTAGACGAAATACAAAGTTAAATTTTTTAATTTTTCAACTTTTAGCTTTCACTTTTCATCAAAATCACGCGATGCTCTGGCTTTTTAATTACAAAGCGATAGATTGTGCTAAAAATTATTTATAGTTTGTTTCATCACAGTGTTTCGTAAAGTTTATTTACACATTTTTATGTCATTGCGCGTTGTAGAAACACCGTAAGAGATTAAAAAAAAAGGTGGTTACTATAAACTAGAAAACAACAATGATTATGCTTTAGGGGGTTGTATTGCGTAATATTCTGCTTAAAACTAAATCCTTAATGGTTTATATTAGACAAAACCACAGATTATTGTTACAACGTAGAAAAAAATAGTAGAAATAAAGTTATTATCTTATTTTTAAAAGTTTCACCGTGGGAATGCTCATCCCGTTCCGTTGTTAAAGAGGGGGTCCTGGTAAAGGCACTTTTATTATTTTAAATTCTTTTATATTTAGTTTAGTTTTTTTTTAGTTTACCGTATTTTTTTTATCAAAAAATGTTGTTAATTACAATTAAAATAATCTTAAAAACAAAACCAAAAAATAAAATCTCTCGCCATCAAATGGCTTCTAATAACTTAATTTCATTCAAATAATAAATGCATTGTCATCTTTTATATTTTCAATTCGATCGTTGAATTAAAATTAAACAAAAAAAAACCCAGTACAAAGTTTTTCCAGAACTTGTAATTTGGCAGGTTTTTAGAATTATTGGTCCTTTTCAATGAATGTTTCAATCTTTAAATAGATCAAAAACTCTTTAACAAACCACATATAATAAGGTTCAAGGCTAGATCAAACCTTTACTTTGTCTACTCCAAATTTAGCTTTTGTTTTTGATCACAAAAATAGTCTCGTCACCGTGTTAATGTGAACTAAGAGTTTAAATGCTATGGAATATGACAGACTATATTAATCTTAGAGGGTTTTGGTTTAGCAAAGCTTATTTTTGTTTATTAGTCTTCAAAATATCATAGAAGTAGTCACGTCATCGGTTCATACGTGGTTGGTATTAATGTGAAGTGCTTAAATACTATGGACTTTTACAGACTATCTTAAACTAAAGTGGTTTTCCTTTAGCATATCTTATTTTGTATTTAACGAAGCTAGTTTTTAGCTAGTTAAGCCTTAGCAGCGGTATTGACTATTTAATTTTAATGAAGGAGCGATTTCGTTACGTTAGGCTTAGCTAATAAAACTAAACTTACCCGTGTTTTAGTTTAAGTACTTCCTACACCGTTTAGAACCACATAGGCATGGAATTTTGTCAACTTCGATAGGAAACTTGTAGTCGTATGTTAGTTCCTCACCTTTCCATATCCTGGAAAAGAATTTGACGCAATTAAGTCTCGTTACTAGATGCAACTTAGTACAATGTTTTACCTTCTCAGCGCAAATATCACAATGTGCTTTTTACCTTCAACAGTAATTACTTTTGAAAAGCAATTTGGCTATAAAAGAATTAAAAGGGGGAAAAATCATTAATACATGTAACGAAAAGTTTACAATTTGGCTTAATTTCTAATTTATACCTCGCACGAATGGTTAATGAACCTTGCGGCGTTTCCATGAACAGTAGCATCAACAACTTCATTGTCATCAATGCGGAACATATAACATCCAATACCCTATTATAGGAATGTTAAAAAACAAGTTTTAGTATCTCCAAATTGGATCAAATTTGAACCAGTGGTGGAAATAAGCGCTGATTGGGCATTGTCTGCTAGACTTTTATAATCTTCGATAACTTTTACATTTTCCATTAGGGTTATTGGACAAATCCTTTAAGTAATGGTTCTTACATGTAGTACAGGACATCATGTATCGTCTGATAAATTTTAAAAACGTTTGAAAAGTTTACTAAATGTCCAATGAGTTTTTAAAAACCAAGGAGTTTCCATAAACCTCTCATAAGTTTTCATTTTAAAGAATCATTTTTTTCTTTTTGGGACAATGTCCAATAACTTTCAAAACACTGGACAATCATCCAATTTTTTCAAATATGAGACAATTGTCCAATAAGAAAAATTCACATTTCCATCCTTGATCGAGACCACAATAAATATTGGTAATTACTAATTACACACCTTGCTTTCGTAATACTTCTCCCGTTTATCCGTCAGTAAAGACCTGATAACTTCGCCAGCGTATTCTATAATCATTTCACCAGCTTCGATGGTTCTTTTACAAAACAAGCCTCTTCCGTGAATGTATGATTTAAAAACACCGACGGCTTCTTTGGCTAATTCTTTCAAATGTCTGAATCTCATAGCCATGGGTAGATCTAAACTCGTAGCTCTTCTGGATGATCTCATGACCGTTACTTCCTCAGTTTCGCTAGCTGGTTCGAGATCCGGTCTTTGCCGATGATGACTCGCCAAGAAATTAAACATGTCGTACTCTTTTCTCGTCTTAAAAGGTTCCGTTCTTAGACAACCGCTCGGATTTTCCGGTAACTATTGAATTGCGATTAAAATATCTTTCTCATTCTCAAAATGATTTCATATTGAATCTTACCAATTCTTCTTGAATTGTCGGTGGCTTGTGAAATCTAAATTTATAGTTAATGCAGTTTTGAGCTCCTGGAAGTTGCTCTAAAAGGTACGCGACTGCTTGATGTCTAAGTCCCAACATTGTAAGACCATCGATATCTATTAAAAACAAATTTAAAGAGAAACTAAGCTTTAAAAAAAAATCAATAAAACATTTTTTCATGATTTTAACGTTTTAAAACTTAACATTAAAATTTCTGTCAGTCTCCCTTTAAATTAATATCTGTGGCAAAAATCGGTGAAAAAGGCTTACCATCTTTTTTAAAATTAATATTCTTCATATGCTTCGCAGCTCTCGCACTTTCTAATCGCGTTAAAACAGCTTTCCAGGCTTCTAAAATAATAAAAAAAATGGGTTCTTTTGGTCAATTGCCTAAAATTAAACCAAATGAATGCTCGATAACTCGATAAAGATACTAACCTTTAATGCAAGTAGATCTAACGCGAAAACCATCGTCACTAGTAATCTCGAACATGACGTAAGGTTTGTCACCTAATTCTTCAGGATTGGTTGAAGACTGATAGAAATCCGGGTTGACATCACGCATCAAAAGGTCGTTATATTCGTTTGCTGAAGATTTTGATGATAATTTTGCTTTTTTTAAAACTGGTTGGCCAGAGGGTAATATTGAGGCTGTAAAATAATATGCCATTTCTATTTTTTAACCAAATTATCCATCAAGTGTTTATGAGCACCACGCTATTAGTGACCAAATTTTGGTCTAAATTACCCCACCAGGCCATTTAGGTTCAAATTTTGGTCTTAATTAGCCCACCAGATTATTTAAGACCAAATTTTGGTCTAAATTATCCCACCAGGCCATTTAGGTTCAAATTTTGGTCTTAATTAGCCCATCAGGCTATTTAGGACCAAATTTTGGGGATCGCCATCTCACCAGGTTTAGTCCACCATTCTATTAGAGCCCAAATTTGAAGTCTAATTATCAATTTTTAACTCAACATACCTTTCAGATTATAATCAAAATTTTTGGATCCTTCTTCAGATTCCAAGAGATCAACTTCCGTGTATTTTAATCCATTTTTGGCTGCTTTTAAAGCTTTCCTTTTTAAATGTTTCTTCGTTCTTTTCAAAGCCGTGTTATGAATCGCGGTAAGATTGGGACTGGGCAGCGGCGTATCGCAAATCTTTTTTTCAGCCGTATATTTTGATGATAACTTTAACATTTGTTCGGCGGCTTTTCTTATGATGGTGATGAAAGTTTCGCTGTAGCACAGTTTTGAGAGTTCAGAAGCTAATTCGAGATTAGGTTGAACCTGATTTTGTTTATTGGGAGTCGTACGTTTCTCCGTTGTTTGAACTATTTGTGATTGAACATTGGCGTCGTTTGGTAAATTTGATACGTTTTTAAGAAATACAGCTTTTCTTTCCTTCGACACTACATCTATAGTATCGTCGTTACATACGCTCGCGATTTCTACAGTTTCTTTAAATTTTATCAAGTTAGAATTAAATTCATCACCGAGACTTTGTAAGGATGGGAAAAGTTTTTTCAACAATTCATCGCTTTCCACAGATTTTGTTCCATTTTCACCATTTAATGGACCTTCATTTTTAGAACATAAATCCATTACATCATCTGAGACTAAATTTGTTTCACGTTCAACAGATTTTAAACATTCGAGTCCATTTACATCCACAGAAGATATTAATCCGGGGAAAGCTTTCTCATTATGCGTATTGTTTAAATTGATATTACTAAAACCATTTTCGATGGAACTATGAACAAAACTTTGATTCGTCGAAGCCTCGTTGCTCGAAGCGTCGTTAGAAGTAGTACGATGCTTTTTTAATGATTTTAAATGCTGCATATATTTCATACGATGTATATTGTAAGGGATTACGACGGTGCTACCATTTTCTTTTATCTGATTATTAGAGGATTCAGAGGGTGGTGTTGATTGAACTGCCAGTTTCAGTTCTGATGAAGCAAAACAAGTCGCGTTACTTTGCTCTAAATTACGCCCGTCACTTGGTTCAACTATCTTAGTTAAATCAGGGTTACTTCCAGCATCATTAGGATGTTGAAAGGAATTAAGATCACAATTATCATTCCGAGTTAAGGGAGGAAGCCTGAATTGTCCCGAACCGAGTGCTTGCACTAGGTTTACACTTTCCAACAGATCATCTTTCATTTGATCATTTAGTCCGGATTTAGGCATTTTATTCATAACTGTAGTTTTGTACTGAAGTCCTATATGACACGCCTTCGGATTAGGCTTAGTTATTTCGATACTAATTTTCTTTCTAGGAACTTCTGAGGATTTTTCAGTCGTTGATTGACCAGTTAGAATCTTCCTGTGATTAATAAGACCCCATTCGGGATGGGTTGGTTGTTTGTTCTTGATTTGATTTAAATGGTAAGCTACGGTATTTACGTTTATCTCCGGAGGTTTAACGGTTTTATTAGTTTGGGGAGATTTCCGACTTTGTTGGATTAAAAGCGCTAGTTGGTTCGGGAACTGCCAGTCCGCTTGAGGTTGGGAATCTTTATCAAGAGCTGGTCGCGAGATAGTTTGAAATTGATTATGGTTAGATTGAACTTGGATAGGTTTCTCTGGTTTTTGTGTGATTGGTTGCGCAGACTCTGTATTTTGGGATATTTGGTCACGAGAAACATTATTCGGGGTATTTTGTTGACAAGATGACGAATCTTGGATATCTTGTTGACGAGATGAAGAATCTTGGATATTTTGTTGACAAGATGAAGAATCTTGGATATTAGTCTGACAAGATGAAGAATCTTGGATATTAGTCTGACAAGATGAAGAATCTTGGATATTAGTCTGACAAGATGAAGAATCTTGGATATTTTGTTGACAAGATGAAGGATCTTGGATATTTTGTTGACAAGATGAAGGATCTTGGATATTTTGTTGACAAGATGAAGGATCAAAAATATTTTGATAATGATAAGTTGCATCTTGAAGATTTTTTTGATGATAAGTTGCATCTTGAATATTTAGTTGAAGACTGTCTTCACCTAGGTTAATTTGTTGGTGGGATTTAACACTGCAAGAAGCTGGCAATTGGATACCTTTTTGATCCGAAGCTATACTCGTGGTACTTTGTTGATAAGTATCCTTAACCCCAGTAAACTGTGGTTTTGTGTTGATATTTTGTTGATGAGTAGCTTGAATTTGCATATTTTGTTGATGGGAATTTAGATTTGGTAGGTTTATTTGATTTTGTTGAGGGGTGGCTTGATTTTTCATATTTTGTTGAAAAGCGTGATTCGGCATATATTTTTGAAGCAAATTTGGTTTGCGAGTATATTGTTGGAGTATATTTGGTTTTGTGGTTTTAATTTTAATTGAAGAGTTACCTTGGATGGTTTGATTTTGGGAATGCTGTTGAAATAATACTTGATTTTGGGTAATTTTTTGAATTGAAGAGGGACTTTTCGAAATTTCTTTAATTAAAGAAGTACTTTGGGTACGCTCTTGAATAGAAGAATGATTTTGAGGGATTAATTTTTGAACATTTAGCTGCGGTGAAGAAGCTGTGCGAATTAAGATAGGTTGCTGCGAAATTTGGTTCACCAGCTTCAGTTGCGTCTTTTTAAATTCAGTCGAATGTTTTTGGAAAATTGGTTGCGGAGACCCTTGCTTCATTGTCATTTGATTCAGATTCGCTTGATTTTGGGTAATCTGTTGAGATGGGGGTTGCTTTTGAATCAAATTACCAGTTGACATGGCCAAATTTTCATTTGGAATATTAAGAGCTGGAATTTGAGAAACTTCGGGACTAAATGCATTTACTATTTCAACATTTTGATTTAAGAGATTCACTGCAACTGGATTTTGGACAGTTTGACTTTGAACAACTTGATTCGTAGTTTGATGTTGACCAACTTGAGTCAAAGTTTGATATTGAACACCTTGCGTCATGGCTGGATTTTGACCAACTTGATTTATAGTTCGATGTTGATCAACTTGATTTAGAGTCTGATGTTGATCAACTTGATTTAGAGTCTGATGTTGACCAACTTGAGTCCTAGACTGATGTTGACCAATTTGAGTCCTAGACTGATGTTGACCAACTTGATTTAGAGTTTGATGTTGACCAACTTGATTTAGAGTTTGATGTTGACCAACTTGATTTAGAGTTTGATGTTGACCAACTTGATTTAGAGTTTGATGTTGACCAACTTGATTTAGAGTTTGATGTTGACCAACTTGATTTAGAGTTTGATGTTGACCAACTTGGATTATAGCTTGATGTTGACCAACTTGATACATAGTTTGATGTTGACCAACTTGATTTAGAGTCTGTTGCTGACCAACTTGAGTCATAGACTGATGTTGACCAACTTGAGTCATAGACTGATGTTGACCAACTTGAGTCATAGACTGATGTTGACCAACTTGAATCATAGGTTGATTTTGACTGAGTTGCTTTATGGCAGCGTGATTGTGACTAAATTGCGTTATGGGTTGGCTTTGACTAAAGTGGTTTACAACAACCTGGTTTTGACCCAATTGGGGTACAGTTTGGTTTTGGTTAGGTTGGTTTAAAGCCGTGTGGTTTTGATAAAACTGGTTCGTGACTTGGTTTTGAGCAAATTGAGTGGCAACTGGATTTTGATTAAATGCCACAGCAGCTTGATTAACACCAAATTGGGTTATAGCTTGATTTTGGTTAAATTGATTTACAAGAGCTTGATTTTGACCAGCTTGTTGAATTATCGTTTGGTTTTGATTGAACTGGTTAACCATGGCTTGATTTTGGTTAAATTGATTTACAAGAGCTTGATTTTGAACCACTTGTTCCATCATTGCTTGATTTTGACCAAATTGACTAACAATGGCTTGGTTTTGACTAACAGCTTGATTTTGAATGAATTGTATAGCTGCCTGATTATTTTGAAAGTTGGCTTGATTTTGTACGCACTGAGTCAGTTGCTGTTGACGTCCTATGACTTGCGCCAAATGTTGCCTACCTTTGACCTGAATTAGCTGTTGAGCGCCTTTTAATTGAAATAACTGCCCATCCTTTAGCTGAAACAATTGCTGCCCATCTTTAAGATGTATTACTTGTTGTCCACCGTTCATTTTGATGACTGGTAAATGTTGACCTTCTTGTATTTGCGTATAAGACTGATTTTGTTGTTGCATTCCTTGAACTTGTTGCGTCAGATGATTTTGGCTTTGAGGAGGCGATGTTATCATTTCCATTTGAGTCGTAGCATTAAAATTTTGCATCTGAAACGACTGAAGTTGAATCTGAGGCGAAGTTAGCGCCGGAAATTGAACATTTTGAACTTGAATGTTAGGTTGAAGCTGCGATAACTGAGTAAATTGATGCTGAGCTACGTTATTGGTTGTTAAAAATTGTTGAACGCACGATTGTTGAATCTGTTGCTGATGAAAAGTTGGAACTTGGTTTAGTTGATTTAACTGAATCGGGGCCATTTGGGTCGTCTGGGGAAGTAGCGAACAGTTTTGCTGCAATATTTGTAGAGAATTTTGAGGATTAGGCTGAAAATTAACAGTCTGCCCTTGTTGATTTCCTAACATAAGTCCTAACTGTTGGAAGACCGAGTTTTGGGCGCAAGGGAATTGTATTTGCGGATCCATCGTAGTTATCGTATTATTGGTTCCCATAAGTTGTTGCAAAGTCTGAATTTGCGCCGCTACATTAGAATTATCTGATACGAAAGGTAAATTAAGAGTGAACTTCATCGTATCGTTATTCGAAACTGTTAAAGCTCCTAAATATGATAAATTTTGATTGGCCGATATTGGTAGGGCTTGAGATATTGTAGAACTTATAGAGTCTTGCGAATCAAAGTCTTTTTTAGGGATTACTAGAGTTCCCCCTTGAATAGGGACAATCTCAGCCTTCCCGCAAAGGCTGTCGAGCTCTTTCAAAGGTTGAGCTTTAAGAGATTGATTTTGATTCAAAGATCCTGTTAAAATTGTTCGGTTTCCGCCCGATTTAATCTGTTCATTGCGAACGATACAAGTTGTAATCAGTTTACTCGGGGAGAGAGTTTTAGCTCTTTTCTGAGGAGAAATTACGGAAGGCGTTGGTTTAGGAAGTAATGACTTAAACTTGGTTGGTTTGTAAAATGGAGTTCCTTTAACTTTCAAAGATTCTATCGTCCCTGATAATTGCGCGGTACTTTCAACGGGAAGACAAGTATCAGGAAATATCTCTACAATATCAGGAAACGTTTCTACAACATTTTCATTAGTGGTAGTATGCTTAGAAACATCGGGCGCAACATCTGTTGACTCTT
Organism: Odiellus spinosus; assembly: GCA_963920705.1. NCBI lineage: Eukaryota > Metazoa > Arthropoda > Arachnida > Opiliones > Phalangiidae > Odiellus > Odiellus spinosus. Next base: position 14,553,565 of record OY987238.1, read on the forward strand.
TCTGATCTTGGACCACAGTTTCCATGGAAGCATTTTCGAAAGTAATACTGGTACATTCGTTCACAGTTTCTATTAAGGTTGTAGAAGTATCGAGGGGTATAATGGGTTCGCTAACTATAGTTTTCGAGTAGGTTTGAGACCCTTGACAAAGAGTTCCGCTCAAATTATTTTCCGTTGGTACGTGACGTGACTCTTTCTCGTCATTTTGAGTTTCATCTTCATCGTTTGAACTGGAATCATCCACCACAAAATTACAAAACGCAACGTGTTTATCGAAACTTTCTTTCGTACGATAAGTTCGTTTACATTTGAAACATTTATAAAGTTTAGAAGCCTCGTTGTTTCGTAATATCCCATCCTGATTAGACCCTGTAGTGTTTTGTGACGTTTCTTGAACAACATTTTCAGCCGAGAACGTTCTAGAAACTTTTGAAACTTCATTACTCGGATTCGAATCATATTGCTTCGAGTTTGAATGTTTGTGGTTATTAGATTTGACGTAATCAATTCCGCAATTAGTTAACGGAGGAGGAGATTCAGTTTGAATAGAATCATGAAGATTTCCGTTTGAAACGAGGCAACTTTTTTCTTTCGCGTAAGCGTTATTGTTGTTATCGCTAAACCGTTTCTTTCTCATCGATATAGCTTTGTGTTTCGTATTACTTAAGATACTGGTTAAATGGCACAGTCTAGAGGGCGTATTTCTTAAAGATCTAAGCGAAGATACAACAGAATCAACGTCAAGAGAAACATCTTCGTCCGACGATAACGTTTCGCAGTAACCATTCGCTACCGAAACAGTCGTAAAAACCGAACATTCAGAGCTATTATCATTACTGTCACCCATACCCGTTGTAAAAAGTCTTTCTTTAACAGCGGGGACGCAATGTTTCTTTATGTATTTCAAAGTATCCTGATATCTTTTACTTCTAAGCGGATAAGTTTTAAAAATATCTTCTAGCGTTCTTTTTCTTTTACGTTTTTTACCATTTTTCCCAGTTTTTAGACTATCGTTTTTACTTTCAGTATCATCGATACGAACATCACCGGCGTAATTATTTTGTATAAAAAGTTCCGATAAAGAATTGATTGTGGTACTTGTATCTAAAATTGAAGGGTTTTGGTTTTCAACATTTCTTTCGCTAGCTAATTTAATAATTCCATTTTTCCCATCGTGGGAATTTTCTTTTTCAATTTCATTTTCAATTGTAATAGTTTCAATCGAAGTTTTCTCTTCAATATCAGTAGCGGAAAAACTTTCATTTTCGCTGCTCGACGTAATGGAATTTAACAAAAATTCGATCGTAGCATCAATATCCTTAAGAATATTTTCCTCAAAATCGTTGTTAATTAAAACAAAAGATACGTTGGGAATGCGATCTGTTTGACACCCAATCGAAACTTTACTGTCAAATTTCATTAATTTACTAATTGGGTCGTCAAAACAAGGTAAAGTTTTACACTGAGACACATTTTTGGAAGTCAAAAACATACTATTAGACTCAACATTAACTGTTCTTAATTCGTCCATGGAAGATACTGTATTTAGTAATAAGTTCAAAACATTCGTCACCGAATCCTTATCGTCTAAAGTTTGGGTCAATTCATTGACAATGCAAGCGTCACTGACTACTTCGTCCAATAATTGAACTATTTCGCAAAAGTTTTCAATATTAGCGTGTGAAATTGAGAAATTATTTAAATATTTTTCAAAATCTTCCGATCTCAATCCCGTTATTAGAGAGGGTTCAACGGAACTTTTGATTTTAACTCTATTATTATCCGGCACTAATTCGATTAAATTAACGTCGTTTCTTTCGATATTTCCCGCGCACATTTCTTTATTAACGACAGCAACTTCTTCCGAACTTAGTTTATCGTAATCTACACTACGCAATTTTTTATCCGATCTTTTACCCAATTTCTTTGAATCTCTAATAGACACGGTACCAATTTCGTTTTCGCCGATACAAACGCTAATTTTATTAATTGCGCTTAACGAAGTTAACGAATCAATTGGGTATGTTCTTTTTTGATCGCGTTTTGATTTGGGACAGTGCGAGATTGTTTCGTGATCACCAACGGGAATATTGCTTTTTAAACCCTTAGGCGTCACTAAAACAGTTCGAAAATGATACGAAACTTTTTTAGACGGATTTTTTGTGCTCCAAAAAAGTTTTGAACATCTATGGAAATAAAAAAGGCAAAGGAAAGACTTCAGAAAATGAAGAAGTAACATAATTTCTACACTATACATACTTATTATAATGCGTTTCTTATGTTAGGTTCTCTACTATATTGTTAGTGAAAGAAAATTCCTAATTTTACCTCTATCTATCCTATATAGCCCACACAATATGACTTTACACAAAGTATCTATTGTTAGGGAAACCTACTATAATGTTAAGACAATTGACAAAAATTGGGAGGTTAAACATCAGCCTTAAACATGATGTTCTATCATTTTATCGCGATATCAATCAACTTTAGGTTGATTAACAAAAAACTTACTTGAAATAAACTGGAACAAGGCAATCCTCCCAAGCCGATGCTTCCGTAAGATATCCGAGGCTTTCAATAGTCATAGACCCTTAAAAATAAAAAGACTCTCAAAATTATAACTATCTTTAAGCTTAATCAAAAACCAAAAATGAAATAAAAGTGACTTACCAATGAGAATCCTGATTGTGTTTGACGGAATTCCATCGAGCCATTTTTTCCTGAACAACTTTGTTGATTTGTCAGTTTGATCAATGTAGAGCGGTTTTTTCAAACGAAAATTTTGATCTTGTAGGAGATTTCCGTCTAAACACGATTGATGGTAACTGCAAAACATTTTTCTATCTTCTTGAAAAAGGGCGCTAGATTCGCGAGCGCACATAAAATGATAATTTTCCAAACATTCGTCAACGTGACAACCGACAGTGGCTCCGGCTTGATTGCACAAGGCACATTTCTAAAGGAGGGAGAAATTGCTTTCAGTGTAGCCTAAACTTAAGTTGTTTAGGGTCCCAAAATTTGGGTCAAAAGATACGTACGGGCCCAAATTTGGGTCAACATAAAAGCTATGTAGGGCCCAACAGCTATTAAGTCGCAAATTTTGGGTTAAAATTAGAAAATAACGGATAAAACTTACCAGAAATCGACCGCGTTTGATGGCTGTATGAACATTTTTTAGACAATTTGCTTCTTCCTTAACTTCGGCCGACCACAAGGCGCAATTACCGTGAACCCAACAATTCTGACCAGAATATATCAAAGGACCAGATTCCTTTATTAATAAATAACGATAACCTAGTTTAAATGATTATCTTTCCAATGAAAATTTAGTTTAACATACGTCCAAATTTTGATCTCCATGAAATCCGCAGAGAACGCATTTCCTCGAGTCTTTAGTAAGAGGAGAACGCGAAGTCTTATCTTTATTCCTTCGTTTTTTGAAACTGTAATTGTGATCTTGATAGGGAGGAGTAAATACTTCTAACGGTACCATTGCTGTACTTTTCGCATGACTAAGCTGATTGTACCACGGAAAAATACGTTTAAGTTGCTGCAAATATAAAATAAACTAAAAAACTAGCTTCAATACTTGAAAAGGGCAGTGAAATTACTATACCATGTAAAATAGTTCTTTAACTTTTCGATCATTTAGTTTAGTATTGATAAGATGCGTCACGTCTTTTAGGAAGTCAGTCTTGAGTGAAAAATATTCCTGAGTTTTACGAATTCAAACTAATAGGCTTCACCATCGCTTTGCGTCATCGTAAAGTAGCCTTTTACACCGTTTTTTATGTTAGAACTGACTAAAATTTGCTACATATATTGCGTGTGACACACTGTGACAACATTTTACGCTGCTTTTATGCTAAAACTGAATGAATTACATAGCTTTCAAGTCTGGTATTAACTTGTAACCAAACAAGAATACGCTGCATTGGCCATGACGCAAGCTTTGGTAGACTAAGAGCCTAAAATATAAGTCAAAAACTTACAATGCATGTATAAAAGTCACATTCTACTCTGTATAAAACCTCAACCATTTCATTCGGTGGCCCGTCTAATGAAAAAATCAATTAAGCAAAACTTAACACCGATTTTTGGTTAATATAGGTATATTATTTGTTTTAAATATACCTGTAGTAAAAATAACATCGTTAGAATACGGATGATTAGTTTTCTCTAAAAAACACGCTTCACATTCTTCTTCTATGTATAGAAAAGATATACAGAGAAAAAAGTACTATTAGGATAAAAGAAAATGCACATTCGTTAAAATACGGTAAACGTCGTTCAAAATCACTTGCTAAATCTTACAATTCCTTTAAATATCTTAAAATCTCTTTCAAAATCTTAAAATCTCTTTCAAATTATCAAAATACAATTAGAATCTAAAAATCCCTTTCAAAATCATAAAATCCTTTTCCAAATACTAAAATCCTTTTCCAAATACTAAAATCCTTCTCTAAATCCCTTTCAAAACCCCCGAATTTCCCTTTCAAAACCCCCGAAATCCCTTTCAAAACCCCCGAAATCCCTTTCAAAACCCCTGAAATCCCTTTCAAAACCCCCGAAATCCCTTTCAAAACCCCCGAAATCCCTTTCAAAACCCCCGAAATCCCTTTCAAAACCCCCGAAATCCCTTTCAAAACCCCCGAAATCCCTTTCAAAACCCCCGAAATCCCTTTCAAAACCCCCGAAATCCCTTTCAAAACCCCCGAAATCCCTTTCAAAACCCCCGAAATCCCTTTCAAAACCCCCGAAATCCCTTTCGCACAAAGAAAATACCAAAAGCCAATTCAAAAACTTTAAATAACTTAAAATCGCGTAGAAAAATATCAAGCCTGACTAAAGATTAATCTAATAGATTAGAGAAGGAAAATCAAAACTTACCACTTATTGCTTTATTAGGACTACTTTGATTTGGTTCTCCCTCTCCATTGGTCAATAATTCAACACTTGGATTGTCGCTTATATCTAATTCAGCATTAGTTGCGTTCGTCAGAGCTATCGGCGTTAGGTTTTGTTCGGTATGAAAAAGCCTACATTCTGGATAAGAGATTCGTAGTAAAGGATGAAGAATGACGAGAAATCCGGCTTTCAATTCTTCTTGAACTCGAATTAACCAATCGGGTTTTTCCTCGGTAGAACAACGTTGGCACGTGAAAAAGGCTTCTTCCGATAAACTCGATAAGATTCGATAGATTTCCACTATAAAAATATTGTCCAGAAAATTAAATTGATTTTAACTCAAAAATTGCCAATAGTTTATTAAGTTCATTCTGGAATTAAAAGTTAAAAAATAAAACTGACCTGATATGTTATCGCATCTTGCGTGAACCCAAGATTCACATTTATAGCAGTTGATTACCTAGAAGAAAGTGAACACTTATCTTCAAACTTCCTCAAATAATTTTATAAATTGAAACTTACCATGAGTTCGTCGTCTTCAACTTCGTGTAGTTTTTTACATACGTGACATTTTCCGCCAGTTTCTAATATAGATAAGCAAGCTTGGCAAAGAGCCGTGTCAAAATCCCACATGTAATCGTTCTGATTGAAAGAAAAGCTACCGCAACTTCGGCACTTCATGCAATAAGGGCAAACCCAAATTGATCTCTTTTCCGAGATGCACATTGGGTAGCCGCCTCTTGTACCCAGACACGGACCATGATACAAATCGCAACATTTTGAACATTTCAAAAGCTGAATCAAATTAATCGGCAATGAAAGAAAAAAATAAAAATAAAAATTAGATAAACTCGAGGAATATTGTTGAAAAAATAATTAATAGGAAATATTTTACATTAGAGTTTATATTAGCGCTTCCGCCGCAAATTTTACAGCTTTGACATTTTTCACAGCACCAATTTTCAACATCTAATTTGATCGTTTTATTTTTTTCATCTACGCAGTATGTATGATAAGGATCGCAACAAACCGTACAATAAACGAGCTATAAAGAAATGTTACAATCATCGAGAGAAGAAGAAAGATCAAGATGTTTTGAATTTAACTTATTAAGGGTTGCAATTACTTACATTATCGATTCCAGAACTACCGCAACGATAGCAAACCGCTTGAATCCTTATAGGAAAAGATGAAAGTAGCGCGTAGCCAAGCTCTTTGGATGACAAAGAGTTTTTTTCATCCTTCAAACATAAAGCAAAAAGTTTTCCATAAAAAAAATTAAAAGGTGACGAAGCGTGGATAGTTAAACTTAACGTACCCAAAGATTAACGAGAATGCTGGTAGATTTACTGCTAGGAGAACTACAGGTAGGCTTGACCAACGAGGACGGTTCTTTCACGCAACCAACCATTACGTTTAGGAACTTAGGAGCAAACACATTGTTGCCCTATTTGATTGATAAAAAAAGATTAGTATTAAAGCTTTCAAAAGATTTTTTGTCAGGCTTGAAAGATTTTTGAAACAAGCGCAGCGGTAACAACAAAGCTTAGTTCACAAATATTAATTCCAAAAAAAAGAAGCTAGCGCACAATCATAGCAAAAGCGGGAACCTTAAAAAGGGATGACAGGAAATGTACTCGAACCATTTACAAATTTATTTTTATATCAACCTGATTCTAGAAAGTTTTAGAAACATGGACAGATGAGATAAAATGAGCGAGAAATAAAAAAAAGGCACAGCCTAGCTGGGTTTTAAAAGAATAGGTAGGTTGGAAAAAATCGGCTAGTTTTTATTTGATCGTTATTTACAGTCTTCCAATTTATCATATTATATTCTACTAAATGTTCAAAATTATAATTAGAAGTTAAAAAAGCTATTTTGAAAACCCTAAACCTTTTTTAAACTGTTAAGCCTATTATTTTTAAACTGTTAAGCCTATTATTTTTAAACTGTTAAGCCTATTATTTTTAAACTGTTAAGCCTATTATTTTTTAACTGTTAAGCCTATTATTTTTAAACTGTTAAGCCTATTATTTTTAAACTGTTAAGCCTATTATTTTTAAACTGTTAAGCCTATTATTTTTAAACTGTTAAGCCTATTATTTTTAAACTGTTAAGTCTATTATTTTTAAACTGTTAAGCCTAGTATTTTTAAACTGTTAAGCCTATTATTTTTAAACTGTTAAGCCTATTTTTAAACTGTTAAGCCTATTTTTAAACTGTTAAGCCTATTTTTAAACTGTTAAGCCTATTTTTAAACTGTTAAGCCTATTTTTAAACTGTTAGGCCTATTTTTAAACTGTTAAGTCTATTTTTAAACTGTTAAGCCTAATTTTAAACTGTTAAGCCTAATTTTAAACTGTTAAGCCTAATTTTAAACTGTTAAGCCTAATTTTAAACTGTTTAGCCTAACTATTTTGTTATCAATAATCAATTTCTCATATAAGAAAGAAAAACTGAGTAGATAATCAAATAAAAACTAACACAATTTTCCATTTCACCTGTACCTCATTTGAGAAAAACTATCAAACGAAAAATAGAGTATAAGCGAATACAATTCCTGATATCCCTGATTAAATAAAAACCACTTTTGCTACAAAAATTAATAACGTTTGATACGTGAGAAAATTGCGTCTAATATCGCTAGTGTTATATATATATATATCAACACCTGTCCATGTACTATACCTTCTGGTTGACGAAGGGCCTTCTCGCGGGAATGACTAAAGTCTGCTCGTAGATGTTGCTAGTCCGTATCAAACCACCACCATTTTGTACAACGCCACCACCAGCTTTTACGGCAACAATTTTCTCTTTGCAATTTAAATCTTTGATACCCAAACCGCGGTAGGAGGAGCAGAGTCGATTTTCACCGAGACGGTTAGTCGAGGGTCGGTTATTATTGACAACAATGCGTAAACGAGATGCGCCTTTAGTAGTAGTAGTACTAGAAGTAGTAGTAGTAGTGTCTGAGACGCCTACGTGCGCGGGAGTGGAAGCTACGGGCAAAAATTTGCTGGAAATAGTAGAGCCACAAGACGTTGACCATTTTTTACCGGCTAGCGTTTCGTCTAGCATTCCTTTTGACGCGAAACCAAACGTCCGTTCTTCTTGTTTCTCCTTTTTATCATCTTCGTGCGAGGAGGAACCGGAATTAGTTCGAGTCTTGTTGGGAGGCAATTTACTAGGAGATAAAACTTCTCCGCTAGTCGACGCCGTCGCGTTAGAAGTTGCTGAACGACATTGTCCAACTCCTCCGCCTCCGCTACTGTTACTCGTGGAAGAACAGGAAGGTGAACAAGCGGCGGCTCCGGATGATGAAAAGCCGCCGCCTCCACCTCCGTGTCTAGGACCACCCGGCGAACGACCGTCGTCTTCTTCGCCTTCCGGTGGTGGTTTATTAAACGATTTACTAACAGCTGGAAATTGGGGCTTAAGGCATCGACGAAACCTTGAAGGATTTTAACCAAAATGATTGATAATACTACAAATTATAGACTTTAGGCTTAGCTGGAGGCAAAATATTACCAACTCACTTAAACCATATTTTAAAGTACCCCAATTTCAGGCTCATCTTTAATTCTAATTTTAAAGGGATAATGAAGACATTTCTCATTTTCATTATCACTTTAAAGGAACCAGAAATCTGTTTTCAAAGAATCTAATTCTTCTTAATTTAATTAGATCAGGTCATTAGAAATTATTCTACAAATATATATTAGAAAGTTCCTTCCAAAAACGCCCGCCTTCACGGTTCTTTACTTTCAAACTGAATTAGGCCCAAAAAAGGCTTAGAGAAAAATCCAACAAAAATTAGGAAATCACAAAGTAGGTTTGTTTATGACCAAAATTTATGTTTTATCCATTTTTTACCCTATTTTTCTACCCTAAAAACAGTTCAACTCGAAATTCTCAAACCCAGGTTTGCTGGTTCCCCCAATGCCTCTAGTTAAGCCTAAAGTTTCAAATGATGAAAAAAACCTTTCCATAAACATTAATACGTACATGCAGGCTTGTTTCATTAAATTTGGACCACCAAATTTCTTTTTATCTCTAATATTTCCAAAAAAATAAAAAAAAAAATAGAATAAAAACCCTTACAATGTCCTACAAGACCAAAAGAAAATAAAATTAAACTTACAAACAATAAATGCATTTGCCGCAATCTTCAGCGCGACACCCTTCGCATTCTTTACACCTAACTTTCCGAAGTTTCAAAAGAGTTTTTCCACTCTCTCTCTTCTTTCCCGCGAGTTTAGTTTGAAAAGGAGCTCCGGGTTTACCCATTCCAGTTCGAATACCTTGCATACTTTTAGGATAGTTAAAGAAATTCTTAGAGTTGTCTGATGGGAAATTATCACCGACTAAAATAGAGAAAAAATTTCATTTTAACTTTAAAAAAATTTCTACTCTTGTCGCGATTAAAGGGATAATGAAGACTAGTAAAAAGTTACGTTTAATTGCTGTGAAGAGTTAAAATATTCTAAAAAAATGTTATTAAACCTAGCCTATTTTTGGTAACTTCGCATCGTTTAAGAATACCTTGTTTTTCGTCTTTATTATCTCTTTCGTACGGTTAATTTTCTTTACCATTAATGGGCTGTCTAAGCATAGGTTTTCCAGATCTAGGCAATGCTGGTGTATTAGTTTTAACACTCGGAAGAGGAAAAGTAGCTCTAGGAGGACCCAAAACGACTGCGGCTCTACGACAGACGTGTTTAATTCTGGGTCCCCTAGGTGGCGGATCGATCACCGTGATAGCGTTTGGAGAATCTTGAAGATGGCTGCCTAATGACGAGGTTAAGTACGGCGGAGTAGGGCTACCAGCCGCTATAGCGGGTGATACTACAATAATGGAAATTAACAAAACTTTCGGTCATCTTTTGAGCCAATGGTTATTATATTTAGCTCATTGACGCCCATTTGCGAATGTGCCTGAAAATTTTGAAGAAAATTTACTTACATAAGGCTGGACTGATAGGATCTTTATGATAATGCGTAGTTTTATTAGAAAACTTCTTAGTTTTGATGGAATCGTCATTCGGCTGTTTTCCTACATCAATTCTAAGTTCTTCTCTGGACGAAGTTGAATTATTTCGAGTAAAAAGGCTAATATCATTCAGATCTAGAAGATCACTCGATTTTGTACTATCCGGCTGTTGTACGATTTTCGTTACGGGGATTCCCGGCGCACCAAAAGGAGAAGTAACGCGTAATTTCCCAATTTTCACAATTTTTTTCTTAGCTAAATTATTTTCAACCATTACATTGGGATCTTCAATATGTTCTCGTAACCTCGGGGTTTTTCTAGGCGGTAATTTAATTAGAGAGGGATCTTTATCAAGATTATCTTCTTTCTTATTAATCTTTCGTAACTCTTCACCTAGAGTTAAGAACGTGGTAGTAGAAGTAGGTTCGGTGGAACTCGGAGAAGCTCGCGAGACTATACTATTAACTCTATCAATCATGGCCTTATGAGGGGGTTTTTCTAATCGCGGAACGTATTGAGAAATAGCGTCCCAAACGTAACTACCGACGATGAATTTTTCCATGCAAATTTTTAACCAACAAGCGTTACATCGACTAGCGTCGCCTTCTAACAAACGTCTTTTAGGTTTGTAAGGATCAGAATATTCGACTAGAGGTTGTATAGGACAAGAACCCTCTTTCGAACAATAAAATTGTTGAGGTTTACGAATAAATTTTGCAAAGAATTTGCCACAAGATTCGCAGCTTAATTGTTTGTAACGGCGCTGAACGTGAGCGTAAAATTTTACGTGACCACAAATCACGCAAGTTATGCTGCCTGGTTTGCCAAATGTTAAGGCAGAATCTGAATCAAAAAGATTTAGGGTTTCAAACTACATTTTAGAGAAGAGAGATTAATAATTGCTTTTATTTGATAGAGTACGTCGTCACTCTTTCAAATCTCCTTTATGATCTAGGTATTCAAGTCACCATAATCATTTAGAAATCAGTCAAAAACACTCGTGAATTCAGTAATTTAGGGCAATTAGTCAATGATGTAGTCAAATCAATAAATCAGCCAAATCAATCGGATCTTAAGTCATCCTTGTAACCGAATCAGTCAAATCCATCCCAAATCAGTCAATAATATTTAACATTATTTAAAATTAACCCACAAATCAACCCTAAATCAAGACAAATCAACCTCAAATTAGTCAAATTATCCTCAAATTAGTCAAATTATCCTCAAATTAGTCAAATTATCCTCAAATTAGTCGAATCCACCTAAAATCAGTCAAATCCACCCATAATCAGAGAAATTCACCTCAAATCAATCAAATCAATTTGCTTAAATTAGTCAAATTCAGGGCTACTACCAAAATCTTCAAAAAAATAGGGAAATAGGGGATTTTTCAGGCTAGAAATAGCGTGAAATAGGAACTAAAATTTTTAAATAGGGAGCAAATAGGAAACAATTTAATAAGTCACAAAATGACTTTTAAAGTAGTTTTTTTTTTGTAAAAGCATTTTATCATAAATCTGACTTTAATTTTATCCCATTTTTTCGTGATATTATATCACACTGACTTAGTCAGCTGTCAGTTTTTCGACTTATCATAAAATTTGGGTTTAATATTATAGGACGACGGTACTTTTAACCAATTTACTATAAACATGGTGATTTAAGGACCAAAAATCACTATTTTATGGTGATTTAGGGACCTCAAAAAAAATACAGGGTTTTTATGTATATTAGGAACCTGGTGGGAGCCCTGCAAATTATGACTGAAGCAGTGAAATCACTCAATCGTTATTAAACCCTTTAAATTAATGATTTGATTGCACTTTGAAACGTAATGACGGCCGTGTAGGCCAAGAGTCCTTAATAAAATTAATGGAACTCAATTGAGATTGAAAGAGGATGATCAGTGGAAAATTTCATTAACAAGTCAAGATATCCCTTAAAGTACTCTTTATCAAATAAAACCTATTACTTAATAAAACAATTCGATCGTATAAAAATTGAACTTACTTTTAGAAAGAAGTTTAAGAGATTTTTTCGTTGCCTTCTGTATTAGATGAGCAGATTTATCATCGTGATCGGACGACAAGTTAAGAAAGCTTTCCGATTTGCGTAACTTCATCAATGTCCTTTTATTCAATTGCAGTCGAGCTTTTCTCAAGATATTTTTTGTATGTCTCTGCGTTTGTTGAACATCAAAAGTCCTCCTGGTTGAAGAAAGCGGCAAACTTGACGATGAGATCTTATCAACTTTATTCAATCTCGATTCCCATTGAGATTTCAATATCTTCTCAATTTTAGCGGCCACTTTATCTTCAAGTTTAGCTTCTTCTTCTTTGTTAGAACTCGCTGGACTCGCCGATCCAACACAACCACCTTCATTAAGTCGATCTTTACTCGCAATGATACTCGCGTACCGACTAATGGTATCCTTTTTAATGCCATCTTTAACAAGAACGATTCCAGAGGAAGAGTTTTTCTCCTCAGATTTTCGATTTAAATGACACAATTCATCGTAAGAAACTTCGGAGTATTGCATTTGCACTTTTAAACTTGGTTTCCACGTTCTTTTTCCTTCTACAACCAAAGGTTGTTCGAGAGAACCGAGTTTCTTTACAGGGATATCAACATCGGGAATAGAACTAGTAACTGGTTCTGGACTAGATTCTTTACTGTTAGAGTGTACAGTTTTATCGTAGTAACGAATCTGAGAATCATAATCTTCCAAAAAATGCTTCTTAGGTATGATTTTTCTCGAGGAACGAGAACTTACTAATGGCAAGTTTATGCTTTTTCCAAATGTGGTAGTGGATTGTAAATGACTTTGGTCCGCCGGTTGTTTTTCAACCACATTCATAGAGTTTATCGAGTCATTTTCATTCTTAGATTTAGTAGAAACTGGTAATTTTTTCTTCACATGCTTAGGAAGTTCGCATTTACTCAGTTTCTCCTTTTTTTCGACACCTTTCGAGAGTTTATTTGCCAATTTTTTTGGTTCTTTATGAATCTCACCTTTAGTAGTTTCGTTAGTTGTTAATTCTTTACGAGTTAAACTAATGTCATCAACTTCGGAAGGGACGCATAATCCTTCTCTGACTATTTTGTCATAGGCTTTTCGAGCAATAGCTCTCATTCCACTCCTACCTCTTGAACCCGAACCTTCGGAATCTGAAGAACTACTTGTAAATACCTTTTCGGGTACCGTTGTGGAGAAATTATTGTCTTGAGATTTTGATATTCCAACAGCGATTGGTTGAATAGTAGTATTAGAGTCGCTGGAAAGAATGGTTTCTTTACTTTTATGGTGGAGAATCCCAAAAGGATCATCGAAGCCGTGGAAATCTTCGTCCTAAAAATAGAGACAGGGGGTTAAGACGGTTAGCATCATAAACGCGTAATATTAATTTGACACGCCTTCGTTACTATTAGAGTCTTAATAATTAAAAGAAGCCATTAGTAGGTCAGTCAGTATTCAGTAAGAGACGAGCCAAACTATTTACGAAGGCCATGTACCAAGGGTTAATACCGCTGGCATTCTTACCTCGCTTGACAAGCCATGGTGTTCGTGAAACGTTTTCCAGCCATTAACAATGTTTTCTAACGTTTTAGTTGAAGGATGCGAATTATATTTTCCTTTATAAGAAACGTATTTGATGCCTAATTTTCCGTTTTTTTGGTTTGGACGACCAGGAAACTGAGGAACATGTAAACGCGCCATTTTTACTTCAATTAGCTACCACCGTTTTCAGCTAGGCCTACCTTTATGCGCGGAATGTGTATATGCCTTTACACGGGCCTTTCCGATGACTATCGAACGGTTTTTCGCGTAAAGAAAACCAGCAGATGGCACTCCTGCAATCTACCATTTGATCGAAAACTAGATTTCCCGGTCACATTGATTCACTCTGGAACGCACTGAAAAATAACGGTTCTTAGAATCCCATGTTAAAAAGATCTAATTTGCATAAAATAACATGTGATTTCAAGAACGCCTATTTTTTGGTGCATTTCGGTACTGAATCATCTGGTACCGAGTCATTTCAAATATCGCTACGGAGCATTATAAACAAAAGTTAATAATAGAATTACGCAATCGATTATGTTTAGACGAAATAATTACAGTAATCGCTTTAAGTAATTATACAATATTTAATTTTGAACAATAAGCGGAAAATATCGATGATGATAGTACTCAAAGGTGATTGGCCGCTGAGTTCCCCCTTTTAAAAGCGCGCAAATTGAATGGCAATTTTGAAAGAAAATTCCTGTTATTTCAAAACTAACCAAACAAGATGAGCGAGGCAAAGCCATAATTTCACTTTATTTTTACAAACTTATTCAAAAATAGGATTTGCTGCTTGGAAATGGTAGAAATGAATTATTTTAATGATTCAATATTTATTTCTAAATGATACGTACCATTAACAATAGATTTCTGGACGAATTTATCTCGAAATTGTACGCAAAATATGTTCCCAAATTCAGTTTTTACGCTTTAAAATGGTGGGAAATATATAAGTAATTAATTCTGTAATTATTTCAATTGATTGGATTTTCGTGTATCAGTTTGGGATATTAGTTTGTTTGCAAAGAACTTAGGAGTTTCGTACGATAAACCAGTGGCGCTATCTATGAAACCCCTCTGGCGCAACTCTAAAAAACCCTGTAGGTAGAAATCCACTTCTTATTGAAAACAAGCCTTTATTTCTTCAGTTTTAATTTAATTTATATCTGTAGCAGTTTCTTATAATTATTAATTTTGTATTAAGACCGCAAATGGGTACATCATCCCCAACCATATTATCTTTTTGACGTTTTATCTATAATTTAATCTTTTTTTTTTATATATTTTAGGGAAATTTTCTCTTATTATAGCATACCACCATCGAACAATTAAAACAAGTTTTTTATTTCTCAAAAAATTATCAGTGCTATAAAATAGATGAAAACAAACTATAATAATAATAATAATTGACCTGATTATGCTGTTCTTTTTACCAAAACAATATTGGCATGAAATATTTTCTACAAAATGATCCCTACAAGTTTTTTTTTTTTTTTTGGTATTTTTAATTTTTTTATTTTTTTTATTTTACTTTCGTTTAATTTTAAAATATAATAATAATAATGATTCAGAGTACTAAAAAAGTATTCTGCATGTCAAATGCACTCATCGGTTAGACAGTACCTTTTACACAACCACTGCCCAGAGATAATGCGCATTAAAGAGAAATACTAGAAGCTGAGCTCACTAATTATTTTGAATTTTATATAAATCTACACCTTTTGTAGCCGTGAATTTAAAAAAATTAAAATTATGGGAATTTCAAACTTTATTTTCTTTAATTTTTGTTTTCCAACCATTTTTTTTATAGATATCATTTTTAAAGTATAGCGCATCGTCTGATAGAGATTTAGAGTGATGTCTTACGTCTAGTCCAACCCTAGCAGACAACACGAAGTTGACTTCTTGCGGATTTTTCCCACATTTTTCGGGTTAAAGGAGCTATCTGCTCTAGAATTTTCCCTTTTAAAATCAACTTCTCTTACGCACACAGCCTAGCTTTGACTGTACAATTTGATACGATCAACGTCGTCCGCTAAGCGAAGAAAGAAAGCGACTTTAAAGGGGCTTCAAAAATCGCGGATAGTCCCTTCAATGGTGTGGTTATATATAATCGGACAGAAACGGTCAACAAAGAAAAACAAGTTTAAAAAATCCCTAGATTTAGGTAATAGACTGATTTGGGCATCAATTGTTTTTCAATGATGAGGGGAGAAAAATGGGGTTAACTCGTTACGGGGGGCTAGAGAGACACGTAAACCACCGAACAGTGCATTTTATCTACAGATTGAAAACAATTAAGGTTCCAACACTTTTATTTCTAAGTTTTTAGTAATTATTTTTTTTAGACCTTTTTGAAATATAGCTGACAGGATCTTTTCTTATAATTAAACCTCGAATTCGAGGTAATAGTTATTTTTAAATCCATTAAACCCAATTTGGCTCGTAATTATCGGCGATAT
Source organism: Odiellus spinosus (assembly GCA_963920705.1). NCBI lineage: Eukaryota > Metazoa > Arthropoda > Arachnida > Opiliones > Phalangiidae > Odiellus > Odiellus spinosus. The sequence continues at coordinate 14,569,491 of OY987238.1, forward strand.
ATTTTATATTTTTTTGAAAAGCCGACTATTTTTCAAATTCTTTTTATTTATTTTTTTTGTACTGAAACGTAGTTTTGACAAAATCACAATTGTTTTAACGTTTTGTCCACAGATATGGCTACTTGTTTAAAAATTAATTCGATTAATTTAGTATTTAAACGAAATCCCTACGCAGTGCAAACTTCTTTATAATATATTGATAGATACAGATGTCTAACGCAACGCCCCCTAAATATAATTATCTTTTAACTTCTCAAATTTATTTCCCAGGCTCATTTATTAGCGGAAAAGGGAGAATATTTAGCATTTAGATAATTGGCATTAATTTAAACTTCATTACTTCAAAAAAGAAAAAGAAGAACTAAGATTACTTTAATTTTTGGGTTTTATTTGTTTGAAAACTACAACAGTGCCGAACCAACTTGTTTTTTTTTAATTTTTTTTTTATTTTTTTGTATTTTTTTTTGTTTAATTTAAGCCTACATTCAACTTTATTTAAATTTTACCTAATATGATGGCATGTTTTTTCAGCCAGAGCAAGATTTAATTCATTTCACGTTTTTGGTTGTTTTTACAGTTTTTACTTTTGGGCGAAAAAAAATTTTAACCTAAAAGTTTTTCGCCGACCCCTTCGTGGCTTGGTTGGTGTTTTATTAATTTTAAGCCTAAATTCAACTTCGTTTTAATTTTATCTAATATGATGGCGTGTTTTTTTTCAGCCAGAGCATGATTATTTAAATTTATTTGGTTGTTTTACGATTTTTACTTTTGGGAAAAAACTTTAGCTCGGAAGTATTACTCTGACCCCTTCGTGGCTGGTTGGCTGGCTGGTTCGTGTATTTTATATTTATTTTTATTCTTTTTGTGATCTGTGCTCTGTTAATAATTTGTTAATACTCTGCCTGTACAATGAAAAAGTTTATTTTTTCTAAATTTTCCACTCTCTAAATATATGTTTTTCTTATTTTACGTTTTTTTTTCTGGCCACAAATGGAATGTGTTAAACGAGCCATTTATTTTAAAGGGGGGTAAAGTTGAGGGTAGGAAATAGTTCATTTTTTTTTCTCAAATTTTATAGTTTTTTAACCAGAAATATGGCATTTTTCTAAAATTGTTTAGCTGGTCCGCAAAAAAGGTTAAATTTATTATTATTTTTTTTCGATGATTAAATTTATTAATCATATTTATTTTTTGGGGGTAATTTATTGTTTAATTTTTAATTATTTTAATTACAGAATTTATTATTTTTTTTTCCTTTTTTCACAACATGCAAAAATCTAAATGAAAACTAAGTTAAAATTTATTATAATTAAACATTAAAAATAACGGTGCAAAAAGATCCCAGGGAAAAGGGGGAAGAACTAAATTCACTATTAACTACAAAGTGTCAGTGGTAAATATATAATATGGGGTTAAATAAAATTATAAATTTGGGGGTTTTATTTGTTTTTAGAAAATAGCAAATTTGCACCATTTAAAAGAAATTAACTTTTTTATATAATAGCCTATGTTTTTAGTTAAGTCTTAATTTTTTTTTCGAAATAAACTGTCAGACAGCTGAAATACCGACATTGTCTTCTTGTATTTCTACGATAGCGTTGTTGTACAACAAATTTTTATTTTTTCTTTTTTTTTTTCATTAAATATTTTCTCTAAAACGTTTTTTTTTAATTTCTTCTTCAATCGATCAAAAAAAAAAGAACTGAAAGTTTCATTTTCTTTTCAATATCATAGCGAGTTGAAAAGTAACCGGTGTCATATATTTAACCCCCCATTTTTTTTCTACCATCGCAATTATCTTTTAACTAACTGCAATATATATTTTAAACCTTACCTTCATATTTTTTCCCTCCAAAAATTGTCTTTCTCTTTCTCCAAAAAAAAAAAGGACAAAAAAAAAATCCACCGAGACTGATAAACTGGAAATACGCGCGCGCACAACTAAAGGCAGCTTCATAACCATTTTTTTTTAATTTTATATATATTTTTAAAATGTATTTAGCGTTATACCCATTTACCCCAACCCCAATCCCCTCAAAATTAACGCAAAAACTAAAAAAAACTGAAAAATAATGAAACACTAATAAAAACGAGATGCTGAGATGAAAACCCAATTGCTATGTCCGTTATTTTGTTGGTTGTTTGTTTTTTAAGTGTCGTTCTTCTATGGTTCTACTGCGGAGTAAGAAAAAGTTCCGCAGGGTCAACGGAGGGTCGTAGTTTTTTTGTTTTTTTTTAATCCACAGCAGAATTGAAACAGCATTTTCTTTGTTTTCGGTTATAATGAATGATAAATTGCTACTAAGTTGCTTTTCCCGCCATAGCCCGTCGTCAACAGAAAAGTTTTAGTGTGCGAGACTATGTTTTTTTTTTTTTATTCGATACATCCGTTATTTTAGCCGCGCTTTTGCTTTTTTATATTGATACTTTTTACGTTATATTATCGTGCCGAGGAAAGGCGGGAAATGCCATTTTGTTTTTTCTTTATTTTGCAAAATCAATGTTTTTTCTCTCTTCATTCTCTTCGTCAACTTTTGGTAATATTTTGTTTTTGTATTTTTTTTATTTTTTTTTTTTGGTGAAGAGATTTTTGGGGACGAAAGAAATTTGTTGTTTTAAAACGCAAAAACGAGAACCTAATAGTAAGTTTCTTGTTCTACCCAACCACCGGGATTTCGACGTAGAATCAATCGTCGAATTTCGTCATAAACAAAGATCAAAATTGAGAATGGTAAAGCTGGGAACCACCATCCGAGCCTTTTGTTGTTTTGGGTTTTATTTTAAAAAGATAAATTAATCATACGATCTATGAAATATTGATAGCGTAATACGGCAAAACATTGTTTCAACGAAATACTGGCAGGAGGTAAATGAATTCAGTTTCCTTAAATTTTAGTTATAGTCGCTAAGCCTTGGCTTCGCGGATGACAATGATTGGTTAAAATCACTTGTTATAACGAAAAAGGGTAAGATTTAGGGCAAATTTTGGTATAATGAGTGTTGCGAGCTAAAACTAGGCCTAAATAGAATTAAATAGGATGCAAATTGCTAAGCCTTGGTCTTCGCAGATGACAGAATTGGTCAATATCATTCGTTATGACGAAAATAGGCAAAATATATTTATATTCTGGTATAAAACCAGTGTTTGTCAACTAAAACAAGGCCTAAACATAATTATATAAGGAAATAGGAGGTAAATCCCTAAGCCTTGGCTTTGCAGATGTATAACCAGCGTTCGTCTGCTAAAATTAGGCCTAAATAAAACAATAGTACAAAATAGGATGCAAATGGTTATAAGTAATGTTTCAGTGCAACCAATTTTCGTTATAACAATTAATTTTAAATAAGAATAATGTATTTTTGGATAATATTTTGAATTCAAATTTCGTTAAAGTAGTTTTACTGTATATAATATGTAAAAACTAGTTCTCTTAGATATTTTAAAATAATTATTTATCATAAGTTATATTCTATAATAAGGTAAAGAACTAAAAAAAAAGGTTTCTTACTTGAGTGGGTACATACGAAGACCCTTGTCCATCCCCGGACAGTACGATAAGAATGCGGCTAATGCAGTTTCAAATACTAAGCCAAAGTTGAGAATATGGTTCCTTGGAAACAAAACAAAATCAATTAGAACATTAAAATTGAAAACAAACGATAAAAACTTACTTCATTCCTTGTTGAACGACTGAGTTTCGACGAGTTTTACAAATAATCAAGTCAGCCCATTGAACAATAACGATAGACACAAAGAAAGCGGTATGGCAAGTATATTCCAGAACTTTACGGTTTTGATAGGTCTGAAACAAGATTCGCACGCATACTGTTAGTTAAGCCCTAATTTCAAATAAAGGCAGACGACCGAAACTAATAGCTAAGAAGTGAAAGTGCCTCGGTTAAGCTGTTTAACTCTAGCGGCTCTGCTGCCAATTCATTTAGACACAGAGCGTAGCGCCAAACGGCAAAACCAGGTACTAAAACTACGTAGCTATAGGTCGTCTGCTACACCAATGGTTGAAAAAACATTGCGTATCTTACCCATTCCTGATTGTAAGAATCTTTCAAGTCGTTGATGGCTTTTGAATCCCAGTATTTTCGCAATCCTAAGAGTGTGCTTGGCCAGAAACCATTTTCAGCCATAATAACGAAATAAGCGAAGAATCCGGCAGCCGCTTGCATCATACCAATTTGACCGTACGCAATAGAGATCAACCTAAAATTTTAAACGTTTTTGGAACTTCCACGGATAATAGTTAAGGTAAACCGAGGTGCAATTCAACCATTTATTGAAGAGATTTAATTAACTTTTAAAAATCGATATTCAAATTAAAATTATCAAATACCATTTACACGTTCACCGACTTCGCTTAAAAATAAAATAAAAGATAAACGTTACCTTTCATTGACCAATTTATCTTTTTTAGGGTCACGAGGACGTCGTTTCATAATGTCACTTTCAGCTGTCTCATAAGCGAGAGAAATAGCGGGTACCTGTGGGATTTATTAACGTGCTAAAAACAATTCTCAAACCAAAAATAATATAACTAGAACGTAAGATTGATGTTCAATAAATAAATTTGTGTTAAATTAGCAACAAAAACTTATGAGATAAAGACTAAACATTAAAGAGTACTTAACGAGAACAAAGAGCAACAAATAGGGACATGCACAAGCGATAGAATAACGGAGATACATATAATTATTTGACGTACCTCAAACAGAAAAAAAAACAGGGGTAAAATACTTAAATTATAATAAAACAAGGCAGATACTTGCGTTAAAGTTAAAAGAAAGGTTAGGAGTATTGATAATTAGGTTTAATTAGTTGTAATTATAGTCAGAAACTCAAGAGTTTAAGATTGGGATTCTGACTAAAATTATTTTTGTCTCTGGCATAAATGGTTCGCACCGTTATATTTTTGAGTGTTTAAGTTTTTCTTCCGAATTTTACCTCTCATTTACGAGTTTATCATGTTTGGGATCTCTCGGTCGTCTTTTCATAATATCAGATTCAGCGTGTTCGTAAGCCAGAGAAATAGCAGGGACCTAGTAGTCGGATTAATAGTCGGAAGCGGGGAAAGATAGCACCGCAAATATGGTTACATTTTAGAATTAAGCAATTAGCAGTTGAAATTTAATTGGTATAGTTATTATTATGGAGATGGTAAAGCCTTTGAGATGAAAGGGTAACCAACACAGTTTAGTAATTAGTGAATGAATTAGCGAGGAAATTGGCAGTGTATTAGTAAGCAATGACGTATGTTAGACATGATTTGTTGCGAAATAAAGCCTGGTATTAAGCCTTAGTATTCGAGACAGACAAGTAACAATACAGTTTCACGTAAAAAGTTAAAGTTTGCCTGATTACTTATAGTTTCCAACAGTTTTAAAAAACCTACTATTTTTTATAAGCTATAAGGGTTCACCTTTGACTGGGTGGAGTTAGGATTGATAAAAAGTTGCTGCAATACGTCGTTGAATTTACGAGGAAGCAGACTTTGATGGAGCACTAAGGCCTAATGTTTACTTTACCACACTATTTCTATCCCAAAATGTAGGAATGCTCGATACAAAGTGGCCTGCGCGTCTATAAGCTTTTTAATTAAGCCTAATTTAACAATTTAAAGAGGGGTACTTACCAAATCAGTTCCTAAATCAATACATAAGATGGTGACAGTACCCAGGGGCAACGGTACGTCGGCTAAGATGAAAAACAAGAATGGAGTAATCTCGGGGATGTTACTAGTCAAAGTATAAGCGATGGACTTCTTCAAGTTGTCAAAGATCAAACGACCTAACGAATAAATAATCTCACTGGTAAGAAAACTACAATTTCCCCTCAAAAACTGTAACTACGTAAAGATTATAACTGACCTTCTTCGACACCCGTGACGATAGAAGCGAAGTTGTCATCCAAAAGGATCATGTCAGCCGCTTGTTTACTGACGTCACTTCCAGCGATACCCATAGCCACACCAATATCAGCCTTTTTCAAAGCCGGGGAATCATTCACACCGTCACCAGTTACGGCTACGATAGCGCCGAGTCGTTGGCAACCTTCAACGATGATCAATTTCTGTTGTGGCGAAGTTCGAGCGAATACTATTTCAGTGTGATATTTCAAGATGTCATCTAAAAGATCCGTTTGCATGTCGCGAAGTTCCGAACCGTGAACCACGGCCGCTTTAGCTTGTCTGGGGTCAACTTCTTCAACGGGGATGTTCAACCTCTGAGCGATGTCTTCAACCGTTTCGTTTCCTTCCGAAATAATACCGACAGCCTTGGCAATAGCTTTAGCCGTGATTGGATGATCGCCAGTAACCATAATAACCTACAATTACAAATGAACCAAAAGCGAGCGCGATTAGTTTTGAAACCTTGAAAGGTTTTTCAAAAAAATTTACATGGTTATACGACAAAAGCTAAGCCTTGGCTATATAATTTACAATGTTATTAGACTAGATCTAAGCCTTGGCTGTATAATTCACAAGATTAGAAATAAACCAGGCCAAAGTTAATTCAGATAAGAGTCTAAAGATGAATTATTCAATGATGATAATAACTAGAAATGTATTTACCTTAATACCAGCGCTTCTGCATTTAGCGACAGCATCGGGTACAGCTGCTCGGGGAGGATCAATCATAGAAATGAGACCCAAGAAACGCAGTCCTGATAGGGGGAAGTTTCCTTCATCGGCATCGAATGGATAGCCAGATGGGTACTTGTCAGAGGGTAAGATGAAATCGCAGAAACCTGATTTCAAACAATAATCCAATTGAATTATCTTCCTCGGGTAATTTTTGGACTAAGGGGTAATTTCGTAATGTAGCAGAGACCTAAGAGTATTTACTAACCAATAACACGCTCTCCCAGCCCTCCAAGTTCAAGATAGGCGCTGTTGAAAGCTTCTTTCATTTCCTCGTCCAATACTTTCTCTTTGCCGCTGATGTAAATGGTGGAACACCTTTCGAGAATTCTTTCAGGGGCTCCTTTCATGCAGAGTAAGTAACTGGGGTCGTTAGGGTCTTCAGTTTCGTGAATGGTAACGTGGTATTTGTTGGTTGAGTTGAAAGGAACTTCGCATATCTTTGGATTTTTGTTTCGATACGCGGTCACGTTGCCAATGGCAAGTTCCATACATTTTAGAATGGCGGATTCGGAAGCGTCGCCGGTACAGTCCCTTTTCAGAATAGGAACGTTTTCTTGACCACCCTTGAAATCAGCGCGACTGCATAAGGCGCAGACCCTGGAGAGAGCTTTCCAACCGTAAGAAGACCTGTCGTACTGTACGCCTAAACGAGGGTTAAAAGGAAGGACGCAAATTCAAAAATACTCGTACTGGAACCGATAATGAAATTTTTTTCAGTACTCCGCTATCAAATGGTTAAGGAAAAGTTATTAAGGGGGATTTCTTTAAGAAATATGAGTTTCATGTTTAGGTAACCTTTAAAAATGCCATAGAAATTCTTTCGTCACTGGCTTATGTAGTAGTAACAAGAACTAAATAGTTAAATACTATGGAATTTTACAGACCATCTTAATGTAAGCCATTAAAGAGAACCAGGTGATTAAATACTATGGAATTTTACAGACCATCGTAATGTATGCCATTAAAGATAACCAAGTGATTAAATACTATGGAATTTTATAAACTAAGTCTTGATGGCGAGAAAAATGAATTTTTGAAGTACAGGAAATACGATCGCCATTGATTTGGTTATCAAGATGCAATTTTTTTACTTACCAGATTGATCTTCAGTGGTGTCGGCTTCGATAATTTGATTATCAAACCACATGTGCGCGACTGTCATTCGGTTTTGAGTAAGAGTACCCGTCTTGTCAGAGCAAATGGTGGAGGTAGAGCCCAGCGTCTCTACAGCTTCTAAATTCTTAACGAGGCAATTTTTCGAGGCCATTCTCTTGGCAGTGAGAGTCAGGCAGACGGTGACGGTGGCGAGAAGACCTTCAGGCACATTGGCAACGATAATGCCAATGAGGAAAATGACAGCGTCCAACCAGTAATAACCCAAGATGAAAGCGATGACGAAGAACGAGACACCCAGGAAAACGGCCACGCCGGTGATTAAATGAATGAAATGAGCAATCTCGCGCGCAATCGGGGTATCACCCATTTCTAGACCAGATGCCAAACCGGCGATACGTCCCATGACAGTTCGGTCACCGGTATTGATTACGACGCCCTTAGCGTTGCCTAAATTAACCAAAAGACAAAAACTCTTATACCTAACCTCTCCTCTTAGACTTTTTCCCCATTTTCTCCCGAACTAACGTACCTTCGACGCAGTTTGTAGAGAAAAAAGCCAAGTTCCTAGTTTCTAGCGGGTTATCGTTCGTTAATTCAGGCGACCTTGTTTGAGGTTCAGATTCTCCCGTAAGAGATGAGTTATCGACCTTGCAGCTTTGAGCCGATATTATCCTAATATCAGCCGGCACCCTGTCACCGCCTTTCACTTCAACAATATCACCAGCTACAACTTCTTCCGCCGGAATGGTCACTTTTTGACCTTCTCTGATGAGGGTAGCGTACTACGTCGTCCAATTTCAAAATTAGTTCTCGGGGCTGATATCGCGATAAAAATTATCATTCTTACCGTAGGGACAAGGTTTTTAAAAGATTCCATAATCTTTGAGCTTCTCGCTTCTTGGTAATAAGAGAAACAACCAGTGACAATCACTACAACTGACAACACAATACCCAGATACAACTGAAACCCAGAAATATAAATTGGGTCAATTACGGGACCTAGCGCATCGATAGTGACGAAATTGCGTTCTTACATTGTCATCCGGGGGTTCTTCGAAGGTACCTGCCTGTATGGAGTAGGCAACGAAACAAAGGACAGCACCTATCCATAACAAAAGCGCAAAACCACCAAAAAGGTTTTTGCAAAACTTGACCCATTCTGGGATTTTCTTTGGTGGGGTCAATGAATTTGGACCATCACGCTCTAACACCTCTCTGGCTTGATGCGAGTTTAAACCCTAACCGGTTAAACCGTCGTTATTAAATTTAATATCGTTAAGTTAAGCCTAATTTCTGTTTGAAGCATTTCTTACAGTGTCTGGATTCGTGCTTAGACGTGCATAGAGTTCTTGTAACGTGATCTTGTGGTCATCCTAAGTTCGATGGAAGATACGAAGGTTAGTCCCGATTCCAATCCGGGCTTTTTAATCAACTTTAAACTTACGATCGTTAAATCCTGCTTCAAATCATCCAAATTTGTTTTAGGCTTCTTCCCCATGATGTTAGGTCGTCTACGTCTGGACTTAGGTAACCCTTCAGCTGTTCTGTTATCGTCGGGAACCTTAGGTGTTACAGCAACGCGGTAGCTGTCAGATCTGCCATACTGTCATCCATTTTGGAACGGACAGAACAACAGTGGGGTGGAAGCGCGGACAAAAAAAGAAAAAAAAAAACACGGCAAAAACGTCATGCGCAAGCGAAACTCAAAATGCATTAGCTTAAATACTACTTCTAAAAAACTATACGTATGTTAACGAGACGTGCGAAAGCTATGCGTGGTAAAATATACCGTAAAATACGTTCAAATACAATGATTTTTCACTTAACAAAACAAAACACACCTTTCCTAATTTACTGAAAATGAAATGGTTCACAAAAAATTGGAGACACCGTCTACATCATATTTCAGTTCTCGTTCACTACTTGAAATTAACATGAACATTATATTCGTCATTAGCCTGTGTAATTTTTCTTTGCGTTCCATCTTAAGGGCGAGATGGAAGGACTTCGCTACCACGAAACTTGAAATGGCCCATCTCTGGTCCAAGCTTCTGTTTTGGGGACGAAAATACCCATCCATTTAGTTACTTATCATCAAGTTTAAATGTTTCTAAGGTTTTTTATCGAAAGATAAGGAAATTCTTCAACATTTTGATTTCAAACAACGAAGTAGTGTATAATTATGAAATTCCTAAACTACCGTTTTTCTCATTACACTTGATGTAGTTACGTAATCTTTGGGCCTGATCTCTATTTAATTAATGCCAACTCTGTTCTTTTTACTCCCGATGTTTCTATTTGCGGAGTCTCGTATCCGAGGAGAGGCAAAGGATAATAATAGATTTTTAGAAAAAAGTAAATGTAAGAAGCTAACGTCACACTTCGAGGCAAAAGAGAGAAAATCCCTATAGCAAAAGGAAGGCATTATCCACATTGGCGTGACATTTGCCTGTCCGGAAAACAAGGGACCACTTTTCTCAGGAGAAGGAAGAAAAAGACACCTGTTCCATTATCGTTTCCATGGAAATAGAACCAACAATTTATTACTAACTTTAGGAACAATTTTCCCACGCTGAAAAGGCTACTCCAAATCAATATTAGCTATAATTAATAATGTAGGTGAAAGAACAACCTCAGAATCTCAGATCTGAACCCATCTCAGAGTGCTCTAAATCTGGCTGAAAACCCAATTCTTTCACATTCCCAAAATCAAATCATTGAAAAAGTACTCTATCTAAAAAGAGCAAAAAAATAAAATTGCCCAGGGAGATCTGTTTCTCCCAATGGAATGCAAAAAAGATAATCTTCACTGCTCAGATTCTTTTAAAGGGACAATTTGCATTATTTAAAATCCCATTTAAAGTCGCCTTCTGTCCTGGCTTCGTGACCATCACAAAGTGTGGTGTCAAAGCTAGAATGTGTGCGTAAGTGAAGAGCTATTTAAAGGGGCAATTTTCGGAGCAGATGGGGCCTTTAAAGCGCACAAATTTAATTCGCTATCAAATCAGTTTAAAAAACGTGTTTTTTCGACCTTTCTTATGAAAAAGACAGAACAATAAGTTTGTCCCCAAACCAAATGGAACATAATAATTTGCTCCACAATGCCGCTTTGATTTCTGGTGGAATTTCTAATTGCTTCCATTAAGAGCAACCAATGGTATTTCCTATTACGAGATAGGCTAGAAATATGTATTCCCTGCTCGTTTGAACATTATCTACAAATTAGTTTGGCTCAAAACGACTTTGTAGGAGATCAGTCGATAAGAAATTGAAGACAGACTTCTCGGACGTAAAACAAAAACCTAGCAAAAATCACGTACGATTGAGTCTAGTGGATATTTGGCCTACATTCAATCCTTCAACAAACACGACTTCGATATAGTGGATGGTAAGATTCTTCCCTGGAATAATCAATTCCCTTAGAAGCGAGAGGAGCGCCGCGGAGCGTCCTTGACGACGCCCGAAGAAGAAAAAAAAGAAGAAAAAGATGCGGTTACCGTGGCAACGGTCGCCAGAGTCGGTAGGTTTTGGAGTTTCCGAAAATCTATTGGCAAGCGAAGGACGCACTGCACCAAGTGAAGGAAGTGAAAAGGTTAAAGGCATAAATTCGACTGCGGCGAAGTTTCCACCCCAATTCTTAAAATCAGAAAATGCCGAAGAGGTTGTTACGTCATTTACGCGTGCGTACTCAATTACATTGAGTTAAAAGTAACTACAAGGTTACTTCGCGTAACTCTAACCTATCTCAAGGTCCATGATATTTAAAATTAACGAATACTTCATCTTTCTGACAAGTTTGATAACACAGAATTTCATTGTTAACCTATTTTTCTTTTACATAGACGTTCCAGTAGCTTAAAACAATAAACTATCCTTTATAGGCGACCAATCAAAAAACGACTTTGCTTAAGTGGAACTAAGTTGTTCATTATGTTATTACAAGAAATCAGAAAAATAAAATTGTGTCGAGTCTTAAATTGTTTAGAAGTTTAGTGTCAGGATAGAAAAAAACCAATCTTCGTTGAAGTAATTGGTTAAAAATACAGTCAAGTCATTCAGAATAGATAACCAAGGCAATTTAAAGCTTTTTCTATGAAGCAACTTGTTTAGGGTGGAGCCTAATTACATTCGCTTACGTCACCTCGAACTCATTAAGGAAATAATATTTATGTCATATTTTTGTTTAATTCCGTTCGGTGTCTTATTGGTTCATCAAATTTACGTCATCATGACGTTAATAAAAATATATACTTAAGATGAACCGATTCTATGAGAGAGGTCACACCCATATATTTTTAAAGAAATGTTCTGGGATTTGACTTTAGAATTTTACCCACTAATACTACTACAACATTCTCGGACAATATAAAAGCCCACCCCCTTTGTAAAGGGTGAAAAGGCTGAAAAACGTCTAAAAAAGTTCCTCTAGAGTGAAGGAGACATTCTAGACGATGGAAATTAACTAATTCTCAAAATTAAGACATTCTTGGTTCAAATTACAAATGAATTGGATTTTTTAAAACCATAGAAGTAGCAGTTCAATTAAATTATTATTTAAAAGCAAATTCATTAAAAACACGTTAATATTAAATAACTGCGAATGACCTAGATTCAATGTACCCAAAGTTTTCATTCAATAAATCGATTTTTCACTAAGAAATCAATAAACTACATCACTCCATGGTTAAACGATTCTATCTCGGTCCAATATCGAGCGCAATTTGGCGAATGGTCCAAAAAAAAGTGGCCGAAAAATAATCTAAGAGGAGTAGAGACGCGATAGAGAAAGAGTAAGCTTTTTAATCTCGACTCAATCGAAGAGTGTACGAGCCAAAAGCGTTGCTTTTTTCGCTGGCCCACATCTTACTTCTTGGCGCCGGGTTCTATTTTTAGACCCCAAAAACGTATTCCGGAAGAGCAGGGGTTGTTATATAGAGAGAGAGTCAAAGATATAGTTATACATTTAGCTGCCAACCAGATCAAAAACTCGGTTAGAGGTGAAATGACGTCTCTTACAACGTCACTATAAAGCAATTATGGAAGACTTACGTTGCTAGGCTATTTTAGAAAAGAAATAATTGTAGATGTAAGTTTATAACTTATCTTAAGATAAGTTATAAACTTATGCTGTAGATAAATGGCGGGATATATTCAACTGAATTTAAAGTTGTTACTACAGGGTTGGAACAGTTTTTTCTGATTTAAATTCCCTGACTTTTCCAGGTTTTTCCCCGACCTTTTCCAACGATTTTCCCCGACCTTTTCCAACGATTTTCCCCGACCTTTTCCAACGATTTTCCCCGACCTTTTCCAACGATTTTCCCCGACCTTTTCCAACGATTTTCCCCGACCTTTTCCAACGATTTTCCCCGACCTTTTCCAACGATTTTCCCCGACCTTTTCCAACGATTTTCCCCGACCTTTTCCAACGATTTTCCCCGACCTTTTCCAACGATTTTCCCCGACCTTTTCCAACGATTTTCCCCGACCTTTTCCAACGATTTTCCCCGACCTTTTCCAACGATTTTCCCCGACCTTTTCCAACGATTTTCCCCGACCTTTTCCAACGATTTTCCCTGACCTTTTCCAACGATTTTCCCTGACCTTTTCCAACGATTTTCCCTGACCTTTTCCAACGATTTTCCCTGACCTTTTCCAACGATTTTCCCTGACCTTTTCCAACGATTTTCCCTGACCTTTTCCAACGATTTTCCCTGACAGTTTCGGTTAATACTACACAATTTTTAACCTTTTATTGTTTTATATAATCGCGTTCGCCAAACTTTGTTGCAGGCGTATCTTTGTTCTAATCTAGTCAGCTTTAAATTTTTTCCGCGGATAATGATTGCAATTTCCTGGTTTCTTGAAAGATCTTTAAATTCCCTGACTTTTTAAAAATATCATAAAATTCCCTGACTTTTCCCTGACCCGTGACAGCCCTGTACTAAGGCAGGATTTGAAAAATAAATTTTAAGTGAATTTTTCATGATATTTTCAGTGCAATAAATGTCTGGTTAAAATACTAATAACAGGGTTTATAACTTTAGGGCGACCAGATATATTTATTTTTCCACTTCCCTAAGCAACGTCAGTTCAAAAGAGCCAATTAGACACGTTGATGGGTGAAGCTCTTAATTAGTCCGAGAGTCGAAATACAGTAAAGGCAATTAATTAAATGTCTTCTATATGTATAAATTAATTGCCAAAAAGATTGTTTCCAATTCAATCAGAGGTTACTTTACTCTAATGTTTTATTTTTTCTTTCGTAACAAGGAAATAGATTCGTGTAAGGAATAAAATTGACTACTGGTCCAATTTTAAATCTTTCAGTTATCAAAAAGTGTTTTTTTTTTACATTCTTCAAAGGGGTCATGGACGTCTGTTTTAAGGTTTCATCGAAATCTGTTTTCAACAAGTACTAGTCCCACTTACGACTGTGATTTTGAATACTTGGTAGCTTACTAAATCCTAGTTCAGATTGAATTGCAAACTAAAATTGAACTTCAATTTCGTATTTTTTTCCTTCTTCATATAATCCCACTCTCTCCCTCCACTAGAATCTAATTCAATCGACATCCCAATTTCCTTTTCCGGTTTACGGAAGGTTAAACGCTCTATCACGAGCGGAACAGTCTGTAGCTGACGAACAACAAAATTGGCTCCAAGTGAAACCTTTAAAAAACACGTTTTAAATCGATGTGATATTGAAAACATTTATATTCCGTTGATATTCTATATGAGGGAAACCTTTTAAGTGTTTTTAGATATGTTTATTTATAAGGCTGGTTTTTATTGGCGTATTTTTCAATTAATAAGTTAAAATTCTGTAAAAATCGATGGAAAAATAAGGCCAAATATTTGACAAAAATTTAGGCCTAATTCGTGTTAAAATAGATCTCGTGGTCCCGCTTTGACTGTAACTAATGTTTATTTAACATTTATGAAGATTTAATTACTATTTCTCTTCCTAATTAAGTATTATTTAAATTAGTACGAACTTTGTGTACTATTCAGTATTTGAAAAGTTGTTTTATCATAAGTTTACAACTTATTTTTCTATAAGTATGACATTTCTATTGTTTTATACGCATTTAGAATATGGACCGCCAAATCGGGCGAAAACCCAGTCAAAATTAGTTATGTGTTGATTTTTTTGGCTAATTCGGGGTCACGTGTGGTCTTTAGGTTTTTCATGCTAGCCAATAGAATCATTTTGCATATTAATGAGGGTCACCGAAACTTCCCAATCTGATCTATCAAATTTCATTTCTCAGACAAAATTTGTCTTTCGCTGAAAGCCAGTTCTGATTGGCTGTGATTTGTTTTTAAAGATAGGTACCACCCTATTTCTGAACTACATGACAGGTTAATGATATTCATGATCAAATAAATACACAAAATGTTCTTTCATGCGTAATTGTTGAAGTTCGTTAACACGTGTATTTAATTTTAAATGTAGATTTTAAATTAATAAAACAGTCAGTTTTTGGTTCTTATTTTTACCTAAAAATCGCGATCATGTCTGTAACGAGGAACTAAAGGTAAGATATTGGGTCATTTAATAATTAAAGTTCTTAGAAATCTGCTCATATAGATAAAATTTACCACCCCACTTCTCCAGATTATAATTATTATCACTCAAAGTCGAAATTGGTATTTTTTTATCTAATTTATTATACGAAATAGGTTGGAAGAGCTAATCTAATTTACAACAAAATGAAGACTTGAGAGTTTCGGAGCGTAAATCGTTCCTATAAAGCCCTCAAATTGTAAAAATTATCTTATCAAATATTTGAGACTTCTTTACGTAAGTCTATCAAAACCTAATAACGTTCTGTTTGTACATTTTGAATGTTTAACTAAACTCCAAATAGAAATTGAGTGATATTTTCGGGTTGATCGTTAAATAACGATTCAAAATATACATACCTATGTCATAGAACAAAATTACAGCGACACTAAAAATACGTTTTATAATCGCCATTTTCGAAATTTTTAAAATTAAAATTCCACGCAATAGTACGTCATCAATATGGTCACGTGATTTCCCTATGTATAGAGTCTAGCTACAGTTCATTCTCGCGCATGAGTGATAAGGTCGCCTTCGCGCGGTCTTTTTCGTAGAAGTACTTAATATAGATTTATTCAAAAACCAATTTTCCTGATATTTCCAAGTTTTCCTCTGAAATTTTTATATAAACCCTGTACATCACTGATGTTGAAATATGTTCATATATTTACCTACTTCGCAGCGAATGTAAAGGTAAATTATACAGCACATAAAATCACGTGATATATCTGAACAAATAGTTAACTTTATTTTTAAACAGGACACGCTTGAAATATTACGAGTAACCTTAGACTAGGTGTTTTCGCGTTATAACAATTTTATTCGGTTTCACACAACTATAAATTTAATTTTAAGGGTCATTTAAGGTCATAAAGTGAATGATTAACCAATCACAAAATTATCCGGTTATTTCTTTTAAAGATAGACAATTTGTTTCCCAAATATGACGTAGATTTTTATACGAAAGGTATGACTTAACCTGGATTAAGTACTTTTACGAAAAAGACGGCGCGAAAGTGATCTTATCACTCGTGCAAGAAATACGAGCGAGAACCAACTGTATTCTCTACAATAGCGAAATCACGTGACCGTAATGATGACGTAGATTGCGGGGAATTTTTATTTTAAAAATTTAAAAAAAAAGTCCGATTATAAAATATGTATTCTTCAGTGTCGATGTGATTTTGTTCTATGACATATGTATATATTTTTTGAATCGTTTTTTAACGATCAACCCGAAAATATCACTCAATTTCTATTTGGAGTTAATTAATATTCCTGTGACAACCTAACTTTAATAATTAAATCGATAGAAAAAGGTTCAAAGTGTGTATTGAGAACATGAGTTTCAAATTCGAGTTTAAGTCGACATGGGGAGTATTTATTACTTTGAATTAAGTCTGTCGTAACTGTTACGATGAAAATAGGTTAGGAATAAATTATTACCTTTACAAATTTAAATAGGGCGCCGACCTAACCACAAAACATCGTTTGTATATACGCAACCTTGTTAGGTTTATTAAACCCAACCTTAAATAGGTAACTAAACTTGGTTAGTATGCTAAAAAATAATATTTTTCGCAATTATTGGACTAATTTTTAGCGTTTAAATAAATAGATTATGAAGAAAAGACCCGTTAATTACATTTAATCTATAAATTAACTCATATTCCTTAATTTACAATTAATTAACGAAGATCCTATTTGAATTTGCTAAGCCTAACTTCATTTTAATACTGATATAATGTAAAAAAATCTACAGCCAATTAAATATCGTTTCAAAACAAGCGCGTGCTTTAGGGTCAATAAAGGCGGATGCACACAGACCCATTTTCGCGCGTTTCAAGCTCGTGCGCTCGTAGAAATACTATTAGCGCACGAGCTAAAAAAGGCGCGAAAATATGCGTACATCCGCCTTTACGTTAAAGCGCGTGAAAACTTTAAAAGTTTTTGATTGGTCAAAATATTTGACCTTAAATATGAATTGAAACGGAATTAGGCTTAGTGATTTTAAAAATCATAACTTAAATAATTAAGCGTAAATTAACGAAAAAGCGTTAGTGGATATTTTAAAGTAACTAATATATTAAAAATAACTCCAATGATTTAATATATTAACATAATAAGATAAATATGCAATATTTGACTGCGTATGCCGTGTTTCATTTTTATTACAGTCTAGGGAGTATAAACATTACGAAATTAATTATTCTGGAATTCAGAATGGAGAGCCCTTATTATTATTATTAAAAAGAGAGAGGCATATTTATGTAAATTGCTATTGGGAAATACACGCAATTCCGTAATCCAAAGAAGGAAACTATGCCAAATAGAACACTCTCTATAATTAGTAGATAGATGAATTTACATTCTTATCAGTTTATACGTGTAGCGTGTAAAATTCAAGGCCTTAGCTATATTAACTATAATTTGTTTATTAGATATTATACGTAGATTAGCTTCAAACTTGATGCAATTTTATACTGAATTTACGAGTAATATTTATCCATTGTGAATTTTGAATGAAACTGAAACTGATGAAAGTTTCTAACATTACGTTCAGCGAAGCGTATCGAAGTATCCGGTAAGGTACCGTGTATTTTTCTATAAAAATTACTATCTTAGTTCGCACTACAAAGATTGATAGCGTTTTTTAATATTTAAAATCGATTTTTAAATGTAAAAACCTAGTGCGAATGGAACTTATAATACGAATACCGTATTTCAAAACTAAACAAAATGGAAAGTAAAATAAAGGTGTCAGACTATGACCCAAATAAAAAGGGTGTACAATTATTAACCAGTTCCGAGGTATAGGTTTATTTTTTGAAAAAGTTATTGCTTAAGAGAAAATTATCTTTTGTTTGATTTATTCGTAGTTAATTTAAAGAGAATATGAAGTAATTAAACTTAATTGAGAATGGTTAATTAGAATTAAATTTAACATTAAAACTAGTCAGAAAAATATCATAGAAGTATTACGCTATACTGAAATGTAAGAAGATTTTCATAAAACAATTTCCGATTTTTAAATTAACTTAGGCCTTATATACGGATTAATAACGAAATATGGGGTTCATAATCGTCCTCTAACGGCCAAAACAGTGCAGGGAAAATTAGGAAATAATTATTTTAAATAATAAAGCTTTTCCTTTTATATCGTGCACCATGATTAAGTAGCCTAATTTCAACGTGGGTTAATTAATTAACGCATTAACTTTTAGTAAAAAACGAAATTTGGTGTAAAATGTGATGGAACTCTTCGAAATCTTAGGCCTAACGTGTTAGAAATTTCTTAAAATTAATCTAATGTTTAATTTTATTGATGAATTTAGATTTAACACGCTAATTAAATAAAACTTGGTACTTCATAATCCCTTGAAAAAAAAATATAAAAATGGGGAAATAAGTTTGAAATTTTAATTTTGATTTAGACCGGTTAATATTTCGCAATATTACATTAAATATAATTGTATGTAACCACATAGAAAAAGGGTCTATTTTTTATACTAAATCAGGTTTAACTGTGAAAATTAAATTCAAAAATTGGAATTTAGGTGGAAACTCAATCACCGAAGCGACTCATTATTATTTAGGTAATTTTTTTTTACTTGGCTGTTTATTCAGGTGTTTCGGCTCCCCCAAATTTACCCCTCAAATTGTGTCACCCACAAGGTTTTAACTTCAAAGTATGGGTCTCTAATTGAGACTAATTCCAGCCCATGTGTAGGTTAGATCGAAATCAAGGACTAATGTGACTTACAGATAAAACGCATTAGGTCAATAACCTGATACTAATAACTATTAAATATTAAGCTGTCTATATTTTTAAATAAAGATTGAGTGATATTTTCGGGTTGATCGTTAAAAAACGAATTAAAAAATATATAAATACGTCATAGAACAAAATTACAGCGAAACTGAAACATATTTTATAATCGACATTTTAGTAATTTTTAAAATTAAATTCCTTGCAATTACGTCATCAATATGGTCACGTGATTTCGATATTGTATTATAGATCATACTGTTTATTCTCGCGCATATTTCTGGCACCAATGATAAGGTCGCTTTCGCGCGGTCTTTTTAGTAAAAGTACTTTATCCTGAAATAACCTCATCATTTTAATTTTGAAGTATCTTTCTAACGATTCAAGGTAGATGTATAAAATTTTGAATATGGCGTTTTAATAATTTAATAAAACTAAAAAATAATCCATGGAACAAAAAATTGTGACAGTCTCACTTTAAGAAAAAAATTGGATAATAATTTACAACTTAATTAAACTCTCAACGATTGTTTTTAAATAAAATTAGATTGAATTTCCGTTCATATTCGAAAACTCCCTTGACGCCTCAATTATTTTCTCTAACAATTGAAGTACTAAACACTTGAAAAGAAATGTCTAACACTAGTTTAAAAAGCGTATGTCAAAATGTCTAGCCTTAGTCTAACGAGAAACAGACTTGAAACGCCGGATGAACTCAAACTTGGTTAATTCAAAATAATTTCATTATAAAAAGCTTATTTCCTGAAAGTTTTAAAGGCCGAATGCAGCCACGCAAAGGATTATCTACCGTAGATTTCTTAAAGATTAAAGTGAAGATGACACCATTCTTTTTAAATGTCAAATTCAAAATTTTATACCTCTATAGGTTGACTAGTTAGAAACTTAAAGATCAAAAAGTAATTTTTATTCTTACGTGGTTTATTTCTGGAAAGTAATTAAAGATAATTTTCATAAGAAATATAATTAATTTGATCTGGATTAAGTACTTTTACGAAAAAGACGGCGCGAAAGCGACTTTATCATTCGTGTGCAAGAAATACTCGCGAGTATCAAGTGTATTCTCTATACAATAGCGAAATCACGTGACCATAGTGTGATGACGTAAAAACTTATACGATTGTAAAATATTAATTAGTATTTTTCTCGTGACACCTTCCCTTTAAATAATCCTAGCCTGTTCATTTTGATTTGTTAAAAATCATATACTATTAGGTCTATTTAATGTATCTACTAATTTATGATTTCACTAATAATCGTAGCTTAAAATTGATTATTATTAAAGAAAAAAAAAAAGCCGCGGAAAAACGATTGAAACTGGGTTAACTTTTAACTTCTAAATTACGTAATCGTTGTGATAAAAAGGCAGCGCCGCCATTAGAGAATCAGCCGGAATTTACCATTAAGACAAAGCTAAACTATCCAGTCAACCATATAAGCTTCTTAATCAAGCAATCTCTTACAAATAGTAAGGGTATGAACTGTAAATATGTCTGAAACCGAACTAATCTTATTTCAAAGGAACTTAAATCCACGAATAAAGGCTTCGGATTTTTTTAATTTTTAAAGGGAGGCTGAAAAAGATATTTTTTTCGACTACAATTGTAAAAATTGTGCAAGAAAATTGGAAAAATAGAGATTTTGACGTTGAATTGAAAGGAGAACCTCCAACGAATCAGAAGACTCCTTGTATCTTTAGTTTCGTAAAAAATCCCCCGCGACAAGCGCTGTGGTAGGCACGCGATTGTGGGCAGGTGAAAATAGCGTGATTTAGGGCGCGATTCTAAGAGTGAATATCACAGCACGTGTGGAGGGGATTTTATTAAAGGTACAGGGGCGTCTTTTGATTGGCTGGAGGTTCTAATTTTAATTCAATATCAAAATCATAAGGCTAAAGGCTAATGCAAATGCGTCTTTCTTTAGAAGTAAAATCAGAAGCCGATGAAACCCTCCTTTGAAGTCTACTACTCCAATGTTCCATATAGCGCTCCTCTCTGTATGGGTAAAATTCCCAATTTTACGAGTTAGAAGGGGTCCTACTTCATCCCCCCCTGTCTACGGAAAATTGGAAATTCTCTCTCTCCACAAACGACGACGTTTTTTGGACGAACTCCGAGGCTGCTAGAGATATTCGCTCGACGAGCTCCCGCTCCGAAAATATCTACCGTTAGGAGGCGTACGAATCGCGCCTTTTGAGAATAACCCATACAGAGAGGGGTAGACAAGACCCGGGAGTAATAGACTTTAAAGGAGGGTTTCATCGGATTCTGGTAAAATTAATAAGAAAAGGCACTTCATTCTCCCTTTAATAAACTAGTAATGACGTCAAAGGCGTATAGGAAATTGTATCTTTCGTTTAATTAATTATAAGCAACGTATATTATGCTACGACCATACGAAGAAATAATGGCTTTTGCTCACTTAAACCCCTCTTCTTACAAATACATCTATGAAGGTTTAGAATAGAATCTATTGAAGAAGATTTCCTAACACCACTCTGGCAAGCGATAATAAAATCGGTTACCATTTCTTATTTTATTTTAAGTGGATGCCGCGATAGAAGAAAAAAAAAATTCCATAGAGTTCTTATCAAAGATAAGTTGATGATGCTCTGTCCCTCTCTATAGAACGTTTTATTTCTTAATATAACTACACTGGCTTCTGGAAAAACAACCTATTAGAAAATTTCGTAACCGATATTCACAATTTTATTAAATATACTTATCAAATTGTGTTTATTTGCTTTTTTTTCTAGCACAAACTTTCTTACGCAATTTGGCAAAGAACCTATTTATAATCTGAGAATATAGGGGCAAAAAATACTTAAAATCCATCATTTTATGAAGTGTTCTTTGCCATTTTCAAATCAAAATGCGATTTAAACCAGGTTTGTACAACTTCTGATAAAATTTCCAATTTTTTCCACAAATATTTCCCTGAAATTGCCAGGATTTCCCCAAAATTTCAGGTTTTCCCAGAAATATTTCCCCGAAGTTTCAGTTTTCCTGAGAAATATTTCCCGGAAATTGCCAGGTTTTCCCACATATTTTCCCGAAATATACGGATTTTCCCACAAATATTTCCCTGAAATTTCCCGGATTTCCCACAAATATTTCCATGAAATTTCCCGGATTTCCCACGAATATTTCCCTGAAATTTCCTGGATTTCCCACGAATATTTCCCGGATTTCCCACGAATATTTCCCGGATTTCCCACGAATATTTCCCTGAAATTTCCCGGATTTCCCACGAATATTTCCCTGAAATTGCCAGGTTTTTCCACATATTTTCCCGGAATATACGGATTTCCCGGAATATACGGATTTTCCCACGAATATTTCCCTGAAATTTCCCGGATTTCCCACGAATATTTCCCTGAAATTGCCAGGTTTTTCCACATATTTTCCCGGAATATACGGATTTCCCGGAATATACGGATTTTCCCACGAATATTTCCCTGAAATTTCCCGGATTTCCCACGAATATTTCCCTGAAATTGCCAGGTTTTTCCACATATTTTCCCGGAATATACGGATTTCCCGGAATATACGGATTTTCCCACGAATATTTCCCTGAAATTTCCCGGATTTCCCACGAATATTTCCCTGAAATTTCCACGTCCAAGACCAAACTACCTGGACTTTTATCAATAAAATGGAGTAATAACATTGGGACACCCTGGAGTAGTTTTATGAAACAACCAATCAAATATGCCCAAACCTAAATTTTCCTTTAAATCCCAGAATTTCATTACCAATTTTTAGCCTTTAAATGTTTAATCCAGGTTTCTTTAAGCCCTTGGATTAATTATCCAAATGGATGGCTAGAGAAACCTCCCAATTACGATCATTTTTCACATAATCATATGTAATAAACATTGAGCAATTCTTACCAGATTCTCAAGTTAAAAACATCACTACATGCGAACAATATAATTGTTACAAATGTAATATTAAAACATGCACGAAAACGTGACATTATACTAGAAAAACAAATTACTAAAAAACCAACAAAATATTGAAATATTTGGACGAAAAATAACTATTGTAATTTCTACATAATTATGCAAGCCTTTTTTTTTAATTATATCGGGCAATACGAAAAAACTAAAAAATGATATATTTCGAACGCAGCAAGTAGCTAGGAATTAACGGGCATTATTTATATAATCCACTTACTTTCTGGTCCTTTTAAAATCGACTATTAATGAGTTTGTATTTGGATCACAATTAAAAATATCAGATGCGGCTTCGGCGTTATACCCCCCTCGCCGGTTGTGTTGGTTTTTTTTAGGGTTA
Source organism: Odiellus spinosus (assembly GCA_963920705.1). NCBI lineage: Eukaryota > Metazoa > Arthropoda > Arachnida > Opiliones > Phalangiidae > Odiellus > Odiellus spinosus. The sequence continues at coordinate 14,592,915 of OY987238.1, forward strand.
TTTGTAAATTTAAATTTTTAAACACACGATCAACACTCGCTCCCGTAATGTGGCAACGGACGTAGAATTTCTCCACGGAACGAAATCACTAAATTAAATTAAAATAACATTTTTTTTTTTTTTTTTTTTTTTTTTTCGGGCAGAGTTGAATAAACGATAATAAAAATTTCAAATTTTAGATAATTTTTAAATCTCAAGGAACGATTTTAAACACGACCGAACTGAACTGAATCTAATCGTAGACTGAATTAGAGTTTTATAAGATAACAAAAAAAATATATAGAACACTTATGTCGTAATCTAAATGACGTCACGAAATAAATTTAGCCGCGTTCGCATTATGGTATTTTTTTAAAATAAGTTTATATTAAAAACTTTTCAGCCTATTAATTTAATTTTTGACTAAAATAGATTTAAATTTAATTTAATCCAGGATACCATGATTTTAAAGGAAATTGTTTTTAAATATTTTACAAGCTATGCTTCCATTTTTCTATCAGACTAAGCCAATAATTGATATAAACCTTATTTAACTTTAATGTCGATTCATCATGGCTAAATTGCCTACATTTCATAACCATTAAATTTAAATTTCCATCTCAAAAACCTAAAATTACCAAATTTTATGATAAAATTCTCGTGTTTCTATAAATTTCACTATAATTTTAAAGCTCACCTGATTCTAATTAATAATTTCAGGTATCCCAGGTTTATAAGATGCTAAAACTAGACGTACAATTCGTTCGATTTCTCGAACTGTATCGGAATTCGTGATTTAAAAACGTTCCTACGTGAGACTTGCCCTTTAAAATATTAAATCCCATGAACTAGAACGCGCGTTGCGCAATTGCGCCAAGGGTTAACGATTAGGGGAACTAATATACAATAAAACTAAGAGGTATTACGCAAGTTCCCTATAATATAATCACGTAGATGTCTGGGTAATTTTCCATCGCTCTTACCGCTTGATGGCTTTTCAATGTTTACTCGTTATTTTTATTATTAAAATATCGAAATTTGTATGGAAACAGGTGCGTTTGAGTAGTAATAATCTTAAAAAGGAGTCCTAATTCTCATACGAAAACAAGTTTTTCTATGGCGATGTAGATACCTTCCCAATTTCTAACGAAATATACGTGATATGTTTATCAGATTTTAAAATGAGGTTATTTCTAAATTACATTACTTTTTTAAGTACATTAATTATATTACTACTCATAGAATACAAGCGAATGTTTAAGGCAGATTATGTTTACGCTATGAAATCATACTTTTTAGAATTTGGCCAAGGCTTAACTACAAATTCTGTATTTACATATTTCGTATAATTAATTAGTCTATCGGTAAAAAAACACGTGATATAACCGGCCAATAAAAACCATTTTAGGGCGTTTCCTATAAAGTGGGAGTGGCCAATCTCAAATCATAGATTCCTATGATATCCTTCAAATGTTCTCGGGTACTTCTACGAGTTCTTGGTGATAATATTTAAATTTTTACCGTGGTTAAATTTTAAACGTTTTTGAAAAGCAGCTGCTAATGAAGCCAGGTTAAAGGTTAAAATATCAAAAACTCTATACCTCTTTACTTAATAAATTGATGGCCGAATCAAATTTTGTATAATCACGCACGGCAGGTGTAATCTCTTAAAATAAATCCCTAAGATAAGCTTTTAACTTTACGATGGAAAATGATTTTGCAAAAGTTATAAAAGGCTTCGGGGCTGCTAGAGTTCACGGCGTCCTTGACGGGGGAATAGCGTGCTTTCTTAAAAAACATCGATTAACTACAAAAATCAATAAATCGGCTAAGCCTAACGCCCTCGCTTACTAAGCCTTTTCGGAACCCCTATTACACCGGAAGTAGAATACTAAACTTTGCAACGAATCGCCCAAAATTCTTAAATTATTAAAATTAAACGTTTATGCAAATTCCATACGATAATAACTAAATTTTTAAAAACTTACGTATTAATAAAGTGGTAAAATGAACCGTAAATTTAACCCAGAGTACACGAGAACCGACTTGCTCTTAACAATATAGAGACTGGTCTGAAAAACTAGATCACCACTTTTCGACAATCTACTCCCCCCAAAAAAAAACCCTCAGGATCTCTAGGGGTATAGTTAATGGGTCATAAAAATATGTTTCTTAGACCCTAAAACAGTTTAATCTTGCTTTTTTTTATAGAACGAAAAGATTATAATCATAACCCCAATTTTAAATTAAACTTTCTATCGAGATCTTTAATCAGTAGAAGAAAAGTACCGGTATTATTACGAAATAATTAAAACGCTTGATATTTAAACTACCCGTGAATTAATTTATAATTAAAATATTAAATTATAACATACCGCTGTTCTAGACTTTTTAAAAATTTCCACCGGTTAGAAACTCCGTTCGGTTAGGCTTCGCTGCTAAGCCTAATTAGGCTTAACTGCAGGAACTCTTAAAAACCGAACCCTCTCTTCTCCGAGGGGGGAATAACTATCTCCGATAAAATCTTTAGCGCGACTAAATAAATTGGAATACTATTATAGCGTATGATACGCCAAGTCCGTCGTTATAATTTTTTACAACTCATTATTTAAATTTATTTCGGTCACAATTGGTGAACTTTCCTCAACGTCTCGATATCACGTTCTAGCGACGTTTCCTCAAATTCGCGTCGCGGGGGTGGAAAAGACGACTCGGAGTATAGATCCGCGGACCCTAGGAGTCGAATATAGAATAGAGAACGCGATTGCGCAGTCTCCGCTTGACGATCTTCCGCCAATTTTTAGGCCTAACGCGAAAAATCGGGGGAATAGGGGATGGGGGTTACATTTCGATTCAACAAACCAAACCCTAATTCGTTTTCGATTAAAAATAGAAGCGGGTGGGTGATTTTTTTAGGCCCGGTTGATTTTTACCTCCCCCCTTTTCAATAAGGGTAAAGGGTTAAGTCCGAATGCTAAGCCTAAAAATCAATTTTATGCCCCACCCTAAAATTTCGGCCTTCTTACAGTGGGGGCTTAAAAAAATCAATTGTAATGGCGTTGTGCGACAAAATAGGCCTTAGTATTACACCCCTATTTTATATCCCCCCTCTCAATACGCGTGGTGGTCAACTAATCTAAAACTGATAGTTATCTCAATAACTATCTAAGCCTAATTTTGCATCTTCAACTGATTATAAAAAAATAACTTAAATCTAAACCTAGGAAATCTACAATTAATTTCGTTAAAAAATGGTTATCAATTACATTAAGTTCTGATAGTAAATACTAATTTAAAACTTTTTAATTAATATCTTTATCGATTAAGATTGTTAGGCTTAGGTTTAAAAAACAATATCTTGTCGTAGCGAAAGAGAACCGGTCCCCGCCCTAGATTCGAATTTTCGCTTAGACCTTATCTCTCCTATTATCCTCCAATCGTATTTCTTGAAAATATTTGCCCTACAAAACCGGTTTCAATATTATTGCATATTATTATGACAAAATATTTTGATCCTAGATTAGCAACCTCTTCCGCCATTTGAATAATTCGTCAATTTTAATACAATTTTTGTTTTCCTAAAACCTTTTTAAATTAATTTAAAAAACGCGCGGCTGTTTCCATACAATTTTTTTTTATATTAAAGTTAAAAGGCGCTAAGTTAGGCTTAAGCCCAACACAGCGAAGCGAGCGAAAAAGTTCTATAGCGGTCATGACTGGGAAGCCATTACGCCGGAGGCTAAATCTATAATTTAGCGCAAATTTGATATTGTACCTTAAAACTCGTCCCGAAATTTTCTAATTACAATACGAACGAAGGTTCCGTTTTAAAATAGACATTTGACCTTTAATCCAATCCGTACGGCCGCCGGTAATAAGCCCTAAAAGCGTCTACGGCGGCCATAACGGAAAATCTTGACGCTTCAATGCGGCAAAATCTAGAGAGCCGGCGCTAGGCAGACGAGCCTAGCCCCGAGACTCTATACCTTTAGGAAGGGAGTTAGGCTTAACTTTTACAAAACGTACCGAGTTACGAACCGTATCTAAGACGGTTATTTTACTAATTCTACTTTAATTAAAGTTAAATCTAAACGATAAAAGGTAAATTGAGCTCACCTGATCGTCCAATTTCCCCTTGGACGCCATTTTACCCCGCCGAACGAGAAAAACCGACGCGCCGCGAGATTCGGTGTGTGTGTATAATCCTGGGGTGAGCTCGCGCTTGTGACATCACATTCACCTAGAGCCGCTTCGCGAGATGGGCGCCCAATAGGAGGATAAGAAAGAGCCGCCACCTAGAGACCAGTTTAGGCTACAAACTCAAGGACGTATAACAGTTTTACGACCCAATACAATTTATATTTTCAAGTTTTTATACGAACATTGTATCGTCAATTGTCTATAAAAGTTTACGTTCAGTTACGAACTGAAATAGGAATGAGAATATGAATCTAAATTAAATCGATTTTCATTACGGAAAAGTGGTTTCGATTTTTTCAGTTATTCAAATATCGACAATTAAGCCTACTTTCTGGGATAACATTAACAATTATCATATTCTTGCCTTTATTTTGAATAATAATGAGCCTTTAAACGTAATCGAACTAAACGAAGAAAATTTCGCGCCTGTAGAAATGTTCCAACAGTAGCGCGTCGCTGCTCAGAGAAAAGCCCACCTTTAGGGGCAAAAAACATTTTTAATGAAATTTTCATTCTAAAAGTATAAAGGGATAATGAATAATTTTAAATCTCATAAAAAGTTTCCTTTAAATGATACCCCTCTAAATAACGATGGTTTTGAACTAATTAAGACCAAATAAATTGGGTACTAGTCTAAAATTTGGTAAAATAAAGTGAAAATACCTAAGATCTTTTACAAAATCAAATGAATTGAAAAAGAGAGATAGTCAGAATTTGGAAAAATTCCATCTTTCGAAATGACGTCTGTCTGATTTATGTTTTGCTAAGATTTGAATTTTTTTGGCAAGCTTATGTCTTTTTTATTTGGGTTAGCAGTAATGTGCAACGAACGGTAACTAAGGCGTATTGGTACGCCATGTTAAAAACATATCTAAGAATGACTTTACAACATATTTCGCTGAATAAGCTACCTAATATTTTACCAATGGCCTTCGCCAATCAAATTTTTGTTAATCATCGCTAGGAGAAACTCTACATTTTCTAATGTCTAAGGAAATTTGAAACGAATTTGGAATTTCTTAGATTTAACAGTGAATTAAGTTTTAAGGAGAATAATTAATTATATAATTATAAACAATTAAGAAAGTTGTTTAAATAAGTATTTCCTAGATCCTGCAGGGTTATGGCCTAACTGGTTTCACTCTATATCATTATGTTTCTTAGGAGGACATCATATTTTTAATTAGTACGCTATTTAATTTCAGAAAAATATTCTACTCTGCGTATCAAACAATATTAATTTACAATGTTCGTAATTTGTTCTAGAAGGTTCCAGAAGAGTCTTTAGATGTGTAGAAAATACTCTAAAGTGCAAGAAAAATCTAGAAAATTCTAGAAAAAAATCTAGACAATTCTAGAAAAAATCTAGAAAATTCTAGAAAAAAACAAGAAAATTCTAGGAAAAATCTAGAACATTCTAAAAAATCTAGAACATTCTAAAAAATCTAGAAGATTGTAGAAAAATCTAGAAATTCTAGAAAATTCTAGGAAAAAATCTAGAAAATTCTAGGAAAAAATCTAGAAAATTCTAGAAAAAATCTAGACAATTCTAGAAAAAACTAGAAAATTCTAGAAAAACTAGAAAATTCTAGAAAAAAATCTAGACAATTGTAGAAAAAATCTAGACAATTCTAGAAAAAATCTAGACAATTCTAGAAAAAAACTAGAAAATTCTAGAAAAAACTAGAAAATTCTAGAAAAAATCTAGAACATTCTAAAAAATCTAGAAAATTGTAGAAAAATCTAGAAAAAATCTAGAACATTCTAAAAAATCTAGAAAATTGTAGAAAAATCTAGAAATTCTATAAAATTCTAGGAAAAAATCTAGAAAATTCTATGAAAAAAATCTAGAAAATTCTAGAAAATATCTATTCATGAATTTTCAGCTTCAAACCTTCCATTTTTCAAGGATTTTTGCTAGTGTATAGGCCTATATAATGATCTATCCTAAAAACGATTCAATTTCCATTAAAAGTTCATGAAAAACTTAACTATATTAACGCGTGTAACCAAATCTTATCAAATTTGGATTTATTGGGAAGGCCAAACATAAATATCTATACGATAATTCTTTGATGGTCTAAAGAACTAGAAATATTGAAGTTATAACATTTAACAACATCGATATGACACTCGCAATACGAATTTCTTTACGACTCTAAGATAAAGAAATTCTGTTCGATATTTGAGGAGAGATTAGGTAGAAACTACTTTCATTCTACCCTGGTTTATATAGTGTAACAATCCGCCTTAGATTTAACTTTAACTGCAAAGTGTTCTTGAATAAAACTAGGATGTTTAATTTTACAAACGGATGATAAGGCACATAGTCTCTCACGGCTTTATAATCCCCCTTTTTTCGGTCAAGGTTGTTAAAGCTTAATCCGGTCTCATCTGGAGACCCGTTGTAAAATCGCGTTATTTAACCACGTGATAGACGAAACAGAAAACCACAGATAAGCAATGAGCTTAATTTTATTGCAACAAAATACGTCAGTCGAGCAATTAAAATTCCTCATTTACTTGTAAGCAATTCTCTCGCAGATTTCTCGTGAAAAAAATAATTAGAATATTAAGCCTAAAATAGACCTGACTCCATCGCAATGATAATTTGAGTCTTAATTAGTTTAATTAAGTTGGATTTAAGTTCGAAATTATGGTTAAACAATTAGTGTAGTTTTTTGAGGGGTTTGTTGTCCCTTTAAACCGCCCCTATCTTGGTGTCGAAATGTCTCCAAACGAGGAGGGAATTTTCACTTTAAAGGGAAGATGAAGTAAAAAATTATGTTTTTTTATTGATTCTTCTTCTAAAAATAAGACATATTTGCTTAGTAAAACATTCACACCAATAAAACCTTCTGATTTTAGAGCCTCCTACCAATCAAAAAATGACCCCCCTGTACCTTTGGCCCAATAAAATCCCATCGACACGCGCTATGGCATTCACTCTTTAAAATCACGCGCGTACAAAAGCGCGTGTCGCGGGGGATATTTTATCACCAAGTCAAAGACGGGGTGTTTTTTTGATTAGTCGAAGGTACTCCTTTTAAATTAACCTATTATCATTCAAGTACACGCTTAAAGTTTACTTTTAAATTTAGTTCGTTAGAAGGCGGGAGAAATTGGTGTACGGAAAAGGCCTATCTTTTGAAGAAGAAACGAGCTTTCTTATCGACTCTGGAGGCCGGCGTTAAGTATGAACTTACTACAGACAATACTACAATCTAAACCTAAAACGCTTTTGGCCCTCCCTATTTTTGGGTGTGAAGAAAAAGGCTTATAAATCGTAATATGTTTATAAATGGGACTAGGCCAAACAATACAAAGGGTATTAAATAATGATTTAATGCCATTTTATTCTATTACGTTTCAGAAGCCCACTTAATGGAACTCTCTCTCTATCTATCTCTAAAATACTTACAGCAGTTTCATAAAATGAGCCTCTAAATACAAATAGAACTATTGCTATCAACAATCACATATTTAAGTACCTTTAACTTTAGTTATCAACTCCGAAATTAAGCCTAATTCTTAATTTCAAAACATGCAAACGAATCTAATTATAAACAGAAGCCGATGAAACCCTCCTTTGAAGTCTACTACTCTAATGTTCCATATAGCGCTCCTCTCTGTATGGGTAAAATTCACAATTTTACGAGATCGGAGGGGTCCAACTTCATCCCCCCCTGTCTACGGAAAATTGGAAATTCTCTCTCTCCACAAACGACGACGTTTTTTTTTTTACGAACTCCGAGGCTGCTAGAGATATTCGCTCGACGAACTCCCGCTCCGAAAATATCTACCGTTAGGAGGCGTACGAATCGCGCTTTTTGAAACTAACCCATACAGAGAGGGGTAGACAAGACCCGGGAGTAATAGACTTCAAAGGAGGGTTTCATCGGCTTCTGATATAAATTATATCTTCGAGAAAAGAAGTTGGATAAGGTCAAAGGTAATTCGATTGTCACCTGCGTCAAATTGGAAACGCGAATTTTAAATTTCATTTATTTTGGCTCCAAATTGAAATTGAGTCATATTTTCGGGTTGATCGTTAAAAAACCATTCAAAATATATATACATATGTCACAGAACTAAAATTAAAGTGATAGTAAAAATACAAATTTTATTATCTCCATTTTCGAGATACACCATCCCTTTAAACAGACAACTAGGCATTTATTTTATATTATATACAATGTGAAAAATGCTTTAGATACTAGAAAATGTCTATTCCATTTATACCGGGGGGGGGGAGAGGGGGGTAAATAGTAAATTCAAACCCAGGAGGCAATATATTATGTTAATATTTCAAAACTGAATTAACAATGCTATCTAATATATAGGATACATTTATTTCTAAGTATTAAACGAACCATGAATATGTTCTTATAGCTTAGTACTCTATTATCAATTGAAGGTGAAAAAAGCTTCAGGCATAGGGGAGAAAATAAATATACGTTTCTGTTGTTTTTCTAAATCCTCCCCTTCCACTATAGTAATGGGCTTTTGTAGACGTAAAGTGATGCCGTCATCATTCTTTTCTATTTTGATCAGGGTTGCCACAGTTTTTTCAGATTCAAATTCCCTGACTTTTGCAGCTTTTTCCCTGACCTTTTCCAGCGATTTTCCCTGACCATTTCGGCTAATACTACACAATTTTTAAGCTTTTATTGTTTTATATAATCGCGTTCGCCAAACTTTGTTGCAGGCGTATCTTTGTTCTAATCTATACAACTGACACGCCGTCAGCTGAGAATCTTAACAGCGGATAATGATTGCAATTTCCTGGCTTCTTGAAAAATCTTTAAATTCCCTGACTTTTTATAATATCTTAAATTTCCCTGACTTTTTTGATTCATTTTCATATTCCCTGACCTGTGGCAACCCTGAATTGTATTTGTAGGGTTAGTTTGGTTGCCTATGAAAGTGCGGACTGCTTTGGTGGTTGTACGAAACCATTTGGCTCCGACTTCCCGGGTCTGAGCGTTACCTCTGTATTTCGACGTAATAGGCAAAGTGCCAGAGATTTAACTCCACACAGTCACCATGGTAACTATCTTTATATTCCTCTTAGACCGATAGAACATCTAGGACCTCCCCCGAAAACATTATATCAATTCAATGAGGCTAGGGGAATAACTTAAATATCTAATGTACATTCGAGGTGATACAACGTTTAAAAATATAGGAATTTGCAATTTATCAGGCGAAGAGGTTAGCGTTGATCCTGATACTAAACTTTAGCGTTTTGTCAATAAAATTAAAGGGAGAATTCAGCCTAAAAACTATCGTTTAAATAGGCCTAGAAATAAATTTAAAACACCGTCAGCAAAATAGGCTTAGCTGGATTCATTGAAATATCCTAATATCAGAAGCCGATGAAACCCTCCTTTGAAGTCTATTACTCCCTGGTCTTGTCTACCCCTCTCTGTATGGGTTATTCTCAAAAGGCGCGTTTCGTACGCCTCCTAACGGTAGATATTTTCGGAGCCGGAGTTCGTCGAGCGAATATCTCTAGCAGCCTCGGAGTTCGTCCAAAAACGTCGTCGTTTGTGGAGAGAGAGAATTTCCAATTTTCCGTAGACAGGGGGGATGAAGTAGGACCCCTTCTAACTCGTAGAATTGGGAATTTTACCCATACAGATCGAGAGGAGCGCTATATGGAACATTGGAGTAGTAGACTTCAAAGGGGACTAGCAACCAATGACATTGATCACGATGGCACTCTTATACGGGGAATGCTGGATCTCCATGATCATTGGTCCTTAAACCCCAGGGGAGTTCAGCTGATATCTCCATGAATCCAACTAAGCCTATTTTGGGGGTAAGTTTTAAATTTATTTCTAGTTTAATATTTGTTTGGATTAGGCCTATTTAAACGATAAGGAATCGATAAAAAATCATTTGTTGTAAGGTTGCATTCTCCCTTTAAAAGCTGTATATTGTATTGAAAGTCATATAACATTGTGGGGGAGGTGTTTAGGGGTGTGTGGATGAAGTGAGAGGGCTGTAAATACGATTAGTAAAGGGTACTATAATTGGTAAATTGGTGGCTGTATCTTCGAGTCTTACGTATCGGGGTCAATCAGAAATCATTTAACGTTTATATCTCGATACAACGAGATAATTAAAGCCCACTTCAAACGATACGTGTTTGTTTTTTCAAGTCACATACGTAAACTCAGTTTTGGCCGGAACTAAATGTGGCTTTGATTTCTAAAGCTTCGAGTTGGTTCGGGAACAATTTGCTACCATAAAACAGAGGAGCTTACTTATGGCATGTTGTCGTCGACGTCATCAGCTACGTAATGGATTGTAAATTAAACCAAGGAGGATCAGAGAAGGAGAGGAAATGTGGGGCTGCGTTGAGTTAGAGAGAGAAGAGCCAACCTCCCACTCGGGTGGAAAGGGGGGATAGGAAATTCTCGAGGTAAACTGTTGTCACGTGGTCGCGAGCTAGCGCGTCTCATAAAGGATTCGTTTTACCCACGCGACAACATTTTACCACGAAACGTCTCTACCCCCGTTCTCCCAGAGTGGGAGTTTAGGCCGACGCAGTACGAGCCGCGCCGTTCCCACATTTCCTCTCCTTCTCTGATCCTCCTTGATTAAACCCACCGCTAAATTCGCTTAAGAAACTAAGGTTTCCAAGTTTTCAGGCTAAATTATTGAGAAGTTTTTGAATAACTCAAGTTTATCCACAACCCCTCTATAGTCAAACTATAGTCATACTGTGTGAAGGCGGCTTTGTATATACTTATAGTATTGCGAAAGATATTGGTCAAACCTTCGGTCAATATGACCAATATCTTCGCTCGAATACATGATTTATCGCAACGACGAAAACTGTCCACGAGTTGACCAAAACATATTTCAAAGAATGATTTAAAACTGATCTTTATACGGGTTGGTTGTTCGTTATATCAAGGAGGATTAGACAAGGAGAGGAAATGTGGGGCTGCGTTGAGTTAGAGAGAGAAGAGCCAACCTCCCACTCGGGTGGAAAGGGGGGATAGGAAATTCTCGAGGTAAACTGTTGTCACGTGGTCGCTAGCTAGCGCGTCTCATAAAGGATTCGTTTTACCCACGTGACAACATTTTACCACGAAACGTCTCTACCCCCGTTCTCCCAGAGTGGGAGTTTAGGCCGACGCAGTAGGAACCGCGCCGTCCCCACATTTCTTCTCCTTGTCTAATCCTCCTTGGTTATATTTCCCCCAGAAAACGAAGATTTAAAGGGATAATGAAGACGAATAAAGTATTATACGTTTACTTGAAATTTATTTAACCATTTTCTCGCAAAAAGGATTGCAAATTCGCCTTAAAACCCAATTTTATTTTTACCATCGCTGCAATTTTGTTCTATGACATATGTATACATAGTTTGAATCGTTTTTTAACAATCAACCCGAAAATATGACTCAATTTCCATTTGGAGCTCGTTAATAATTCGTTAGAGTCTTATTTTTAGATCATATAAATATTTGACTTTAAAACGTTTGGGATAAAAGCGAGATTTATGCCAAATGCTAGCGCGTCTCTCGTTCGCGCCTATTATTCTTCAAAGACGGTGTTAATAAATGGTTAGCGCCGAGTTATATATAGTCATCTTAAAGACGAAGGCGTTGGGGACATTTCTGGGTGTCGAGGGCCTCTTTATTAAATTTCTTCCAGATCTACAGCTAGGAACGTAGGCGAGAGTGATAAGGGGGTTTGTTTTTCGCCTCTCCAGAGGAAGATCACTCATATTAACAATAAATGAAAAGACCTCTACGCGCGGGGACCTACATTACGTCTTGAATAAGAAGAGATATTTTTGGAGCATTCCATTGGGGTCCTTTTTTAAAAAAAACCTTCGTTCTACCAAAAGTCTGATAAGACTTCATACAAAAAGTCCTTAACTGGCGCCCGGTTCTTGCTTTGGCTATAGAAAACATGTAATTTACAGTGCAGACGACGCTAGTCTACAGCACCCAATGAGAACGAGATAGCTAAATTCAAAACTAGCCAATAGCTAGGCGAGTTATACGGAAGTCCTGAAAATAGTACGAAGGGAGGTTTCTTTATTTATTTATTAGGGGGGACAACGTACAAGGGGCCTTGAAGGCCCTTAGTGCACGGGAAGGGCAGGATAGTAAAACATTGACAAGTTTCGGGGAATGGAGGTTTCTTAAATGTAAACAAACGTTTAAAAAGGATTAATTGCGATTTAAAAGTTTAAATAGTACGAAGTGAGGTTTCTTAAATTTAAACAAACGATTAAAACTCGGGCGTTACATCTTTAAACGATTTTTTAAATCAAGATGTTTCCTTAAACATTTCTTAGCATCAGGAAAATAATTGATATTTCAAAGTTTTTATTCAAACCCAATTCAATAGTTCAAAAAACTTATTACATTTCATTTAAAATTAGTTTAAAAGTAAAATAGGTTTACTTACAAAGTTTTGGGAGTCATAGTGGTGAGAATACCAAAACAATGCAGCAGACGAACATAGTGAAACAACCAACAGCGATTCATGTGGTTAAATCAGGCCAATAATGGTTTAATAATTAATATTGCTAATTAATTCTTGACTTAAAAACTTTCTATCGGAAAAATTGCTTTGAATTTCATTTCTTATTTGTTACCATGACTTTAAAAGTGGTAAAAGATGTCTTATATGTAAAAACCGGGGGAACTACTTTTTGCAACGCGTAGCCACTAATTTCATTAGATGTTTGGTGAAGTGGCGCAAAAGTCACGTGATTTTAGGTGCCGCTTTACAGAGATATCTGCCTACGCGTAGAAAGGGGAAAGCACTGAAAACAACACGTTTCAGGCCCCTGCGCCAGTTAAGGACTTTTTGTATGAAGTCTTATCAGACTTTTGGTTCTACTAGAAAGAATTAATGAAAGAATGCCCGGGGAATGTCATTAAAATGGTACAAAATCCTAGGTAGGGTTGCCACAGTTTTTTCAGATTGAAATTCCCTGACTTTTCCAGGTTTTTCCCTGACCTTTTCCAACGATTTTTCCTGACCGTTTCGGCTAATAGTCCTGGTCGATTTCCAAAACCGGAAGTCTAGAGAACCTCGCGGAAATTTTGGCGGGGAAAACTTTTTGTCACGTGATCGTCCGCCATCTTTTTGTAGTGTGAAAATAGCTACAGACTAACCAACGCCTCCTATTCTTTATCATATAGGAAGCGTTGGACTAACAACTTGAATTTGGTTTGTGGGAAATAAAATTAGAAATAGTCTGGCAACCTGTTACTACAAAAAGATGGCGGCGCGACTATGAGACAAGGGCCCATTTCCGGCAAATCGACCAGGACTATACTACACAATTTCATTTTTAGCTCCAAGTTTCCCTTTAAATATATGTCCATTTTTGTTGACGTATCAGTGGATTAATATATAATATCTTAAATTTAATTCCCTAATTGGCTAACTAATTACTAATCAAGATAAGTGACATGAATATAGAAAATATTTGGACAGTATATTCTGTTATCATTGAGTTAATAATAATAATAATAATACAATAATAGAATTGCAATGAGATAATGGAAGCTACTAGCCATACAACTTTCCCTTAAGGCTGCTTCAGAGTATAAAGTTTAGGAATTTCTCCGATAGAGGCGCAAAATTGCAATAGTGTTTTTTTTTTTTTTTAAAGTTTTTGCCTTTTCGAAACTTGGACTGCAGCACTTTTTTCGTTAACATGGTTTGGATAGGAATTAGTATCGTAAAACTTTAACGTCTTATACCCCTCAAAGGAAACTACTCTTTCCCCAAGGGGTTTCTTTTTTCTTGAAGCAAAGGACATCGGGAATTCGGGATTCGACTGCAACAAAGTTTTTTAGAGGGGAATATATTGAAAGACCTATTACCCAGCCCCGTAATTAGTAACAATGGACGCTGGGACGGCGGGATATATTCTAAACCACGGGACCAGCCTCGGTCTCTATCCCTTCCCGTCACTTCACGACATATTTGAGTCTCCCTTCCCCTACGACCCCCCAGGTCAGGGTGGAATAGGAAAGAAATTTATGACTAAAGTGTTCTTGCAAAACCAACTAACGCAGTCGGAATCAGGTTAAACTTTCATCACGTACAAAAGGAATTATTTCTTATCTCTTTTAAAGTAAAGAGTACAGGAAACAGAAATCGTAGTAATGAACGAGTTGTAATTTCAAACTGATCTCCGATTGCTGTTGAAAATTGAAATGTTACATTTCCTCAAATTTTAAAAATTCTACAAATTAAAGAGGGAGCACTTGAAAATCTTAAAAAAATCCTATAAATATTGCGTTTAAATCTTTCCTATTTCTATATGATAATCGCGATGACAGTTTTATTTGAGGACTTAAAATTTTGTCGCGTCTGGCACACCTTTGAGGATCAATTAAATATTTGGTCATCGCCTCAAAATTCATGACTTTTCTCCAAAAATTGGATTTTACTTTCGAGATTTATTAAAATTTGAAGACGTCATAGCCTGAGGACAATGATTTTGCTCGTTATACAACGTGATACTCTCATATTTAAGATTCACTGACCTATTTATGTATGTAAAACAACGTTTTGAGGAAATATAGAGAAAAGGTTTCTTTGCTATTTACCACCAATGCAATCTGTAAGTAGGTAAATATACTTTCGAGAAAACAATTACCTGGAAATTATAAAGCCCTGGCTTTCGCTCAAATTATCTAATAGTCTTTAAAATATTATGGCAAACAATATATATTTGAGAAAAAAAAACTTCAAATTAAATTCGGTGTTTTTTAATAGGAGTTTCTTTAGCATTTGAGCGCGTTTGCTCCGACTATTCATAACAGTTCTTTTTTCCAAATCATTTTTTTTTTATTTTGCAAACAAAACAAAACGTAAAATTATTTCACAGGCCATCTTTGCATCCGATCTATCGCCAATAATGAATCTCTAAATGCATTATGATTCTGTTAGCTTGTTTCTTCGAAAAAAAAGCGGGTTCGCAAGGCATCAGAAATCTGTCTTGTGGCGCATTCACGCCAGCATAAATCTCCAGCTTCCCGCTTCTTTGCGAACGCGGCTTTAGTAATAATACTAAAGTTTAAGTTATTCTTAAAATTCATGACGCTTTTGTACTATCTTGACTTCCCAGCCTTCTGCGCTTATTCCCGGGTTAGAGTAACGCCTCTAATTAACCGTTAAGCAAATTCAGCCTGGTGATCCGAACACGTGCTATTTTAGGGCCCATAAGATAAGGAAGCGGCATTTCATACTTTGAAATACGCCGCATTATAGGGTTTCCTTGTGTCGCTTGTCAATATATTTTTATTTATGGGCTCTATTCTTTGCTTTCGGTGCTCATTTCTGTGAGTCATCCCCCTGAAATGGCAACTACTTATTGAGCGCCATCAGCGGGAAAAAACCGAACCATCTAACCAAAATAGACAGAATTCAAAGCATGTAAATGTACGGGGGAAAATCTAAAATGGAGTTAATTTCTCAGAATATTTATCAAAAAAATACAGAATAATTTTCAAAACAAGCGGAAAAACGTGCTTTACACTGTAAACTATTTTATAAAGACGTGTGATAAAAACTCCAGCTCCACACTTCAAAATAGGAAACCGCAGTTTTTCGGAAAATGAATTAAATCTCAATATGTATTTAATGGAAACGCGGATTAAGTTTTTACATAGATCTTTGGATGGCCTAGCTTATGCTGAAAATTTAGACACTAAAGATTTAGATAAATTCCCATTCTGGAAGAAATGCAACTCCCGCGACTTCGACCCCACCAGCCGTAATATTGTAATTTTTAATGTAAAATTAACCAGCACTTTATTAAACTAGGAACATAAAAAATATATCAAATTATTGACAGAAACTAGTCGTTCTTTGATAAATAATTTCATGTGTCTGTATAATCTCCTTCGATTCCTAAATGGGCTTTCAAATGTTAGTTAAAAACCAATTTTTCGGAATTTTTCTCTGAAGGGGCCTTAATTTCGAACCACTATAGGCCTATATACACACCGTATACAGGGTGTGCTCCAAAATCTTGGTAGTACCGACCTACATTGGGTTCTATGGGTCATTTTAAAACGAAAATGTTCTATGACGTTTTCTCGTACAGAGTTACGAAATGAATCATGTACGGATGACCCCTAAACACTCGAAATTAATGTTACTTTCGATGGAAAAACTAATTAATTGGATTTAGGCGAATTAGTTTAATAATTTAATGAAAAATAAAACACTTATAAGAATTCGAAATTTTGGAGGTCATACGATATTACGAGAGCGGAGTAGACTGCGCGAGCCTCTCCCCATTCTTCATTTTGAACTCTGACCTTTAAAAAGTGGGCTCCCGATTTTCCCAGTCCGTCTCTTCCGCCCTGGCAATCGCCAATCGATATTATGCAAGACCGACGCGTTGTAGAGGCAGCCCGTATTCCCCCAATTTTACCGGAATGCTTTTACGTTAGCCAATATGTATGGCTGTAAAGAATCGTACGATTGTATTTATTGAGCGCTTAATAGTTAATTACCTTAATTATATTTTAAAGTTTTTCGATTAAAATAGAACAAATTGCTAAAATAAGTCATATGTTAAATCGTCTTACGAATCTAATTTTCAATTTAGTTAATGACGTGTTAATATAATTTTTAATGTCCGAGTAATTTTGCCGTATCAATGCAAACTCAAAAGGTTAAGAGTATCACGAAAAACACTTTTTCAGACGATTGCAGAGTGAAATAAGAATTTTGATTGTGTAAAATTCAAATAACTTTGTTAATACCGTTAAAATTTAACCGCGAGACGTTTAATTACAGAGTTAATTTACTAATTTTCAAAATTATGCTAATTTTAGAACTCTATAACTAATTTAAAGCTCAAATTTCGGTTGACCTGTGGGTCAGGGTACAGGGTTGCCACAGTTTCTTCAGATTCAAATTCCCTGACTTTTTTGGTTCATTTTCAAATTCCCTGATCTTTTACCTGATAGTTTGGTTCATTTTCAAATTCCCCGACCTTTCCCTGATAGTTTTGGTTCATTTTCAAATTCCCTGACCTTTTACCTGGTTTTTTTGGTTCATTTTCAAATTCCCTGACTTTTTTGGCTCATTTTAAAATTCCCTGACCTTTTACCTGATTTTTTTGGTTCATTTTCAAATTCCCTGACTTTTTTGGCTCATTTTAAAATTCCCTGACCTTTTACCTGATTTTTTTGGTTCATTTTCAAATTCCCTGACCTTTCCCTGATAGTTTTGGTTCATTTTCAAATTCCCTGACCTTTCCCTGATAGTTTTGGTTCATTTTCAAATTCGCTGACTTTTCCCTGATAGTTTTGGTTCATTTTCAAATTCCCTGACTTTTTTGGCTCATTTTAAAATTCCCTGACTTTTCCCTGACCTGTGGCAACCGTGGCGGAAAAAGTTGCTGAAATTGGTTGACGAATTACAGCTTATCATTAACGATAGGCAAACTCAAAATCATTTTTGCTAATCACTGATAAAACTATAAATCAAAATTAGGGGGTACTAATATATAAATTTTTATATATCGCCCATCCCTATTGAACCCTATACGCGAGTAAAAAAAATTGAGTCTTGCCGGAAAGCATCCGACTGTCGCCTCCATAGATCTCGTGGCCTTTTTGGATAGGGGCCAAATCGGCCCTGTTCACAGCTCGAGTGTCTCTCAAATCTAGATCAAAAAGGAGTCCCACCTTCACCCTGCCACCAGTCCGACACTTTCAGGCGCCCAGATTAAGTTGAAAGTCAGTTTAGTTTTAGGAGTATGAGTAAGCTATTTATCCTAGCTTCACGAAAAACTCAAAATCAAGTAAGTAGTGACGTTTAACACGTGATTGAAACGTCACGAGTCTACTCCCATCTGGGTGGAGTCTGGGAGCTATAAAACGCTCCCAGACGGAGCTGGACAAAATCAGGAATCGTACAACTTCGCGAAACCAATTTCATTGAAATTTCCAAGTTTTTCGACAAATATTTCCCTCAAATTTGAGAACTTTTATTAATAAAATGGAGTAATAACATTGGGGCACCCTGGAGTGGTTTTTTAGTACGAGCTTACGGTTCATTTCGGAATCTACAGTCGAGAGACCATCCAGCAGCGGGTTTAAAGGGATAAGAGTAAGGGAATGACGTCACGTATGGGCGTCCACCATTGGTCCGAGCCCGGACGGAGTTCGGGTGACGTAAAAGACAACGTCAAAGGACTTAGGAGAAGGGTTGTTTCGTGACGTCATTCCCGGGACCTCCGAGATCGTGAAGAACAAAAATTTCGGTTTCGATTAAAAAGGCTAGAAGAATTTTTTCCTCTTTCTTCGCCAAGAATTTAAAAGATTACTAGGTTTGAGCATCATCATATATTTCCGAGTTTAAACCAGAACCATTTTCCACGTTTTAAAGTGATTGTATCACCAAAAAGATTTATATATTTACTTGTATAAAAATAAAATTATTCCTAGTTTAATATTTTACTGTTAGATTAGGCCTATTTAAACTGCATTCACCCTTTAAATGTCTTTACATTTAAAAAATCCGCGTCAGCTTCCCTTTAAAAGTGCCTATAATGTGAATGTATACCAAGGCTTATGTATTAGGATAAACACGTTCGTGTTTATCCCTTTATCTAAACTCGAATTTCATCAGAAAATGTAATGTCTTTTCCAATGGACCCGCGGCGCTTGATAACTGAAATCGTCGTCGTCGTCGTTTCCCTCTTCCCACCGTCCACTGAATTCGAATTAATACAGACAAAGGTACTTTTGAAAAAATTTGATAAGACTTCGATCAGGTACAAGAGTATCTCTAGTTAAACGCGGATTTCAATAATGAAATGTTGATAAAGTATATGAAGTAATAGAAAGTAAGGTGCCTGAATGGGTTACAAAAGGGTGAAATCTTAAGCTTAGCCGAGCTTTACTAATTGCTTCAAAATGATAAACAAAAATTTTATTTCTTAAACAGTAGAATGATAAGGAATATCCATCGAATTCGAGTTAATAGAAAGTAAGGTGCCTGAATGGGTTACAAAAGGGTGAAATCATAAGCTTAGCCGAGCTTTATTAATTGCTTCAAAATGGTAAACAAAATTTTATTTCTTAAACAGTAGAATGATAATGAATATCCATCGAATTCGAGTTAATAGAGAGACAGATGCCTGTATGGGTGACGAAAAGGGTAAAACATATAACTAGCCGAGCTTTATTAATTGGCTTTAAATTGATAAACAAAAATTGATTTTATTAAACAGTTGATAAGTTTTTTTTAATGGCATTTTTTATCGTTAACGGAAAATTGCATTTATTGGGTTCTTTTACTAGGGTAGCCCTCTTCAGCCGTCTAATTTTGACTATTACGTCATATCACGAGTATCCCATTATATTCACCCTAATTCACCGTAATTAAAAAGTTGGCATGATTTTCTTATCATTTGATTTTTTAACTTTAATAATATATCTCTTCTCGGCCTATATAAACGAGATTTGCAGATTCAGTACTCACAGATGCACTGTACCAACGCGTGGTTTACGCTAGGGTTTAAAATGTAATATTTCAACTTTTTAAATACCCCATCTCATTAGTTAGCTTATTATAACTAATATACTCCTAATATAGTTTTCATGGAATTAACGCAAGAGAGAGAGAAAAGGCTCGAAGGTGTGTATTTCGAGAAACTTTACGTATATTTGAAATGCCGTAGGAATGATTGCAACGCAAAGGCAAGAATGAGTGGAGAGGCAAATCAGGCCATTCATCTAGTGGAAGGTCACGAGCACTAGATGAATGGCCTGTGTGTAAAAGGCGAGCAGAAGAGGAACGGGCTGCATCTTTATATGATATTTATACAGAAGAAAAGCAGCGGTAAATATTACATAGAAAAGCTAATGAACGTTATAGATGGACATGTGTACAATTTGTCTTACTAGGTAAAAAGATCAGCTATGTAGACCATGTAATCACATTGGAACGTGTGAAAATTGTTTAAATCTGCGTGTAAAAGGCGAGCAGAAGTGGAACGGGCAGAAGAAAAGCAGCGGTAAATATTACATAGAAAAGCTAATGAACGATATAGATGGACATTAATTTTTTTTTTTTTTTTCAGGTACTTGAGTTAGACTTCATATCCTGCCAAGTGCTCGATTACGCATGAAATTTATAGTTTAACGTTCTCAATCTCTTTATTTTTTAAAATACTTGAGTTTTGCGACTAGGATGTGCTTTAGATCCAATAGCTTCGTCATTACAACTACGTAATAACGTAGCTATTATGTAGTTGGCCAATTATTGAAGTCTGTATCTAAAGCACGTCTAACTTAATTATAATAAAAAATAAAGATTTAGAATGTTAAATAGGATATACGAAACGGAAATTGATGTCGGCGAGTTAAATAAACGGCCACATACTTTTGGTCTCCATAATTATGTTCTCTTGCTTTAAAGAATTGTTTCGCTTTCCATGCTAATTTTTTGTCGATGCGATTCAATATTATAAATTTAATCTCTAGGTCGGTCTAGCCCGTCCCTCTTGTAATATTTTAGGTAAGGATAAAGACGACCTAGTTAACCTTCCTCTCCCATTGATGTTAATTTTAAATTCTATCAGTATCACTAATAAAATTAGCTAAAGATGGAGGTCCTTTAATGTATATATATTTATCATTAGTCCTAGGTCGTCTTTATCCGTTTTTTGGAAAATATATAATAGTAATAAAATCTTTGAAGTAGTAGATTAAATCTACTAACTATAATTTTAAAGATATGAAATTGCTCTTTCTCTAACAAATAATTTCTGTCCCTTCACGGGTTTGATTCGAGTTAGATAAAGAGTTTTTTTAAGGGTGCGAAGCAACTTCTTTTTTTGTATAATTTATTATTGGCGAAAGCGTTTTCTCACAGTAAAAAAGAAAATTGAGTTATTACGAAATACGCCTGGGATCAATTTGACTGTTCATTGAATACTAAGGTTAAAAGCGGCGCTTACTTAAACGTATTACGTAGTCAAGTTACATCGTAATCTAGGCCGTGATCGTTTAATCAGGATTCCACGCTGATTCGACACGCTCTTTTCAATGCGTAATACAGTCGTCGTGATCTCGCCAATTTCTATATCGAGTTTTTACTATAGCTTAATCATTGCCTTAATACTTTAATAGCAATTCATAGATGAGTAGAGCTCGGAATCGGATCGATCCATTATCTTCTGTATATTTTTAGATATTTTATTTTCCCGTAAAATTGTTTGTAACTAAAACAATGCAATTTGTATATTCGTATAATTGTTATAAGGTTTACCCGAAGATAAGCCTTCGCCGCTTTATCTATCTACAAATTACTCGTATTGAAACGTATAACGATGGATAAGAAACATTGGCGTTTCCAGAATTAGTCGAAAATATAAGAAACAATATTTCAAATTGACTTTTAATTCGAAGAATAGAAATAAAACGATAAGATTTTAAATCATCTTTTTATTCGTTATTTTTCAGGGAAAATAAATTTTGAATTAAATTTTTATCCTCGCGTATAACGCGATGGATAATATTCGAAGATAAGGCGGCCATTTTTGGATAAAAACGGATATGGATTATGTTTTTTACTTTATCTTGGAATAATTTAACTCGAATGAAAAATAGTCTATGTTTTAATCATCATAATTTAGTAGATTTTAACCAATTAATAAAAATGATACGAATTCCGAGCTCTACTCCGACCTAAATAATTTCCTTGACCAATATTAATATTTTATTCCAATATTTTCTTAAGAACAAGCTCTTTCCAATTTGACATATTTTAGGCTTAGCGATAATTAACTTTGGAGTTTTTTTTACGAAGTCATATTTTAACAAATCAATTAAAAATAAACTAATTATCAGAGTATAGTATCCCTTTAAAACAACTCTATAAAGCGACATCCTAATTTTCTCTAAGAAGCCGACGGAAATAGCTATAAGATATTGTCTTTAAATTATCAAGAAAACACTCGTTTTCTAAATTTTCGCAATGTTTTTAATTCGATATACGTCATAAAATATTATTCTAGGAATTTAATTTCCGTGAGAAACTTAATTCGGATGATGATTCGTTTTTAGTTTCCGTGGTTAAACATTTGTAGAATAATATGAGACGAAATCTCTACTAAGAAATTCGACACCTCAAGACTGGAAACATGTGGTTAAATAATTTGGCACGAATATAAATGGTGTCAAGAACAGATTTAAAATCCAAGAACGAATCAACTTAGAATTGAAATCTTTTGTCAGGATGTCAGGTTTATTCAATCCCACCGAATTCTAATCTCTAAACCCATCGCTACAGATTAAGGAGAGAATTAATACTGAAATTATAGGAGAATTACTACTGAAATTATAGGAGAATTACTACTGAAATTATAGGAGAATTACTACTGAAATTATAGGAGAATTACTACTGAAATTATAGGAGAATTACTACTGAAATTATAGGAGAATTACTACTTAAATTATAGGAGAATTACTACTGAAATTATAGGAGAATTACTACTGATATTATAGGGGAATTACTACTGAAATTATAGGATAATTACTACTGAAATTATAGGAGAATTACTACGGAAATTATAGGAGAATTACTACTGAGATTATAGGAGAATTACTACTGAAATTATAGGAGAATTACTACTGAAATTATACTAGAATTACTACTGAAATTATAGGAGAATTACTACTGAAATTATAGGAGAATTACTACTGAAATTATAGGGGAATTACTACTGAAATTATAGGAGAATTACTACTAAAATTATAGGAGAATTACTACTGAAATTATAGGAGAATTACTACTGAAATTATAGGAGAATTACTACTGAAATTATAGGAGAATTACTACTGAAATTATAGGAGAATTACTGCTGAAATTATAGGAGAATTACTACTGAAATTATAGGAGAATTACTACTGAAATTATAGGAGAATTACTACTCCGTAAGTAAAATAGAGTTAGGCTTAGCGACTAATAAAAACGCTACGTTAATTACTGTAAATTAAGGAGAAATCAGAATAAAAAGTTTAAATATTTTTTACTCGTCTTCGTAATAGCTTTAAAATGAACTTTTAAAGGGGGGGGGGGTCTAAAAGGTCAATTGTCCTATAATAGCGTAATGTAAAGATATACCTTGACCTTTTCCATAAAATAAATGTACCCGAGGTTTTGAAAAGGTTTAAAGCGTCCGTACCGACTTGACCCAATTTCCAACCTCACTTTATTAGTTACAAATTATCAAATCATCGTCGTTAAAACGTCAAACTGTAAAGGGATTCGTGCCAGATCGTGTAATTATGATTGAACACGCCGTGTATTCGCATAAATTAAATCTTTAACGCTCAATAATATCTCTTAAACCGCACGCTCCGTGGTAAAAAAGAAAGACACATTTATGAGTACATAAAACCGAGGCAATTAACACAAGCCAAGACGGCTTACGTACGTACCTACGTTAATTCAATAAAAACGAAAGGTTAAAAATATATTTCCTTTCAACTTCTATATTCTAGGTAACTTATACCTATTACCAAGAACTCGTATATGCACCTAAGAACGTGGAAATAAAGAATATGGACTTTTTCTAAACATTTCGAGTGGGATTCTTTCAATTTTATTATTTTAAAAATAATCTAGGGAATGTCTATTTTATTGTGGTGCAATCGGTTTATGTCTAGGACATCTTAGAGAAAAGTTACGGCCATTTCAAGATAGGGGTCATTTTTGGGAATTTTGCTCGATTTCCATCGAGTGGCGAAACATCTTTATTGAGTGGCGAAACAGAATTTTATTATTTTAAAATAGTCTAGGGAATGTCTACTTTATTGTGGTGCAATCGGTTTATGTCTAGGACATTTTAGAGAAAAGTTACGGCCATTTCAAGATAGGGGTCATTTTTGGGAATTTTGCTCAATTTCCATCGAGTGGCGAAACATCTTTACTGAGTGGCGAAACAGAATTTTATTGTTTTAAAATAGTCTAGGGAATGTCTACTTTATTGTCGTGCCATCGGTTTATGTCTAGGACATCTTAGAGAAAAGTTACGGCCATTTCAAGATAGGGGTCATTTTTGGGAATTTTGCTCGATTTCCATCGAGTGGCGAAACACCTTTATTGAGTGGCGAAACACCTTTACTGAGTGGCGAAACAGAATTTTATAATTTTAAAATAATCTAGGGAATGTCTACTTTATTTTAGTGCCATCGGTTTATGTCTAGGACATCTTAGAGAAAAGTTACGGCCATTTCAAGATAGGGGTCATTTCTGGACTTTTGCTCAATTTGTATCGAGTGGCGAAACATCTTTATTGAGTGGCGAAACAGAAATTTATAATTTTAAAATAATCTAGGGAATGTCTACTTTATTTTTGTGCCATCGGTTTATGTCTAGGAGCTCGTAAAGAAAAATTACGGCCATTTCAAGATAGGGGTCATTTCTGGGAATTTTGCTCGATTTCCATCGAGTGGCGAAACACCTTTATTGAGTGGCGAAACAGAATTTTATAATTTTAAAATAATCTAGGGGATGTCTACTTTATTGTGGTGCAATCGGTTTATGTCTAGGACATCTTAGAGAAAGGTTACGGCCATTTCAAGATAGGGGTCATTTTTGGGAAATTTGCTCGATTTCCATCGAGTGGCGAAACATCTTTATTGAGTGGCGAAACAGAATTTTATTATTTTAAAATAGTCTAGGGAATGTCTACTTTATTGTCGTGCCATCGGTTTATGTCTAGGACATCTTAGAGAAAAGTTACGGCCATTTCAAGATAGGGGTCATTTTTGGGAATTTTGCTCAGAATTTTATTACTTTATAATCTATGGAATGTCTACTTTTTAACGTATAATTCAAAGATTGCGTAATAAATTATTAATATTATTATTATTAATGTATATTATAGTCTCATGAATTTGATTTCATCGTCTAAAATTAATATATTTTATTTTAGTAATAAATAAATATATTTTAAAGTTAGATATTCCATTTTGTAACGGTTGTTAAGATGACCCTGTTCGTATCGCCTTCTACTAGAGTACTAGAGATAGAAGACAGACACGATTTCGTAATACGGGGTGTTAATTTACACGCGAGATTCACGTGCTAAGAGTATTCCAAGATATTCAGGAAGTCGAAGACGCGAGCGAAGACGAGAGAGAGGTTTCTTAACGTAACAACAAGTTGGTGTAAAATGGTGTATACCGCGTTTTCGTGTACATCCTAACTTGAGATATATTTTATTATATATACATGCTTTATCAGAGGTATATAATAACCCCTTCGGGGGGAAGTATGAAAGCCCCTATACTACCAATGCTAAAAATCACGAAGAACAAGAGCCCGCTGCTGACTATCTAGGCCACTAGCTCGCGCTGGACTTCTCAATGTCGCTACTCTAGTAAATGGTCTTTGTATAAACAAGACGGCTCGATTTGTGTTTAGAACTTCCTGTCTCGGGAGTCAGGCTGTCTGTTAAAATGGAGTCGAAGGTTGACTTCGGCTCGCGAGTTCCGGAAGCGCGCGTAGGAAAAATTAAGTCAGGTTCAAAATGGTGTAACTATTTTTTGGGAGTAAAGCGGCGTGTCGATCCGCCGCGATTTACGCCGGGCACTCGTTGTTCGTCGATTTTGCCTACCTTTCATACTTCCCCCCGAAGGGGGTTATTATATACCTCTGGCTTTATTAAGAACTACAATTTCCCACCAGGTTATCCACTTTCGGCTTTTTAAGTAATCATACGTGACTACTTGTTTTTCGTTATTTTCAACGGCAGCGACGCGTAGAACGTAATAACTTCACCCCACCAAGGGGAGGGGGTGTAGATAAAAACATTAGGACAGGGGGGGGGCTATTCTAGAAAATCGCCCCAATCCGTTTTGTGACGAAATACGCTAGTAATTATTCTAACCCCAAAATTACAGAGTTTGGTTTTAAAAACCTCGAAAAACAGGGCGAAATAATTAAGTTTTCACTTTCATATGATAGAAATTCAACTGATATGCAAACCAACGTTGATTAGCCCCAAAATTAAGTATTCTGACATTTTTATCCACGTTTTAATCCGTATTAAAATGTAATTAGGCTTAGCGGTATTTTAAAAACTAAATTATTTCAATATTTTTAATAATAATTAGGCCTAATAATTGTTTCTGTAATAATCTAGATTTATCTAACGGTAGCGAAATCTCAGTTGCGTTATTTTGAACAATTTCACGTTGAACTTTTTCTATTTTTTTTTTTCTTAGTAACTATTAGTAACACCCATTTCTAAGAAACGATCATAATTAAAAGATATTGCATAACCGGGTGAAAAGAAAGCGAAGAAAAATAGGAGTTTCAACTTACCAAGAACTAAAAACCAGTTTCAGAGCGGGCCAAAAAAGCACTTGATTGAAATTCCAATTATAAATTCCTCCGATCTGTAAAGAACGTGGAAAAAACCTGATTTTAAATAAGTGAACACTGTGCTTTTAATCAATTGTTGTAAAATATGTGTATATAAAAATTAAAGGGAGAATGCAACCTAAAAATATTCTAGTAATATATTTGTTGGATTTGGTTTATTTAAACGATAAGGAATCGATAAAAAAAAATCACTTGTTACTTGGTTTAATAGTTTACGGTTGAATTTCCTATCTCGAAAAAATATATTTAAATTTTTATTTGCTAAACTAAAATTTAAAATATGTTGTTCAATATATTTCCAATCAAATCAGCGTAGAAGCCTGTAGCTTTGACTGTACTAAAAGTATTAGGTTATTTAGTAGGTTACGTATTTAGCGTTACCAAAGGCTACTGGAATCAGTTATATAGTCTGTGTATATAGATTTTACATTCAAATTCCAATTAAGCCTAATTAGTGAAATAGATGGGGAGATTAATTTTGCATCCGAATTTGATTGTTATTAGCACGTCCTTTTTAATCTAATATACAAATTGATTTATCCGGTGTCTACGAGTGTAATCAGGACGCAAGGTCATTACTCCCAGGCTCTTCAAGGGAGAGTGAAATATATAACGAATTGAATAAATTACGAACATAGGAGTCATAATATTAAAATTATATTTTAATTTATACAAGGAGAGTATATTAGGCTTAGCTCGAATCCATGTATAAATAGAGCTCGGAATTCATACAATTTTTATTAATTTGAGATAATTTATTAAATTCTGATGTATATTATCCGTTTGATTAAAAATAGACTTCATTCGAGTTAACTTATTCGAAGATAAAGTAAAAAACATAATCCATATCCGTTTTTATGCAAAAATGGCCGCCTTATCTTCGAATATTATCCATCGCGAGGATAAAAATTGAATTCAAAATTTATTTTTCCTGAAAAATAACGAATAAAAAGATGATTTAAAATCTTATCATTTTATTTCTATTCTTCGAATTAAAAGTCAATTTGAAATATTGTTTCTTATATTTTAGACTAATTCTGGAAACGCGAATGTTTCTTATCCATCGTTATACGTTTGAATACGAGTTATTTGTAGATAGATAAAGCGGCCAAGGCTTATCTTCGGGTAAACCTGATACGTTTAACAATTTCGTTGTTTTAGTTAGAAATAATTTTATCCGAAAATAAAATATTTGAAAATATACGAATAACGGAAAATAATGGATCGATCCGATTGCGAGCTCTATGTATAAAGAAAAATTAATAGAATTGCTAGAACTTGATTCGCGCTAATTGATTTGTCTCCCTTTAAAAGAATTCAAGTATAACTAGCTTATGTTATGACGTTTTCTCCAGTCTAAACCGCTTTATTTAGATGCGGGTGCAACAAACAAGATGGTCAAGTCCATATCAGAGCCACACCTCTCATGGTTTTTAATGCCATAAGGGAGATTGAAACCTAATGTGATTTTTATTGATTCCTTATCGTTTAAATAGGCCTAATCCAACGGTAAACAAAATTACAAACAAATATTAAACTAGAAATAAATTTAAAACATACCAACAAAATAGGCTTAGCTGGATTCATGGAGATATCCTGAATTCCCCGTATAATAGCCATCGATCAATATCATTGGTCGCTAGTCCTTATACCCCTGGGGAGTTCACGAATCCAGCTAAGCCTATTTTGATGGTAAGTTTTAAATTTATTTCTAGTTTAATATTTGTTTTTAAATATCGGATTAGGTCAATTTAAACGATAAGGTTGCATTCTCCATTTAACTGTTTAAACTTTAGCGTTACCGATCGACAGACAGACAGACTTACATAGATGTTATAGGATAAACTATTACTTTTCTATGGTTTATACCCTTTTTAGACTTTTACTGATTGTTGCACTGTTCAATTTCAAAATTTTAAGGTGTTTAATTTTTGTAAGTAATTGTATTTTTATTCGATATTGCTGTCGGACAAAATTCACTTGGCGCTACTTGGTCGCCTGTTTTAATGTTCTTTTAGCGTACCCTCCCACAATAAAGTAATGAACGCGACTCACTAATGGTTAGTTTCCTTGAAAAAATATCAAAAGCAACTTTTCTCGTTTTAGGCACAACGTTCACTTACACTTATTCGTTCACAGAAAGATGCCTAAGGGAAATAAAGGTGTAATGTAGACTATGCCTAGTAAAGAATTATTTTAAAATCGATTTGGAGACTAAAATACGCCTAAAAACATGAACAGATTCGGGCCTTATCAAATTGATTTAACCAGAAGCCGATGAAACCCTC
This sequence comes from Odiellus spinosus, assembly GCA_963920705.1. Lineage (NCBI taxonomy): Eukaryota > Metazoa > Arthropoda > Arachnida > Opiliones > Phalangiidae > Odiellus > Odiellus spinosus. Next base: position 14,621,804 of record OY987238.1, read on the forward strand.
CTTTGAAGTCTATTACTCCCGGGTCTTGTCTACCCCTCTCTGTATGGGTTAGTTTCAAAAAGCGCGATTCGTACGCCTCCTAACGGTAGATATTTTCGGAGCGGGAGTTCATCGAGCGAATATCTCTAGCAGCCTCGGAGTTCGTCCAAAAAACGTCGTCGTTTGTGGAGAGAGAGAATTTCCAATTTTCCGTAGACAGGGGGGATGAAGTAGGACCCCTTCTAACTCTTAAAATTGGGAATTTTACCCATACAGAGAGGAGCGCTATATGGATCATTAGAGTAGTAGACTTCAAAGGAGGGTTTCATCGGCTTCTGATTTAACAGATTTCATTTAAAAAGAAGGAAAAAAAAAGTTATATTATGTGAACGAGCCTTTAGTCGACTACATTTTTGTTCGACGAGGTCACTGGGTTGGTCGCCGCCACCAGGGGTTAGAAAGGGGGTTTCTCAGCGGCCGCCTAGACGGTGCCGTTCGACGGAGAAGCCAACATCGAGGGGACTGAATCTCGATTTTTCGGACGCGCCTGTACACTTCGCGGGACCCGAAATAGACAGAGGTTCCTCGCCCCATTTCCAAATTTTTATCAGGACAAGAATAAACCGTAGATAAAGGCGTAGAGAATACGATTTTAAATGTAGGGTGCCCGCCTTCGATGTCGCTATCATCTTAACTTGGTCTAAGTTTTTTTTTTTCTCTTTCGCCATCGATTTTGATCTGTTTTCTTACAACAACGCGACGCCTTTATCTTATTTTCGTGTAAAATTGTTCGAATTTCTAAAAGTCAAATGTATTTGGATGAAAAAATTGTATTTAAAGAGATAATGAAGTCAAATAATAATAAATTTTAATTTAGTTTCAATATGAGTAAAAATATACTTAAAATTCACTCGTCACCAATTTTCTAGAAGTGATTTAGCGCCAGGGGGCCAAGATGATATCCAAAATTTAAAAACTGAAATCGATCCAACATTCGATGCGCCCATAATTAAATTATTAGTTAATTTGAAGGAAGGACTTTCGCGAAAACAACCTTACAGCGTGTCAAAACGCGCGAGAATTCTATAGGCTCTACAATAGCGAAATCACGTGACTATATTAATGACGTAGATTGCGGGGAATTTTAATTTTAAAAATTTCGAAAATGGTTATTATGAAATATGTATTTTTAGTGTCGCTGTAATTTTGTTTTATGACATATGTATATATATTTTGAATCGTTTTTTAACGATAAACCCGAAAATATCATTCAAATTTCATTTAGAGTTCGTTAAAATTCCATGAAAGCTTCGCTTTAAGAAAAATCCTTAAAAATTTAAAAATAAATTAACTATGGGGCTGTAAAACATTATTTGTTTATTTGATGTTTTATGCTCCCTTTAAAGGGACTAACTGCTATTTTAAAATCCCCTTTAAAGTCGCTTTCTTTTCTAGCTTAGTAGACGACAATTAAAGGTAGGCTGTGCGCGTAAGGGAAGAGAATTTTAAAGGGGCAAATTTTAGAACAGATAGGGCCTTTAAAAAACCTTCAATTATAAATTATAGTTATTTTGGTTCCTATATAAGTAAACCCATTTTTTTTATTTTACAGAAATTGGTTGGTAAATGAGCCTAGAGAACATCCAGGCTGCAAATGGGCGTGTGTTATGTTTAATTCCAATCTCACTCGGTTGGTTCTCTATGACAAATTTAATGACTCGGACATCAGACTGTCGTCGTTTGGGAAATTGCTCAGGGAAATCTATCGGGGGAAAAAACTGGCCAGATTTTCATTTAATATATTTTTTTTTTTCTTCTTATTTCAAATCGTCCCTTCGCAATTTTTTTATCGCGGAAATGGGGGTTCACTCTCTCATATTACAAGCGTGCCAAGCTCGCGAGACGAATCTCTTGAAGAGCTGGATTGGAAACAGAAACAAGATAAGCCAGACATATTAACAGGGTTGCCACAGTTTTTTCAGATTCAAATTCCCTGATTTTTGCAGGTTTTTCCCTGACCATTTCCACCGATTTTCCCTGACCGTTTCGGCTAATACTACACAATTTTTAACCTTCTATTGTTTATATAATCGCGTTCGCCAAACTGCAGGCGTATCTTTGTTCTAATCTATACAACTGACACGCCGTCAGCTGAGAATCTTAACAGCGGATAATGATTGCAATTTCCTGGAAGCTTCTCGAAAGATCTTTAAGTTCCCTGACTTTTTAAAATATCTTAAAATTCCCTGACTTTTTAAAATATCATAAAATTCCCTGACTTATTTGGTTCATTTTCAAATTCCCTGACTTTTCCCTGTTTTCCCTGACCGAGGATTGTTTTTTCAAACAAATAAAGTTTAAATCCAAATAATTACAGGAAGGATTTAAAATATAGAGTAGATGTAGTATAGAGTGAACGAAATGATCCCAGGTCACGCGGACGAGTAGTTGAGAAGGGGGAGGGGGAAATTGATGCCCGGAGCGAGCAGTGAGGGCATTGGAAAGGGTATAGAGTTGGGCGCAGCCTCGTAAAGGTCGTCTTGAAACACAGGGGGAGGGGGGGAATCAGACGATCTAAATATGGAAGCAACATCGATTTTTAGCGACGAGCTAAAAGGAGAATGGTCACGCGCAGATCGTACCCGCTGGATTTTTCAACTCGCTGGCAAATTTTGGCAAATAATATTGACCTATGGTGCACTGACTGAATGAATAACCATTTCCCTAAAAGGTTTTCGATCGGGTTTATATAGGGTTAAAATTGTATGGGCAGTACGTCCTCGGAAGTAGAACCTACAGAGCTCGAATGAAAGGGGAAAGATATCCTATACGGTTAATAACATCCTATTATTCATTCTATCTACCTTTCACTCATATTGTCTCAAATATAGAGAACAAAGAATACCAACATTCGTAAACAGTCAGAGACCAAACGTTAGTTTAGTTTTCACTGTTCGCAAGAGGTGGTCTTCTTTTTTTCAGCCGAATACGTATGTTTCGCGTCAAGATGACGTCAATTTGGGAACCAATAAGATACCGAAAAATTTAAAGGCCCTATCTGCCCTGGAATTTGCCCCTTTAAAATCATCTTCCTTACACACAGCCTAGATTTGACTGTACAGTTTGTTACTGTAAACGTCGTCTGCTAAGCTAGAAAAGAAGGCGACTTTAAAGGGGATTGAAAATCGCAGATAGTCCCTTTAAGAAACAAGATAAATTTATTTGGAAAATAAAGACTAAAGCCAGAAAGGTGAGATTTCAGTTTACGCAAAGAATAGCTATACTCTTATAAACTACAGTGAAAAAGGTGAGTTTAGTTTTGATCGTGCTATGAAAGTTCAAACTGTTTCTGAGAAAGCTTTCTACAATCGATGGGGACATACAAGTACCTATAGTCGCGAGCGCGCGCGAAATGTAGGTCAGCAGACCCGGGTCAAACTTCGATCCATTTTGAATTAATTTAGACCGACATTACTATTGGAGTTTTTCTCGCCTCTCTACGAAAACATTTAAGAACAGATTTTTTCGACAGTGTAATAAAATTACAATTCCGGTTAATTCCGAGACTTTCATTTCTTTATTTAATTACGTTAATTAATTTATTATTGCCACTTCCCAACCACTTAGAGTAACACTTCGGGGCGCTGCTGCTATTGGGGGGTTATGCCCCAGCAACAATATTCTAGCGTGGGTAATTATTCATATATTTTGATGATAGGTGGTGGAGACAGAGGTTCATGGTGCTTTACCCCCTGGCGTCATCTATGGTCACCATGAACCGTTAAAGAGAGAATGCAGCCCAACAACAACAAATTTTTCTACCATTTATTATAGTTTAAATAGTCCTAATCCACGAGTAAAAAATTTACAAACAAATATTAAACTAGAAATCAGTTTAAAACTTTCCCGAAAAAATAGGCTTAGCTGGATTCATGGAGATTCTGGATTTCTTCTCATTGAAGGGTCAACAACCAATTATATGTTATTGAAAGTCTCATGGAGATCTCGCCTTAATGACGGGCCTTTGCTCATTGGTTGATGACCCTTCAACGCGAAGAAATTCAGGGTCTCCATGAATCCTGCTAAGCCTACTTGGGCACTTCATCTTCAACACTCAAAGCCAAGTTCCATATAAAATACATTAAGCCAGCCTACCAGAACTAAACAAGGACATACTCGTGTGTGGTTTTGAGTTCATGGACACTTAAAACTTATGTACTTTATGCCACGCAAATGGTTCTTGACCACACCATAAGTAAATAGGTCACACTAGATAAATGTGACACTGCCAACTAAGATCAGTTTCTTTAAGCTGATTTAAGTTGGCCGTGACTGTGTACTTGAAATATTTAGCAGACTACGTTGGTTGCGCAATGTCAACATGTCAATAGCGTAGCGATATCCTTTCTTTATCAATAAAAATATAACCAAGTGCTATACTAATACACGATTAATCATTACCCTTGTGATAAAAATATAACTTGTTGTTCAAATCTTGAAATTTGAGTAAACTGAGGGAATTCTATTTAAAATTTAGCATGATTTGGCTATGAAATGTCGCTTTTATGGGCGACAGATAGCGAAGGTAGAGTCTTTACTCTACCAACATTGGGTCAATCTTGGTCATTGGCACCTTACAATGGTATCGACATAAAGCGGGTCTCCGCTCTAGAAGAATGCATCTGGGCCATCGGTGGAGATCACAAAATATACGTTTTAATACCTCATCAAGAAGTGCCAATTAGAGTTAGAGAAGTAGCCTACGAAAACCAAGTACGTTCGGGCAATCCTAGTCCATCAGCGAATGGATAGGAAAGAGTCTGATCCCTTGAGGGTTTTAATAATCAAGTTTATATATCGCAGAGATGGAATCCGGTGGAAGGATTTACGAGTAGGTTGTTACCAACGGACAGACCTTCATGGAGTACCAAAGATGGTTTAACAGCTAGATATAAAGACACAATTCTTCTTCCTACTACAAATTGGAAATGGGAAGAAGATTGGTACGTAGAAACCAATTTGAAAGGACATCCCTTGGCTGCTGAAGTACGTTGGGATCATATTAAAATATTGTGACGCAATAGAGAGACGAGTAAAATGAGGCATTCTTAATAGGGTTGGACGTATTCAGTTGATTTTCCAATGACATATGGCCCGGAAAGTCATTGGAATTCTATGGTTCGACGAAGAAAGTGGATCAGACATCGATGCTACATTAACATGGATATTTGGTCTCCCGTAATAATTATATATAACTTTCAATTAAACAATTGGTATTGATTTTGTTGTAAAAAATATGACCCAAGGTACCTAGCATTTATGATGACCCAGTACAGGAGCCATTTATAGATGTGGCCATCGGGGGACTCGAAATTCCCCGGGCTGAAAATGATTACGTATGCGTTTGGGCCGTTACAGTCTTAGGAAGAGTAGTATTTCGACAAGGAGTTAATCGATACTCCCCGGAAGGCTTAAAATGGGTTCACATTCCAACACCTGGTGGCTTCGAAGTGCACCAAATTTCAGTGGGACCAACTGGTTTAGGTAATTCTTAACTCGCAGCGAGTCTTGTGGCAAATTTTCATAGTAAATTTGTCTCTAGTTTGGGCCATTTGTTGGGATGGTAGCGCCCTAGTTCGAACAAATGTTACTAGAGAGAATATTCAAGGTAAATTTTAAATTCTAATTAGAGTTTGAGAAATTTTCAAGCTAGCGTTTCATCTCTCAAAAACTCTCTTATGGCATTGTATCAAAAATAGTTTTTTTGTTTTTTAGGTCTAACTTGGGTAACAGTTCCGGCACCCCCTGGTTTACACCGTTTACTTCAAATCTCGGTTGGTCTTAATGTAGTATGGGCCACGAGTACGGATGGCAAGGTCTGGTTTCGTAAAGGAGTAAAAGGTCTGCTATCTGGTACCGAGGACTCTTTCGCCTTTGGTAATGGATGGGTTGAAATGGTTGGAGAAATGAGTGTCATCAGTGTCGGGAAAAATGATCAAGTAAGAAAGAAAAACCTAGAAACGCCAGTTATTGATTCCAAAATGTTCTGAATCTGAAATTCCTTCAAGGTACTCGCTCTGGGACGTGAGGACAGTAATCTATACTTTCGAAGCGGCGTGCTTCCAGCTGATCTTAGTGGAAAAACGTGGAAATTGTTAAGATTGCCAAACAAAACTGCCAAACCAATTCTAGAAGGATTCAGTAGTAGAAATACTAGTAGAAGTAGTAGTTATTCTTCTTTACATTGGGCCGCGTCGAACGACGTCTCGACTGTTTCAAACGATTATCATCCGACTAATTTTAAAGACGACGAAGGTTTATCGATAGAAAAATTAATTCTGGGCAAAAAAACGGGTTTCGCGAGTTTTACACGACATTCATCATTTTCTTCCGTCGCTTCAGAATCTATATGCGATTTTGAGTCTCGTAGTCCGGCTCCTAGTCTGATTTCAATGGAAACTACTCCCTATTCGAGCAGCGCCCCAGCAAATTCGAGTATTGATGTTACGCCGCAAAACTCGTTGAACGAAGTTAATTTAAATAAAAAATGTGAAGAAATGGAATTTCAGTCGTATATGGGGAGGAATACATCGATTATGGATGACGTGACGCCGCAAAATTCCTTGAGCGAAGTTAACTTACATAATAAACCTGAAGAAATGGAATTTCAGTCGTATATGGCGGGACCTGGTGGATCGAGTCGACGAGAGTTTTGGGGTGAAGATCATTACAATCCCGTGGACACCACATTCCTTCAACCGGCCAGCGCCTGCTGGGTTTGGTTTAGCGCGGGGGCTTGCGATATTGATGGTGCAGCACCACCCAATCAATGGTTTTTATCAAGTGGAGAGAGTAAGCCTTGGTTTTTACCTAGATGTAGAACACCTTTTAGACTCAATTCCATGAGGTAGTGAAAACATAACCATTTTTTTTTTTTTATTATTATAAGTTGGTAGCAAAGTAGCTTCCATAAATGCACCATGGAGACAAAAGATATTTGAATCATTTCAAGAACGATCGCGAAAGGAAGTTCTAGATTACCAACATTTATATCCTGATGCGATAGAAAAAGTACTCTAAATGTTTTTTTTTCTACGCGAGGGCTGTGCAAGTACTTGATTCACTACTTGTATCGAGAAACATTTTAACTAACTAGCAAAAGCTTAAAAAGGTTTTCAGACAAGCGCTGAGATTTAAACCTTTTAAGCCTTGTCATTTTATTAGAACTTGAAAAGTTGCGATAAATGGAAATTTGACCAAGGGTTAAATTTGGAGTATTTAAGCCTTAGTTAACCAAGGCTTAAAAACTCCAAATTTAACCAAGGCTAAAATTATAATCTGACAGAGACTTGAATACTTATAATATGACAGACACTTGAATACTTATAAATTATAAGTATTCAAGTCTCTGTCAAATTATAAGTATTCAAGTCTTGAATATTTAAAATTTTGACCAAAGCCTAATTATTTGACACTTCATTTGAACTCAAATATATATTTGACATGAAAACTATTTAGGTATTCTAATATTCAACTCTACAACCCAACACCGGTACTTGCCCAGCCCTATACGCAAATAGAATAAAATAAAGCCTTATAAAAACCAAAAATAATGTTTTAGAGAGCTTGGGTTAAATCGGGTCGATGTCTATTTTGGACGGAGAACAAAACTTGGGCTGATGGAATGATGGAACTACAAAAACAAAGCTCATCCTCTTCCGATAGTTCTTCGGCTAATGAAGACAGGGATGTTGAATGGGCCACGCTCACTTGTAAATTAGGCAAAAGAAAGGTCAAAGTTCACGTATAATTTTATCTTCCATGATAATTGCGCTAATTTTTTCTCGAAATTCATAGTTTGTAATAAACCTGTGCGATATTCTTTGCATTGTAAATTTGAGTAACGCATTCAAACCCGTTCTCGGATTGCACGTAGCTGGTAAACCATTGGTGCAATTGGCCTTCATGTCTAACGCCGATTTAGAAGATTGGGCAAGTTTTTCTCCTTTAGAAAGGTACATAGAGTCGTTTTATTTCTTATAATACCAATTTTTACATAGATGGCGACGCTAAACGCCGCTTGTAGCGATCTAGCATCATTTAATGTAATGGAAAGGACATCTTCATTATGGATGGCAATGTCCAATGGAGAAGTTTATATCGTTGATGGAACAAATAGCAATTTGGATCAATTAAACCCATCAAAAATGTAAATTAAGCTCAGCTCCGTGTTTTAAACTGTAACAGCTTTTTTTGATTTGGTTTTATTCATAGGTTTTGGCGACTTTTAGGTGGTGGTCATTTTAGAAAGATTGAAGCCAGTCCATTACAGTTAGTCTGGTCATTAGGATTCAATAATATGTGTTGGGTATACACGGGTGGAATGGGAGGTGGTCCTTTTGTAGGTAAATATAACTGTTGAAACTCCTACTTTTATCTCAAAAGTGACGAAATACTGATCCAAATATTTTTAAATCAAATGTACCAGGTCTGGTGGGTCGAAATAAAGATATACACCCGATAGTCGACGCAAAATCAATGTACATTTACGAAAACCAAAGATGGAATCCTTTAACGGGTTTCGCAGCTAGAGGTTTACCGACGGATCGTTATATGTGGAGTGACAAGTCTGGGCGTCATCATTGTACAAAAGGAAATACAAAATTGCCGTCAGTTCATTGGCAATGGATTGGGGAATGGGATATTGATTACAAAACACCAGGAGGTGTCGATAAAGAAGGATGGCAGTACGCTTCAGATTTTCCTAGAAGTTATCACGGAGAGAAAGGATTTACGGATTACGTTCGTAGACGACGTTGGATCAGGTGAGTTAAAAATCAAAGCTATATTTCTATTCTAAATAACATTCTTTGTATGTGTAGACGGTGCAAATTAACTACCACAGGACCTTGGGTACCTTCTGGTACGACGAGACTTTTAGACGTTTCCATTCAAGTTGGATACGAGGATTGTCACAAATCAGATAGTGATCCAATTGCAGTTTGGGCGATCGCTGTAAATGGGGATGCTCTCTGTAGGGTTGGAGTCACCAAAAAAACGCCTAAAGTAATTAAATATTATCGCTCACAATGAGGGCCAAGGCCTCCTTTTTTTGGGGTCTTGGATTTAATCCCAATATAAAATTGAGTTGATTTAAAAATGATTTGAATATAATCAATTTATTTGCAGGGAGATCATTGGATACCAGTACCAACGGAACAACCATTGCAATCTATAAGCATTGGTAATGGCAGCTGCGTTTGGGCCATCGCTAAAGAAGGCACAGCGTTTTACCGTCACGGTATTCATCCAGCTACTTGTCCTACTGGTCAAGTATGGTTTCAAATCGAAGCTCCTCAAGCTGGAAGTCCATTAAAATCAGTATCAATCGGTTCACACTCCGTCTTCGCGTTGGACGAAGATAATAAACTTTGGTACCGCAATGAAATAGTTCAAATGTTTCCGGAAGGAACTTCTTGGAAATTAGTCTCCGAACAAGTTGAATCATTTTCCGTCGGTAAAGATGATCAAGTAGGTTCTCGAAGAATTGCGAATTTTGAAGTACCTTAGTGCTAACTAAACTTAATTTCTAGTTGTGGGCGGTGCTCGAAAGTGTCCATACATCGAATGGTCAATTAAGCGGAGTTGTATGCAGAAGAAAGGGGATCACGAAAGAAAATAAAATTGGAACGTCGTGGGAAACAGTTTTTGGGGTCAGTTTTAATTTTATCAAGGCTTCATTCTCCCTTTAAATTTTCAAATATAAATAAACCTTAAATTTTTCTTCTAGGGTGGTGCGCAATTTGTCAGTTGCCGAGGAATATCAAACGCCACTTAAATGTCTAATTTAGGCTGTGATAAATTTTAATTTCTATGTTATACGAAATGGTTTAAGTCTTTTAATTAAGAGATGCCATGATGAAACGAAGAAAGAAATCCGGGCGCAATATTGTAATTTACTATTTTACCACTATTCTGTACTGTCCAAAAACAATATACCACGAACGTACTATAATTGTTATTGTAATTTATAAATTTATTTAAATTTGCGTCTTGTTCATGTTATTTCATTCAAAACACGTAAAACATTAGGGCTATTTGCGACTGATGCGTCGTCGTGTGTTATCCCTATGAAAAAGATAATAAAAAGAATTTTTTCCATAGGGATGACATTTTAGCAGACATCGTTTTGGGCGCGAATTTAACTAATATCAAAGGGTGAGAAATTGGTATGGTAGCAGAGTGGGGTAATAATGGTATATGAAATGGAGCAGAGTTAGATTGGTATTTCTAATGGTCGTAGAGAGATGTATTGGTATTTGAAATTTCAGCACACGGATTGATATTTAGAATGGTAGCAGAGTGTGATTGATATTTGGAATGGTAGCGGAGGAATGTATTGGTATTTTCGGAAGGGAACTGTTATTTACTAAACAAATTCAGAGATTTATTACGCACGCAGTAAAATTTTGAATTCAAAAAGGGGGTGGAGCTAACAAAACCCCACCATCCCTGCCCAACCCAACTGAATGGGAGTGTTATTTCACCTGACAGACAGACTAGAAAAGATCAATACCCCTTATGTCCAAGGTTGTTCTAACAGTTGCCTCCTGTCCCGTTTCCCCCACTATTACATATAAACCTATGAGAGCCAAGGGAAGCCATTTCGATGCTACGCTGACCCACAATTCCCTCCCCAACGGCCTAATAAAAACCGAAACCCCCCCTTAAAGTCCCCAATTTTATTTTAACGTCAAATAACCCAAATAAATCATTCGGCGTGAGACTGAAAAGTGAGTTGACCACTTGACCTTCCTCATGTATTGGGTTAAATCTAAAGAATGCAGAAAGTGATTGACTATACTCTAGAGTGCTTAATTATTACATAATTTGTTTATTTATTTTATCAATCCAAGTTGGTTAATGCTGGTAGGTTTCTAGCTCAAATATATTAAAGTTTAAGGCTTAGCGTTTTGAAATTATAAATTCAAATGGTGTTAGTTTGTTAATATGACTCGAACACCCGCCCACGCATTCTGATTAAGCCCAATTTGCGGAATAGAATGGATGAGAATCACATTTTAACCGATGAAGCGGGAAAATCAGATAATACATCCGAGGAATCGGAAAAAAATTCTAAAAAATCCGATGTAACGGAAAAGGTTATTAAGAAATCTGATGAATTGGAAAAAAATTCTAAAAAAACCGATGAATCGGGAAAATCCGAGGAATCGATAAAAAATTGTAACTCAACAAATCCAAACAATGTGGGATCTTCGCCGGAGTTAATTAAACATAAGACAAATGATAACAATGTTAAAGCTGTTGTGGAAAACCATCAACCCACGTCGAAAAAACCAACTACCCTCGAGATTAATATACAACAAAGTCCTCCAGTCAAGTCAGTCTCCTTTCACAGCGCATCGAGTTTATCAACCGAAAAACGTATTATAAATGGTACCCCGTTATTTTAAACCAAATTTAACCTAAATATACTAACAAATTACTTACATTATTTATTTATCACAATGTAAAGCTGTCGACTGTCTACGCTATATGATAAATGGTACTAGTTTGGTTAAAATAAAAGACAGTTCGAGGCAATATCATCGATATTTTACTCTGGAGGATGATCTATCGGCTATTAGATGGATGCCTTCGTCGAAAAAGGCTGAAAAAGCACGAAGTACGTTCAATAATATAAATATTTAGAGCTAGGGGAGGTGATTAAGGTTAAAACTATTTTGTATTTTAATCGGCGTAGTACCAATAAATATGATTCACGAAATAAGGACTGGTAAATGTACAGAGGCATTGAGAAGCAAAGAAACAGTGGGAAATTTCTCAGATGATAGCGCATTTTCAATAATACATGGGGAAAGCTACGGATCATTGGATCTTATAGCGTCGTCTTCCGAAGAGGCTAATATTTGGGTTACTGGGCTTTCCATGTTAATAGCGGCCTCTAAAAGTACGTATTCTATATTACATCATTTGTATTTATTATTTAAATATGTCTTTTTAAATCACGCAGCCGACAGTTTGGGTGAAAGTCAACGAATTAGAGAAAGATATCCTTTGAAATTTATAATTATTCATATGAAGCCTCATTTTAACAAAATTCTGGGAAGAAAAAAAAAACCTGGTCTTGGGTTTGCCGCCAATACAGTGTAACGGCGGTGTTTGGGGTTTACTATAACTCTTAAGATACAGATTTTCAAAGCAAATGACCCTATTAGTGGCTGAAAACGCCCCCTGTTTGTTGCTGTCTTACACCGGAGTTGTTGAGTTTAAGCGTGTCTTCATATAGGCTTCAACACCCTAGCAGACATTTAAAGCATCAGCGCCCCCTAGATTCGGTTCTTGGAAATAAGGATATTTTATTTAGTAGTCAGACAGACTAGTGAGCCCCCTATCTTAATTTATTCTAGTAGTCACTGACTACTAGGGGTATGAAACAAGAAGGAAAGACCGTATTAATATTACGCTTTACCCATTCGCGAGGACTGAATTAAAGCTTTTCCCACTCTCGTATAATCTCGTTTTTCCCCTTTTTGGGTTTGATGAATATTAAAATTTTGTTAAATGTTTTACTAGTCAAATTGACTATTTATCCCCCTGATTTCTATTAACTTTAGTAGTCAGCACATTTATTTTAGTAGTCAAATGCCGTGACTAGTGCCTTATTTCCAAGCCTGGTCTCGAATTAAATGCAGGGTTTTGATCTAAGACCAGTTTTGAAAAATCCTTATTTCAAATTCAATCCCATATTTCTTGCAAAAACGTTGTCTGATTAGATCATCGAGCTCGAGAGCATCCACAGTGAAATTTGCAATTTATTTACATGCCCATAAGCACCAAGTTGTATTCGAAAAATATCCTTAACTCTTGTTACGTGGCTAAAGGAAGTTTTTGATCAAGCTGATACGGATCAAAAAGGAGAATTAAATATTCGCGAAACCATAACTTTACTAAAAAGGCTTAACAGTCAAGTTAACGCCGTCAGATTCAAACAGAGAATAATGGTCAGTATAAAATCTTTTCATATTGAATCTATGCAGACGATGTAATTTAACCGATATACTCAATTTTCTATAGTTTTTGGCGCAAAATTAAATTTTCGCACCAAAAACTGACATCATGAGCGCCATCTATTTTAGAATATCAGTATCAGTTAATATTGGTTTTTTAGACGCGAAACCGAATATTTGTAACTAATATCGTGTTAGTTCTGATCATTGAGCATCCTGATTTAATTCACGTCGTCTGCTTAGAGAACATCTAGCGGTGAAACTATTTTATCCGAAATTAAATTCATTTTAACTTTTTTAAAAGGAATGTGAATTTGACAAAACTGCCGATGAACGCGGCAAAATTGATAGCACAGATTTTGTTAACATTTTTAAAGAAACTTCTACGAGACCAGAAATTTATTTTCTTTTACTAAGGTAATGATAAATTGCTAATATATAAGTGTTTGTGGTTTCGAGAGGTTGTTAAAGCTTTTAATTAAACGAAACGCGCTTGTTTCAAAGGTATTCCGGGAAAGATTACATAAACTGCGAAGATTTACAATTTTTCTTGGAGGGAGAACAAGGAGTAATATAATTTAGTTGAAATAGTTAAAATGAGAATGAAATTGAGTGATTTTTCGATCTTATATTTCTTTAAAATAATTAAAATTTCATAGATGGTGGGAGTAACGTTGAGTCAATGTCAAGAAATTATCAATAAATTTGAACCGTCTGAAGAAGCGAGAAAAAATAATCGTCTGCTAATAGACGGTTTCACCCAATTTCTATTATCGGAGGATATTATGCTAGCAACGCATAAACGAGTTTGCCAAGACATGAATCAACCATTATCGCATTACTTCATAGCAGCTTCTCACAATACGTAAACTTACTACTATTACTAAAATATGGCTGATTGAGTATTAATTTTAATTTAAGGCGCTTCATAGTCAACAGAGTTATTAAATAGAAGTACTATATTCAATTGAGGTACTTTTCTTAATTGGTAATTAATCGAGGTACTCGCGTAATCAGTTGAAGTACTCACTCAGCCTCATACTCAAAATGAAAGAATCTAACCCAATTGGTAATTGCAAATTACCCAAATTTGCAGGTATCTTCTTGCGGACCAACTTAAGGGTCCTTCGGGTATCGAAGGATATACTAGGGCTCTTCGACTTGGCGGGAGATACGTTAAAGGTCAGAATTTTACTAATAACTGCTTGGTAATTGAAACAATGGAAGCTTAAAATTATTTCTCTTTCCTTCTACGGTATATTTTGGACAAAATTTTCTCTACCTAGTTGATTGTTGGGATGGTCCTAGTGGTCCTGTAGTCTATCACGGCAACACTCTGACTTCTAAGGTGTCTTTGCTCAATGTTCTTCAAACCATTAGAAGAGAGGTATTAACTTTGATTTTAAAGATTAGACTTTGTTCGTTACATTTAAAATTTCACAATTCTGTTCTTTCTGGTTAATTTTTAGGCCTTCGTTGCGTCTCAGTAAGCTTTGATTCTTGGCTTTTAAATTTTAAGTTTCTTTAATGATTTTAATTGCAATTAATCTCAAAATTCTTTTCTTAATTTGGTTAGATTTCCCTTATTTTTTCATCTGGAAAACCATTGCAGTCTCCAACAACAAGAAATTGTCGTTTCTTTATTGAAAGAGGAATTGGGGGAAGCCCTGCACGTGATTGACGGAAGTATTAGCGATCTTTCTCAACTAACGCCGCGTAAATTGATGAAAAAAATAATCTTTACCGTGAGAGTCATAGTTTATATTATCAACAGTGTTCAGTTAATTTTGTCCACTAACTAAACTTAATTAGGGAAAGAAGCTACAGAGTTATTTTCGAGAAGTCGGAGACGTAACGGACGAGGATGACGCCGCCGAATCTATAAATTCTAAGGACGTTTTAAGGAAGATCGCTTTAAATCGACCGCTTTCCGACGTAATCAGTTTTCCTAGAGTTCGATTCATTGATTTTCCAGTTTGCGATAATAGTCGTACGTAAATTTTTATAATAATAATCCTGTAGTATAAAACAATGTCTTATAAGCTGACATGAATTATTTTTCTTTACTAATGAATCTGTCTTTTTGTACCCAGATACTTTTTGTGATATTTGCTCATCTAACGAAGCCCAGGCGTCTAAACTTTGTCGTATGGAAGCCGAAGATTTCAGCGCTCATAATAAACATTTTCTCAGCTACGTTTATCCCAATAGTACTCGCGTTGACTCCTCTAACTATAACCCTATCGACTTTTGGCGGTGCGGTTGCCAAATTGGTACGTAAACGAGTATTTTTCTAGGCTCTAGAATATGAGTATTCGTTTCAATCGAGTAACACAGTCGCGACTATGAATTAGAGCTAGATTTGGGTTTAGAAAGTAGCCAAGGCTTAACAACAATTTCAAAAACGAGTACTCGGTAATCGAATCAATAATATTATTGAAACTGATATCAAAATGATCTTTTTACTAAGTTTCCATGAACTTCCAAACATCTGGCCAAATGATGGATTTGTATTTGGGTTGGTTTGCCCAAAATGGTAACTGCGGATATGTCCTCAAACCTGAAGGTTTAAGAGATCCCATGGTATTATCGCATCCACCTGGAAGAGAGGGATTCCTCTACACGGACCCAGTTACATTGCAAATCAAAGTGAGTTCTTTAATGATTTGACTTAATTCGGGAATTTGCCTAGCATTGTTTAAAATATCTCTGGGGTTCTTTAGGTCATCAGTGGTCAACAACTACCTCGACCAAAAGGAGCTTCCAAAAAGGCATCGACCATCGATCCTTACGTAGTTGTACAAGTATTTGGAGTCGCCTCTGATTGGGGTGAAGGAAAAACAAAGAGTGTTTCGAGTGATGGTAACGATTTAACTTATCAATTTGCCCGTCTGTTCCTAGAATCAACTAAAACTTCTCCATTCTTTATAGGTCATTGTCCAATTTTTAACGAGAGCTTCCGTTTTGATATTGCCATGCCTGAACTCGCTCTTTTGAGGCTCGTTATATTAGATGACGAGTTTATAGGAGACGAGTTCATAGGACAAAATACGATTCCATTAACGTGTATTCAAACAGGTATGGTTCCAAAGCGCTTATGAATTGAATTGAGATTGAATCCGCAAATATTTAGGATATCATCATATATCACTGATGTCAAATACGGGAGAACCTTTGCAAAACGCCACGCTATTCGTTCACGTATCCTTAACCAGTAAAACTGGTGATCAGGTATGAACTATGATGTAGTTACGCGAAGGAATGGAAATAAGTGCTTGCCTTTTCAATCTAAACTTTTGATATTTTATCACTGGACAATTGCTCAAAGAGTAAATAAGGTTATCCATTTTCGAGGAATGTCAGCGGACAGTTAACCAAAATATGAAAAAAGCTCTCATTTCTGTCCCAGAATGTTCGCTCTAATAATATTTTACAACAAAGTACGGTCTTCATTAATTTAGAAATGTAAAAGGAAAAGACCAAACAGACCACCCGTTGATATGCAAGTCGTTGGACTCAAAGAAGTTGATAATATATTTAGGGTAACGAAAATTAATCATAAAATCTTCAGCAATTTAACCAAAAAAAAAAAAAAAACTATAATATTGTCATATAAAGGGACCTTTGCTAGCTGGACTAGCGGATGCTCAACAACTTCGACACGACATGGAACAGGCTATGATTGAATTATGCGAAGATTGCGGACTCTCCATGAGTTCCAATATAATTCAATGCCTGAGAGTCTTTGTAGTCAGGGCTGCTAATTCGGCGGGAGTCACAACGTGCGAGATCGTCGTTACAAATGGGGTAATTTTATAACGAGAGACATAGGCCTATCTTTTACCCATTCAATTTGCGGGAGGTCAGTTATTAGCTCGGATAGAGGACGCTGAAGTTTGCAACCAGGAGCCAATATAAGAAAGATTTTGAGCCAGGATAGTCTGGGCAGTATTACATTGGAATACTTATATCAGCTCCCAATCCTGGTTGCCACGCTCAACACCCTCCATCCGAGGTAATAACACACGTACCTATCTTTAAAATCTTCTACTTTTAGTAAGATAGGTCTCATTAGATTCTCCCCCTATGATTCAAACGTTTCTCTTTGATTTAGATTCCCTTACCAGTTCTTGGTGGCGATATAAGTTTGCATCTGAAGAAAGTTTCTTTAAGTTTTGAAAAAGTTCTAATGGAATGCAAGTTTGTCAAGGAAAACACAGAGAACGTTGTACAAAAGGTACTTGAACTACAATTATAAGATTTAAGTTGGGATCGCGAGTTTAAAACTAGGTTTTTTTACGCAGCTGAAAGTTTGCACTACTCAAGCTTCGACGATTTGGCAAGATTTTCGAGCTACTTGCATCTCAGCCGGTTTGAAAGGAAAAAAAGCTGAAAAAGCGACTGAAAATTTTCTTTGGAACGTCAATATAGTCGGATATTTAACCAAGATTCTATTAGCGGTTAAAAAGGAAAGTGAAGCCATGTTGAAACAGGTAAATACTCATTTTTTTTAAGGTTGAGCAAGCCATTACTCGGTTGAATCGAGTTACTCAATCAATTGGTACTCGAATTAGTAACTGATAAGCCTTGTCCTAGATTACGAATCAGTAATTGTTCAAATTAATTGGTCAGTTATCGATTGGCGAGTACTCGAATTGGTAACTATATTAAGCCTTGTCCTTGACAATCAGATTATTGATTAACGAGTACTCGATTGGTAACTATATAAGCCAATCGGTCAATTATCGATTAACGAGTACTCGAATCCTTCTCCTACTCAAAAAGACTTAATAATTAGTAGCTGATTACAATAATTATGAAATTATTCATTACACTGTAATCAAATTGTTAAAAGTTAAGCCTCTGATCACCAACTTCGTTACAATTAATGGTTCGTACTTTTATCTTAATTTGTAGCTTGAAAACATAGCGCCAGCTGTGGTTAAACTATTTGAAAATGAACGAAACTCGAAATCCGTCTCTAGTCAAAAACCGTGTTCCTCCGTCTTAACCGCCGACGATATAATCTTGCCGGGGGGAAGCAGCTGCGGTAGTTCCATGGGAGCTAGCGGCAATTGCAGTCCCGAGAAGAGAATGCCAACTTCCATTACTATTTCTTCCTCTCAAGGGAGCGATTCCGGTCAGCAATTGAAAGGAATCCTCAAAAAGGGACACAGCCCATTACCCACTCCCGTACCAGTACCGCCTCCTCCGCCCCAGCCTAACTTCGATAACGACGTTTCGCAAGATGGTAAAGTTTTTCAATTCTTTCCACCCGCACCTCAAAATCAATCGAACAATACCTTGTTGCCTCCCGATAACGCCGCCGCCGCAAGTGGAAATTCTTCGTAACAGAGAATCGACTTTACGGTAAAAGATCTTAAATTAGGGCGTATTTCAAATTAAATTTGTAGTTATAGGATACGTAAGGGATTGTCCATAAATGATGTTGCGAGGGTTTTATTTATGGACAACCCCTAAAAAGTATTAGGTAATTAGAATACCAATTAATTTTTGGTAATTTTAACATTACTGTGGACTACAGCGAAACTATTTATACGGAGGCAAGGCAGATCCTGAGATTACAAAACATTTATTTTACGATTAACTTATTATCGAATTTAAAGGTATAGATATTTATTTATATTATTGGCGGCTATTCAATAACGTAAGTGTATTATTTAAAGTCTAAGTACGAGACTTAATGAAGGAAAAATAAAAGCAAATAAATCAAAAGGATATGGGAAAGACAAAAAATGAAAATAAATCAAATGCTGATTTACATCATTTCGATAAATTATTATTCAAAATCAAAATAATTGATGATACAGATCATAGAGAATATGAATAAAGTGATGGGAGTAGGTTTTAAGCCTTTGTCAAGAATATTTAAACTTAGTTAGGCTTAGTTCCTATAAGGTTTCTTTAGAAGCTCAGGAAGGCTCAAAAGCGAGAACACGAGGTTCGTAGAGCCCCTATGGCTTACTTACTCCTCTTGCATTATACATTATCTTCTGGTTAGTAAAATACGCGTCTCGGGTACGTAACTCTAATTGAAGACTGATGATAATACACTTACGATATTAGAAATGTTTTTATCTTTATTTTGATTAAATTGCTTAAAAAAATTCCAATTCCAATTAGGACCTAAGATACGTTATATATCAATTTTTCATCAACTATGAAAGCGGTTAATTTTGATTAAATTTAATGATGATTAGCTCTAAATTGTAGTTTAAATTTTGTTTCGTCGTGCGCTTAGATTCCTCAATAATTAAGTCCATTTTGATTTATTTTATTTTGTTTATCCGGTACGTTCTTAATTCAGATATTTTTGTCAATTTTAAATCAGTTTTAAATCCACTTAATTTTGATTAAATCTAATGATGATTAGGTGTAAATTGTAGTTTAAGATCTCGTCTGTCTCACCGTGCATTAAAATTCCCCGTAAATTTCACCTATTTTGGTATATTTTAATTTTTGAACAAATCTAAACTTGTATATTATATATTCTCCGTCAAACAAAGTCTAATAAGTTTGGAGTCTTGTTCAAAAGATTAAAATAGGCCAAAATGGGCCAAATTAAGGGGAATGTTAACCCGCGACGAGACGGATGAGATCTTAAACTACAATTTTAAACCTAATCATTGTAAAATTAATCAAAATTAAGTCGATTTAAAACTGATTTAAAATTGACAAAAATATCTGAAATAATTACGTACCGTATAAACTGATTTAAATAATAATTGTCTAAATTCTTGAGGATGTAAGCGTATGACGAGACAGAGGAGATATTAAACTACAATTTTAAAACTAATCATAATTAAATTTAAACCAATTTAAACGCTTTTATAGTTAATGAAAAAATTAGATTAGACAGTATGGCAAAGATATAAATTTTTCATTAACTATAAAAGCGTTTAATTTTGATTAAATTTAATGATTATACTAGTCGAAGTTTCGGAAACGTTTCTGCAAAGGGGTTTCAATATCCCCATTATTCTGTACAAATAAAGACGTAGACCGATAGCGGAAACAAAATTGGAAAATTATCAATAGAGACCAAAAAAACTGTATTTTATGCAATCCTATGCAAATAACGCGACTACAAAAGGTTTATTTATTTAATGAAAGTTTTTAAATCTACTAATTTATTTATTAGTCGTGAAGTTGAATCGTATTTGAAGTTAGAATTCATAGATTTTTAGTAATTTATGGAATACCAAGCATGTCTAAAGGATAGTACGTTTATTTCTATAGAGGGGTTTGATTAACTTAAGATGCGTAGTCAAAACAAATTGGTTTTTCCACGAGTCGTTTTTTAGGTAGATGAAAGGTTTGGGTAACGATATTTTTGAGTGAAATTTAAATTTTCATTACCATCAAAAATACGGAGTAAAAAAAATGGTTAAAGGGAGACTGAAGCCTGATAAAAATTTTCAATTGATCCCTATCGTTAAAATAGGGTTTATTCACTAGTAAATTAACTGATAAGTATTACGAACCTCTGAAATTAACTTTGGAAGTAGGCTTAACAAGGATCCATGTAGAGTTGAAATTACGTAAGCAAGAAGCGCACGCTTAATTTTGACAGAAACGTTTTCAAAATTAAGTCTTAGTTTCAAGCTTTTTACTGTTGAAAATTAGGCTTAACAAGGATCTATAAAGAGTTGCGATAGAACGTTTCAAAGAATACTTTTACTCATTGGTCAGAGACTGTTTAACTGCGAGATAAGTGTCGCTCCATGGATCCTTGTTAAGCCTACTTTCAAAGTAAGTTTAAAATTGATTTCTAGCCTAATATTTGTCTGTAAATTTCAGTACTAGTGAATAAATCTTATTCTAATGATTAAGAAAATTGGTATCGTGGCAAATTTTTAATTACCAATCAAAGGTGCGGCTAGATCTTATGTTAATGTTAAAAATATTTAAATATTTAAGTTTGCGTGTCTAGCTAATAATTCAATGGGGCTATTCTTGTGGAACATAACTTATTTAAAAGATAATTTTTGGTAGTTTTACGGGTAATCAAAGTTTGTACGTTTTAACGATGTCGCTTGGCATTCCAAAAATGAATTACGGTATATAATTTACGCGTGCTATTTAATAGAATCTCGGAATAAGAATACTCTTCCATATTTCTTTTTTATATATAAAAGATTGTAAAGCCAAAGAGTTTAATGGCATTTGTATTATAGATAAGGCGGTGTTGTAACGATCATAACTTACGTAATCTAGGAAACAAACAAAAAAGTTCAGAGGTTAAAATATCAGGTGGTCTAATTTACTTCGATTAAGATCGAATAATCTCAAATCTATTAGGGGAGTAATTATTCCTGGTTTTTAATATTTTTTTTATCTTTTGACGAGGGAGTTGAAAGATATTCTCGTAAGATTAGCGAACGGTAGCGTTTTATTCGTTATTTACTAAAATAAAAAGGCTAATCTAGCTAAATTAATTACTGATTAAGGGTTATACAGGTACCCCTTACCGAAAAAACACCTCTAACATTTAGACCTAAGGTTGTGCTTATTCCCTCACATAATAAACGTCTTCTAGAGTTCTTGGGTAGTTCTGAGAGTGCTTGACAGGAGTACAAGGAGACCTCCTGGGGTGGTACAAACTAAAGTCATTTGTATAACTCTCAATTATAGTCTGAATAAAAGTGTCCCATTAGTGGGCTTATCGACAGATGTTTGCAAGAAGTGCTTTTACATCTGTTAAGGTGACTTCTGTCAGTTGTCGACAGTTGAGACGTCTGCAAGATTGTCCAGTTCGTTAGCTACAGCTTGAGTCTCTACTATACACCCATTGCGATAATCTGAAACCTGGATGCCTCTAAGGTTTCTACAAACCAAACCTCTTCAGGAAGCCTCAAACATTGCTCGTGAAACGACCTCCTAGAGAGGTCTAAGAGTGTTAAAAAAGCATTGTTAAAGAAGTTACAGTACACGACCACCTACAGTGGTCTTCGGGCCGCACCAGTGATATGGTTCTTTTTAGAGGGGTACCAAGGGTGGTCGTAATTTTGGATTAACGTAAGTGGTTCTAATGACGGAGCATCGAAAGTGGTCCTCATGACGAAATATCGAAAGTGGTCCTCATGACGGAGTATCGAAAGTGGTCCTGATGACGGAGTATCGAAAGTGGTCCTGATGACGGAGTATCGAAAGTGGTCCTGATGACGGAGTATCGAAAGTGGTCCTCATGACGGAGTATCGAAAGTGGTCCTCATGACGGAGTATCGAAAGTGGTCCTCATGACGGAGTATCGAAAGTGGTCCTCATGACGGAGTATCGAAAGTGGTCCTCATGACGGAGTATCGAAAGTGGTCCTCATGACGGAGTATCGAAAGTGGTCCTCATGACGGAGTATCGAAAGTGGTCCTCATGACGGAGTATCGAAAGTGGTCCTCATGACGGGGTATCGAAAGTGGTCCTCATGACGGAGTATCGAAAGTGGTCCTCATGACGGAGTATCGAAAGTGGTCCTCATGACGGAGTATCGAAAGTGGTCCTCATGACGGAGTATCGAAAGTGGTCCTCATGACGGAGTATCGAAAATGGTCCTCATGACGGAGTATCGAAAAAGGTCCTGGTGCCGGAGTATCGAAAGTGGTCCTAATGACGGAGTATCGAAAGTGGTCCTAATGACGGAGTATCGAAAGTGGTCCTAATGACGGAGTATCGAAAGTGGTCCTAATGACGGAGTATCGAAAGTGGTCCTAATGACGGAGTATCGAAAGTGGTCCTAATGACGGAGTATCGAAAGTGGTCCTAATGACGGAGTATCGAAAGTGGTCCTAATGACGGAATATCGAAAGTGGTCCTAATGACGGAGTATCGAAAGTGGTCCTAATGACGGAGTATCGAAAGTGGTCCTAATGACGGAGTATCGAAAGTGGTCCTAATGACGGAGCATCGAAAGTGGTCCTAATGACGGAGTATCGAAAATGGTCCTGATGTCGGTGTATCGAAAGTGGTCCTGGTGCCGGAGTATCGAAAGTGGTCCTAATGACGGAGTATCGAAAATGGTCCTGATGTCGGTGTATCGAAAGTGGTCCTGGTGCCGGAGTATCGAAAGTGGTCCTAATGACGGAGTATCGAAAGTGGTCCTAATGACGGAGTATCGAAAGTGGTCCTAATGACGGAGTATCGAAAGTGGTCCTAATGACGGAGCATCGAAAGTGGTCCTAATGAAGGATTATCGAGGGCGTTCTGAATGGCAGGGTTTTGAAAGGGTTCTTTATAGCGGAGCGTTGAAGGTGTTCTTAATAGCGGTGCGTTAAAGATGTTCTTTATAGCGGGATACTGAGGGGGTTCTTCATAGCGGAGCATCGAAGGTGTTCTGGGTAGTTGAGCGTTGAAGGTGTTCTTAAAAGTGGAGTGTCGAAGGTGTTCTGAATAGTGGGGTATTGAGAGGGTTCTTCATAGCGGAGTAACACAGATGTTCTGAATAGCGGATTATCAAATGTGTTCTTTAAGAACACCTTCGATATTCCTCTATTCAGAACATCTTCGATGCTCAGCAGTTAATAGCAGTGTTTCAACAGGTCTGTGAATGCCATCGTGTTAAAGGTGGTCTTAGTAGCGGTGACTCTAGGTGGGCTTAAAGACGGAGTGCAGTGTCGGATATCGACTTAATGGGTATTGAAAAATTATTTAAACTTCCTCAATCCAGGGACCCTACAAGACGTCTACACATGGGAATATTATAAAATAAAGACAAGGATATTTCTTAAATATCATTTATTGTTTTCCAAGTATCTCTTAAGCAGTTTTTTCCATGCCGCAGGCTTCATCCTCATTGATTTCATCTCAGTCCAAATTATCATCATCTTTAGAAAGTTTTATTTCCCCAGCTTTAATGAGTTTGCTCCTTAAGTTAGCACATTTCTTGTTTATAATCGAATTAATTTGCACCTTTTTTATTGATTTTTCCCCTTTTGCCGATGCAAACTGGCGCATCACAAGCACTAAACAATGAAAAAGTTATTATCTTTAGATGTTACAAATTATACGATATGAAAAATTAGTAATATCGATAATATGAGCTACAACAAAAGTTACACGTCACATCAATATGCAACCTACAAAGTTAATTTTTTATCGACTAATTATCGTTTAAATAGGCCTAGACCACTTGTGACAAAATATATGGACAAATGTTAAACTAGAAACTAGTTAAAAACTTACCCGGATAAGAGGCTTAGAAGGATTCATGGAGATACTGAATAGCTTCCGTGAAAGGTCTAGCAACCATTGAGCAAAGATCTACACGAAACTTAAAATGCATTCGATTGATCGCTAGACCTTTTGCGAGAGGCAAAAGGTACCTCCATCTGATTAAGCGTATTTTTCCGGGTAAGTTTTAGAATTTTTCCAGTGCAATATTTGTTCGTAGCGTTTTTGCACTAGTGGATTAGGCCTATTTTATCAATAACAAATCGACAAAACAATCACTTGTTTATAGGTTGCATTTTCCCTTTAAAGGGGCTTGCTGTCGTTTTTAAATCAATTCTTGCCAGACGACGTTGAACATGAGAACTTGTACAGTCATAGCCATGCTGTGTGCGTCAGGAAAGAGCTTTTTAAAGGAGCAAATTTCAGAGTATATAGGGTCTTTTAAATGTTCTATTGTCTCCGAAATTTGCCCCTTTAAAATCATCTTCCCTTTTTCACGTATCTTAGTTTGACTGTACAAGTTCTTATGGTCAACGCCGTCTGCTAAGCTCGAAAAGGCGACTTTTAAAATTCGTAAATAGCCCCTTTAAAGGGACTATCTGCCTTTTTTAAATCCCCTTTTAAGTCGCCTTCTTTTCTACCTTAGCAGACGCCGTTGTACAAAACAAATTGTACAGTCAAAGCTAGGCTGCGTGCGTAAGGGAAGAGCATTTTAAAGGGGCAAGTTCCAGAGCAGATAGGGCCTTTAAGGACAAATCCTCTAAGAAACTTTTAGAACAACAGACAATATAAATGAGTTTCTTTGTAACTCAGGCGTAAAAGAGTCTTGTGGCTCTTTTTTGGCTGCTCGGACAGCATTACAAAGGGGCAAGTTTCAGTGCAGATAGGGCCTTGAATTTTAGTTACTGCCTTGAATTTTAGTTACTTACGGTGAATAACTTTCAGGTGATCGGTTGGGAGGGATTTTCGCGTTCCTTTTCCTACCGCTGTTAAGTTGGCCAAGTCTTTCTCACTATGTAGCATTAACATTAATGAATGTATCATCTCTGTAGGATTTTCGCATTTTGTTTCGAGGTTTTTTCTGTCTACGTCAGAAACGTAAACATCATAGCCTTCACATAGTTTCACCTTTATAATATATATCACTTGGAATAATGTAACTTCAAATGAAGAGTGCAACAATAGTACCATTTTGCGTTTCACTCTTCCTGTTGTTTTTAGAAGTTCAGTTTCATCATCTGATGATAATTCGTACCCACTAGCTTCAGCTAATTTCACAATTTTTTGGCAAAATTTTACCACTGACTTGTTTACTCCTGTAAAGAAAATAGCTTAACTTGAATTAGAACAACCAATGATGTTTTTGCTACCAGTGTTGCCAGTACAGAATGGCTAACTGTTCACCTTCAGAACAAACCCAATATTTTAGTAGCTCTGATTCCTTCAGCAAACGGCCATTAACATATATATCATTTAACTGGCTAGGTACATTTCTTTTAGTTAGACCCGATGAGTAAAACGCGGAATGGGCAGATAGCAGAGTTAGAAAGCTCAAATTACCGTAGTTGGATTTTCCCCGCTTCTGCCCAAAAATGTCTTTTTTTACTAAATATTATACAAGAGAGAATGAAATCGACTCAAAACGTGTTTAATAAGTTGGCTTTACCTGATCCATGAATTTTCCTAATGTAAACATTTCCTTTCTATAATTTAAACAAAATTGAACATACTTAGCTTGCTTAGCTTTGGCGTTCTCGCAGCAAACACTCAAATGTGATTATAGAGTAGGCCAAGTCTAAGCGAGGGAAATAAGTTTTATTTTGTTTAAATGATATAAAAGTTATATTGACCTCAAGACAATTGACGTATCAGGTTAAAAACCTTTTGAACAGGGTTTGTGCCGATTTCATTCTCTCCGCTCAAAATCCAACTACGGTAATTTGAGCTATCCGAACTCGGGTATTGATGTCGTTTCTCCAATTTTTTCTCCCCATAACCGTCGTCCACTATCTGGACCTCCCGCGTTTTCCCTCAGTTCAATAAGACCAAAAGTTTAAATGTCTCTGGCCTCTTTAGTCGAAACTATGGAGACTACCCTCTAATTGAGCATATCTTACCTAGCAATTTAAGAATGTTAGCGTTAGCTTCATCCCTGTTGGATGTATCGGCAACATCGTTTGTAGCATTATCAGAACTGTTAAAGACAAATACTTTTAACGCACTGTAGACAATTATTGGCGATTTAAAGTTACTAAAGACAGAGGTTAAACACTCGCCCAAGGATTTTGTAAGACCATTTTAAAATTAAAGGGACTGTGAAAAGAAATAAATGTTTTGAATTAACAACTTGATAGACGTAAAGCAGATTAGCCGAAATCGTTGAGAGAAGAGGATGCAGCCAATCAGCCCAAGTTATGTCAAATTTTGAAATCAATATTTCACTAACAAATTGTACGCAAATGAAGGCGAAACTGCTACTCGAGCACCAACATAGTCAAGATATAGAAACCCACACCATAGCGCTCCTATAAAAATTAACGTTTGCTATTTCATTTTGGTGGCAGTTACATGAGCACGTGTTTCATTGTTTTAAAGGAAGATGGCCTTTTACAAACATGCAGATAGAATAACCTTTGTCTATAGCGTCGTTTAAAACACTACTACATCCAAACCTGCTATTTGATTCAGTCGTTTCTAGACACCTGCCATTTGGTTCGGTTGTTTCCACAAAACTGCTATTTGGTTCGGTTGTTTCTGCGAACCAGCTATTTGGCTCAGTCGTTTCCAAAAAGCTGCAATTTGGTTCTGTTATTTCCTGACGATCAGGCGTGTAAACAGGAGGTAGTGACATGGCACTACATGACGCTTGTTCTGCAATTGCTTTTGCCTCCTTGTTAAGGTCTTTTGCGCGATTTGCAACATCTTGTTTTTTTACATACTGCGTTTGAAACACTTTCGTCTCCTCGATATCAGCTAAAATGTACAATTTCCATTAAGCCAATGCATACACCTATGTTGAATGTCTTAATGCGTAATGGCGCATATTTATTTCTGCGAGGCACAATTCTGTACTTTGGCCCGTACAAGAAACACGCTCCATTACTCGTACGAGTTTAAACAAGCTTATGCAACATCGTTAGATTCTCACGCCAAGGGCTAACAACTGTTCAGGCCTAGGAACAAGTACCTATTACAAAAGAAGGTAACAAACCCATGATAGGCTTTGCCCAAGGACTTTCCGAAGCTTATTTTAAACAAGCACTTAACGCAAGACACCCAAAAAAAACATTATACAAAAAACTTACTTGAAAAAAACAGAAGTTTAGCTTTGAATGACGCGGCCTTGGCCGTTTTCGTTGCCTTCTTCCACAGAACCATGGTGGATTCACCCACCATGCTCGGCACTCGATATTTAGCATCAATAATGCGATCGACATCTACCGTACTGATTAGTTTGTCCTTCTCCCATAATACAACTACCTTAAAACCGCTGTACGATCTTTTCGACATGTTACAAAACTTTCAATTGTTTCATTCAAGAGATGGTTGTTTCGCGTGCAGTGTAACGTTTTGAAATGGCGTTGTTGAAAAAATTACTCAATCTATTCTAACTATGAAATGCAGTATGCAGAGTTGCCAGATTATTATTTTTAATTCCCCACAATTGAGTTAGGAAAAACGCCAAAATTCCCACCCAAAAAATGTGCGTTTCCTCAATGTAACTCGAACTCCCGCCTAGTATAATATTAGTCATGGATTGGTACACAAAGTTTAACATCTTAGGATATAAAAACGGTTTCTATAACTCAACTTGAACCAGAATATAATAATGAGGGCTATTTAGCCACTCGCTCTATCTGGGTAATAATCATTTGGGCGGGAAACCGCCTACCTGGCAAGTATGCTGCACAGAGTCCACGAGTCCTGGACTCCTTGGAATTGTAAGGGCCTGTTAAATGTGATAATACCTTTGGTTAGATGGTTCGCATCTATGGAGTCATATCCAGCTTACTTTGTTCTAAATTGCAGGAGCTATAATAACTATTTAATCCGTTTATGTTGCTTCAACATATTCTGGGAGCAATAACGCGTTCTATTATTTCACGGAAAACGATTGCATGTTTCAAAAACAGGTTCCCTTGAACCTTTCAGTAGCAGGTGTTTATGGTTAGAGGCAATGAACACAGCTAAAACTGATCATAGGGCTCACTTCTACATGGGACATCTGTTACCTTTTGAACACGGTTTTTGTTTTGGAAAATGTAATAGGAACTGGGTTATATGTTACGTGATTTAAAGGTACCCGTGACGGTCTTCAAGGGTAAGGTAAAGGGGCTTCAAGGGTAAGGTAAAGGGGCTTCAAGGGTAAGGTAAAGGAGCTTCAAGGGTAAGGTAAAGGGGCTTCAAGGGTAAGGTAAAGGGGCTTCAAGGGTAAGGTAAAGGGGCTTCAAGGGTAAGGTAAAGGGGCTTCAAGGGTAAGGTAAAGGGGCTTCAAGGGTAAGGTAAAGGGGCTTCAAGGGTAAGGTAAAGGGGCTTCAAGGGTAAGGTAAAGGGGCTTCAAGGGTAAGGTAAAGGGGCTTCAAGGGTAAGGTAAAGGGGCTTCAAGGGTAAGGTAAAGCGGCTTCAAGGGTAAGGTAAAGCGGCGTCAAGGGTAGAGAAAAGGGGCTTCAAGGATAGTGGAAAGGGGCTTTAAGGGTAGGGGAAAGGGGCTTTAAGGGTAGGGGAAAGGGGCTTTAAGGGTAGGGGAAAGGGGCTTTAAGGGTAGGGGAAAGGGCCTTTAAGGGTTGGGGAAAGGGCCTTCAAGGGTAGGGGAAAGGGCCTTTAAGGGTAGGGGAAAGGGCCTTTAAGGGTAGGGGAAAGGGGCTTTAAGGGTAGGGGAAAGGGGCTTTAAGGGTAGGGGAAAGGGGCTTTAAGGGTAGGGGAAAGGGCCTTCAAGGGTAGGGGAAAGGGCCTTCAAGGGTAGGGGAAAGGGCCTTCAAGGGTAGGGGAAAGGGCCTTCAAGGGTAGAGGAAAGGGCCTTCAAGGGTAGGGGAAAGGGGCTTTAGGGGTAGGGGCTTCAAAGGTAAGGGGAAAAGGGCTTTAATGGGAGGGTGAAGAACATTAAATGTTTTTATATGGCTTCCTTTATTAAAAACAAGACCAGATTGTGCAGTAAATATTCGGGAAGAGTCAATACCCTTTAAAAATAAAAACAAACAAAAACATTGGGTTTTGGCAATGTGTCATTGATATAACTCCTTCGACCAATCAAGCGACCCCTCCTTCAGGCTAATAATAATTGAGGTTATCTAGATTATTCTAACTCGATAAAATTGACAATATCGCATAAATACGTATATTCCCCAACTTCAAAAGCAAGTTGTATGTCCCGCAAATGTTGGATAGGAATTATATCAATATTTTTCACATTAAAATATGAAACCTTCTTTATGTGAGCGATATTACACCTAATGGTCTGGTCGTATTTAGTTTGAAAACATGACGTTTCGACTATCATTCTACTAATAACTGCAAAATACTCGGGATTGCACTTGCAAGAATCTTCAAAAACCTTACATTGACACCAATTATGGTGTTTAAAGAAATAAGCTACTTGCCCATATCGCAGTATGCCCTTGTATGTGTATGAAATGCATTTATTATTATGCTTAATCATTCTACCATATTTAAGAGCCACAAAAAGCTTGTTTTTGATTTTTAGCCTTAAAAAACTTTTACATTCTCCAACTGGCCCTTTTAGAGCTAAAAACAACTTGATGTCAGGCGGAATTGGATTCAGAACTTGAAACCTTCCTATAACGAATACATCGGGGGCTATGTGTTCGGTAACACGCAATTGCTGGTCGTGAGATGTCATTTTGTGACAAAAGGAGGATAACGTTGTTAGTGGCTCTAAATTTCTAATAAGTTCAGGCACTTGTATATAGTAGCCTATTTTATAGGCTATTTGTTGACAGGACGATTGAGTACCGTGCACAAACTTTAAAATCTTCCCATTTAAAGACTCAAACGGGAAGCAAGATGTTACCCAAAGGGGCCCTAGTTTTCGGCAACTGTTGGGTAGGTGCAATAATAAATGTACCACCATTGTAAGGAAATCCTTCCCATAAAGGTTTTCAAACCGCTGCACATAGTGACGTAACACCACTTCAATATGATCTAGTTCCTCTTTGTTTATGGATGGTCGGTTTAATGAATAAATAGCTTGAACTAATTCTAAGTGATGGTCAAAATAGTCTGGTGGTAAAATATCATGTAAAATTGGGACCGAATAGTAAAATAACCAATTTTTAAATTCCGATGCTTTCCAACGAGCAATATCTGAGAGCGACCTGGGAACCCTTTGAATAAACGATGGCGGTTTAATTTGGCCGAGACGAGTATCGATAACATCCTTAGATTTACAAATTGAGAATGGGTATGTGTTATACTTGGTATCACACCAAAGACCTAGAAGTTTTTTGGATACACCCGCATACACCGTATGCATTACGTCTATTGCAGAGCCATCTATAACGTCTGGTACCAGTTTTGATAGAAAACATGGGCCTTTGACACCCATGATGGCCTTTTCCTTTGAAGTGTTAGCCTGGGCTGCAAATTGTACTGTCTGATTATTTGTCCTAAGAACGTTTTCATCTTGATATGGGTACACGTAAGTGGATTCGCCCATTTCACCTTTCTGCATACATACATGGCAGCCATACCTGCCATTATACTGAGTCATATTCAAGACAGAGGCTTTTGCTGGTAGATCACATGTTCCGGCTATTATCAGACCTTTAACCTTCAGGGGTATTTGAGCTGAATGGAAATCTGGTGAAAATACTTCAATCCCGACAAAAAGCTCTTTTATATTGTGGTATTGATTACCAAAAAACACTGTCATGTCTGGCTTTCTTGGACCTACCCATATAGAAGGGACAAGCATATTGTCAAGTAATACTCGGGACCGATAAGGAAGCTCATTAATCACTAGGTATAAAGGCCACATACTGACTGAAGAGGACTTAAACAGAGGAATACCGTCAGTGTACCACATAAGAGATATGTGATGTATATTATTCGACACTCCTTGGACAGTAAACCTTTTGTAAACTTCGCCATCATAAATATCACTAATATGATTTGGTTGTATTTCTCGTTTAAACTGGTAATTCAATTTACCTAAAAAACCATGACGTGCAAAAAGCACCTGTAACTGTTGTTTTATTGGTATGTGAACCATGTAACCTAAAGCACCGTTGCTCGCTATATTTGCTTTACACTTAACACACGCTTCAGTGCAGTTCGAATCCAAAATTGAATTACATTTCAAACACACCTTTTGGTTTTGCATTTTAAAATTGCTAATTCTGAAATATTTGTTAAAATAATACATGGATTTAAGGCAATTATTTGGGGTTTTGCAATGAAGGGCAATCAAGGACAGCAAGTCCGTCAGACACTCACCGGTTATTGAATGTTTTAAACTAAATAGGAGTATTGCTAACATGCTTTCTTTAATTGAAATAGGAGCATCATTGTATAAGGGTTCATTGGTTAAATCGTCGTCTGTAATGTCATTGTCACCTTCATCCTGATTGACATCCTCCTCGCTATCACTTTGTTCCAATTCCGAGTTATAGTTATTTCCTCTCATCTCCCCATCGTCTTGCTGTTCAGCTTCCCCATCATCCTCACTGTCATCCCTACTAATAATCTCACCAGGTTCACTTCGTCCCAATTCCGAGTTATAGTTATCATTTCCTCTCATCTCCCCAGCGTCATGCTGATCAGCCTCCCCATCATCCTCATCATCCCTACTAATAATCTCATCAGAATCGAAAGTACAAGGTTCTGTCGTATTGTTGTCATTCGAAATTATCTTGCTTTTAGGAATGAGGTACGCAGATTGCGTTTCTGAATCCATGGCAACTTCATAATTACCTGCAAACATCAAGAGGCATCCGTAAAGCATAGATTTTACCAGCGCTCGTTGTTACATCTCACATGAACTGGTAGAAGCGGCTTGACCAGGACTCCTAATGCTAATACAAGGATATTTACCTGGCTGTGATAGTTGCTTATCAATTCCAGAGAATAACTCATTGTCTTCACTTGTACTTGAATCATGACGCTCAGGGCTAAATATATTGTTGTCACCACTTTTACTCGACCCGTCACGTATTAGGCATTCGTCCCTCAAAATAGACTTCTCAAATTGTTTAGGGGGGCTTTTTGAATTCATATTTACACAATTTAAAGCATGTGGGCTCAATTTAAGCAGACGACCGTACAACAGTGCTCAACAAGCAGCGACAACTAGAATAGGGCTGCATTCAATAACTCATAGCAGACTCAGCGCAGAGCTCATAGGAGAGCGATATCACTTCCCGGTTTTACGTCACGCCGCTCGGGGGGCGCTAAACGGAGTCAGCAACGAAATAATTCTTTCATTGAGTAATAGAATAATGACGAAAGGGCGAGCGAAGAGGGAGTTTGATACGAGAGTTTAAAATGACCCTTTTGATCTTAGACAAGGACGTCTTCAAGACCATTGAAAGGGAGAGCGAAGAGGGAGGTTCCTTAGGATGTTAAATGATTATTTCGGTCTTAGTCGCGAACGTCTTCAAGACATCGAAAGGGAGAGCGAAGAGGGAGGTTGATACGAGAGTTTAA
This sequence comes from Odiellus spinosus, assembly GCA_963920705.1. Lineage (NCBI taxonomy): Eukaryota > Metazoa > Arthropoda > Arachnida > Opiliones > Phalangiidae > Odiellus > Odiellus spinosus. The sequence continues at coordinate 14,654,659 of OY987238.1, forward strand.
AATGACCCTTTTGATCTTAGACAAGGACGTCTTCAAGACCATTGAAAGGGAGAGCGAAGAGCGAGGTTCCTTAGGATTTTAAATGATTATTTCGGTCATAGTCGTGAACTTCTTCAAGACCATCGAAAGGGAGAGCGAAGAGGGAGGTTGATACGTGACTAGAAAATGACCCTTTTGATCTTAAACGAGGACGTCTTCAAGACGATTGAAAGGAAGAGCGTAGAGGGAGGATCCTTAGGATGTTAAACGATTATTTCGGTCTTAGTCGCGAACGTCTTCAAGACCACCGAAAGGGAGAGCGAAGAGGGACGTTGATACGAGAGTTTAAAATGACCCTTTTGATCTTAGACAAGGACGTCTTCAAGACCATAGAAAGGGAGAGCGAAGAGCGAGGTTCCTTAGGATGTTAAACGATTATTTCGGTCTTAGTCACGAACGTCCTCAAGACCATCGAAAGGGAGAGCGAAGAGGGAGGTTGATACGAGAGTTTAAAGTGACCCTTTTGATCATAAACGAGGACGTCTTCAAGACCATTGAAAGGAAGAACGAAGAGGGAGGATCCTTAGGATGTTAAACGATTATTTCGGTCTTAGTCGCGAACGTCTTCAAGACCATCGAAAGGGAGAGCGAAGAGGGAGGTTGATACGAGAGTTTAAAATTACCCTTTTGATCTTAGACGAGGACGTCTTCAAGACGATTGAAAGGAAGAGCGTAGAGGGAGGATCCTTAGGATGTTAAACGATTATTTCGGTCTTAGTCGCGAACGTCTTCAATACCATCGAAAGGGAGAGCGAAGAGGGAGGTTGATACGAGAGTTTAAAATGACCCTTTTGATCTTAGACAAGGACGTCTTCAAGACCATGGAAAGGGAGAGCGAAGAGCGAGGTTCCTTAGGATGTTAAACGATTTTTTCGGTCTTAGTCACGAACGTCTTCAATACCATCGAAAGGGAGAGCGAAGAGGGAGGTTGATACGAGAGTTTAAAATGACCCTTTTGATCTTAGACAAGGACGTCTTCAAGACCATTGAAAGGGACAGCGAAGAGGGAGGTTCCTTAGGATGTTAAACGATTTTTTCGGTCTTAGTCACGATCGTCCTCAAGACCATCGAAAGGGAGAGCGAAGAGGGAGGTTCATACGTGACTATAAAATGACCCTTTTGATCTTAGACGAGGACGTCTTCAAGACCATTGCAAGGAAGAGCGAAGAGGGAGGATCCTTAGGATGTTAAACGATTATTTCGGTCTTAGTCGCGAACGTCTTCAAGACCATCGAAAGGGAGAGCGAAGAGGGAGGTTGATACGAGAGTTTAAAATGACCCTTTTGATCTTAGACAAGGACGTCTTCAAGACCATGGAAAGGGAGAGCGAAGAGCGAGGTTCCTTAGGATGTTAAATGATTATTTCGGTCATAGTCGTGAACTTCTTCAAGACCATCGAAAGGGAGAGCGAAGAGGGAGGTTGATACGTGACTAGAAAATGACCCTTTTGATCTTAAACGAGGACGTCTTCAAGACCATTGAAAAGAAGAGCGAAGAGGGAGGATCCTTAGGATGTTAAACGATTATTTCGGTCTTAGTCGCGAACGTCTTCAATACCATCTAAAGGGAGAGCGAAGAGGGAGGTTGATACGTGACTATAAAATGACCCTTTTGATCTTAGACAAGGACGTCTTCAAGACCATTGAAAGGGACAGCGAAGAGGGAGGTTCCTTAGGATGTTAAACGATTATTTCGGTCTTAGTCGCGAACGTCTTCAAGACCACCGAAAGGGAGAGCGAAGAGGGAGGTTGATACAAGAGTTTAAAATGACCCTTTTGATCTTAGACAAGGACGTCTTCAAGACCATAGAAAGGGAGAGCGAAGAGCGAGGCTCCTTAGGATGTTAAACGATTATTTCGGTCTTAGTCACGAACGTCCTCAAGACCATCGAAAGGGAGAGCGAAGAGGGAGGTTGATACGAGAGTTTAAAGTGACACTTTTGATCTTAGACAAGGACGTCTTCAAGACCATGGAAAGGGAGAGCGAAGAGGGAGGTTCCTTAGGATGTTAAACGATTATTTCGGTCTTAGTCGCGAACGTCTTCAAGACCATCGAAAGGGAGAGGGAAGAGGGAGGTTGATACGTGACTATAAAATGACCCTTTTGATCTTAAACGAGGACGTCTTCAAGACGATTGAAAGGAAGAGCGTAGAGGGAGGATCCTTAGGATGTTAAACGATTATTTCGGTCTTAGTCGCGAACGTCTTCAAGACCATCGAAAGGGAGAGGGAAGAGGGAGGTTCATGTGCCACAGGTTACCTCTTGGTAAAGTCTTACCTGATGAAGTCTTACAATACACAATTAGTGGGGTTTTTCAAGTGGTATATGCTGCTTTTTAGAGTAATTAAAGTCGTCTTTAGCCGTCTGAGATTTCACCGAAAAAGGGTTCAGACTAGTTTTAGAGCATATTTAGAGGTTCTAGACTCTTTTAAGATGTGCTTAAGATGTGGTTTGGAGGTGTTTTTTTCGGTAAGGGACCTCATACTTTGTTAAAATCAAGTGGTGCATTTATTGGAGTTATTTGCAATTTAAAGGGAGAATGAAGTAGTTTTTACCGTGAAATGATCATTAAAAATAAACCTAATTTTGAAAATTGGTAAATTATGCGGTAAATTAACTACCATACGGTAATTAAGGAATTTCTAATTTTAATAATTGATAGAAGCTTCATTCTTACTTTAAATTAAATTTGAGATCTTTCCAATTAACTAATTTAATTGAACTTCCAAACTGGGTTTAAATAATACTCAAATATAAATTAATTTTTTTAATAATTTTTAAGTTATTGTCGAGGGGTCGGACATACAAAATTAATGCGTACAGGACTTATAAATCCTTGCAATTTATTGATTTAAAATTAAATCTTAGGATTTAAAATTAAATCTTGGGATTTAAAAAAAATATTGGATTTAAAGATTGGGTTTTTTTTTTTTTTTGTTAGAGTAAGAGATTTATACGAACGTCCGACCCCTCGGTTATTTTTAACTTCTGACCTTTTAGGGTATTTATATATATATATATATATTAATGTTAATTTTTACTCTTTTTTAGAATAAAGATGTGAATAAAACCTTATATTAAATAATAGCTAATTAACTCCCTAATTGTCAATTAAGGAAAAATAAGTATTAATACCAATGTCTCGATTCTAACAAGATACGACTCGATAGTAAATAATGGTACTAGAAAAATAAAAACTTTGCGCTCCAATTTAAAAACATGAACAAAGTTTAAAAAATATACAAAACATAAAATTATAATCGTTGTTAAATTGGAAAATAGTTTATAGAATTATATATTTAAAGTTCTTATAAATTAGTATTGTTACCGTGTGTTATAACGAAAAAAAAATGTATAAATTTTGAGCCTATGATTATTTACAAAATTGTTGTTTATCGTGATTTATTTCTTGGACATCGGCTGAGATTGTAATTCGAAAATTATTTTTTATTTGAAGAGTGGTACGAACTAGGCCTAAAAACACTATAATTATTATCAAAAGTCAATCAGTTTATTCCATAAAAGTAAACAGCGCCCCCTAGCTTAATGCTATCAATCAAAAGGTCAGTGTAAATGTCCCGACAGATTTTGATTCAAGACACTCGATCGATTAGTTGAAGAGTGGTACGAACTAGGCCTAAAAACACTATAATTATTATCAAAGGTCAATCAGTTTATTCCATAAAAGTAAACAGCGCCCCCTAGCTTAATGCTATCAATCAAAAGGTCAGTGTAAATGTCCCGACAGATTTTGATTCAAGACACTCGATCGATTAGTTGAAGAGTGGTACGAACTAGGCCTAAAAACACTATAATTATTATCAAAGGTCAATCAGTTTATTCCATAAAAGTAAACAGCGCCCCCTAGCTTAATGCTATCAATCAAAAGGTCAGTGTAAATGTCCCGACAGATTTTGATTCAAGACACTCGATCGATTAGTTGAAGAGTGGTACGAACTAGGCCTAAAAACACTATAATTATTATCAAAGGTCAATCAGTTTATTCCATAAAAGTAAACAGCGCCCCCTAGCTTAATGCTATCAAGCAAAAGGTCAGTGTAAATGTCCCGACAGATTTTGATTCAAGACACTCGATCGATTAGTTGAAGAGTGGTACGAACTAGGCCTAAAAACACTATAATTATTATCAAAGGTCAATCAGTTTATTCCATAAAAGTAAACAGCGCCCCCTAGCTTAATGCTATCAAGCAAAAGGTCAGTGTAAATGTCCCGACAGATTTTGATTCAAGACACTCTAGCTGCTGCTGTTGCCACTCTGCGGAGAAATTCAGGAGTGGGGGGGGGGGGGGGGGGAGACAATATAGCCAAGCGCGGCCCGCTTAAATTCCAACACTCTCTCCTGACTTAAAATATCAAGGAAAAGTTCAAATCACTCGAGCTAGACAGGGGTGATGACTTTTTTGGCTAGTTTTAAATGATTTATCCGAACGTTTGCTGATAAACTACAGGGTGTTGCTTGGCATTAGGAATTACGAACGAAGAATAAATTTGGAAATCTAGGATAAGTCTGGGAGCGATCATCCAATGCCATAACCCTTTCAAAATCTCAAAATCACCGTATTTTATTTAAATTTTGCAAGAATATTAACCTCAGCATTTCATTTCATTTTGTCAGCGATGCTTGGCTACAAAATGAATAATCTTCGTGGTATTTTAGCTTAAACAAAAAATGAGGGGGGTTTTACGTGCGCTAACAAGTTAAGGTGTAATATAAGTATAAGTAAAAACTTAATTATCCAAAAATAAAACAAAAAAACGAAAGGTGGCAACAATTTGGGTGACTTGACAAATTTCAATTTAATTAGTATTCGAATCCAGTCAGCGATCATGATGTACCAAATACTATTATCCTATTATTTAATTAAACTAGCTATTACGTGCTAGAAATGGCGGACTTTTTTCCATGTTCCAGGGTTGCCACAGTTTTTTCAGATTCAAATTCCCTGACTTTTCCAGGTTTTTCCCGGATCTTTTCCCTGACAGTTTTGGCTAATACTACCCAATTTTTAACCCTTCATTTTTCATATAATCGCGTTGGCCAAACTGCAGCTGCATATCTTTGTTCTAATCTATACAACTGACACGCCGTCAGCTGAGAATCTTTTTGGCGGATAATGAAAGGAATTTCCTGGCTTCTCGAAAGATCTTTAAATTCCCTGATTTTTTAAAATATCTTAAAATTCCTTATTAATATTAAAGACAGATAGTTCCTTTAAAATAATCTCCCTTAGATTTGTACTGTAAAATTAGTTATGCTGAGAAATTAAGGTAATTTTGAATTTGCTCTACAATTAAAGATATTGCAAAACTTTGCGAATATTCCCAAACACGTCATATTCAATTTATTTTCTAGGTAATGGAACTTTTGGCAATATTTCAATTTAAAGAAGGATTTATGCTATATCAGAATCACTTTGAATTTTCAATACAATCTAAGCTATAAGCTTGATATTTAATTTCTTAAAAATTAGAAACGCAGCTAGGGGTAGGGTCGTAGAAACTGAATTATCAATTTGATTCTAACAATAGGAACTAAGAAGATATTTTACGCCCACGTAGCATTACTGATGAGGTACAAAGGTTTTTTTTTTTCAGCTAACGACGGGAAAAACAAACTTATTAGGAGAAATTGGAATTCATTGGCATGATGTTTCACGCAAATGACGGTCCATTGCGCAAATAAATTTATAAGTACTGCGTTAAGTGTAATATTATTTAGCAGAATTGAAATTATAACCAACGGTTTTGTCTATATAGGTTTTAAGTGATAATGAACTGCGTCAATTTTTTTTTCCTAATTCTTTTTCATTTATAGGCATACTGTTTGTTAATTTAATAGCAAAATATTTTCTCAAGAATATTTTACAGATTAAAATATCAGATTTTTGGATTAAATTATCAGATTTTTGGATTAAATTATCAGATTTTTGGAATAATTTATCAGATTTTTGGATTAAATTATCAGATTTTTGGATTAAATTATCAGATTTTTGGATTAAATTATCAGATTTTTTGATTAAATTATCAGATTTTTGGATTAAATTATCAGATTTTTGGATTAAATTATCAGATTTTTGGATTAAATTATCAGATTTTTGGATTAAATTATCAGATTTTTGTAAATTATCAGATTTTTGGATTAAATTATCAGATTTTTGGATTAAATTATCAGATTTTTGGATTAAATTATCAGATTTTTGGCTTAAAATATCAGATTAATACGAATATATTAAATCAAAGGATTAAAAAATCCAGCATATGACCAGGTGATACTCAAAAATTAGAAAATGAACGTAAAAATCGATAATAAAAATAAAATAAAATTCCCCTTAATAAAAAACACGTAACCTTCGCCTTTAATAAGCCGTAACGTATATTTTCTAAGCAACCAGTTTTTATGGGAGTTATTCGAGGTTGTAAAGGTTAAAAACACGAGAATAAGTAAGCGAAACACCTTATCATCGCTGCGAAATATAAGGAAGAACAAAAAAATAAATCTTCCCACTCATTCTGTCCATAAAAGTAACGGTAAAACACGCGCAAAACGTAACTCCTTGAATTAAACGACACTCCCCGCTTTGAAAAAAAATTCTTATCAGTTTATTAACAAATATAATTGATTGTACAATACATCATCAATTAACAATTACATTCTTGATCCCATTATGTAGTAATAAAATTGAAGAATAAAAAAAAATACGGGGGAAATACATTTACGGGGGATGGAATATTTTTTTGAGTAAAATTCACATTTCTTATTCATATAATAATATATAACCATTCCAAAAATATAAGGCAGTATTTTTAGGCAACTTTGATGAAAAATTACGCTAGTTAGGTAGTTTTTACGAAGGGAATATAACCTGTTTTGACACCCGTACTAACCCGTAATGTTTGTCATCTCGTATACGTGTGTAATATAATATAAAGGGTTCATTTTTAACCAAAATTTGGGGTATTTTCCACAAGTTTCGTAAAAAAAAAAAGGGTTGTAGGTTTTATACCCCTTAATGGAAGAAAAATTCTACGCGTGTCACTTGATTCTTTATCGTATAAATACGCCTAATTCATAAGAAAATAATTCAAACTTATAGGCTTAGGATCCATGGAGGATTTGAAATCTCTGGTTAACGGTTAATAGTTTTACTACTTGTCAAGATATCAAACTATCCATGGAATCGGTTAAGCCTCATTTTCATGGTCGCTTGTACGCTAGAGGAGATATTTCACGCGTATTACGACATGGTTTCAAGCGCTGTTAAAGAGTGAAAATATTAAGCTAGTTCTATCGTACACACGACTATGAAAATGGGGCTTTAAAATTTTATTTCTAGATTAGTTTGATTTAAAATTGAATTAGGCTTAATTATTTCAACGATTTGCTTTCTTCCGTTAACTTTCAAAAGGATCGCGTATTATTTAACTATAACTAAACAACGTAACTATCATCAACTAGCCATCATTTTATTAATATTTATAAGGCACTTTTTAATTTGAAACAACTGGTATAGTAATAATAATTTTGATTATAATATAGATAAGCTTTTAAAAAAAAACACACGAATCCCCGCTTACCATTTGGAAAATTGTTTTTTCTTTCTTCGTGGCAATTAATTTATATCCCAATATTAAAAAATATATATGGCCTAAAATATGGCCGTATTCAAATTGTTCTTCGATATGATTCAAATACAATATATTTATACATTAATTTCAAACCTTATTTCGTTAGAAATTATTAATGTTTTTTTTTAAGGCACTAAACAGCTAGGCATCAATGTATCAGAATATTTCGCAACTGCAGCAAAATCTGGTTATATCAAATATTCATACGAGTACGCTCGTGGAACATTTACGAGATAATTTGTAATAAATGTTTGAATTATGTTAAGGGATAGTGAAATGTAATTGTACAAGATGAAAATATCTCCAGAAATAATTCATAAACCCTTTAGAATAAAGCTAAAAATCGTCTGCTAGATTGGACGGTACTAGCTTAGTTTTCTGACCACCACGTGTACGTACAAGACTAGGTGAATGTTCTTTTTTAAAGTTATTAAACAAATAGCCACGCGTAATATCGGTGATTTGTAGAACCCGTTTAAAATCACCTTTTCTCTGGTATCAAACTGTTCCGCACGGGCGAGGAAAGATGGTTTTCAACTGGTATCTCTTAAAATGACTTTTTTGGTAGCGAAATACTCTCATTTTTATTAAAATTAGGCTTAAATTCAATAATTAACCCTAAAACAAAGATAAATTTACTTTCTACGGTACTTTAACTAATTTTACCTCAGAAAACTAAACTAATTAACCAAACGAAGCGTCAAATTTGGCAAAATTTAAAGTGTTTAAAATTAGTAATATTTCTAAAAAATTCGGATATCAGTGAATACATTTCATTATCCCTTTAATTCTAATATCCATCATAAATCATTTTTGTTAACGTTTAAACCACACTAAGGTCTATACGAAGGTAGCGAAAATTAATCCTGTAGTTAATTTATTTGGTCCCTACAATTTTATTCTATCGTATATCGGCAATTATTCTAATCCTGAAAGGCTAGACGGAAAATAATATAACAAAATTGCTTAAACTTCATAGTAGGAAATTAAATATGAATGGCATCAAAAGCGCGTTTATTCACCGTGCTTAAAGGGCTAGAGACTCCAAATATAAAATTTTTAATATTTTCCCTTACTCCAAATGTACGTCATAATTTTTTTTAAAGATAATTAAGCTTCTGGAAGTTTTTTTGAGTTGAATTTGTCAGTTTCCTAGTGACCTGATAGTGTTAAATTTTATGTTTTAGGCTTAGCACGAGTCTTTAAGGTACGAATTAGGCCTAACACTCATTGTCGATAGTAAAATTGCTATTTTAGTGGTCGAGGTTAGCTTCTAATGGTGTCGTAACAATTTTTACTGGGACATTAAGATGTCAATTTTATTATACTTATTAGAACAACCTTGTTGGGACTTCAATATGACACTAATCTGAATAAAATTAAAATCTATTTTAGCATTAATTAAAGTAATAAAGATTTAAATGCATTAAATTATAAGTAAAATACTTCCCAAGCAGATCGAGAGCCAAATATAGACTAGATGACGAATGTTCTAAAATTATCAAATAATTAAATCCCACAGACCATGTACTGGACTAACAACTTTTGGAGCTCTTTGTCAATATAAATCAAAATTTGACACTTAAAAAAAGGAGTCACTAGCCCTTTAAAAAGGATTTTTCTTCAATTTATCTGATTTTTTCGGGTTAACTCAATACGATAAAATTTGGAATAAGAAAATAGAGGCATCTGTTCAAATAATATTTATATTTTACGAGAATTTTATAGATTAGCGATCCCGTATTAAGAGCGGAATATACGCATGCATGCTCTAAATCTTTTTTGGCAGATTATAATTTATTTATTTTTTTCGCTTTTTTTGCGGGTGTAATTTTTTTCTCAATGAATAAGTTATTTTACGTTTGGCCTACTAAATGTCTCAGATATATAAATAATAATAATCATACACTTATATAAAGAGAAAATCAGACTGAATTTGCAGTACGTTAAGAACTGTCTAACTTCCTACGAATTCCTTCCGCGTACTCATTTTTAAATGTCTGGAATGTTTAACTTTTAATTTAAGTCTGTTTAGGTCGTGGTTATTGAGCGTGTTAAAATTTGTAACCCTCCTATTTCTCCCCCATAGATGCTATTTATGAAATAAAGGTCAAGTGAAGGTGTAAAAAAAATGATTTTTAAAGATTTAATTTTTTAAACTACCGCCTTACAAGAAAAAGTTAGTCGTGGTGAAGTCTTGGGGAATTATTAAAGACTTCCCAAAGACTTTTCTATTGTTCTTGAAGATCTCTTAAGATCAGATGTATTTTTTTCATTAAGGGCCTTGACGTAAAGAATTTACGAAGCCAAAGGTAAAAGGGAACTAGTCTTTTAATTGGTTGAAGGTTCTCCTTTCAATTTAATACCAATTAAATCATTTCCTTAATGAAAATAACTTGATTTTCATCTTCACTCTCCCTTTATTATCAAAAATAAAATAAGCTTTATTATTTCACCGTCCCTTAAGCTCCATAGTTTTTTTATTTTTAATTTGGATGCAGAACCTGTTTTTTTAATTCCTTATGAATGACTGATACGATTACGCTGGAATTTTTTATCTAATTTAATCTATGATCCGTTACTTCTGTTACAAAAATTAAACTTTAACCCGGGTATATTGCGTAAAAGTGGTCCCCTTTTGTATAAAGAATTTGGCTAAAGGGCCTTGGATATTCCTAGAGTAATCAGTATCCGTTAATGGAGTTTATATATAAAGATATTGCGTACGATAATAATTACTATAATATAATATTGCTGTTCTACAAATAATAAGTTTTTTACAGAGAAAATGACGTGGTATTTAAACGGAAAACACTAAACGTCTCGTAAGTAAAGTTTTTCGTTCAATACCACGTTGTTTTCTCTACAGAAAAAAACTTAAATTTAACTATAATCATAACCATTAGAAAGTAGGCTTAACTATCTACGAAGAGTTTGATATATCTCACCATTAACAAGCGAAAACGTGCCTTTTAAAGATATTTTGAAACTTTAATTGTAGTATCAAAAGAGAGTACTATCGCGTGATTGGCTAAAGACCCTTTAATAGCGAGATTTCAAAATCTCCACCAATCCTCGTTAAGCCTACTTTCGAATAAGTTGATAATTAGTTTAATATTTGTTTGTAAATTTGTTAACTAGTTAATAATGCCTATTTTAACTAACTTTTTATCAAGCTTTTTTTATCACTTTAAATTGAAATGGTCTTAGGGCTTGAATCGTGGCAATCAGACGCCAAAAAAAAAAAAAAAAGAAAAAAAAGGCTACCTTATCTCTAGAGAAATCATCGATATGAAAAGTATAACGAAACACTGCGTGATCTAACTGACAAATAAATTGAATACGCTATATTGTTAGATAATTTAAGCCACGTTTTCACGAGAATGATTCGGGAGGAAAAAGTACAGAGATTTGCGAGAGAAATATCCAAAAAAAGTTGTCGCGAGAGCGTGCGATATCGTATTTTTTGCCACTCTTACTTCATCGATATCGCTAATTGATAAATGGTTCACGTGAAAACGTGGCTTTGCTTGTTATAAAACCCAGGAAACTTAAAAAGACACACTTAAATATCATCCTACGACTTTAAAATTAATCTACAATAGGAATTATAGTTTAGTGTCATTTTAAAGAGCGTAAAATTGATGGCAATTCTGTAAATAATCATTAAAATTACTTATAAGCCCCTTATACAAATCGCTGCACCGAATCAGATATAAAATAAAAATGATTACATATCTATACCAAAATACCGGTAATAATTTTTTCCCCCATTTAAAACCAAAAGGGTTGGCTGCGGCGCCAGAGAAAATGTACAAGGTCGCTATTAACTTTTCTTTCTTTTACATTTGCTGAACAATTTGATATTTTTCCTTCATATCTAAGTTTTGTTTCCTGGGATCGCGTTTCTTGCGATTGGCTAACATTTCCCTCATTTGAGCGGCGCTCATATTTAGATTTAGATCGTCTTTACCAGTAGCGGAGCCAGAGCTGGCCGTATTATTTTGAGGCGAAGCCCCTTGAGAAACGCCGGTAGTTTTCTTTTTGTTTTCCGTAACGCTGTTGTTATTATTGTTGATAATTGTACCCGAACCTAAAGTGTTCCCCATATTTTAGTCATCGAGAGAAAATTGACTATTTTGAAGAGAAGCTAACCATCTTGGTTTAATCTAAACAAACAACCCGACTAAACGCAAATGGGTTAAACCAAAAGTCTATCCATAAAAGTAAACAACGCCCCGTAGCTTAATAATATCAGCAAAGGTCCAGTTTTACGTACTAGCCCATCATATAAAACTAGCCAAAAAAGTCATCACCCCTGTCTGGCTAGAGTGATTTGCACTCTTCCTCGATATTTTGTCTTACCTCCCAACTACGGAATATCTCAAAAGAGTGATTTTATCTATTTACAAGGCGACTGCGGCCGCTAGAGTATCTCGAATCCTGCAGAATCTGTTGGTACATATACCCGGACCTTTGCTGATCGTATTCAGATATGGGATGGTGTGATAAACTTTTGTTTAAACTAAATTTCCATTCGTGTTCCTGAAAAAACCCGTGACAGCCTCATTTTGATTAAATTATCCTTTTTTACAACCATTTCAATTAAAATACCACGAAACTAAAAATCCTATACATCAAAACAAGAAGACCGAGTCAAAATTATAAAAGAATAATGGATTAAAATCCCACAAACTAAATTCAGGGTAAATATCTATACACAGTCGAGGCAGATGTTAAACGTAAAGGCGCAACAATTTTCAACAAGTGGTTAGCTTCCTTTACTCCTAATACTAATAACAGGGATTCTTAAACAACAAAAAATTCACGGTCAAATATTTTACCATTAGTAGCTGATCCATTCTGAGCTTCTACCTTGGCTGGCGACGTTTCTTTTATTTCTTTTACCTCCTTAATCTCCTCTTTTTTGGCATCCAGAGACGATTTACCATTCTACGATATCAATACGTTTCAATATTAAAGTAGACGAGCAACCCGACTCGATTAGGGCTTCATAAAATTGATCTCGCGCCAAATTCTCAAACTTAATCACCATAAATTGAAATAGTTCCCCGAGACTGAACTATTGCGTGACGTTGGTTTCACTTTGGATTTACATATAATTCAATCAAATAAGGAAAGAAATTGGCTCTCCCAATCAAGAAAAATAGACTAATTTTGTCAAAAATGGTCCAAATTAGATAATTCAAATAGAATTTGACCAGATGAAATAAAAAAATGTGAACCAAAGACATTTTAGAATTGGATCCGCTTAATATTCAATCCAGGCCCCTACCAAAAGTTAGCCTGATCTGAAGAGGTCCCCAAGATCACTACAAAAGTCTTCGGGAAGTCTTTAACACTTCCCCAAGACTTCTTGACTTAACGAAAGACTTCCAAACAGGTCTTAAGACTACAAAAGACTCCCGAAAGAATTCCCCAAGACCTCTTAAGGCTAACTTTTTTTATTAAGGATAATTAAAGGCCTGTAAGGTGATTAACACGCAAGTAAGAATGATTATGAGTTAAGATTAAGCATGTAGGAACCATTTTCCAATCCCAAATTGAAAAACAGTCCCTTTTAGAATTAACCAAGGTATGAAATAAACTAATTAAAGGCCTGTAAGGTGATTAACGTGCAAGTAGGAATGATTCGGAATGAAGATTAATAATTTAGGAATCATTTTCCAATCCCAAATTGAAAAACAGTCCCTTTTAGAATTAACCAAGGTATTAAATAAACTAATTAAAGGTCTTTTATTTGTTAGGGGGGTAATTATTTCAATATTTCAATTGATCTATTAATTTTGGGTCAAAATTTTGTTTGAATCTCCCAATTTGGACCATTTTTGACAAAATGATTTGATTTTTGCTCATTAGATAAGCCGATATCTTTCGTTTTTCATTGGGAGGTTTTTGATATTAAAAGCAAAACCAACATCATGCCTAACAGACTACAGATTTCTTAAATTTCTGAAGATTAAATTGGAGTTTTTGGAGTAAGATAAATTGGACGAGGTCCAAATCAAATCAGAGACACAGTCTACTTTAATCCTCGAATGTAAATCCAAATAACGCCCGGTAGAATAGAGGGAAGAACTTACCAAAGCGTGATTCTGGGATTCAGTTTCGGTCTTTTTAGCACCACCATTTTCTTCGATTTGAGATTGTTTTTTAGATTCTTCAGTTTTCTGAACGGGTTTCTCATCTTTCGCTACTTTTTCCGCAACTTTTTCAACAACTTTCTCGGTAGTTTCTTCAACTTTACCGTTACTGGAAATACGCGATTCAACCTCTTCGCTCTTCGCAAATTGAGAAGCGGGTGTCTTCTTGTATATTACGTTGGCTTGCGTACCTTTCACTACCAATTTACGCTCCTTATACCATTTATCGGCATCCTCATCCAAAACCAAAAGTTTCGTTTCATTAACCATGGCTTTAATTCTTTCAACAACTTGCCGATGATTTTCATTCGCGATATTTACTCCGTTAACTTCGATGATTCTATCGGCTTCTCTTAATCCGGCTTTCTCAGCCGGACTTCCTTCATCAACTTTACCAATAAATTGTCCCGTTTTAGCCTTTTCGGCGTGTAAATTGAATCCGTATCCGTCGAAATCTGGCCATTTAACTAGATGACAAAGACGCGGTGCTGGCGCGTCCGCGGGTATTTCCGAAGCCATGGGTATTATCCCGATTCTTAACTATATATTTCGAATTTCAAATAAACTATTACCTTTACCACTAAGCCTCGGTCTAACTAATAAGTAATAATAACGCGGATTCTGATATCACTAATCAGTGGAAATTTTACAAAACCTATTTACGAGAAACGTTGGATGAAATAAAACGAAAATTGTCACGATTAACGTGGAAAAAAATTGAATTCAATTATCTCATTAACATTCACTAACTCAATTCATCAATATTATAATTTAAAGCAACGAACAAAAACGCGTATTCCCGGAATTCGACAAAACCGTGAACTGACGAAAATAGAAAGGGAATTTGTACTCAATTTAGGGAAAATGGCATCCACGAAGAAACATTCCAAAATTTTTCAAGCTCAATTCCCCCTATTTGTTTACAGCCCCTTTATCGTTACCTACGCTATTTTAGAAGGCCCGTGCGCGCTCTTTGGCGAGCGGCGACTTTAAGCTGAAAATATTACACAAGGCAGTCGGTAGATATCGCTCTTATGTCCCAAACTCCGGGGATCTTCCTTTAAGATGTTAAAGTTTAGGGGGTACATGAATAAAGTTTTTCATTCAATAAATTGTTGAGATCAGGTTTTAATACTAAAATACCAAGTAGTATCACAATTTACTTAAAACAAATTTTTATCACAGTTAATTAACGTAAGTATTATCACAGTTAATTAACGTAAGTATTATCACAGTTAATTAACGTAAGTATTATCACAGTTAATTAACGTAAGTATTATCACAGTTAATTAACGTAAGTATTATCACAGTTAATTAACTTGCTTGAAACTGATTATTTGGACAGTACAAACATTATTTTGGAATTACTAATTTTAAACTTTTAAAACTTTAAAATTATTATAATAAAATAATAATCAAATGTGAACCTAAGCTTATGTCACAATATAGCTTGTCTATAAAACCATTAACTTCGCTAAAGTATCGTAGGTAACGGTAAAACTGTCTAGAGAATTATATTTTTGTGTTAATAGTTTATTCCATGCTTAATCTACTATAACTTGAGAAATCATCCCGCTTCCTGGCTGGATAACAGCCGACCACCGAGCAGACGAACCTAAAGTCACGTGACAATTTTCGGGACATAAACACACCCCCCGACGGCCAAACGGTGCGAATTAAACGGACCAGAAAAAAAAAAAATTTTGGAGGAGCACGGGCCTTCTAAAATAGCGTAGGTAACGCCTTTATATACTTTTTAGTTAACTAATTAACCGCTGTTAATAACGAGCGCCCCTGTAGTTCTTCAACTATCCAAGATGGACGTCGGTGATGGATAGAAGGTCGCGAAATTAGTCTTAAGATTTTGTCAATTAATCGTAGTTAAATTAAATTAATTCTAACGTTTATAGTAAAAATTTAACTGGTGAAAAATAGCCAAACCCAAATTCGGTTGCCACCCTAATATGAAAAACAAATTTATCGTTTTATAGCATGCAAATTAATTATGGAATCTCCTACTTTATACCGATGTACCGCTGCCCTAGCGTTTATCACCTGGTGGCTTCTAACTTTAATTGTTTACGACATAAGGGGCCAACTTATAATAAATGTCAAAAACTTAGGAGGCGACATTCTACAAGAAACGATTATAGCTAATACCACGACCGATACGGTGACTTTAGAATTTCAAAGACCCGATGGAACCTTCGTAACCTTATTTATAGACTTCAAATCGGTAAGCGCCGGATAATTAACTTTTAATCACCCGAAGAAATGGAAAAATAAACGGATAACTAGAAAAATATTACGATAATTTCAAGTAGGATAGGTAAATATTCATATTTCATTCTATTTTAAAGGAAGTCCAAGTTTTTCGACTACTCGTTCTCGGAGAAGAAGAGCGTGGTCAGAGCCAATACCAAGTTTTATGTTTCGTAACTCGTTTTGCTAAAAATGAGTTTATTTCCGCAGACGCCATGTCCAAATTAAGACAAGTAAAATTAACAAATATTAACCGAGATATTTAAGATATTCATTATTGAACTTTCCAGAGAAATCCGGGAGCCATTCGGCAACCCGAAGAGGATAAACAAAAAGAGTTACTAGAAATGGACCTAAGCGTCGAGCTTTCCAAGTCTTCCATACTATCACCTTTCCTACCTGATTTTTGTCAGGAAGCGGTTAACGCAACCTTTGCCAGGGAGGTTGACCTTCGCGCTTGGGCTAGCCCTAAAGGTAATACCCATCCTTAAGAATGAAGCTAAATAATTCTATTTCATTTAATAAATAGGCTTAACAAGGATCAAAGTATAGTTTGATATGTCAACTTTCACAAGTCTCTGACAAACTAGCATATTAAGCGTAGTTTTAAATCAATATAAGCTAGAAATCCCTGCAGGCTTAGCAAGGATCTTGTCATTAATGTAGTGTCCAATCAACTAGCATCTTAAGACTAGTTTTAACCAATAAATCAATTATGCTTAGCTAGGATCAAAGCAGTGATATCTTATTTTTAAACTAGCATTTTAATTAAGCTAGTTTTAATGTTTTAATGTTCTGTCATGATTGACTGGAGACTCATTACGAGATATCCAAACTCTCTATGGATCCTTGTTAAGCACGCTTTCCTAGTAAGTCACTGTCAGGCTTCATTCTCCCCTTTATATATTTTTTAGCTTTGAATCGCGACGTAGTGTCACTGATCGCCTCGGTCAAGCGGTTCTCTCCGAGCAAACCCGTCCGTTGCAATAACAGCACTTCCTGGTCTCAGCCTTGCCAATGTCAACTAGACGCTTGCGTGGGCTGGTTCCCGTGTGGCCTCAAATATTGTCGGGGCAAAGACCCTTTCGGTAAAACTATTAACTATCGTTGTGGCATTAAAACTTGTCGAAAATGTCGCGTTTTTGAATATTCCGTGGGGCAAAAGCAACAGTGTTTGTGGGACGAAACGAGCAACTCGTTATAAATATATATACGAGCGTCTAAACTAAACAAAAAAAAAAATCGGTACGATGATCTTCCACAGACTATATAATAAGTACAATGTCCTAGTTAGTGCTTTTTCTGTATAATTGTTTAACGCGGGGTAAAACAAAGGGGGTGTTAAAAACCCGTAACAATATCGTTCAACCCTAATATTTACTTTATTTCCCGTAATTATTTGATTTCCCAGATCCGTAAGAACCCCGTTTTTGCCCCTTAAAACCAAGGTATAGCAATTTTGAATTTTTGACAAATGTACGAGTCATTTACAATTACAAAGCGGATCTAACTTGATATAGTTTTTAAATTAAACGGCTTTTTTTACTACTTAACTTTCAACGTTGATATTAAAGTATATTTAATTGGCTATTAGCGTTTCGTTGGTATATTTGAATAATATATGATAAAAAGAAAATGTACGGATGATAACGCGACTAAAACTAAACTGAAATCTATTATTTTTTAGTTTTTGACAAAAATCATCGCGATAATTTAAAATAAATATACGGTACACGCATTTTACGACGCTATAGCATTGTTGACCCTTATCAAAAACCAAGCCCTAAGGTACGGCGTTCCGTATGAATAAAATATATATATATTATAACGTAATTAAAAATATCGCGTAAAAAGTTTAAAAAAAGGGTGGCCTACAAACTTTAACCCTGATTGATTAAATTAAAATGAATAATGTGTTAGTTTTAATCAATTAAGAGTGTTAAAATGTTAATAAAACTCGAATAAAAGTTTTCTCGTTAACATATGCTTAATTAACAAAGTTGTAAACTTGGAATTTAAGCCTGTTAAGCCCAACTCAATTTGAAATTCAAAAAAGTGACGGAATAATTTTTTTGGGTAATCAAAGAGCGTTTAAAAATAAACGCTGTTTGATTAGCCGTATATTTTAGCCAAATCAGTTAATTACTTCGTTAATTAACGAGAAATCTTTGAAAGGGAGAATGCAACTTAACAACAAGAGATTTTTTTTTATAGATTTCTTATCGTTTAAATAAGCCTAATCCACTAGTTAAAAAAATTACGAACAAATATTAAACTAGAAATAAATTTAAAACTTACCCGGAAAATAGGCTTAGCTGGATTCATGGAGATCAGCTGATTTCCTCGCGTATAAGGTCTAGGGACCAATCAAATGCAATTGTAAGTCTCATGGAGATCTCATCGGTCGCTAGACCTTACACGGAGCCAATTCAGCTGATCTCCATGAATCCCGTTAAGCCTATTTTCCCGGTAAATTTTAATTTCTAGTTTAATATTTAATTCGCAAACTTTTTACTGTTGGATTAGGCCTATTTAAATGATAAGGAATCGATAAAAAAAAATCACTGGTTTTTAGATTTCATTCTACCTTGAAAGGAATTTTAATAATATTTTTAATCTCTTACTTCGTTAAAAATAAATACTCGTTTGTATTATCGTTTTTAAGATTAAATTCTAATCAAATTAATCTTAATTCGCACCTAAATTAAAACGGGGAATAAATACCGCGTATAAATTTCTAAATAACGAGAGAAGGAGATTTTCTAATATATTTAAGTTTTAATTAAAGTTTTAAACCAAAAAAAGGGGTTTGAAATTTTAGCTTTTTCCTACTCTTTAAAAAGAAAAAACGTAAAAGAAAATGTAAAGAAATGTTTTTGAAGGTAAAAACCTTCCTGTATGCCATGACCCTATGCTTCCACTGCAATTGAAATATACAAAAATAACAAAAAGCTATTTTCTACAACCATAAAAAACTTATATTTGAACGAGCCGATTGGCAATTAACGTGTATATAAATATATATAGAATCTACGATAATAAATTTGGCAGGTAGTATAAAGTCTTAATTGTTTAGCGGATATTTTTATAAGAACGAGTGTCGTGAAAAATTGGGTTTTAACTAATATCTTACTAAAATTTAATTTTTTTAAAGGGAGTATGAAGTAATTTTCTTTTATATATTACTAATGCGAACTTAGCTAAGTGGGCGGGAACTTCCAGCCCTGATAACTCCTCCCCTAGCCTTGGGAAGGAATACTTTTTGTTAAATAAATCAGGAAAACAATCAAAGAGCAGAGATTGCTAACATAAACTACGATACGAGGGAAGAATGAAGCTTATTCGAAAAGTAGGCTTAACACGGATCCATGGAGAGTTTCAAATCTTGCCGTTAAGTCTCTGACCAATGAAACAGTTGGAATAATTAGCTGATTAAAACCCAGTATGGATCCTTGCTAAGCCTACTTTCTGAGTAGGCTTCCCTTTAAATTTATTTCTAGATATTACTATTGAATCTGGAATTATTTTAACGATAAGTAGTCGATATAAATCCAATATTACCTGGCTAGCATCATTTTAGCTTCATTTTCCCTTTAATTTAGCGCAAAAACCCAATTTTTTTACGAAACTAGTTCTTTTAAAACTTATTTCATTCAATAAAGTAAACTAAAAAATTATATTTTGACTATTATTTGTTAAAGCTTAAGCTCATTTGTAACTTTAAACTTTTTAACAATGTTAAAAATCAGTGTTTTTTAGTAGACTGGTGGACGATAAACACGCGAGATCAAATTAAAAAGAGTGTAAAAATACGATAACTGTAAAAACCCTACGCGAAAAACTTGAGAAACGTTTTAGGTGATGACTATAAAAATTATTGAAAGCTCATTGAACAAAAATATTTGAAATTTACCGTTTATATCAAGTTTTTCAATAAAAAAAATGTGGTTTGTTTAATAAAATGTTGCTTCGCGTTTTCTTATTTAATTTCATAAACTTTTTTTGGGAGGTTTAGTTCCCTTAAAGGGAGAATGCAACCTAATTACAAGTGATTTTTTATCGATTCCTTATCGTTTAAATAGGCCTAATCCATCGATAAAAAGTTTACAATACAAATATTAAACTAGAAATAAATTTAAAACTTACCCTGAAAATAGGCTTAGCGGGATTCATGGAGATCCTAAATTGCCCGTCGTTCGCGCGAGATCTCCACGAGACTTACGTCGCGCGCGATTGGTCGCTAGACCTTACACGCGAGGAAAACAGGACCTCCATGAATCCCGCTAAGCCTATTTTCAGGGTAAGTTTTAAATTTATTTCTAGTTTAATATTTGTTTGTAAATATTTTCAGTAGTGGATTAGGCATATTTAAACCATAAGGAATCGATAAAAAATCACTTGTTGTTAGGTTGCATTCTCCCTTTAAGTATATGGGACGTAGCTTCTTGATCTACTGTTACGACTTTCCAGACTCAGAAGGAGAATCGCTAACTTTTGTTAAATAATTTCCCCGACCAATATTTAAAATTTTACGATAGCGATTATCAATCAGGTACGATAGTTTGCGTAGAATATGAAGAAAAACGACCTTAAGGCGAGTATTTTCAGGTTAAAGTTATTACTATCAACCTATCAAACATTTCCGTGGCTTGTAACGAGATTGTTTCCCTGATATTTTGGGATCCCGCGAATATTAGGGCCCTTTTACAAATTCCCTGATTTTTCCAGGTCATATACAAATCATGATATAATAGATTTAACAATTAAAATATGCATTTATGGTGTTATTTAAAGCCTTTCCCCAAAATATTGCATTGAAATAAGTTTGAATTTACCGCCTCGATGTCAAAAATATGGTTAGTACTAAAAGTCAGCTATAGATGTCAGGAGGGGTTTAACCTTTGAGGAATGAGTAAGGCGTGTATATTCTTAGAGTGGGTAACTTAAAACAGCTGTTAAATCAGCCTGTGATAGACACGAATCTATGATTTAGCACGAATTTAAGTTAGATTAAACTTTGACGTCACCAAATAACACTTCTGGGGAGGGGGATTAATAGTATCTTTAACTTTGTGAGTGTTAAAATATTCCCATAATCCAAAAAAATAATAATAAGCAACAGAGGACTTACATTATGCAATGGTACCACGTTGTTGCCAAATTATCTGGTTATAAAGTACTAAATCCATGAACTAATGGTCTTGTAGGAAATTAATCCACAGGCTGGTGTAAAATCAAGTAATCCGTACAGTGACATAAGGCGCCCACACAAATACCTCTCATTACATTGGCACAAATTTATTTCCAAATTTCGGCCATTTCCATATAAGGATCAGGTCAGTATTCCACAAATATCAGGTTTTTCTTAAGCCTAAATAAAAATTTAAAATCAACCCTAGTCTAAATTCAGTATTATAAGAATTATAATCCATTATGAAATGAGAATATGAGATGCTTTTGGTACAACTGGCGGTTTTAGAGTAGCTCCTAAATGCCCGCTTTTCTGCTACACGATTAATTTACCTTAGCAACTGCGGAAGGAAGGTATTTATAAGCGTACGTGAATCCCATTGGCTTCCGCCTTTGACAAGGTACCAAATGGGGTTCTATGCCTACATTGTGTATCAATCCGCCTCATATATGTTAATTATACATGTACCTATTTTCTTTGTAAAAAGCCCAGAATCCTACTTAACTATAAACAGAAACCGATGGAAACTATTGTTTCCATGGGCTTTTGCTATGAATAAAATATTACACTCACTAAACTAAATACGAAAATAAGATAATTTGATTAAAATCACGCTACACCCGTACACTGAAAACGAAGCTGGCTAACAATGGCTACCGATGAAATCAAAGAAAGCCGAGGCTTAAAGTTCGCGCCAATACTACCCACCTAATATTTTCCTATTTTGCCAACTTGAAAGATGTACGTATTTTCTTTATATCAAGCTCACAATCCGACTTAATTATGACAAAAATTACACTAAGCTAAACACGAAAGATAAGATAAATTACGCTACACTGAAAACGAAAAGAGACCCAAAATTCCGTTTGGCTATAAGGCCCATAAACAAAGACACCCGAGGCATAAAATTGCCAATTATAAACATCCAATCTTACCTGAATAAGAGGCATAAACTGTGGAAAGTCTGTTCCGCCGTTGAAAGTAACTTATAAAATTAACGTTTCTTAATCATTATTTAGTTAATGAAGATTAATCTATTCGCAAAATTCGAAGCCGTAACTAGATGCCACAGACGCGTCTATAAGGCCCGATCACTATTTCCAACTGGTGCTAGAGGCTGGAGCGGAGCCCAAGCGCCAATCATATTACGAGTTTTTACACAAGTTTTAGAAACTTCGTTACTACGCGTAACTTTGGCCCTATCAAAAGGCGCTGCCAACAGTAAGTTTTAGGAAGTCTATTATTTATGCTACATATTTCCTCTCGTAGAAACCTTAAAAAGACTGGTGCTCTTATTAAAACTATTTTACTAAATCGAAAATAACTGAGATAATCACGTGAGAAAATAGGGAAAATATAAAATTTGTGTGAAAATAATAAGTAGTATTTATAATCATCCAAGACGCCATAGCAACAAGAAACTGAAGCCTTGAAGGAGACCCGCTTAAAGTTAAGCCTAACTGGCGCGAAACCGTGGCTCGGACCGTTGGACGGTAGTGTTGACTGGCAATGGACGGTAATGTAGACTGGCATTTGACGGCTTTAAAACGGATAAAACATATAAAGTTTTCGGATTTTAAGTATTTCAAGTTAAGTTTAAACGTTTTTAAGTACGAGTTAACCCGCAAAGTGTTCGTAATTCACGTATTTAAACTCGTGACGAGAGTGTTAATCTTAAGCGCTGGCTCGGTTTTCGTGGCGATGGAATTTTAACATTTACTAAGCGAAGAGTGAAGACTGTGAAGTGAATCAAAAAAGACGTAATTTTATACAAATCAAGACAAAATAAGGATAAATATAGACTGGTCAAGTGAACTTCTACAGGCCTTTCGTTATACAAAGATGATATTTGGGTGAGTTTGTAATTCTTTAATAGCCCTTATTTCTTTCTATATTTGTATGATTTTGGAGGATTTCAAACAGTTCTTTACATAACTGTTAGTATGTAGAATAGAAATAGCATTGGGGGTGTAAAGGTAATCCGAAATAAAGTAAACCCCTTGACTCGTACGAGCTAGGTTCATGGTATGCTCGGAAAAAGAGAGGCTAATTGTAATCATAAAGGCCCCGTAATCGGTGTACAAAGCTGTAGCTATGAAAAGATTAATCGCTGGGCACGTAATTAGGGTAACATAACGATGATTATAGACTATTTACTAAATGGTATTTAGGACCTGGGGAGCTCAGAAAAAATAATAAAACAAATCTCCGACCACCGGAAGTTTGAGAAAAACGTATTTGAAAATTTGAAATTCCCACGCTAAAATCCCATAGAATGCGCCATAGTTTTAATTACCACGAAGATTTTAAGTATAATACTTTGGTATTATTCCAAAAACCTAATTATTAAAGACAAAGACGAGAACTGAGGGTCGGAATTATGACCAGTCGGATTCCGGTTAAAGGGGTCTAAGAACCGGGACGCACCCAAAAATAGGCTTTCTCTAAATCCCACGTTATTTTATGCAAATTAGCTCCGTATAACTTGAGATTTCAGGAATGGATATTTTTTGGCGCGTTCCACCACTAGTACCATAAGCCTATTAATAATAGACTTACGCTAGTACCAATAAAACCAGGAATTGTGTAGCTGGAAATTGTTTTCCGATGTAAAAATCGACGCTCAAAAATAAGTATTTAATTTAATATTTAATTTAAATCAAACCCCCTCCGCATTTTCTTCAATTTTTTGGTTCACGGAGCTCGTTGTAATAGAGCGGAGCCTATAACCGAGAGGAAAAGTGTTTCTTTACTCCCTAGCCACATTCGCTTTCTTCCACGAACGATAGAAGTTACTAGCGTTTACGCTAAAGACTGAATAGAGCGAGAACGCGATAAAGGGGAAATCTTAACCTCAGTTTTTCCTTTAGTTTTAATAAAGCTTCATTCGGTTTTTAGGATAAACGGAGGAAAACTAAAGAAAAAGGGGGGCTGAACTTGAGAGGGGAATAAAATCCCCGGGGAAACTGGGCGCGCGCGGGCGGCGCGGAGTCTGCTTTCATTTTCAGCGGGAGAATGATAAACCATAACCTTTTTCTGTAGAAAACACTCTGCAAATTACGGCTGATCTTAACTCCTAAAAAGTAGGGAAAATGCGTAGAGGATTATTCCATTTTAGAAAATTGGGGGGAGTCTTGGTTTTTCGACATATATTTGTACAGTCCTAATACGCTACGGATATAACTCAACTTCTAACGAAAGATTAATATAACAGCTGGGAAAACTCCGACTGGTAGAAATTACAATTTAAATAATTAGGCTAAATTAACGGATTTAATTATATTTAAACGAATGAATATTATTCTAGGTATTATTAAGCATGTTTTATTACGGCTTGGATTAATGTTATAGAAATTGAATAAATTAACAATGAATTTAACGTAAATCAATGAAATTAAGAGAAATTAAGAATCCATTATTTAAGTCTATTTAAATCGGTTTTAAACTTAATTACAACTGTAATAAAATTCAATTTTTATAAATAGATTTACAAACTAGATTCGTAAGCGAAGTAGCGTTTTTCTGGATTATTAGTAAATTAATTGATGATTTTAAACGTATTTAAGGCCAATAAATTGTATTAACTATTGAACTGATCGGTCTCAACTCGCTTTAATGGAAATAGGACCCCAAAACCAACCGAAATCCATCAAAAAAAGTTCCAGATTCGAAACTTTATTTTTGCTCATTTTCGAAAAAACGAAAAAGCGAAAAAAAGGAAGAATGAAATTTTGAGATTTTCGCCGAGTTCGAAAATGTCAAAAATAAAGTTTCGAATCCGGAACTTTTTTTGATGGATTTCGGTTGGTTTTGAGGTCCTATTTCCATTAAAGCGAGTTCAGACCGATCAGTTCATTAGTTTTGTCAAAATAAAATATTTAAAATCCAGATTCCCCATTATGAAAACCCATAGGGCGCGGATAATGTATTATTTTGAGTATCTAATTCATTCTGACCGGGTTTTTTTCCTAGTAATTAGTTACGTAAATTATAATTACGTCGTTTAAGACTCATTTAACGAGAAAAAACCCGGTTAAAATCAACCAAATAATTTAAAGAAAACATTAATTGGTGCCCTATGGAGAATAACATGGCGAAATCTGATTTTAAATATTTTATTTTGACAAAACTAATGAACTGATCGGTCTCAACTCGCTTTAATGGAAATAGGACCCCAAAACCAACACTAAACCATTAAAAAAAGTTCCGGATTCGAAACTTTATTTTTGGCCATTTTCGAAAAAACGAAAAAAGGAAGAATGAAATTTTGTGATTTTCGCCTAGTTCGAAAATGTCAAAAATAAAGTTTCGAATCCGGAACTTTTTTTGGTGGTTTCATGTTGGTTTTGGGGTCCTATTTCCATTAAAGCGAGTTGAGACCGATCCGTTTTTCAGTTTTGTCAAAAAAAAATATTTAAAATCCAGATTCCCCATTATAAAAACCCATAGGCCGGAGATAATGTTTTATTTCGAGTATTTGGTTCAATCTGACCGGGTTTTTTCCTCGTAATTAGCTACATAAATTATAATTACGTCGTTTAAGTGTCTTTTAACGAGAAAAAACCCGGTTAAAATCAACCAAATAATTTAAATAAAACATTAATTGGTGCCCTATGGGGAATAACATGGCGAAATCCGATTTTAAATATTTTATTTTGACAAAACTAATGAACTGATCGGTCTCAACTCGCTTTAATGGAAATAGGACCCCAAAATCAACCGAAATCCATCAAAAAAAGTTCCAGATTCGAAACTTTATTTTTGCTCATTTTCGAAAAAACGAAAAAGCGAAAAAAGGAAGAATGAAATTTTGAGATTTTGGCGGAGTTCGAAAATGTCAAAAATAAAGTTTCGAATCTGGAACTTTTTTTGATGGATTTCGGTTGGTTTTGAGGTCCTATTTCCATTAAAGCGAGTTCAGACCGATCAGTTAATTAGTTTGGTCAAAATAAAATATTTAAAATCCAGATTCCCCATTATAAAAACCCATAGGGCGCGGATAATGTATTATTTTGTGTATCTAATTCATTCTGACCGGGTTTTTTTCCTAGTAATTAGTTACGCAAATTATAATTACGTCGTTTAAGTGTCGTTTAACGAGAAAAAACCCGGTTAAAATCAACCAATTAATTCAAATAAAACATTAATTGTTGGCCCTATGGAGAATAACATGGCGAAATCTGATTTTAAATATTTTATTTTGACAAAACTAATGAACTGATCGGTCTCAACTCGCTTTAATGGAAATAGGACCCCAAAATCAACCGAAATCCATCAAAAAAAGTTCCAGATTCGAAACTTTATTTTTGCTCATTTTCGAAAAAACGAAAAAGCGAAAAAAGGAAGAATGAAATTTTGAGATTTTGGCGGAGTTCGAAAATGTCAAAAATAAAGTTTCGAATCTGGAACTTTTTTTGATGGATTTCGGTTGGTTTTGAGGTCCTATTTCCATTAAAGCGAGTTCAGACCGATCAGTTAATTAGTTTGGTCAAAATAAAATATTTAAAATCCAGATTCCCCATTATAAAAACCCATAGGGCGCGGAAATGTATTATTTTGTGTATCTAATTCATTCTGACCGGGTTTTTTTCCTAGTAATTAGTTACGCAAATTATAATTACGTCGTTTAAGTGTCGTTTAACGAGAAAAAACCCGGTTAAAATCAACCAATTAATTCAAATAAAACATTAATTGTTGGCCCTATGGAGAATAACATGGCGAAATCTGATTTTAAATATTTTATTTTGACAAAACTAATGAACTGATCGGTCTCAACTCGCTTTAATGGAAATAGGACCTCAAAACCAACACGAAACTATCAAAAAAAGTTCCAGATTCGAAACTTTATTTTTGGCCATTTTCAAAAAACGAAAAAGCGAAAAAAAGGAAGAATGAAATTTTGAGATTTTGGCCGAGTTCGAAAATGTGAAAAATAAAGTTTCGAATCCGGAACTTTTTTTGGTGGATTTCGGTTGGTTTTGAGGTCCTATTTCCATTAAAGCGAGTTGAGACCGATCAGTTCATTAGTTTTGTCAAAATAAAATATTTAAAATCCAGATTCCCCATTATAAAAACCCATAGGGCGCGGATAATGTATTATTTTGAGTATCTAATTCATTCTGACCTGGTTTTTTTCCTAGTAATTAGTTACGTAAATTATAATTACGTCGTTTAAGTGTCATTTAACGAGAAAAAAACCGGTTAAAATCAACCAAATAATTTAAAGAAAACATTAATTGGTGCCCTATGGAGAATAACATGGCAAAATCTGATTTTAAATATTTTATTTTGACCAAATTAAT
The DNA here is from genome assembly GCA_963920705.1 of Odiellus spinosus. Lineage (NCBI taxonomy): Eukaryota > Metazoa > Arthropoda > Arachnida > Opiliones > Phalangiidae > Odiellus > Odiellus spinosus. Next base: position 14,682,264 of record OY987238.1, read on the forward strand.
TAACTGATCGGTCTCAACTCGCTTTAATGGAAATAGGACCCCAAAATCAACCGAAATCCACCAAAAAAAGTTCCGGATTCGAAACTTTATTTTTGGTCATTTTCAAAAAACGAAAAAGCGAAAAAAAGGAAGAATGAAATTTTGTGATTTTCGCCGAGTTCGAAAATGTCAAAAATAAAGTTTCGAATCCGGAACTTTTTTTGGTGGGTTTCGATTGCTTTTGGGGTCCTATTTCCATTAAAGCGAGTTCAGACCGATCCGTTTATCAGTTTTGACAAAATAAAATATTTAAAATCCAGATTCGCCATGTAAATCCCCATAGGCCGGTGATAATGTTTTATTTCGAGTATTTGGTTCAATCTGACCGGGTTTTTTCCTCGTAATTAGCTACATAAATTATTATTACGTCGTTTAAGTGTCTTTTAACGAGAAAAAACCCGGTTGAAATCAACCAAATAATTTAAATAAAACATTAATTGTTGGCCCTATGGAGAATAACATGGCGAAATCTGATTTTAAATATTTTATTTTGACCAAACTAATGAACTGATCGGTCTCAACTCGCTTTAATGGAAATAGGACCCCAAAACCAACCGAAATCCATCAAAAAAAGTTCCAGATTCGAAACTTTATTTTTGACATTTTCGAACTAGGCGAAAATCACAAAATTTCATTCTTCCTTTTTTTCGTTTTTTTTGAAAATGGCCAAAAATAAAGTTTCGAATCTGGAACTTTTTTTGATGGTTTCGTGTTGGTTTTGGGGTCCTATTTCCATTAAAGCGAGTTGAGACCGATCCGTTAATTAGTTTTGTCAAAATAAAATATTTAAAATCCAGATTCCCCATTATAAAAACCCATAGGGCGCGGATAATGTTTTATTTCGAGTATTTGGTTCATTCTGACCGGGTTTTTTCCTCGTAATTAGCTACATAAATTATTATTACGTCGTTCAAGTGTCTTTTAACGAGAAAAAACCCGGTTAAAATCAACCAAATAATTCAAATAAAACATTAATTGTTGGCCCTATGGAAAATAACATGGCGAAATCCGATTTTAAATATTTTATTTTGACAAAACTAATGAACTGATCGGTCTCAACTCGCTTTAATGGAAATAGGACCTCAAAACCAACACTAAACCATCAAAAAAAGTTCCAGATTCGAAACTTTATTTTTGGCCATTTTCAAAAAAACGAAAAAAGGGAAAATGAAAATTTGAGATTTTGGCCGAGTTCGAAAATGTCAAAAATAAAGTTTCGAATCTGGAACTTTTTTTAATGGATTTCGGTTGGTTTTGAGGTCCTATTTCCATTAAAGCGAGTTGAGACCGATCAGTTCATTAGTTTTGTCAAAATAAAATATTTAAAATCGGATTTCGCCATGTTATTCTCCATAGGGCCAACAATTAATGTTTTATTTGAATTAATTGGTTGATTTTAACCGGGTTTTTTCTCGTTAAAAGACACTTGAACGACGTAATAATAATTTATGTAGCTAATTACGAGGAAAAAACCCGGTCAGAATGAACCAAATACTCGAAATAAAACATTATCCGCGCCCTATGGGTTTTTATAATGGGGAATCTGGATTTTAAATATTTTATTTTGACAAAACTAATTAACTGATCGGTCTGAACTCGCTTTAATGGAAATAGGACCCCGAAATGAACCGAAACCCACCAAAAAAAGTTCCGGATTCGAAACTTTATTTTTGACTTTTTCGAACTCGGCCAAAATCTCAAAATTTCATTCTTCCTTTTTTCGCTTTTTCGTTTTTTCGAAAATGAGCAAAAATAAAGTTTCGAATCCGGAACTTTTTTTGATGGATTTTGGTTGGTTTCGGGGTCCTATTTCCATTAAAGCGAGTTGAGACCGATCAGTTAATTAGTTTTGTCAAAATAAAATATTTAAAATCCAGATTTCCCATTATAAAAACCCATAGGGCGCGGATAATGTTAATAGTTTATTAACCAAATCAGGGGACCATTGGACCAAACATTAAAAATGTAATAAAATAAATTTCTAAGCCTAAACACGAGGTCTTACGCGGAAGTAGAACCCTCGTCTACTAAGCGGGAGCATTCGTAAAGGTGTGGGAAATTTGGAAACACGTTGAATTACGACAATGTGTTTCAATTAATGAAATAACTTCTTTATTCCGATTCATAACTTAATTAAAATAATTCAATTAGTATTAATCACGATTAGAATGATTGAATCTTGATTAGAATAATTAAATTTGATTTATTCGTGATTAGAATCACTGAATCTTGATCAAAATAATTAAATTTTATTTAATCTTGATTAAAATGACCAGAAGCCGATGAAACCCTCCTTTGAAGTCTACTACTCTAATGTTCGATATAGCACTCCTCTCTGTATGGGTAAAATTCACAATTTTACGAGATCGGAGGGGTCCTACTTCATCCCCCCTGTCTACGGAAAATTGGAAATTCTCTCTCTCCACAAACGACGACGTTTATTGGACGAACTCCGAGGCTGCTAGAGATATTCGCTCGACGAACTCCCGCTCCGAAAACATCTACCGTTAGGAGGCGTACGAATCGCGCTTTTTGAAACTAACCCATACAGAGAGGGGTAGACGAGACCCGGGAGTAATAGACTTCAAAGGAGGGTTTCATCGGCTTCTGAAATGACTGAATCTTGATTAGAACGATTTAATTATATTAAATCATAATTAAATCGAGTAAGAGAAATAATTTTTAATAAATTTATAATTTAAATCATTTTTAATTTGATTTTATTTGAAACTAAAAAAAAATTAAATTTAAATAGTGAAATCAGATAAAATTATATATAACTTAATATATATCATACATCAGTTTGATTAGAGTATTTGATTTAACTAATACTGATAGTTAACGTTGTGAATTAAACCACATAGAATTTTTTATTAGTTATAAACTGATAAATTGTTTATAATATTTATAAAACACGATGCAAATTCTAATTTCGTGAAAGTTAATCTTCATTTAATTTCGTTTTAAAATCATTTTGAGACAAAATCTAACAATTTTAAATATTTATTATTTTTATAAAATTACTATTTAAATCTATCACTTAAACAATTACCAAATAACGCCAAGGCTTAATTATCTTAATTAGCGTCACGTAATTACTAGCCTAATACTCTGGGAAAGTTTTCAAACGCCTTAATGTCCGGGAAATTAATTTTGAATGCCTAATTACGCGAAATTACAGACGTAATTAAATTCGTTGATTGCAATTATACGTATTAAAATTAATTTAAATTACCTTTTCATCTCGTAAAAATTCAAACCTTATTTAATTAATCTTATTAAATTTGAAAAATCGCGTCATCCTATTTAATTGTACCAATATTTAATTTTAATTAAGATAGAATTGCTACATTTCATATCGAAAATTATGGATCTGTGTCGATCGGGGAAGGTCAGTCAGTCCTACCCTTCGTAAATATTGCTAGGCTTTATCTAAAATATTGGGATGGTGACGTCATAGTGACGCGTATGACGAAACATAATTAAACGACTAATAATTGAAACGACACGAAGGAACAATTATTGTAACAATTCTCTTCCAATTAGAATTAAATTAATTATTGTAGTGGCAAAAGTTCGTAACTTATTCCAAAAAATAATTAAATTACCGGGGTAATGGTAAAATTACCATCATGGTAACTAGGAGTGTAGTGGTTGTTTAGTAAGAAACAATAATTTTCAAGCTTTTGAAATCACAGAAATTCAAATACAAATCATTCTCGGAATACAATTAAATTACCGCGTTAATTACCAATTACCAAAATTACGGTAGTTTTAGAACTCTACGCGTAACAAGGGTTGTAATTAATTTTAACTCTTAATTGGTAAAATATGAGGTGTACAGTTTTCTAATTAGAGCTCGGAATTCGTATCATTTTTATTAATTGGATAAAATCTACTAAGTTCTGATGTATATTATCTGTTTGATTAAACTTATCCATATCCGTTTTTATCCAAAAATGGCCGCCTTATCTTCGAATATTATCCATCGCGTTATACGCGATGGATAAAAATTTAATTCAAAATTTATTTTCTCCGAAAAATAACGAATAAAAAGATGATTTAAAATCTTATCGTTTTATTTCTATTCTTCGAATTAAAAGTCAATTTGAAATATTGTTTCTTATATTTTCGACTAATTCTGGAAACGCCAATGTTTCTTATCCGTCGTTATACGTTTGAATACGAGTAATTTGTAGATAGATAAAGCGGCCAAGGCTTATCTTCGGGTAAACCTTATAACAATATTACGAATATACAAATTTCATTGTTTTAGTTACGAACAATTTATCCTAAAATAAAATATATGAAAATATCCGAATAACGGAAGATAATGGATCGATCCGATTCCGAGCTCTATTTCTAATTACTTTGTCGATAAGCGTTAACTACTTATCTGGAATAAGTTATTAACTTATGACTGTAGTTATAATAATTATCTATGCATATATATTTAAATACTTAATAACGTTGTTAATAGTTATCACTATAGTTAGATTATGTTTCCGTAAAGGCCAAAATCTATTTGAAAGACCATTTTTCTTTTAATTATTATTTTAATCTCAATTTAATTTATTTATTAAAAAACACGTGTAGTTGAAACTCTTTAGTATCATTGGTCAAATCGTGATTGACGTCACGCGTCACTAAAATCTAATTAAAACGATACTTAAGTTAATTTAATTATCGTTTTAAAACTATAACTAATAATTAAACTATTTTAATTGGCCCACTTCTCTTAAAATTCCTTGATTATAATTTTATCACAATTTTTTTTTAATATATATTTATTTAATAGGAAAATGTGTAGGTTAAAAGGTCGCGTGAATTCTTGACCTTTGAATCTTTGATCTTTGACCCACGAGGTTTACGAGAAAAACCACGCGTGCCCTTTTCGAAGTTTTAGTTTTTAGAATAGCGCCAGTTCATTTTTTTAATAGTTTTTCACTGAATTTTAATCATTGTTTCGTTTGAATTCAATCAGGGGTCAAGGAAATTATGAAATTGGCCCCAAAAGGTCACGAAATGATCGGCAGAATTTGAATATTGGATCGAAGGATCGGATAATTTCAATATTGGGTTTAAACCTCAGGGTATAACGTCAGATATTTTGAGTATTCAAACCAAAAGGTCAAGGAAAGGTCATAATACGAATATGAGGTCAAAATGTAAGTGTAAGGTCGGTTAATATTGAACTAAAGGTCAGGAAAGGGTCATATGATACGAATATGGAACCATATTAAGGTCAGGAAAGGGTCATATGATACGAATATGGAACCATATTAAGGTCAGGAAAGGGTCATATGATACGAATATGGAATCATATTAAGGTCAGGAAAAGGTCAAGGAATTTGAATTAGGTAGTTTGAATAGTGGATCGAAACAAAAGTGTAAGGTCGGGTAATTTGAATGTTGAACTTAAATTAAGGTCAGGAAAGGTTCATGTGATACGAATACGCGTATTAAGGTCAGAAAAAGGTCAGGGGATTTTAATTCAGATAGATAATTTGAATATTGAACTCGGAAAATTTAAAATTACTCAAAAGGTCACGAAAAGGTCGAGGAATTGAATACTTTGGTTCAAAGTTCAGATTTAAGTTCGAGGGAGTTTGAACTTGAATATTTGGTCAAATTGTCGGAGGATAGTTCAAGAAAATCAAGGGAATCATAAAAGAGGAGGAGCTTACTTAGGGAATGCTGCCGTTGACGTCATCTTCTACGTCATACCTTGTAAAGCTCATAGCGCTCGTGAGCACGGAGCATTTCTTAAGCTTATTTTGTCTAATTCAAGGTGTCAGCTCTCAAGGTCGGGTCTCTCCCGTCTGACCTCTTGCGTTTTACGAATACGGAAATAACTTCCCTGTATGACCTTACGCCACGTGATTTCGTGACGTAGTTAGCAACATTCGCGCGCACAAGTTCTTTTATATTATCAACTATTTGATCGTTGCACCACCAATAGGTCAGGGAATTTGAATATTGAACCAAGAGGTCATCGAAAGGTCGGTGGATTTTAACTATTTGATCGAAAGGTCACTGAAATTCAAAGAATTTGAATATCATCCCGAAAGTCGGGTTAAAGTTTGATAAGTCCGTATCTTAGACGTCAGTTGGGTAACTGACGCACGCCTGAGGTCGCGACTCGTCGATGAGATCGTAATGAACGGGGTGAAGATGGGGGTGAGAAGAATGCAAGGCGCAGTTGAGGGGGTTCGGGGGGTTCGAGTTAATAGGGGCTAAGGAGGCGCAATTAGGGGTGGGCGAACGGGAAGACGGGCTATTGGTGCACGAAGAGGAGACGTAATAATTGCCCGGAGTTGGGCAACCGGGTGGGCGGGCGGTGGGGCTACGCTCCATCTGGCGCAATTGCATAGATAAGGCTCGTGCTTGAGAAAATGACTGGCGCCGAACGCGCGCTTGACGACGCAAAACCATGGCGCCGACGCACAATAGAAGTAAAACTGCCGCTACACCAGCGCCACATCCCGCCAATAGCGGCAAGTTGCCTGAAAAGACAAAGAAAGGAACAATTAACCTTGGTTAATTATCTTTTAAATAGGCCTAATCCACAAGTACTAACGGAAAAATATAAATCAATTTTAAGTAAGAAATAAATGGTTTAAATTACTCGGAAAAAGTAGGCTTAACAGAAATCAATCAATAAGTTATCTATATCTATTCGTTTAACAGTCTACGACCAATCACTCAGAGGCACGTACGATTTATTACGACTGTTGCGTTTCATATTAGACTTAAAGAACCTATCTGCTTTGAAATTTGCCCCTTTAAATTGCTCTTCGGTTAACGTCGTCTGCTAAGCTAGAAAAGAAGGCGACTTTAAAGGGGATTGGAAAATCGGGCTTATAAATCATTAACCCTAGGCTTATCGGCGTGTTTTCAAAACTTTCCGTGTATCCTTGTTAAGCCTACAAATTCCGAGTTTGTTAAATATATGTTTGTAAATTAATTTTTCCTATTAAACTAAAATTTAATCAAGGAGGATCAGAGAAGGAGAGGAAATGTGGGGACGGCGCGGTTCCTACTGCGTCGGCCTAAACTCCCACTCTGGGAGAACGGGGGTAGAGACGTTTCGTGGTAAAATGTTGTCGCGTGGGTAAAACGAATCCTTTATGAGACGCGCTAGCTAGCGACCACGTGACAACAGTTTACCTCGAGAATTTCCTATCCCCCCTTTCCACCCGAGTGGGAGGTTGGCTCTTCTCTCTCTAACTCAACGCAGCCCCACATTTCCTCTCCTTCTCTGATCCTCCTTGATTTAATGTCCCCTCAAAAACTTACATTTGTCTTCATCACTGTAATCTTCGTCGCTGCAATTGGGAATACCATCGCAGACGAGTGATTGGTCGATACAGTACTGGTGCGTTTCGGTGCAATGGGGTGAGATTGAATGAATGCAATACTGGCTTCCTTTACAGTGAAACTGTTCGCATTTTCCTTAATTGAGAAACCATTGAAATCGGTGAAGTTAGGCCCGTGTCAATTTCAACAATTACGTCTAAAAGAATTAGCGTACCCTTTTGCGTCAGTTTGACTCCAGTCCAAACCAGTTTGAAACCAACTACCGGGTCATCTTCGTTACTCGATTTGGTTACTCTTGACCGAAACCTGTAAAGGTCAAAGTTCAAAGATGAGTTTATGTCATCTTCGCCAGAAGTCGATGAAACCCTCCTTTGAAGTCTATTACTCCCGGGTCTTGTCTACCCCTCTCTGTATGGGTTATTCTCAAAAGGCGCGATTCGTACGCCTCCTAACGGTAGATATTTTCGGAGCGGGAGTTCGTCGAGCGAATATCTCTGGCAGCCTCGGAGTTCGTCAAAAAAACGTCGTCGTTTGTGGAGAGAGAGAATTTCCAATTTTCCGTAGACAGGGGGGATGAAGTAGGACCCCTCCGATCTCGTAAAATTGGGAATTTTACCCATACAGAGAGGAGCGCTATATGGAACATTGGAGTAGTAGACTTCAAAGGAGGGTTTCATCGGCTTCTGTCTTCGCGTAGATTAGTTAATAATCTATGGTTTAGGCCTAGCTATAATTATTTAAACTAACCTGATAAGAACTCTATTTCTGGCAGACATCTGCGTCTGTTCCTCAACATTCTTGTAGTACTTGAGGTCCCCGCAGTATCTCTTAAGTACTTTGGGATTGTAAGCCAAGTTGTAGTAGCCGTCAAACACGGCTAATTCAGCCTCAGCGCAATTAGCTAAACAAAAACAATTAAAAATAATTATTAGAGTGTTTTAGAAACGTAACTTGAACTAAGAACGCGTACGTCAAGAATTTATACGTTACCTATGCTTCCGTAAAGCTCTAGTTCGAGTATTCTGACGTAGACGTTTCGGGTGTTGTCCACCCTGACGATCCAAACGCATTCGACGTCTTTGGGGAAGGAATCTGGGTAACCGGGTGACACTATTATGCCACCCACTCCTTGTAACACTCCTCCGCAACCTTCCACTCCCGGCGTTGACTGGAATGTAGGCTCCACCTCGCCTGCAATTAATTTAAATACCTTAACCATTAGTTATATATAATAATAGACTTTAATAATATTTTCCAATGGATTATCCTCAGTTTTAAATCTTTCCCAATGGATAATCATCAATTTTAAATCTATACCCATTGGATAATCCTTAATTTTAATCCCTTTCCCCTCAGATAATCCTTAATTTTAATCCCTTTCCCCTCAGATAATCCTTAATTTTAATCCCTTTCCCCTCAGATAATCCTTAATTTTAATCCCTTTCCCCTCAGATAATCCTTAATTTTAATCCCTTTCCCCTCAGATAATCCTTAATTTTAATCCCTTTCCCCTCAGATAATCCTTAATTTTAATCCCTTTCCCCTCAGATAATCCTTAATTTTAATCCCTTTCCCCTCAGATAATCCTTATTTAACTCTTCTCCATTTACAATCCTTAATTTTAATCCCTTTTCCCGTGGATAATCCTCAATTAACTCTTCTAAATTTATAATCCTTAATTTTAATCCCTTTCCCCGTGGATAATCCTCCATTTTAATCCATTACCCGTGGATAATCTTCAAACATAAACTGTTCAAAGTTTATCCATTAAGGTTTGGCTTTAATGTCCACTTAATGTCCTTTATTTCGCTAAGCCTAATAATTCGTGACCTGGGACGATTGACAAAAGTGGCGGACAATTTGGCTCGCGCTGTCCCGAATGCCATCAAAATAGCCATAAATTGATCGAATCAGCGAGAACTACACTAAGTAGTACTTACTCGAAATCTAGATAAGCGCGGGAAATCGATTTCCCGCCATTATGTATTATATTCTCGGTATTGATTGGCTGAAGAAATAATGCCCTTTATACCAGTGTACGCGTTCCATCTCACTTCGAATTGTCAGCGCTAGGGGAGTATTTCCTACCTTCAACTACCATTTACCCCTTTTACGTAGAAATAACTTTACACGCGCTGCAAACTTTCATGGTGTCTATATATCGAAGAAACATCTAGCGCGCGCCACCACGCGCGAGCTAGTTATTAATCGATCTCAAATTAAGTCTTCACTACGCGCGAGGGCAGAGTGTACCCGTTATCTCTATATTTATTAACTTGGAACAAACGAGGAATCTAGTTTCGCTAGTAGTAACAACTCGAGGTTGAAATAACTTACAACCGTTCGACTTGTTTCGCGTAATAATACTAAGTTATTATTAAAAGGATACCTATCTATAAAGTTTTAACTGGATATTTCTCCTTCCCCTTATATCGCTTTAATTGTTTCAAATTGGTCGAACGAGGAAAGAAATGTTCGAACGATTTGAAACAATGAAGAAATTGAAATAAATTCGCGAGGGAAGGGAAAGAATTTTGAAGACGATAGAAAGGTTTAGGCTTTGTTCTCATTAACCGAATCGGGTAGAAACGAAACGATGGCAGCATCCCGCTTTTGAGTGTATTAGTTTCGGTTGGAGAAATAACATTGACTGCCAAAGAGCAACTACTCGGCTAATTTGGTCGATAACGTTTGTACGTATCTATATATAGAGATAAAAGGGGTCCTTCCTCGGTTCGCGAAGTTAATGACGCGGAAATTTCAACAGTTTATAAGTACTTGAAGAGATGGGCACTCCTTGACGCGCAAAACTGAAACTGGGCGCTATTTTTACGTCATAAGTCAATCATATCGAAGTTTCTCAGTTCCGAGTTAGATCTCCACTATTTATGAATATCTCTAGCGGAGAAACGTCTCCCATTGGCTCCCATACGATTAATATTTAATTTACTCTTTAAATATTTATCGAGTTGTCGAGTAAAAAGCGAGAAAGGTCAAAGTTCAATTACTTTCGTCCCTGAATTCGTATCTTCCGTGAAATCCTTTGCGTTGCACAACGTGATTAGATTTGAAAATGATTTCGGCGCTGGGATGCATTGTTTGTATTGGTTTGGGCAAATCAGAGCCGCAAAAGCGACCCACTAGTAATTTAACTTGATAGGCGGTAATCGTTGAAATGTCCACGTAATCCGTCAAACATCTATTTATGGATGACCCCCGATAAACATTAAATACAATTAATATATTAATTATCGCCTAATTATGCTTAAAGTAAGGCTTGGTCGTTAAAAAACGATTCGAAATATATATACAGCGTCACTTTAATTAGTGTCGGTATGTTTAATTACCCTTTAGGATATGGTTTTTCTAGTTCAAATTGGTGGAAAGTTATGCGCAAGGCTTCGAAGTTTTGCCCGATGAATTGGTAATAGCACTCGATGTCTTCGGGATACATTTCCGGGTAATTGGGCGATGAGAAATTACCCGTTTTGCCAGACTGACTGTCGAATTTAAAAATACATGGACCTAGTAACGAACAAAAATATCATTATACCATAAATACTCTAAATTACCTTAAATTATTCTTAAATTACTTTCAAATTATTTTAATTACACGTAGTTAATTGAAATTAAGTATATATTTACGTTAAATTGAAATTACGATCAATTACTTGAAATTATTACTTTAAATTACTTGAAATTACGTTAAATAATTGAAATGACTTTAAATTAATTGAAATTATTACGTTATTTTTCTTGAAATTACGTTTAATTAATTGAAATGTTTACGTTCTATTACTTGAAATTACGTTATATTTGTTTAAATTACGTTTAAATACTTGAAATTAGTTTAATTACTTAAAATTAAGTTAAATTACTTGAAATTAAGTTAAATTACTTGAAATTAAGTTAAATTACTTGAAATTAAGTTAAATTACTTGAAATTAAGTTAAATTACTTGAAATTAAGTTAAATTACTTGAAATTAAGTTAAATTACTTGAAATTAAGTTAAATTACTTGAAATTAAGTTAAATTACTTGAAATTAAGTTAAATTACTTGAAATTAAGTTAAATTACTTGAAATTAAGTTAAATTACTTGAAATTAAGTTAAATTACTTGAAATTAAGTTAAATTACTTGAAATTAAGTTAAATTACTTGAAATTAAGTTAAATTACTTGAAATTAAGTTAAATTACTTGAAATTAAGTTAAATTACTTGAAATTAAGTTAAATTACTTGAAATTAAGTTAAATTACTTGAAATTAAGTTAAATTACTTCAAATTACTTTTAATTACGTTAAATTACTTCAAATTATACCCGTTTGAGTTTACGGTAATAATTAAAAGTGAGCATACCCGCGCAATTAGCTTGTAAGATGAACATGAAGGACACTTTGAACAAATTTCCAATACTTTTTAACATCTGAAACAAATTTTAAATTAATAACAACTAGCTGTAACCGCAACTGCAACTAATCGTGGAGGGAGGTGGGATGATTATAAATAGAAGTTAATTACCGTAAATGCGTCGTTTTGATTGGATGCCTGTATCTTCTGCGTGTTCTTTTCCACCCGCTGCACTGACCAATGAGCGCTGCTTGGTGAGGTTTCGTCTCGCGATCATTCGGCGCCCTGAACATCGCGAGACACCTGCACCAAACAACCAATCAGGCACGTCGTAAAATAGAAAACGCACCAACCTAAATTAAAACAAAAACTTTAATGTATAAGCAACCATTTAAACATACGTGTAAATACGCCAAGGCTTAGCGAAATGTCACCACTGATTGGGCGTTGGGTAACATAAGCACGACATTACATCATTATTCCACTCAATGTCTTTTCACGCGACCCCTGATTGGACGAAAAGTCAGTAGCGACTGCTTCGGGAACCAGTTTCAAATTCCGATTCGGTTTCAACAACCGATAGATGAAGTTACGATAAATCGATTTATAAATTCCTGGCTATTTGAATATCGGTTTGATTTTACCGTTTCAAATCGATTAAGTAGCTAATTAATTGACAAAAATTAAATTATTTGTGAAATTATGAATTTCGATTCATTTCATCATCCCTTTAAATTGTAAATTATGTATTTTTGGTAACAAGGAGGTTAGTTTTCCTTTGTCAGCCACAAATGGTTAAATTGCCTACAATAAACGAGGTCGCTTAAGGCGTATCAATTGTTCGCGTTCCCTGGGGGCAGTGGGGGCGAAACACCAAAGTGCTGCCCTTAATGAAGATGAATCAGGTGATGATTTCAGGCCTTATGTACCTACCTAACAAAGGATCCCCCCTTAACCCCCCCCCCCTTTTTAAACCCCCCGGGGAGAATTACGTTAGTAATACAACCGGAAACATTTTGGCCCATTAACCTTACCAAAATTTTAATAATGACTTCTGGAAATATAATAATATATATATTATATATTTATTTAAAAGAATGGAATTTTATTAAAAAAAATATTTTAATTACTATATCAGTTAATTAAGAGGTTGAGTCAATTTTAAAATAAGAATAAATTCATGAATATTAAAATTGGTCAGGGAAATTATTAAGAAAGTTTCAGGGAAATTAACTTCCAAAATTTTGTACGAACCCTGCACTAGCTAAGCCTAAAGAAATTAACGATTCTAAATTTGATTAATTTAAAAAGCAAATTGACCAATTTGAAAAATTCCCTTTAAATTTAATTTCCAAATAAATTATCTTTCCTTTATATTTTACAACGGTTAAAAGTAATATTATCTCGGGTATAAATCCCGTTAAATTTACTTATTAATTTTCAATATTTAAACTCGCTTTAAAATAATTCATTTGTATGAAAATCTAAAACTTATTTCCAGCCTTTTTGTATTTTCCCGCGAAAATAGTTAAGCCTTTTTTGAACAGTTTTCGAACGAGAGTTAAGCCTAACGGCCGCGGCTCCGCTCCTCTCTTCCAAATAGGTTTATAATTTCGCGATTTTAAGCGCCCAACGATTGTTTTTAGTGTTTTTAACGAATATAACCGTTAAAATTAATCGCTAAACGGTAAATTAGTCAGTGTAGGCGTAGTTCTGGATTATTAGTTCTAGATTAGTTTAAAATTCCAATGCCGGCGTTCTCTACGGGTGATTATCGCTATTCGTAATTTCGAGGTCAGGTAAATCTATTCGAATCATTAATCAAGATCAGTTCTATTTTATACATTGCTAGTCTTAACCGAATCACATCTACAACAATTAATCCAACACACCCATTTCTAGAAAGTGATTTTAATTAGTCCTATTTCCTACTTTGGCTTGTTCTAATTAGCGACTGTTTTTCAATTGGCTGGGGATTGGAAAATGGTTTCTTCATTGCTAGTCCTAACCGAATCACATCTGCAACAATTAATCCATTCCTACAAAGGGGTTTTAATTACTCTTATTCCTACTTTGGTTAATTCCAATTAATCCTCAATAAACTATCAGCTGACCCCGATGTCAAATAAAATGTGGGAATTACCAACAGCTCATGCTCGTAAGAATAAATTCGTGGAAAAAAATTTAAAATTGGTCAGGGAAATTATTTAGAAATGGTCAGGGAAAATCTGGAAAAGTCAAGGAAATTAACTTCCAAAATTTCGTACGAACCCCCTATCTACAAATTACTCGTATTCAAACGTATAACGATGGATAAGAAACATTGGCGTTTCCAGAATTAGTCGAAAATATAAGAAACAATATTTCAAATTGACTTTTAATTCGAAGAATAGATAAGATTTTAAATCAGCTTTTTATTTTGAATTGAAATTTAACTTCGGTTTTAATGTACTTCTGATACATTATGCAATTAATATTGTTGGTTAACATCCGTATAATTAATGGCACCCCAATTAATATTTTTAATTAAACTTTTCAGTTTAATTAAACTTAGATATCCATCAAAAAAAGAAAGGTTTCTGTCATTTCAAAATAAAAGTATGGCGTTTGAATTTTAAGACTTTTTGGCGGGAAAAATGTCACAAACAGTGTCGAGAGATTCGTTAATTTCCGAAAAAATTCTTTTTTGACAAGTTTCAGTAATTATAAGGCTTAAAAATTCATTTGTCGACACTTTTTTAATTAAATTTTTGACATTTTTTGATGGAAACAAAAATTTTTGGCTTTATTTCTTATTTTGTCATATTTCAAACAAAATTTATTCACTGATTTAGAAACAATATAATTATTTAAAGGGAGAATGCAACTAACAAGTTAATTTGCTATCAGGTTTTATCCTTATTAAGATAAAATTAGGCTTAGCTAATTATCCCTTTATAAAAAGTTGGAAAAATGGCGGGAAAATAAATAAATCGCGGGAAAAAATGGCGCGAAAAGATAAAATACACGTGGTGCTTGAAATTTTATCGTTTTATGGGTGTGTTTTAAAATTTATTTGACTTTAATACGAAGTTAGGCTTAGCAATTTTGTTAATTAACTGTACGTAGATTAACGAGATACCATTGGGGAATTTTAATAACATTTTAGGCATATTTTAACACTCCCAATCAACGTCACTAGCCTTTATTACCCCTTTACAAAAAGTTGGAAAAAAGGCGGGAAAATAAATAAATCGCGGGAAAAAATGGCGCGAAAAGATAAAATACACGTGGTTCTTGAAATATTCTCGTTTTATGGGTGTTTTTTTAAATTTTATTTGACTTTAGGGATGTTCTGCTAAGGTTATCTAAGTAATAAACTGTTGAAATTTGAAGTGAAAACGTGGGTTTTTAAATTATTAGTAAACAGAGCTATAACATAGAAATTCTATTGATTTGTTTCCGCGTTAAGGAAACACTCTTTCCCCCTAGACACGTTTCGTGAACTCTTCCGAGAACTACGTCATTGAGAAACTACTATTTTAAACCTACTTGTTGATGCCAAAAGATTTAAAGTGATTATATCACCAATTTTTGATCAAATCAGGGATAGAGCTCGGAATTCGGATAATTTTTATTAATTGGATAAAATCTACTAAATTCTGATGTATATTATCTGTTTGATTAAACTTATCTGTGTTAACTTATCCATATCCGTTTTTATCCAAAAATGGCCGCCTTATCTTCGAATATTATCCATAGCGTTATACGCGAGGATAAAAATTTAATTCAAAATTTATTTTCCCTGAAAAATATCGAATAAAAAGATGATTTAAAATCTTATCGTTTTATTTCTATTCTTCGAATTAAAAGTCAATTTAAAATATTGTTTCTTATATTTTAGACTAATTCTGGAAACGCGAATGTTTCTTATCCATCGTTATACGTTTGAATACGAGTAATTTGTAGATAGATAAAGCGGCCAAGGCTTATCTTCGGGTAAACCTTATAACAATTATGCGTATATAGAAATTTCATTGTTTTAGTTACGAACAAATTTATGGGAAAATAAAATATCTGAAAATATACAAATAACGGAAGATAATGGACCGATCCGATTACTACGAGTAAAACTATGATTGCAGTGTTATTCCAACTTGTTTTTTTTTGGTTTTGAGGATATTTCCATTAGCGCTTGCGGGGGTGAAATCCTTATAACCCTTTGGCTAAGTTCCGGGCACGTCGGGTTGGCTAGATATATTGCTATATATATATATACACCTAGCGAGAGCAAATGAAAATTGAGACGCCTAAAGTGGAGTTGTAAAAACCAATAAACACTCGGACTATTCTAGAACGCTTTATACGTACTATTTTCATCCTCAGTTCAAATTAATATCGAATATAAATCCGCCGTAACATCAACTACGTTACGAAACGTCTCGCGAACGAAAAATTAACTCGGTCTCGCCGTTAGTTTTCATCAACTCAATCTATAACAACTCGACTTATCTCTATTGAAACCAATTCTTAGAGATAAAAGGGTCCCTTACCTTCCCACGCGCTGTAAACTAAAACTTATAATAATCGTATCCGTATCTCGCGCGCGCTTTCCATCTTTTATATATAGAAAATAATTTTTAGTTTCGAGTTTGTAGCGCGAGCGATACCTAACCCTACCTTTTATCTATATAAATCTTATCGTATATAAATGTATGATAAAATAGCTTGGCCCGTGTTGTAAACTCCGATTGATTTTTAATCGTATCTCGTGATGGTGGCGCGCGATTTTCTTTATAAAATCGGTATACCGAGTTAAACGTACAGCGCCTAAAAAGGCGCGGAAAAATAAAAGGCGGGAAAAAATGGCGGGAATAAAATGGCGCGAAAAAGATCTGGCGCGACTTCGTACCCATTGCCGATTGAAAGGTGAAATATACGGTATAGAAAATTCGTTTCCGCTACATTTATAGATAGAAAAAGAGACGGCGGAAAAAAATAACTGTTGATAAACGATAAGGGAAAGAGTAATGTTCCTTTAAAAAAAAAGGAAAATAAAAAAACTACTAGAAACTCAAGAAAAAGCGAGTATTATTGCCTTGTAGTTTCTGCCACTTCGCGACCCCTTCCTCTCGATACACAAAAGTACGACCTTATCTCGCTTCCAGCTCCCTATACCCCTCCTCGTTCAATACCATCGACCGAAATAACCGCTCTGCACTTCCAATTCGATGATACTATATTGATAAGACATTTTTCAAACAAGTATAAGTGAAATTTATCGAAATTTCATGCTAATTAGATTGATTAATTACTTTCAAAAAATCCATTTATTTTTATATTCATTTTTGTAGCAGTAAATTTTTCAATTGGGTTATGCCCGAGCCTGTTTTTAAATATATTTAATGTTAGGTCTAAATTAAACCTCACAGAAAAAACCCTAAAATTATTTAACACATTTAAAATTATTTAATTTTTGAATATAGTTCATTATACCTTTAAATAATAATCGGTTAACGATACCGGTTATTTCAGTTCACCGATCTGAACGCTTTAGAAATTATTTAAAAATTAGTTTAATCTTGATAAAAAAAAATTAAGTATAATATTTGAATATAGTTCATTAACCCTTTAAATAATAATATTTTAACGAAATGTACGGAACCGGTTATTTTAGTTAACCAATCTAAACGCACTCTAACTCTTAAATTTTAAAATTGTACACATTTAAAATTAATTTAAATATACTGCATTTTTCCTTTAATCGGTTAACGAAACCGGTTATTTCGGTACATCAACCTGAACGCTCTCCCCCATAATCGATATCTTGTACACTTAATACAGCAAACGTAGCGCAAACATTTTTTCTCAGCATAATATCGTTTGACTTATTTGCTGAAATGCCTCTTCAACAATTGAGATTCCTATAATTTGCTGCATTCTTAAAATGGGTCAATTTCCTTGTTGAAATCCGTGTTATTTTTATAAAAATTTAAATCCATTCTAAGTCTGCTTAAAAGTTATTAAATGATTTTAATTTTAAATTTAAAGTGAAGTTGTAACGAATTTTTCATAATCTCCAAATGGAGTTAACGTTTCTCTGTATTTTTAATTTTTAATTTTTCTTAAAGGGATAATGAAACCTAACAACAAGGGATTTTTTTCCTTATCGTTTAAATAGGCCTAACACAACTGATAATAAAATTTACGAAACAAATATTAAACTAGAAATAAATTTAAAACTTACCTAAAAAATAGGCTTAGCTGGATTCATGTAGATCAGCTGAATTCCCCGTATAATATCTATCGATCAATATCATTGGTTGCTAGTCCTTATACCCCCGGGAAGTTCAAGTAAGCCTATTTTGATGGTAAGTTTTAAATTTATTTCTAGTTTAATATTTGTTTGTAAATTTTGTTTACAGTTGGATTAGGCCTATTTATACGTTTCATTCTCCCTTTAAGAACGTGTTCACCTGATAGAGGTATAAAATTTTAAATATGGCGTTTTAATAATATGATAAAAAAATCGGGGAAAAAATAGTTACAGTATCACTTTAATAAATAAATATAATTTTATATAAACACTAATTAATTTAAAAAAAATAACGTTTAAGATTAAATTTAGTATAATTTACGGTGGTAATATAACAGCTTCATTCTATAGAAGAGAGATTTTAAGGGCAAATAGTAGGAATGGTAGTAGGATAAATAGGAGGATGAATTTTGCCTGGTAGCTAACCTTAATTAAATATTGATTTTTCTCGAGCCTTAGTCGGAATTTACCAACTCGAGTTGGCAGCGTGTACGTAGCTATAAACCTGGTATAAATTCTACTGTGAAATAACAGGATAATCTACCTTATCGCCCGCTGCTTATTAAGTGTGAAATACCGACTCCATACTCGCTTTGTGGCAGACACTGGCTCTAGTGGTCTTGGTTTGTTAGTTCCGAAACCTTGCAGTCGGAAAAGGATACGTTTACCCTTAGAAACTAAGGCTAAAGATTATTTTAAATAATAACTTTTTCCCACGGAATAACTCGTCTACCAGAAGTGACAAAATTCAAGGGATAATGAAGTTCAATTTTCAAGAATTGGAAATTTTTATCGAGGCTTTTTTTAATTTTCACGCGTGACGTCAATTTTACTTGATATTTCAAAACGCTTCCACGTCTTTTCACGAATCGATTTGATTCGATTTCTCGAAACTGCTTCGGGAACCAGTTTCGTATCGATTCGGCTGGTTTCAACAACCGATAGAGGAAGCTACGATAAATCGATTTATAAAGATAATGCGTGAACGGCGGGCGATTTGAATCGATCGGTTTGATTTTACCGTTTCAAATCGATTTAGAAATGCTAGTGTGACAACGGAGCTAATGTTAAAGGTAAAGGCAACCCAACTTTAAAAGTACTTCCATTGGAAAGAGCATGCTTAAAAACCTACAAATCAAAACACATTATAGTGATTTAAGTCTTGGTTAATTTATAAATATAATTTTAAAACCGAAATTTACGATCCTAGAAGAACGCCATATTTGCTTCCCGGCATTTCGAGTTTTAAAAATAAGGATCCGCTTCAATGATTGGCCTTTAAGTCACCCAATAAAGATTCGCGAAACGAAGGCCATTCGAGTCGGCTGCAGTCGGATCGTCTGTTCGTAACTTCGTAAGAAGACCCGTAATTTTGTGATTTCTAACTTTCTACGAAAACATGCCTAATTGCGTAATTAATGAATGCAGTTTAGTTCTTACCGTCTAATTCTTCAAATCAACTTAAGACTCGGTTAATACCTAGTACTGACTACTACTAGCTCAGCTGGCCGACCGACCTTCGGGTTAGTGTTCGCGCGCGGGATGCTTCGGGCTAGGTTCAGGGTCCTTCGGAAGTAGAATATGTTTCGGCGCGGCATATCTTATTTGACTCTAAAGAAATTGAGCGCGCTTATACCCGCATCTATTTTCAGCTATAGTCAAATGACTTTAGGTGAGAAATAAACCAATCGGCGAAGCCGATCCTCAGCAGGCATCGAAAGGGTATGAAAAAACTAAAATGGCGTTCACTAGAGATCACTTTTTGCTTATAATCAACGCAAATATCTTAATATCTACTAACTATTAAATTTTTTGCGATATGATATTAGTCGTTTTAATATACGCTCTATAATTTAAGACACACTTCTTTTTATCCCGGTCTGTACCTTTAAATCGATTCCTGGCGGGCGATTTGAATCGATCGGTTTGATTTTACCGTTTCAAATCGATTTAGAAATGCTAGTGTGACAACGGAGCTAATGTTAACTTTAGATACTTTTCAATGTTGTAATTCATATATATTTAAAATAATTCTTTAAGCCTTGGTTTTCACTTTTACGATAGGGGGTCGTGGAATCTTCTCGGGGTTGTGGGTTTTTTAATCCCCCTAACACGCTTTAACTCATTCAACCAGCCTCAGGATCATTATAAGGCGCTTAAAAGCAAGGGGACTTAGCCCCCCCCATCTTACCCAACCCCCGTTGAGCTTTGCAGTAAAACAAACTTTATGTTTTTAAAGGGATAATGAAAATAAGAAAATAAATTATTTTTAATTAATTAAGAACTTTAAAAAACTATTAAAAATCTTTATATCAACTACTCGATTATAAACTAGCCTTTGGTAATTCTAAATTAGTTACGTAATCGATTTAGTACAGTCTAAACCAGTAGCTTGTTTGAATATTTAACTCGTCTTCATTATCACTTTAACGAGATCAGCTTCGTAGTTTTAATTAAATTTTAAAACACAGACGTTCCATCATAATTTATATTAACCGTCTTGGAGCGACGCTATTCGTCCTTTTCACATTCTATATCATCACGTGACTTTATCGAAATTTGTAGTTAAATGTAAGCGGAAGTAAATACGAAGAAGAAGTGTAAACTTTTTTTTTCTCGCGCCATTTAATTTACAATTTTGGCGGGAAACCGCGGATGAATACGAGAAAAGTAGCGCGTGAGGCTTTGACAGTAGAGTAAAGACTGCGCGAGATCGCCTGGCGCGCGATTTCGTGGATTTATACGCGGTTTTCCCGCCAAAAAAAAATTGAAAATCAAGCGAAATTTCAAAACATTAAAATGACCGTAACTTTTCTTTGCAGCCTCCTAGGCTTAAACCGATTGCGCCGTTAGAAAGTAGACATTCCTTAGATTATTTTAAGATCATCAAATTCTGTTTCGCCACTCGTTAAAGTTGTTTCGCCACTGGATAGAAATCGAGCAAAATTACAAAAAAAAGAGCCTTATATTAAAATTCAAATGGCCGTAACGTTTCTTCGCGACCTCCTAGTCATAAACCGATTGCACCATTAGATAGAAAACATTCCGTGTATTATTTTCCTTACTTACTTCTCCTTATTTACTTCTGATATAAGTAATAAAGCTTAACCCAGTATCAAGAGGCATTCTTTTGGGGTCACAATATCCACAAAATATACGGTATACAATTTAATAAAGTGAAAATAATGACAAATGATCCAAAAGTTATGTTTACCACCTTAATCCAAACGTATAACCAAGGCTTAACGCTTGTCGCCGTTAGGTTACGCCTCTAAGGCTTAAAAGTGTATGTGTACGAAATGAATCCATGGACCAATAATACTATTAATTATGTTGTGGAAATATATTTCGTCGTAAGACACTTATTAGATGGCGCCACGGTCGTCTAATGTAAATTTAACATTAGTTTAGTTTAACATAAACTAAAGGGCCTCTGATCCAAATGCTGAGAATTTTGGCAATTTCGCCTTGATTTCCTTTTTATAATTTATTTGCTCCATGATGGACCAAAACTATAAAGGCATGGCGACACGTGACGTGCTTTTTTTTTATATTAAATAGTCACGTGGCATAATCATACGCGTAATATATTAATGAAATTCATCATTACGTCAAATATCGCGTAAAAAAATTACTAATAAACTATTGGTTATTTTAATTTTGAGTTATTTACTATAATAAAACTAAAATTAAATCCATGGACATTGGAAAAAAATATATAAAAAAGATGATGACACTATCACTTTAATTACTAAAATAAATATAAATTTCATCGTGTCATCCTCCCTTTAATGGGCTCGTAGTTTCTAAGCCTAGCTTGCGGGCTTCTAACACACGTCATTTTGTTATTTTAAATTTAAGCCCCCCCCCCCTGTCCCTCTCCCCTGCGGGGGGGGGGGCAACGCAATGTGGTCATAGTCATAGGTTCCATATACATTCACTGAAATTCGGCGAATACCCTGGAAGTTAAAGTTTATATTGAATTTCTAATTTATTCGCGTTTTGACGTTATGGCTTTTCTCGATTGTCTAGCTGCTCTTTCGAGCCTCCAAGCTACTAACATCTTGGTGACAGATGACGGAGTTAGCTCGACTCCGATTTACCTTATTATAGACCTTAAGGCGAACTTAAAGGGATAGTAACGCGACATTTTCTATACATTTATTTTCTTCGAATTTCTATGGATTATATTTTTAGTTTTATCATACTATTAAAACGACGTATTCACAATTTTATCTGGATTGACGTCTTAGAAAGAAACTTCAAAATTTACTTGTCTAAATTATATAGGGGATTTTATTCTGAAAGATTATTAAAGGGAGAATGAAGTGGTTATTCTATTAAAAATAATATTAATTCTTCAAATGTGCAAATATTCAGATTTTAATTTTAATTAAAATGGGAACCGATCCAACCAATCAAAATATTCCCCTTGGCCAGAAATAAAATATCACCCGCGACACGCGATGAGAGAATACCGCAGCGCGTGTCGAGGGGTACAAGGGTGTCTTTTGATTGGTCGGAGGTTCTTATTTAATTCAAAACCGTAATTTTTCAGATATTTTTGTACAAGTTTTCAATATACACAAAAGTAAATCAATAAAAAAAACTTTATTATCCGTTTCATTCTCCCTTTAAATGACATCAACACGCGAGGAAAGGTAATGTTTTTTCGTTTTTTTTTAACTGATGTTAGCTATTAGGATAAATCTAAAACTTTACGAAACCATTTTCAACCCAACACTATATTTTAAGGTGTCAGCTTCTAAGCCTTGGCAAGTACTTTTTATACGCAAAATGAATTTTTCCAAAAAAATAGGCTTAAACGTGTTTCAATTTGTGGCAGGGTTGAACGACCAAGGTTACGTAATTTACTCTAGATTTGGGGAAACTGCCACTACTCCATCAAGACGCGTGGTTACTTGTCGGTGGAGTAAAGTAGGGTAGGATTTCGGGGGGGGGGGGGGGCTAAGTGAGAAATCAGTAACAGCTGGTCCTCTAATCCGTTCATCGATTACCTAGACCGTGTTTGGAACACTTCGTCTCGGCTTAGAGATAACTTACCAAGGCTTAGAGCTATATGCGGTTTATTTCCTGGTAAACGCATTACTTAAAGCTACTTTTTCTTATTACATAACAAAACTAAGTATTCTTATCTTTACTGAGATAAATCCCTGTAGACCTCGGGATAGACAAGTACTTACAATTACTTATCTTTGATTGCTATCAATTAATTAATTATTAATTGGATAAAATCTACTAAATTCTGTTGTATATTAATTTTTTTTTAGATCATTAGACCGAAAATAAATAGAACGGCGGATGAATATTCAATATTAATTCCCCATAAGAAAAAAATAGTTCCATCGCATCTCGAATAAAAATAAAAAATAAAATTAAAATTAACGATTTTTTGCGTCCATCTCTTATGATTTATGGAATATTTTTTTTTTTTTTTTATAAAGAAAAATGGATAAATCCATAAAATAGACTTTAAATTCCGTTTCCGTTTCCGGTGCTTAAAATAATGACGTCTAACTCTTTCTCAGCGAATCGGAAAGCTTGTATTGATTTCCAATTTACAATGCTCATTTTTCTTCCAGTCTTAATTTCGATTTATTGACTCAGATAATTTTTTGGGATAGTTATTTTTTTTTTTTTTTGAGACACTCCCATTAATTTTAATTCAGACTTTATTTCTCTAAGAAACCTTTTCTATTTTCGGATATTTTATTTTCGGATAAATTGTTTCAATAACTAAAACAATGAAATTTCTATATTCGTATAATTGTTATAAGGTTTACCCGAAGATAAGCCTTCGCCGCTTTATCTATCTACAAATTTCTCGTTTTCGAACGTATAACGATGGATAAGAAACATTCGCGTTTCCAGAATTAGTCGAAAATATAAGAAACAATATTTCAAATTGACTTTTAATTCGAAGAATAGAAATAAAACGATAAGATTTTAAATCATCTTTTTATTCGTTATTTTTCAGGGAAAATAAATTTTGAATTAAATTTTTATCCTCGCGTATAACGCGATGGATAATATTCGAAGATAAGGCGGCCATTTTTGGATAAAAACGGATATGGATTACGTTTTTTTTACTTTATCTTTGAATAAGTTAACACAGATAAGTTTAATCAAACAGATAATATACATCAGAATTTAGTAGATTTTATCCAATTAATAAAAACTATGCTAATTCCAAGCTCTACTCTAGTTTAATAATTTGTAATTTTATTTTACTGTGGGATTAGGACTATTTAAATGATAAAGAATCGATATAAAAATCCCTTTTTTTAGGTTTCATTATCCCTTTATAAATATTTTGAATTAAGGCGACAATGCGTTGCTGTCTGATTACGAGGCTTAATTCTTAGTAATGTCGTTAAGACCCGCTGAACTAAAACTATATCGTTTGTCTAAGAGAGAAATAAACTTTGAATAAATCAGCTGACACAGTCTGATAATCCCTAGGCCACGTCTCTTAAGCCTTGTCGACTAAGTACCTTAATACCCGGTAACTTTCAGCGGCGGCTGTTTATATTGGTAGTCACGAAGTGAAAGCTCTAGAAGAATAATTGCGTCGTTACTTAAATCGATAAATAGACATTAGAATTCAAACCTGTTTAATTTATAACGATGACACGCTCTCCTCCCAACTTTCCCGCCTTATTATGCCCGTAATACATCGGATTACCCAAACACCCCCGAATAAAACCGCCCCCCCCCCCCACCTAAAAATATTTTAAGGGAAATATTTTAATTTTAAGGGAAATAATTTAATTTTAAGGGAAATAATTTAATTTTAAGGTAAATAATTTAATTTTAAGGGAAATAATTTAATTTTAAGGTAAATAATTTAATTTTAAGGGAAATAATTTAATTTTAAGGTAAATAATTTAATTTTAAGGGAAATAATTTAATTTTAAGGTAAATAATTTAATTTTAAGGGAAATAATTTAATTTTAAGGGAAATAATTTAATTTTAAGGGAAATAATTTAATTTTAAGGGAAATAATTTAATTTTAAGGGAAATAATTTAATTTTAAGGGAAATAATTTAATTTTAAGGGAAATAATTTAATTTTAAGGGAAATAATTTAATTTTAAGGGAAATAATTTAATTTTAAGGGAAATAATTTAATTTTAAGGGAAATAATTTAATTTTAAGGGAAATATTTTAATTTTAAGGAAAATTTTAATTTTCCCCGCCTTTTTAAGTTATATCTAATATTTCCCCCCTTTTCTAACTTGTATCTAATATTTCCCGCCTTTTTAACTTGTCTAGAATTTCCCGCCTTTTTAACTTATAATATTTCCCCCTTTTAACTTCTAATATTTCCCGCCTTTTTAACTTGTATCTAGAATTTCCCGCCATTTTAACTTGTATCTAGAATTTCCCGCCTTTTTAACTTGTATCTATAATTTCCAGCCTTTTTAACTTGTATCTAATATTTCCCGCCTTCTTAACTTGTCTAGAATTTCCCGCCTTTTTAACTTGTATCTAGAATTTCCCGCCTTTTTAACTTGTATCTAGAATTTCCCGCCTTTTTAAATTGTACCCAATATTTCCCGCCTTTTTAAATTGCATCCAATATTTCCCGCCTTTTTATCTGCTAAATTTTCCCGCGTTTTAATCTTAATACATAAATTCACTCCTCGTAATATATAAATCAAATTTTAATATAATCATAAATTGGCTTAGCTAGGATCAATTTTAAAATTGAAAAGACGACCTACATTAATAATTAAAGAGGTCAAATCTAAAACTTTGATTTTTAACCTTTAATTAACGCGCTTGATTGGGTGTCTCTGATTGGACAAACTTGAGATTGCGCTGTCTTACATATATTTAACGTTGTATTCTCTTTGATAGCTCTCGTATCGTTATCTATATCTATATGGCTGTACGCGCGTTGCATAATTGATGGCATCTTCTTGTTCATCAATCGTTAAGTTTTCAAAGCTAGCTAACTAAACCCCTTTACTTTAATTACAAGAACGTCAAAAACCCAGCAGAGAGAGGAACCCCAACTTAGGCCTAACGATCAATCTGCATTATATTAAAGAGAATCAAAGGGAAGGTGAAATGTATTCAAAAAAAAAGCTAAGCTTACTAGCTGATTTTTACATTTCACGGTTATTAATCTAAATATATAATTCAAGACTTATTAACACTGGTTTTATTTTATTACTACTACTACCGGAAACAGTATTTTTGGGTGGAATTTTGACCCTAATTATATTTTATTATTTCAGTTTGTTTTATTAATTTAGAAATTTAATTTTTACTTTTATTTATTTTAATTGTTTTTCTATTATTTTAAAATTTAAGTTTTAATTAAGTTTATTTTTATTATTTTATTAATTTATTTATAATTTTATTTTTATTTATTATTTTATTAATTTATTTATAATTTTATTTTTATTTATTATTTTATTAAATTATTTTTAATTTTATTTTTATTTATTATTTTTAATTTTATTTTTATTTATTATTTTTAATTTTATTTTTATTTATTATTTTTAATTTTATTTTTATTTATTATTTTTAATTTTATTTTTATTTATTATTTTTAATTTTATTTTTATTTATTATTTTTAATTTTATTTTTATTTATTATTTTTAATTTTATTTTTATTTATTATTTTTAATTTTATTTTTTTATTATTTTATGAATTTATTTTCAATTTAATTTTAATTTTATTTATTATTTTATACTATTATTTTTAATTTTATTTATTATTTTATATTATTATTTATTATTTTATATTATTATTTTTAATTTAATTTTATTATTTTTGATTTAATTTTATTATTTTAATATAATTTATTTTTATTATTTTACTATAATTTATTTTTATTATTTTATTATTTTACTATTAAAATTTAATTTGATTAATATTTTAATCCACTTTATAAAGAATATATTTAAAATATGTCACCTTTCCTTTAAAAATGAATTAACAGGGTGATGTGTTTTGGGGGGGGGGGGTCTGATAGAGGGGGGGTGTTATAGAGGGGGGGGTGTTAGTCCGTCATTTGTTTAGCTCAGGCTAATGAGGAAATGAAAGCGGCAACCCCAGTCCACCACCCAGCGCCTTTCCCGTTATCTCTCCGCTTCTGCAACATTCAACCTCTGACCGATAAGAAAAGACCCACTCTATTATAACGTTGCAATCTCAATATTTAAACAAATTCCAATACGATAGAATACGCTGTACTTTCAAATGAACTCCCTTCTTAGATTGCTATTATATTAACAGGATAAATATTCAAACTAATTATACATTTCCATTCGTTTTGTTATTAAATACTTTAATTAATTCAATTTTAATTAGGTTTGAAATTATTTCAATTATTATAATTATATAATTAAATTAAAAAATGGTTAGGCTTAACTTTAAAGTAGATACGTCACTGCTGACTCAATAAGGACCAATTATCAAATTGATCTCGCGACAAATTAGCCAATTAAATCACGAGAAATTGAAAAATTTGATTTATTTTTTAATTTCAACGCGTTCCCATTGAAACATAATTCGACCAAATAGGCCAAAAGAAATAACCCTAAATTCAATAAAAGTTGACCAAAAGATTTGTTTAATTATTATTCGTATGAAAAATTAAAAAAAAAAATTAATTTATCTTTTTTTTTTAAGTTTTTTTTTTTTATTTCTAAGCAATAACGTTTAATAGACAAGGTTAAAACTTGAGATGCTAAGATGGAAAAGTAGTTTTTCAAATATTCCAACAACTATTACCTAAAAACATAGCGATAAAGCGAGCCAAGGCTTAAGAACTATTAAGCCTAACGACTTGAAGTACATTTGGAAAATATTCTTTTACGTAATGTAAGAAAAACTTAAGTTGAAATTTGCAAAAAGGTGTTGTTTGGGTTATTTCAAGAAGGTTTTTCCGTAATTTCTTACGATGTTTAAAGGGATTATGAAGTACGTACCATTATTATTCATTATCTATTTAAAAAAACGTAATTAGCCATATGGAAAATATTACAAAAAAATTTTTAATGTGAGGCTATCATGAAATCATTTTTTTTTATTTTATTTTTATTTGAATAAATTAAAAATTAAAAATTAAAAACTGGTTGATCAGGGTTGCCACAGGTCAAGGAAAACAAGGAAAAGTCAGGGAATTTGAAAATGAGCCAAAAAAGTCTGGGAATTTGAAAATGAACCAATAAAGTCAGGGAAACGTCTGGGAATTTGAAAATGAGCCAATAAAGTCAGGGAAACGTCTGGGAATTTGAAAATGAGCCAATAAAGTCAGGGAAACGTCTGGGAATTTGAAAATGAGCCAATAAAGTCAGGGAAACGTCCGGGAATTTGAAAATGAGCCAATAAAGTCAGGGAAACGTCTGGGAATTTGAAAATTAGCCAATAAAGTCAGGGAAACGTCTGGGAATTTGAAAATGAGCCAATAAAGTCAGGGAAAAATCTTGTAATTTGAAAATGAACCAAAAAAGTCTGGGAATTTTAAGATATTTTAAAAATTCAGGGAAAATCGTTGTAA
The DNA here is from genome assembly GCA_963920705.1 of Odiellus spinosus. Taxonomy (NCBI): domain Eukaryota; kingdom Metazoa; phylum Arthropoda; class Arachnida; order Opiliones; family Phalangiidae; genus Odiellus; species Odiellus spinosus. The sequence continues at coordinate 14,710,809 of OY987238.1, forward strand.
AAGGTCAGGGAAGAACCTGGAAAATACAGGGAATTTGAATCTGAAAAAATTGTGCCAACCCTGTCAATGATGTAGTGTTATTATCCCTTGACGTCTTATAGGGCCATACGGCTTACTTAACTCCCAAATTGTCCGTCGACGAAAAAAGAAGCCGTTATCTTTTCTATTTTAAATTGCTAGGAGTTTTAGAAGGGCCAACAGGATGCCGGAAAATCAGGAAATTAAGACATTTAAGGCTCACAAAAACTTTCTAAATTGTAATTAAACTTTCAATTAGGAAGGTCTGAAAGGTCTGCGGGCCTGTTAGGATATTTATAGCGTGTTTACCCATAATTTATTTTCGTTAAATTTAGAAGAAAGAGTTTAAAAGAAATAAGGATTTTCGCTAAGCCTTGGCCTTATAATAAATTCATTATTTGGATAATGATTCCAATTAAAGGTTCTCTCGCGATAATGATGAAGTTTATAATATTGATCTTTAGTTTTACTTGCAATATTAATCTAAATCTTTAGTTTTACTTGCAATATTAATCTAAATCTTTAGTTTTACTTGCAATATTAGTCTAAATCTTTAGTTTTACTTGCTATATTAGCCTAAATCTTTAGTTTTATTTGCAATATTAGTCTAAATCTTTAGTTTTACTTGCAATATTAATCTAAATCTTTAGTTTTACTTGCAATATTAATCTAAACCTTTAGTTTTACTTGCAATATTAGTCTAAATCTTTAGTTTTACTTGCAATATTAATCTAAAACTTTAGTTTTACTTGCAATATTAGTCTAAATCTTTAGTTTTACTTGCAAAATTAGCCTAAATCTTTAGTTTTATTTGCAATATTAGTCTAAATCTTTAGTTTTATTTGCAATATTAGTCTAAATCTTTAGTTTTACTTGCAATATTAATCTAAAACTTTAGTTTTACTTGCAATATTAGTCTAAATCTTTAGTTTTACTTGCAATATTAATCTAAATCTTTAGTTTTACTTGCAATATTAATCTAAACCTTTAGTTTTACTTGCAATATTAGTCTAAATCTTTAGTTTTACTTGCAATATTAGTCTAAATCTTTAGTTTTACTTGCAATATTAATCTAAATCTTTAGTTTTACTTGCAATATTAGTCTAAATCTTTAGTTTTACTTGCAATATTAGTCTAAATTTTTAGTTTTACTTGCAATATTAGTCTAAATCTTTAGTTTTACTTGCAATATCAGTCTAAATCTTTAGTTTTACTTGCGATATTAGTCTAAACCTTTAGTTTTACTTGCAATATTATATAATCAAAATCTTTCGATTTTGTTGCAAGTAATGTTCATTAATCACTTAAATTAAGTTCTTATATTTAAATAATAAAATTAAACATATTTTAACTTATTAAATATATCAAAATTATACTGAAAAATATGATTTATATTTAAATTTAATTTAAAAAAGTTAATCTTATTCATCGCTACTACAAGCAAGTATTAATATTCATGAGGTTGAAACATTTTTTGGAATATATCCAAGATTGTGTAGAATTGGGGATAAGACCCCTGCTGGGGGTAAAGGGGAATGAGTGGGTATTTTTCCTTTGGTTCACGGTAGAGCGGCCGTTTATTTTAATCCCCCCTGGGTTTGGGAATGGGGTTGGGGGCTTATCCCTTTTCTTAAACCCCCGAGGCTTGTATAAATATGAGTTCGTAAAAATAATATAAAAAAAACACGATGAAAGGTTAGACTAGTGGAATGCATTCATGTGTGCCTGAGAAGGAACCTTCGATCCAAGCGCGTTCAGATCGCGACCCGAAAGATTAAAATTCCCAACGATGCAAAAAATTTTCCTACATTTATAAAATATTAAAAATAAATTATTAAATTTAAAGTGACAGTGACACTATTTTTAATTTTTTTTAATATCTATGGATTATTAGTATAATATGTAAATAATTTATTAACCGGTTTTTTCGGTCGTTGATACCGTACGCCCTGGTGTAATCTCAACGAAGCATGCACGCGCCGTGTATTTATTCAGAAAACGTAAAGGTTTAGAGGATATATATATGATAGCAACGGGAGCCGACCGGGTTTAATCCTTCCGGGCGTGTCTTTGCTCTTGACAGCTCGCCAAATCAAAAACGTTCGCGTACGATTTATTTAAAACTATTTTCTTTCCCATTTGATTTAATATTGAATAACAATCCGCCTTAACTTCCGCTTTATTCGAATATTCCTCGCGATAAACGTGTTTGTATATTTTATATATAGTCTCGGTGTTCGTATCATCTTAAGTCTTCACCGGATTCGAAACTAGGCATAAATATTTCTCTTTCTCTTCGTGCCAGAAATAATACGGAGTGTATGCCTTTACACGGGCTGCAATTTAAAGTTGATCTGAGATTGGAGCGCGCGCGCCAACACGCGCTTCGTCTATATTCGGAGTCAATTCATATCGCGCGCGAATGTAAACTCCTTAAAAAAACACGTAGAGAAAAATTGGAACGAATAGCTTCGCACGCGCTGCAAATTCAAATTAAAAATTTAATTCCACTGAAAATCGCGCGTGAAATTTCAATCGCGGTTTATACCACGTACGAAGCTACAATTATCGATAAATTATATACGATTAAATATAGTACAGTTCAAAGTAGGGAAAGTATCTCGAGTTTCATTAAAAACTCGACTTGAAATTTTTTAAAATAATTTCAATTTTGATGATGTCATCACTTCTAACGAGGCTTAAGCTACGATTTGTCTTCGTCATAGTCGCGTTTAGATTGAAATGAAGATTTACGCGCTAGAGCTTATTAAATTCGCGTAGATAAACATTCTAATATAGTGACAAACGTGTTTAATTCCTCGACAGACAGATAGAGTCTAATTATTTGGAGCGAATAAGCCTAAATTGCGTAAGATATTTTAAGTATAATCGACCTTAATTACTACAAGCGCTACTCCTAGTTAGTAATTTTAATTCCTACTTGTTGCCTTCCTTTGGAAACTAGGTCGCTTCGCGGTTGAAACATCTTTACAGGCGCCCAATAGAAAAAAGCTTAATTCTTTCACTCCTATAAGTCGGCTTCTCTCTGAGCTTCGAAGCTAAGATAGGAGAACACTTCTAAAGGGGCTCGTAGAAATAACATTATTTATTTAGCCCCTAAATGATGACTTCACATATATACTACAAATATTTCATTTTAAATGAATTTTTATAATATTTAATTTAATATTAAATTTATATTATTTATAAAAATATATTTAAAATTAAATAATGTTGATTAATATTAATATTACCGTTTAATATTTAAAATTAAATAAAGTTAAATATTATTATTAATAAATGATAAATATTTAAAATTAAATAAAGTTGGATATTATTAATAATTTATTTTAATATTTAAAATTAAATAAACGTTAAATATTAATAATACAATATTTAAAATTAAATTAAAGTTAAATATTATTAATACAATACTTAAAATTTAAGTTAAATATTAATAATACAATATTTAAAATTAAATTTAAGTTAAATATTAATAATACAATATTTAAAATTAAATTTAAGTTAAATATTAATAATACAATATTTAAAATTAAATTTAAGTTAAATATTATTAGTAATACAATATTTAAAATTAAATAAACGTTAAATATTATTAATAATACAATATTTAAAATTAAATTTAAGTTAAATATTATTAGTAATACAATATTTAAAATTAAATAAACGTTAAATATTATTAGTAATACAATATTTAAAATTAAAATTAAATATATTAACAATACAATATTTAAAATTAAACTAAATTAATTATAATAAATAGAATAAATAATTTAAATCGAAATTAACTTTAAATATAAGCGTACCTATCGAATTAGGTTATTTAAAAATATTTACCTCAATACAGAGGGTTCAATCATTAAATTATAAAAAAACATATTTAATAAAATATTTAATATTTAAAAAATCCAATATTATAAAACACATAACGATAAATAAACCCACCCATTATTCTATAAACTGCATTTTAACGTAATGGAAAAAAACCTTGAAGCAATATAAGGTCGTAAAAACGTATAAAAAAGAAAAAAAAACCCAAAATTTCGGCTGATGTACTTACCAGAAATAATAGGCTGGTAGGACCGAACTTTTATTGTCTAGATATATCTCCTAATAAAACGAAATCACCTTTTCTCTCTCTCTCTCTCTTTAAAAATTCATATTTCCATCATAAGTTAAAGTTGAGATCGCTATTTTACGATTTTAACCATATTTTTGAATATAAATCATTCCAATTTCCGTAAAAAAGCGAAAAAAAAACACCTGTAACTTCAGTTCCTCAATCTTTGAAAGGACTTTTTTCATTTTAAACTTTCATTTTAAAATCATAAATGATATTAGTTTAATTTAAAGTTTTTTATATTTTAATATTTTTTAACTTTTTTGTCAGTCTTTTAAAAGGTATTTGTCCGTTTCTAAGGTCCGTACGCGGTCGTCTCTGTCCGCGCGGCATCAGGTGAAAAGAGAGATCTCGCGTCTCTCGGTATTCGCGCGCTTCTACGATTCATCTCGACGGAGCGCGCGGAGCAGTCCAATTTAAGGGGAACCTTCCTCTTCGAAGGCTGTACTAGCTTTATATAACCGAGGCTTAACGTATATTCCAACGATACACCGGGAAGGATAGGAAGATGGGAGGAGAAACGGAGAATGGGGGGTATATCGCGAGCCGCGATAAACTCACGCGCTTTTTTTTCAACCTAAAATTCCCAGTTCGAATTGAACGCGCGTACCAAGGTTGCTTCCCTACTTTTATCTCTATATTCACTACATTGAAAGTAATGATATAGAGTTTGGCGCGCGCTAACAATTCGTGGTGAAATAAATTTTAAAGGTATGATGAAGTACGATTAAATGTTAATTTTTATCGATTCATTATTATTAATGTATAAATATATAAATTTATTACCCATACTATTAATAAACGTTTAAAGTGAGACTGACACAAATTTTTAATCAACTTTATATGGAAATTTATCGTCGAAAAACTATACTAAAATTAAACTAAAAACCAACAATTTAATTATGGTTTTATTACGTTTCCTAGACTAATTTATATCGGAGAATAAAGATTTCATCTCGTTGATAAGATCCCAGCTAAACCTTATTTTCTTATATAAATTTAATTAATTTTAAACTATATTAATTAATTTGATTTTTAGCTAAGCAATTAATTTATAAATTAATCATTTTTATCTATAATAAAATCGATAAAAATGAATCGTTAGCTTTCATTTTCCCTTTAGACGTTTCTCGCGCGCTCGGGTCTCGCGAGCTTATATCTGTCGAGAATCAGTCCGAATTATCAGCGCGTGTTAATCTAAAATGATTTTTATCCTTATAGGATAGGGTCGCGCTTCGTAAAACAACGTAGCTTCGTAGGCGTTGCGAACTAAATAGGATTCTAATCGTAATCTATCGCGTCCGGAATTTCCAGCGCGTACGAAGCCTTTCTTTTCTCTTTTAATATATCGATACGGTTTCTTAAACGAAAAGGATAGCTTATTAGTTTATTCCCGCTGTAAATCGAATATGGGATGAACTATTTTCGGGAGAAACGGCCTCGCGCTGCGAAAGATATGAGGAAAACTAAAAGGGATGCCACTAGCGACTGGAATAATTAAGACTCCCCTTTCCCGCCCTTCCCCCACGCAACTACAACCCAACCTTTGTCTTAGATCAAAAAGGAATTATCCGCAAATTTGGAATTATTCAGGGAATTCTAAAAATATCTGGGAAAAATATTGAAAATATTTGAAATATCAGAAAAAAATATAAAAAAATATTACAAATATCAGTAAAATCGAATTTATCTTTAAATTAATAACTTTCTACGTTTATATTTAATCGCAAATATTACGTTATCATTTATTTCAAGAAATGTAATTAAATTACCTTTAAAAAGCGATTAACTTATAATTAATAGCGTACAAGTGTAGTTACGTCAATTTGACTCGATCGCGAGCCACCATCTTAACGCGTTACCACCAGGAATGTTAAACTACATTGAAATCGATATACAAAAATAGTAAAGATATATAGGAGTACCCCGCCTTTGTACCCGCTGCAAAGTCAAATGGATCAGTTTTTATTCGAGTCTGAAACAATGCTAATAAAGCTTATTCTTTCTCTATATATACTTAGAAGGGAAGACTTAACTTTAACTTTGATGTAAACTACGACTGAATCGAACGATAAATTACGGCTCGCGCCACCTAAAAGTCTCACGCTCTATATTTACGTCTCGTAATATCCGGTTATTCCGAAGCAACGCTAATAAAGTATAATTATAATAAACAGTAATAAATAATAATAGATACAACGGGGTATAACGACGGAGTATAGCTTTACACGCGCTGCAAACTCTGATAGAAACGGAAAATAGTTTGAGCTCGCGCTTTTAAATAATTCGCGCGCGCGCTTTATCTCTCCACGCGTTCGCGTTTCATCCGGTAATAAAAGGATATAGGGGGGATGAGAAATCGAGGTCAAAGCGAGCTTAATAGAAACGCCAGCTTTATTATATACTCGCGTATTACTAGCGTAAACGTGAATATTAATCGTACCTTTCACGCGCGATTCAATTTCATTAGTCGTTGCCTATCCTATACGCCTTATTATGCCTAGAATTCTATTAGCTCTATCGTCTTTCCGGCCTCAATAAAGAGATGGTAAACGTAGTAGAGTCTTTACGAAGTTATACCATTTAGGCCAAGGCTTAGAAATATCTCCTTCTTCGTGATATGATAATTGAATATTACGAGCGAATCTACGCGAGCGCGCTCCTTTAACTTTACAATACCCGATTAGTAATTCAACAATTAAGACCTTAACCTCGTTTAAATCTATTTAATTATATAAATGTGTACGTAATGAAGTCACTTAAAATTCTTACACGATTCCTTAGGTAGCTGGAATACAAATTAATTTACGCTCCGAGTTTAATCTACCGACCGATTTACTTATTGTTTAGTTTCAATGGAATTTATACGGGCATTTAGAATTAATAGAATACATAAATAATGAAATTAATTAAAAATAAAATTAATAAAATTAATAAAAATAAAATTTGTAAAATTAATTAAAAATAATAATAAACTTAATTTATAAATAATAATAAATTAATTTATAAATAATAATAAATTAATTTATAAATAATAATAAATTAATTTATAAATAATAATAAATTAATTTATAAATAATAATAAATTAATTTATAAATAATAATAAATTAATTAAAAATTAATAATAAAATTTATTAACAATTAGTAATAAAATTAATTAAAATTAATAATAAAATTAATTAAAAATTAATAATAAAATTAATTAAAAATGAATAATAAAATTAATTAAAAATTAATAATAAAATCAATTAAAAATGAATAATAAAATTAATTAAAAATTAATAATAAAATTAATTAAAAATTAATAATAAAATTAATTAAAAATGAATAATAAAATTAATTAAAAATTAATAATAAAATCAATTAAAAATGAATAATAAAATTAATTAAAAATTAATAATAAAATTAATTAAAAATTAATAATAAAATTGATAGAATGCATAAATAATAAAATTAATTAAAAATTAATAATAAAATTAATAGAATACATAAATAATAAAATTAATAAAATATAAAAATAATAAAATTATTAAAATACAATAATAAATTTACAGGAACCAATATTTTACCTAATATACGCTTTAAATATTTAGTTTAAATATTAGTTCTATTTTCTTCTGATTACTAACGAAATATTACGTCATACTGCAACTAAAAGTCGGCTTGAAAATATTACTGACCTTACATATTTGAACGTAATAAATTTTCTATCAGCCATTACATAATTTTTTTTTTTTTTTTGCTAGATTAAATTTGGTTGGAGGAGGGGAAGGGGGCGTGGTTAAAAGGGAAGCAATTTCGTGTTAGGGCGAATAAAAAAAAAGTAGGATGGCGTGTTCGAAGGCGGTTATGGCTTCCTTTCAATTAGACGATTATTCGAGCCCCAATCGATACGTAATAAGAATAAAAGAATGTAAGGACCCCCAAAAATTGGCCCGTTCGTTCCTGACATAGCTTAGATAGAGTCATATCTGGCACTGTTGCGCTCCTAGCGGCGCTATAATATAGTTACAATGCCTATTACGTTAAAGGGAGAATGAAGTGATTAAAAATAGGCGTACGTCATTATATTAAAGTGAAACTGGCACTCATTTTTCACGAGCTCCAAATAGAAATTGAGTGATATTTTCGGGTTGATCGTTAAAAAACGATTCAAAATATATATACATACGTCATAGAACAAAATTACAGCGACAGTAAAAAATACATTTTTTACAATCGGCCATTTTCGAAATTTTAAAATTAAAATTCCCGCAATATACGTCATCACTATGGGTCACGTGATTTCGCTATTGTAGAGCCTACAGTGTGATAAGGTCGCTTTCGCGCGGTCTTTTTCGTAAAAGTGCTTAATTCAGAAAGTCAACTACAATTGGAATGAAAATTATCGTTAACAAAAAAAAAAAAAATGGTGTCAGTCTCCCTTTATAAATTTAAGAACGTGGTATATATGGCGCGTGCCGTGTTGAATGCGCGCGTCCAGTGAAAAGATTTGAATAGAATAGAAACACGCGCTTACTTCTTTATACCCCTCTTCTTCTCTAAGTGTCTTCATTCGCTTTTTGACGGTGGACAACACTATATATTATATTCTTTCGTATCAATGTTAGATTGCAGCACGTGTTAAACTAAGATCTAGTCTATTATTATAAATGAATGAAAGGGATAACGAAGCGTAGTAGGTTCATCCTTCGCTGTCAATTCGAGTTGGGATGAAATCTATATAGGAATAATATCTATTACATTCCACGCGCAGATATCTCGGGTATATTTTACGGTGTTTACTGTATTTTGGCTCTCGCTTCGTAATGTTTTTCTTATCAGAAAGATTCAGTGACAAAAGGTAGTAACTTAAATATATGTTATTTCGTATTGAATTTTACTACGATGTAAAATTGTATTTCTCGATATGGACTTAAGATATTTCAACACCGAACTAGATAGTATTTTCCCCAGGCGAGTTTTACATAGAATTTCTAAATTCTCTTCGAAAATATTATATATACCCTGAACCCTAAGAAAATAAGAAAAATAAGGGAAAAAAAAAATTATATTACACTAAGCCTAAAAACACATTTTTTACGTAAAATTTGATTTTGATTTAATTTTTAGATTATACGAGTACTGTCAGAAGCAATATTTATTATTTAATTTAATTTTAAACTAAATTTTAACCCAATTTAAAATTAAATTCAAAATAATTCTTATTTTATTTAATTTATGTCGACGTAATTTTTTGTTTTTTGGCCATTGTTTGATATCCAAGATCTTAGGCATCAAAGGTTGGCCCATTATTTTAATATTAAGACATTACAAGCGCTGTTGAAGCTTGGAATAATATGATTGGTCCAAATTTATATTTACTTTTATTCAAATTTTACCAAAAATAAATTCAAAAGCTGTTCCATTTTTAGCTTCAAGTTTCCCTTTAAACAAAATTAAAACTTTAAAAAAATTTAGGAATAAAAAAAAAAATGGTTTCAGTTTCCCTTTAAAATTCAAAAATATGAAAAAATTGAAAATTTGAAATAAAGTGTTTTGATTTCCCCGTAGCTTTGAAATGTAAATTTTTTTTCTCTAATATTTCCAAATTTTAAAATAAATTTTAAATTAAATTTAAAGGGATACTGACACATTTTTTTTTTTTTTTTTTTTCGAATTCTTATCAACTATATTTATAGTTTTATTATAATAATAAAATAAGCTCCTGGTTGATGCATTCTTAAAAAGCATGAAAAATGAAAATAACACCTTGCAAAAGGTTGAAATCATCTCTACACACACCTAATCAGTTTATTTTACGTAGAGTTTTTTATACAAACGATTGAGTTTAAAGTACAAAATCCTAAATTTATTGCCATTTTCTACAGAGGAGATTTTTTTTTCCATATTTACTTATGAAAAAAAAAAACGAATTTTTGAATTCAATATACTCGAATATAAATCAATATATATGATACAAGAATCCTTTTTTATCCAACTTTAAAAAGCTTCTCTTCTTTTGGCCCTCTTTTTCTCCATGACCTTTGCCCCCTCCATCCCTAGGGTGGGGGGTTGTTTCCCCTGACGTCAGTGAATTTTTAAAACCGATAAGCCGACGTGTCAAAAACTGAGCCGATCAACTACTATCCGTTATACTTGAACCAATAGATATAAAGATATATAAAAGCATCGTCCCCCTTTTACACCATTGTTTCATAAGTAATAGAATGAATAAAAGCATTTACAGTCTTAGAAAGTATCAAAATTCGTACTGAAAACTTGTATTAAATATTAATAAATTTGCCCTTTTCTTAGGTTGAAAAATATATATTATTTTTATGTGTGAGATTGTAATTTTTGCAGTCTTAAAAATGCATCTAATTACTATTACAAAAATAAGGTTTTTATGGTATTTTTGATACATTCTAAGATTGTATAACCCGAGAATTGCTTTTGCAGTCTTAAAAATGGTATAATTACTATTAAAAATACGCCTAATTACTATTAAAAAATACACCTAATTACTATTAAAAATACACATAATTACTATTAAAAAAATACACCTAATTACTATTAAAAATACACATAATTACTATTAAAAAATAACCTAATTACTATTTAAAAATACACCTAATTACTATTTAAAAAATACACATAATTACTATTAAAAATAAACCTAATTACTATTAAAAAATACACCTAATTACTATTAAAAATACACCTAATTACTATTTAAAAAATACACCTAATTACTATTAAAAAATACACCTAATTACTATTAACAAATACACCTAATTACTATTAAAAATACACCTAATTACTATTAAAAAATACACCTAATTACTATTAACAAATACACCTAATTACTATTAAAAAATACACCTAATTACTATTAAAAATACACCTAATTACTATTAAAAATACACCTAATTGCTATTAAAAAAATACACCTAATTACTATTTAAAAATACACCTAATTACTATTAAAAATACACCTAATTACTATTAAAAAAATACACCTATATATATTGAATCTTTTATAGGAATTTCGAGATAATATTATCTGGTCAGTTATTGGTCAAAGCCATTCATAGGCGTTATTCGATTGTTACTAGCCTCTTGTCGTGGCCGAACCATATTTCATATCTGTCCCCTCTTCGGCCTCGCCATCGGAACATAAGGACAGTGTCCTCTGGGGGTTTAACACCCCTTCTGCTTATCCTCGCCCAAATCGATTTTCCATTTTCTTGACCATCCGGCTGTCTATCGCCTATGGTCACTTATGGATCACTTTTAGTTTGCAACATTTACGACACTATTCTCTTTAAAAAAAACATTTGAAATTAACCCGATCCTCGCCTTACAAGTAATGCTAACTCTCAATGGCGCGCGCGCTGTTTTTGTAAGTCAATTTAAGTCTTTAGCACGCGTTAAACTATCCTCCCTTTAATATCATTGAAATATAATTCATTAATATTAAATCAACTTAGCCTTACACGTATTGCAAACTTTAATTGAGAATTTATATACCTCGCGCGATTTTTATATAAATATTAGTCAATTTAAGTCTTTAGCGGGTGTTAAACTATCCTCCCCTTATTTTCATTGAAATATAATTCATTAATATTAAATCAACGTAGCCTTATACGTACTGCAAACTATAATTTGGATTATATATACCTCTAAATGGCGCGCGCGCGGTTTCTATAAGTCAATTTAAGTCTTTAGCGCGTGCGAAACTAACTCCCATCTATATCATTGAAATACACTCAATTATAATTACCTTATACGTATTGCAAACTTAGATTGAGCTCATTGGTGCTCGTGATTTCAATGTTCATCGTGAATCTTCAGCGCGTGCGAAGCTAGCGTCTTTCCTATCTCTTTCTAAATTAGATATTGAATTCAATCTGGACCTAATTCAGATATATCGAATACTCATTATATCTAGATATTCTACAAATCGGGTGAAGTTTATTGGACTATTTTTTATGTCTATGACGAATTAACATTATGTATATATCCGCCGTACTTTTAACTCTATAGTTTACCACGATTGAAGGAAAATATATTTAAAAGTTTTATGTGAGGCACGTCCGTCCGTCAGATATCGGGCAGCTCCAATTTATTAGCTTAGAATAAAGATAGAACAGGGATTTTTTATCGATTACCCCTCCCCCCCCCCCCCCACCAAAAGCTCACTAACATATTTTTCCAATTTCTTTAGGCCTATTTTTTAAATAGTGTCATCTTCCCTTTAAAATTAAAAAAATTGTAATTTTACCGTAATTTTAATATTGTTAAATTGCATATTAAAGCGGAGATAAGTTTTCTAAACGTTGAGAATAACCCTATATATAATTAAAACATTGACTTATTCTAAGTTTAATTAACTTTCCCAAACTTTAATTTTAATTTATTCGTAGAATTTAAAATATTTTTTCTACCAAATTAAATAATTTAAATATTTTACTTTCTAAATTAAGTACTTTTACGAAAAAGACCGCGCGAAAACGAACTTATCACTCGCTTGCCAGAATAGCGAAATCACGTGACCCTAATGTGATGACGTAGATTGGGGGAAAATTTTAATTTTAAAAATTTCAAAAATGCTGATTATATATATTTTTACTGTTATGGTAATTTTGTTCTATGACATATTTATATATATTTCGAATCGTTTTTTAACGATAAACCCGAAAATATCACTCAATTTCAATTTGGAGTTCGTGAAAAATACTTATAAGGCTTTTTTTTTAAATGTAGAATCTTTATTTTGAAATATCGTATAGTTCAATAGACTTAAAACGATGTCAACAAAATTAACCTAATTCGTTGGAAAACAAATCAAAGCAAAAACATGTTTACATGTATATATGAAATTATACCATTATACGTTTATAATATAACTTTATTGTACTATTTTAAGTCTCCCATAAGGTTTAATATTACGTATCAATCCGCGACAGAATTGAACACGAGCTAATTTAATATTTAACCTAATTCGCGTACATTTCGTACCAGATTTATTTATTTTCCTTTGAACTAAAAACGGATTTATTGTGAGACTTATTTCACGATCTAACATTACACGAAACTTATCGCTCGATAATCGATAGCGCGGAAAAATTAATTTAATCAAGATTAACTTAATTTTATAACGACGATGATGCTGTTTAAAATATTACGTTTTCTCTTCGTCTTGGTCAGCTTAACATTGGCCTTAAATGAACCAATTAAGGATTACTACGATTACATCATCAGTAAGAATTAATTAATATATTTTACATTTTAATTTTGAAGATTTTTAAAGTGATACTGACACCATTTTTTTTTTTATTTAATGGAATTATATTTTTAATTTTATAATATTATTAAAAATTAAAAATTTTATATCTCTGCCGGTTGACGCCTTAGAAAGGGACTTCAAAAATGACTAAAATTTATAGATCATATGACGTAGTTTATTTCTGGAAGGTGATTAAGTACCTTTATAAAAAAGACGGAGCGAAAGCGACCTTATCACAACCGAATTTTAATTTTTTGAAATTCTTCGAAGTGCTGATTTCTTCCCGTCCTCAGTGTAGAGCTTGTAACTTTAATTATATTAAAATAATTACGTAATTAAGTACGTACTAAGCGTAACCAACAGCTATTAGAATCAGTTACGTCAGGGCTCCCAGACCACCTATAAAACCTATAATTACCTATAATTCTGAAGTGATCCTATAAAAACCTATAATTTCACTTTTTAACCTATAATACCTATTTTTTGGGGAATTTGTTCAATTTCGGTGATAAAATTCGAAAGGAATGAACTATATAACTATAAAAATTACACTTTTGCTTGAAAAAGTGCAAATGGTTGCTAAAAAACCAAGCTGTGGCAGAAAGGTTTCCTCTCCTAGGTCACTGGTAATTATTACTCTATTTTTTTAGAGGTTAGGTAGAGTGTCGAGAGGGGCGTGAGTAGCTAGTAGTGCCAAAGAAAGGCAGAGGGACAGGTCTAGAGGCTACAGAACCTATATTGCATTACATGTCAGCGAAACCTATCTATAAAACCCCTATTTTTCGAAACTAAAAACCTATAAAAAGTCCTATAAATTGATATTTTTGGACCTATAAATTACCTATATTTTTGGCTTTTAAAACCTATAATACCTATAATTTTTTCTGGGCTATGCGCTGGGAGCCCTGGTTACGTAATCGCGTAATCAGAATACATATTTTAAGGAACATTTTTGTCAAGAAACAACTTTTGCTATTTGTTGTTCTTTAGTTGGGGCTGGTTCAGGAGGTAGTACATTAGCCGGAAGACTAAGTGAAGATGGTAATTACGATGTCCTGGTCCTGGAAGCGGGTAGCGAACCTCCCGAAAACTCCAATATTCCTTTATATGGCGCCAAATATGGTTTAGGATCGGAAATGGCATGGGTTTACCCGATTAAACCCAATGGAAAAAGTTGTCTCGGATCCGCGAATCAAGTAAAAAAAAAACGACTTCTAACGTTAGTTAAGTTTGATTAGGTATAATATCCTCTTCAGACGAGCCTATAAAACTGGGTTTGGTAAACCAAAGTTCATTTTTAAACCAGGGTTAGTGTTTCAGACGGTGTAAATTTAAAACCCAGATTCAAACCGAAACCGCGGTTAAAAAATAAACCAACGCCATCCGCGCGCGGGAAAAAGCTAAGCCTAATTACGTCAAATTAGGCTTAGCTCTTCCCGCGCGCGCGCGGCTTAATTTCTCCGCCTCAACCTTTTCTCCGCTTTTAAAAAATGATTGCGAACGAACTGATTACGAAATAAAGGTTGAAAATATTGGAAAATAAATCTCAAAGGTAATTTACTTTCAAAAAATCAATTCCCATATTTTTGGCGGGAAACATATTGCTATTAAATTTCAGTTTGTTTTGTTTCTCGTCTGAAAACATCTTTTAAACCAGTTTAAACTTCAGTTTATTTTGGCTTAAAATAAACCGAACTCGGCTTATTTTATGATCGTCTGAAGAGGGTATTAGGTTAAGTTTGGTAATAACCTCTTTAGATGAGACTTAATTTCCCGGTTTAATCGAACTGAACTGATTCGGTTTCGAATGGTTTTCGTTACTTAGACGTGCATGTATTCGTCGGGAAAAACATTGGGTGGTTCGAGTCAAATCAATTCGATGCTTTACGTCCGCGGAAGCAAAATTGATTATGATCTGTGGGAATCTGAGCACGGAGCCACTGGTTGGAGTTACGAAGAATGTCTTCCTTACTTCTTGAAAGCGGAAGGTTCTAGCATAGATTCCGAACTCATTGATGAAGGTATGTCAGTAAAAAAGTTAATATTACTCGCTAAATTACCGAGTTATTTACTAATTTCCATAATTATTAATTACGAAAATTAATCAAGAAGGAATTAAATTTTATAAATGAGCTTTTCCGACTGTTGTAATTATCATAAATTACGCCAGAAGCCGATGAAACCCTCCTTTGAAGTCTATTACTCCCGGGTCTTGTCTACCCCTCTCTGTATGGGTTATTCTCAAAAGGCGCGATTCGTACGCCTCCTAACGGTAGATGTTTTCGGAGCGGGAGTTCGTCGAGCGAATATCTCTAGCAGCCTCTGAGTTCGTCCAAAAAACGTCGTCGTTTGTGGAGAGAGAGAATTTCCAATTTTCCGTAGACAGGGGGGGATGAAGTAGGACCCCTTCTAACTCGTAAAATTGTGAATTTTACCCATACAGAGAGGAGCGCTATATGGAACATTGAAGTAGTAGACTTTAAAGGAGGGTTTCATCGGCTTCTGATTACGCGCAATTACTTTAGTGTCTTACTTCCTTCATTATCTCCTTCTGTAATAAATTATTTCACCTAATTACCAACATATCGCGAAGACTATCACAGTAGGGATGGTCCATTGAGTTCCTCACATCCAAATTACGCCGGTCCACTCAGAGACAATTACTTGGAAGCGCTTAGGGAGTCAGGGTATACCGTATGTGATTACAATGGCCAAAATCACGAAGGTAATTAGACTATTTCCCGCGTAATTAGGAGATTTTAAACGCAATGCCCTTTGACCTTTCGTTTAGGGTTCGGTATCGTTCAAGTAACTCATAGAGACGGGTATCGTTGCAGTACTGAAAAGTCTTATTTGAGGCCCGGTTACCCTCGAAGTAATCTACAAGTTATTACCGATGCCTTAGTTACCAAAGTAATTGAAATATTTTTTATTTCAAGGTTAAAGGTTATTAAGGTTTGATTTAATTTGAATATGGTTTTCAGATTGATATATCGGGTGATATGGTCGCAATCGGTGTCTTTTATGTTAAAAATAATCAAACCTATCACGTTTTGGCGCGAAAAGAAATTTTGTTGTGCGCAGGCGCCGTCAAATCGCCTCAGATTCTTATGTTGTCCGGTGTTGGACCCAGAGAACATTTGGAAAGTTTAGGGGTAAGTTTTTAAAACAGTATTAGATACTTTGTTGAACCAAAAGGTCAGGGAAGGTTAAATGGCAACGAAAAGGTCACGGGAAATGATACAGCTAGGAGTTTCAAATTGGACAAAAGGTCATAGAAAGGTCAATGAATATGAAAGGTTACGAGATAGGTCAGGATTGTTTAAATTTCGACGAAAATGGTCCAGATCAGGGAATTGGAATGGTCAAAAAAGGTCAAAGAATTTGAAATTTGGACAAAAATGGCATTTGAAAGGTCAGGGAATTTGATTATGGGTACAAATATCATTTGAAAGGTCAAGAAATATGGAAATTGGAATAAAATATCATTTGGAAGGTCAGGGAATATGAATTTGGGTACAAATGACATTTGAAAGGTCAGGGAATTTGAAATTTGGACAAAAATAACATTGAAAAGGTCAAGGAATTTGATTTTGGGGCAAAAATGACATTTGAAAGGTCAGAAAATTTGAAATTTGGGTACAAATAACATTTGAAAGGTCAGGGAATATGAATTTGGCCAAAAATGTTATTGTAAAGGTCAAGGAATTTGAAATTTGGGCAAAATGACATTTGAAAGGTTAGGTCATTTGAAATTGGGACAAAATGACATTGTAAAGGTCAAGGAATTTGAAATTTGGACAAAAATATCATTTGAAAGGTCAGAGAATTAAAGAAAATCGAAAAAACATTCAAGAAAAATATCAAGAAATTATAATTTGGCCAAAAAATAGGTCAATAAAAGGCTAGAAAATTTTAAATTTGGCGAAAATGGATCGTTGGGGAACTCTTTAACTTGTTTAGAAGCATTCGCATCTTGGCGCAGATCTGTTAAGTAAGAAACCAGATCAAAAGAATCTCCCTCGTTTGAACACAGATCAAAGTATTGGTAGACTTACCAGTTGGTGAGAACTTGCAAGATCACGCGGCGTGTTTGGGCAACACTTACTTGGTGGATAAACCGGGCATGCCAACGGAAACGGATCTCTTGACGTTTACTGCCAGTAACGAGCCCGATAGACCGGAAGTCATGAGCGGCATCTTGGCGTCGCCTCTTCTCTGCGAAGTGAACGGATTCATGAAATCCCCTTACGAGACTCATCCCGGCGACTACAATGACTTGCAAATCTTCTTCGTCTCCATGATATCGGGACCCCAAACTTACTTCAACAGTGACGTGAGTTGCGTCAACGTTTTTCGCCTAACCAACTGAATTGAACTTATACGACGGAGTCGTTTACCCTAAATTTTGACCTACTGACCATTATCTAGCTATTCGGGTATTATCTTCAGTACATCAGTAAGCCGGCCTTCACCGGGGTCATCACCATGCTCCATCCAAGGTCAAGAGGAAAGGTCACTCTTCGGACCACCGATCCCAACGACAAACCCATTCTCGACAGCAATTACTTGACCGATCCCGTCGAAGTCGACATTTTAGTTTATGGTAATGTCAAATTACGAAGTTAAAATCTAGGGGTAAAGGTCGAAGAAGCTGAAATCAGGGGTTAAAGGTCAGGAAAGGGTCAAATATGTTTAAAATGAAAGTTAAAAATCAGGGAAAATTTTTTGAAGTTAAAAAATTAGGGTTAAATGCCAGTAAGAATAAGAAATTTCAAATTAGGGTTAAAGGTCAGAGTGTTTGACCTTGAATCTCATAACTGTATAGCCATGAAGAAACTTTACGAGGTGACAAAATCTCCTTCATTGTCGAAAGTAAACCCTCAATTAATGGGACCAGTTCCCGGTTGCGACAATTACACCCTGGCCAGTGACGAGTACTTTAGGTGCGTGGCTCGTACTTTGACCATCTCACCTTACCACGCCACGGGAACCTGCAAAATGGGCAGAATAGACGATCCCGCCACTGTCGTCGATCCGACACTAAGGTAAAATCAGTTCACTTATTCGAATTTGTCCAATCAGGGGTTGAGGCGTAATTTGTTCATTCGCGGGTCGCAGGGTGAAAGGCATTTATGGTTTGAGGGTGGTTGACGCTTCGATAATGCCCACCATTGTCTCTGGTAATACAAACGTTCCTACGGTCATGATCGCCGAGAAGGCGGCCGACATGATCAAATCTGATGCCGGAATGTATACTTCTTATTAAAAATAATTTATCTTAAAGGTATGGCTATTTATTTACCGCTTTTTATCTGCAAATTATACTGCTTTGATTGATGTCTGCAAATTATACCGATTTAATTGATATCTGCAAATTATACTGCTTTGATTGAATCTGCAAGTTCTACTGCTATGATTGATATCTGCTAATTATACTGATTTAATTGATATCTGCAAATTATACTGCTTTGATTGATACCTGCTAATTATCTGATTTAATTAATATCTTCGAATTCTACTGATTTAATTGATATCTGCTAATTATACTAATTTAATTGATATCTGCTAATTATACTAATTTAATTGATATCTGCAAATTCTACTGCTTTATTTTATATCTGCAAATTTTACTGCTTTGATTTATACCTTCAAATTCTACTGCTTTGATTGATATCTGCAAGTTTTACCGATTTAGTTGATATCTGAAAATAATACCACTTTAATTGATATCTGAAAATGATACTGATATAATTGATATCTGCTAATTATACCGCTTTAATTGATATCTGCAAATTCTACTAATTTAATTGATATCTGCATATTGTACTGCTTTGATTAATATCTGCAAATTTTACCGCTTGGATTGATATCTGCAAATTATACTTCTAAGATTGATATCTGCAAATTCTACCGCTTTGATGGACAAAATTCTGTCTGCTAATGATACTTAAAAGTCCCGAACACAATCTCGGACCCCATTTTTGATATCAACCATTTCCGGTTGCAGTTGTAGTTAAATATTTACATTTTGAATATTAATCGTGAGTCCTTCTCAAGTCATATCTGTAATTGAAAAGACGGTCTACCCCCATTTCGCCCAATTTATTTTCGCCCAATTTCATTTCGCCCAATTCCCATTTCGCCCAGTTTCTTTTCGCAAAATTTCATTTCGCCCAATTCCCATTTCGCCCAATTTCTTTTCGCCCAAATCCCATTTGGCCCAATTTCTTTTCGCCCAATTTCTTTTCGCCCAATTCCCGTTGGCCCAATTCCCATTTGGCCTAATGTCTTCTCGCCCAATCTCGTTTCGCCCAATTGTGATTTGGACCAATCTCATTTTGCCCAAGTCACATTTTTCCACTTTTTTCCCCCCAACCTAACCTAACCTAACCTAACCTAACCTAACCTAACCTAACCTAAATTAAATAAAAGTCACTTTTTTGGCCTACTAAGACTTTAAATTTTAAAAGATTTAAGCTTTAATCGTTTTAGGCGAAAAGGGAAGAGAAATTTTTGGGTTGGGCGAAATGGGAATAGATAATTCTAGGCTAACTGATAAAACGATTGGGCAAATTGGGATTGGGCGAATTGAGAAAAGGAATTTTTAGTTTGGGCAAAATGGGAAGAGATAATTTAGGGCCAAATGATAAAGCGATTGGGCAAAGTAGGATTGGGCGAAATGGGAATAGATAATTTTGGGCAAAAAATGCCTTGGGCGAAATGGGAATAGATCATTTTGGGCGAAATATTTTGGGCGAAATGGGGACATACCGAAAAGGCACCTACGATAAATTTTATCTGAAAAACCTTATAAAAGGATTCGACCAAAATTTGGGGGAAAGTTGGCCCGGGTTTGGAATGTCAAGCATTTATGTAAAACGACCACGAAAATTGTCCGCGACCAAAATGAATTTCCAATATTTTTTTTGCGCCCATTTTGAATGCAACTTTTTCGTGTTTTTGGATCCCGAAAGGTTTACTGGATTGAATTCCTTTTTAATTTACATTCCCGTCATTCCATTCGGTCCTTTTCAAACCGAAATATCACCCAAAAAAAACTCACGATCTCATTCGAGTTCAAAGGTAGCGTGACAAATCATATTTATTTAAAAATGATCCACCAAAAACATCTCAATCTTACCTTCAATTATAATAATGATTTAGAAAGGAATTAGGCTTAGCGTAATTTCGATTTAAATAAAGGTAAAGTTTAATTTAACCTAACCCTAAGCTAAGCCTAACCTTTCTCTATCTAAGCCTAACTCTAACACTAACTTATGCCTTTTTTTAGTTTCAGTTTTAGTAAACATTTTGAGCTAAGTTAACTGACCTAACCCTAATCTTCTACTATTTGATAAAGTACGTGTTAGGCTTAGCGGAATTTCAAATTAAGAAAAGGATAAAAGTACAATAAACAACGTTTAATTTGACCCAACTCTAAGCTAAGCCTAAAACTCTAACCTAAGACGCCATAACTAACACTGACTTAGTTAAGCCTAATATTAACCTTCTCTATTACCTTATTTAACGCAGTAAAGTAGAAATACGCGAATAAAATTTGCCCAATAATTTTGTTTGTCATCCTCCCTTTAAGGCCATATTTCTTCCGTCAAGAATTTACTTTTTTGGCGATGACGGAAATTTTCTGTCAAAATAGGACACACGGGGTGACTCTTATTGTCAACGTATCAAAAACTTTTAACCTTTTCAAAGAGCCATAGCGATATAAGTTTCATATGACAAAAATTTTAAATTTAGGCCTTTTTATTAAAATTCGAATATTTTTAATACAAGGATTTTCCCGCTGTAAAGGGAGTATAAACGAAAACGAAAAGTCGTCTAGTTTTCTAACGTATTTTATTTATTGCGCGGTTCAGAGACAACTACATTTCCCGAAGATTTACTACTCAAAGGTTATTAATTTTAGAAGCTAAAAAAATATTAATTTTCCATTTCACACTCCCTTTAAAGTAATTGACTTATAGCTTGTCAGCTTGACGTGCCCATAAAGTACAATTGCTCTTGAAATCGTTCCAAATTAGGCTTAAGAAGCCCGCGCTTTTTCTGGTTGGTGAATGACTCGTTAACGAAGATATATTAAACTACGCGTGGATCCCCGCTAAGCCTACTTTCCCAGTAAGTTAATTTAATTTTTGTTTGTAAAACATTTCATTTCCCCTTGAATATTTTTAATTGATATCGTGGTGTGATCGTACTTTCGTAAGATTGTTAGTTAAGCCTTGGTCGTAAATTAAAAGGGGGCTCGTCGGCGATTATCAGGTGTGGGTGTGTGTCTTTATCTCAATTTGAGAGAATTCGCGGAGTATGATATATAACTACCCCAAAACAGCCAAGATCTGGTTTTTCGATATTCGTCTTACGTAAGAATTGTCACCGCTCGCGATAAAATATCATTATCTCATATAAGGTACTCTAAAACCAATCGTATTTATTCAAATTTCCTTACGCCACAAATTTGCAAAGGACAAGTATGAAACAACTGTTTTTAGATTGTCGATTTATATATAGTTTAACATTACTCACAGAGATCTACAAAATAAAACAAATTGCGCCAAAATCGGACTATAAATAAGAAAGTTACGATTTAACCGGAAATATATTTTCTTACGACTTCAACTTCCGGTTATCTTATTTATGGACCGATTTTGATGTAATTGGTCTCATTTTGAAGCTAACGTTGAAATCTAACGTAATCCGTTGTTAATTATTCAAAAAACATCTTCAAAATAATATAATTTTGGAAAATTATAATATTTTATTTTTGAAAATTCCTAACTTTATTATTTATGAACCGATTTGTACGTAATCAATTTCATTATGAAGCTAATATCAAGATCTATGATAATTTATCGATAACTAAATCATTATACCGAGACTTCTCCTTTAATTTCGAAACCCGTTCGAAGTATCAATTGATGAGATCTGGTAAATTTTCTTATTGACGCAACAATTTTATTACTACACGTTAGGGTTTGAAGTCTTTTTGAGACTCTCAACTGTCCCATATAAGTTAAGATTCGAGTAAACGCAACGACTCAAATCATAAATAAGTTTATTATCCTCAATATAATAATAATAATAATACGTAAAATTTCGAGAAACACTCAAAAATGAAATAAGACGATTAGCTAATAGAAAAATCAGGTGATTACTTGATTACGACGTCGTAAGAGGGTTTGCAAGGGGACCAGAATTTCGAATAGTATATATACTTCGAGCAATTATGTTGAATAACATTATCGGAGAAGTTCTGAATGTTTAAAGATTTCAATATTTTCAAACCAGCTGGCTGCTTAAAATTTTATTTCTTTCAAGTACTTAAGTTTAATTAAACCAGGATTAACTGTAATTTAAGATCATGCCTAGTTTACCCACACTTTGTGACCACGAAATTGTAAGTATATTTTATCGAAAGTTTATTTTAGTTAATCGAATTTCAATTGCTATTAAAATTCCATTTAAAGTTTTGTAAAAAACCCCGACAGCTTTAATTATCTAATAAATATGAGTTAATGTAATTAACTTAAATTAAAATATAATTTAAGCACGATGAACGAGATCAATGGATGTCAGAAGTTGATCACGTTGATGACGATGACGAAGTTGCTAATCACGTCATTCGTAAACTTGAACAAAATCCTGTACGTTTATTTTCTCAGCCAATGAAAATTAGATTAATTTTAATTCGTCAACTCAGGAATGGGATGAACCATTCTTCGTCGCAAATTTGGCCCACTTGGTCGAAAATTACAAATTATGGAAGAAAGAGCTTCCTAGCGTTGACGTCTTTTATGGTCAGTACTTGAATCGATACTGGGGTCGAAGTTCATGACCCTTTTACTAATAATTACTCAACATAGCCGTTAAAGCCAATGATGATCCAATGGTCTTGAAGATGTTGGCAGCGTTGGGTTCGTCGTTCGATTGCGCTAGCAAAGTACGTGTTACTTGACCAAGGCTTAGCTAGGTCTAATTGTTAAGGAATTTATAAATAGGGTGAAATTGAAAGCGTACTAAGCCTTGGCGTTTCTCCGGACCAAATCGTGTACTCTAACCCTTACAAACTTGAAAGTCATTTGATATACGCCCATGAGATGGGAGTGCGTTGGATGGTTTGCGATTCCCTCGACGAACTGTACAAGATACAGAAATTTTGTCCAAATGCCAAGTAAGCTTATATCTCTAGTCTATAGATTACGAAGTACCTGATCGAGACAATTACTTCAATTACTACATCTTCAATTACAGGATAATGATACGAATTCTTCCACGAACTGAAAAATCATTGTACTTGAAATTCAGCGAAAAATTTGGATGCAATGCAGACGAAGCCCAGATAATATTCGTAGAAGCGAAGAGAAGAAATCTACGCGTCGAAGCCATCAGGTACTTGTGATTGAAATGGCTATCATCATTATCTATTGAATAGAATTGAATCAATGAAATATTTGGATGAACTTCAAGGTCAAAGTTTGACAGGGTCGTTTGAGGGTTTTCTTTATTCGCAATTACAGTTTCTACGTTGGTCATTGTACCGAGTCTTGCGACCCTTACGCTGACGCTATTGCAATGGCTAAAGAATTGTACTTGGACGCCAAACGTCTGGGTCATGACGTCACTTTGATTGACCTCGGTGGAGGATTTCAAGGTCAAAAGGAGAAACGCGATTTATTTTCCAAAATCGCCGCTTCGATTCGGTCCGCGATCGCCGTCCATTTTCCTCCCGAGATGAAGGTCAAGGTCATCGGGGAACCTGGTCAATATATGGTGGTTCAAGCCGTCGATGTCTACGCCAAAGTGCTCGGGGTCAAAATTAGAGAGAATGACCTTGGAGAGAAACACCAAGCCGTCTTTGTCAGTGGTGGTCATTTCGGATGTCTTCCTAATTATAATTTCAAGTACTTCAAGTCCCAGATCGAGATTATTAAGGTATATGTAATTCATATATATAATTCTAAATTTTAACAATTCCCGCCAACTTCGACCTCTTTAGGTTAATTTTGACCTTTATCTGATAAGTTTGACCTTTATCTGATAAGTTTTACCTTTATCTGATAAGTTTTACCTTTATCTGATAAGTTTTACCTTTATCTGATAAGTTTTACCTTTATCTGATAAGTTTTACCTTTATCTGATAAGTTTGACCTTTATCTGATAAATTTGACCTTAATCTGATAAGTTTGACCTTTATCTGATAAGTTTGACCTTTATCTGATACAATGACCTTTATTTGATACAATGACCTTTATTTGATACATTGACCTTTATTTTTTGTCTCATATCGAAGCAGTCATACATTCAATTATTAATAGAATCAATCAAAACAACAGTTAATTACTAATTACCGTTAATTAATTCCCTGACCACAATTTTAACAGAAGAATCGACTTATTGAATGTGAAAAACCAATGAAAACTACCTTTTGGGGTCCCACTTGCGACCCGGTAATTACTACTAACTAAAAATTTTAATTACTAACAAATATTCAATAAATTCAGTAAGCCTAAAAGTTAAAACCGCCCGTATAAACGTAGATGGATTGTCTAGTGACCTTGGACTTTCCGAACGTGACCCGAGGTCAATGGTTGAAGTTCACCAACTTCGGAGCTTATAGCAGGTCCATCATGAGTCAGTACAACGGTTTTCCCTTAGCTCCGACCAAATACTTTAGTCGCGGCTACCAAACAAAGTAAGCCTTTTAATTATGGCGAGGAACTGTAACCAAGGCTTAACGATTTTACTAATTATATCATTTCTAATTATGATTTTAAGGGAATCTTTGGAGGAACGAGTTTCGATCGAGAAGTGACATTATTATTATTGAACTTATTCAGCTTTAAAGTACACCGTACTCACTGTACTCGCCGTACTCAATGGTGGCAGCCACTAATTAATTATGGATCTCTCTATGTCTGGATATAATGTAAGAAATTACGTATTTCTAAGCCTTTTTCTTGCATGATATTTTTTCTCCCGCATGTTGTATATATATATATATTATTATGTTAAGCCTATTTTTATTGCATGTCTGTTAGAAAATAAAGTATTATATATTCTGTTTGAATAACTTTAATTTAACTAACCGCATGTTGCATGAATTTTCTTGAATTTATTTCGATTTGGGGGTTTAAGAAAACGAACTGGTAACGTATACGTGTACTTCTAGTTAGCTTAGAACAACAATTCATTAGTCACGTGACCAAATTTGTTCTATTAAAGGTAACTACGAGTACACGTTCACGTTTTTCGCCGATTTCACATTAAAGACCGATTTCAATCCTTTTGTAAAGGTCAAATTGTACAATCTTGGGGTCAAATTTATAGATTCCTTGTCCAAAAATGATACTACTACCTAAAAAAGTAGATTTGCATATTTAAAACGTGTTTGAAAACGTATTACGTATTGGTTCAATTTCGTTAAACGAAATTTCTTACTATTTGAGTTTTTAGGCCTATTTTTAAGCCTAATTGATCCTAGATAGGATTTAACCTATTTTTATACCCTTTTTTGCCCAATTTTGCCCTAATTAATAATATCTCCAAACGAATGGGGTCAATTCGGGTCATTTTAAATTTACATAGCTGTAAGGAAAATATTCAATTTTCTAATGACATGGAAATTATTTCAAAATGAATGCGACTAATATTAAATAGGTTAAAATTGGACAAAATAGGGCAACTCTCCTTTTAAATAGAATCATAAAAATAATTCAAAGCTACACCTACTTGTAATAACTACGTCTGCATTCGGGCCAACGCGAATTTCAAAGGTGAATAACACCATTTTGCTGCGTAATAAATAATCAAACAAATCAGGTACTTCACTAAAACGGAAGTAAAACGTGTACCTAGACGGAAATTATAATTTTACGTTCATTTTCATTTAAACCTTTAACGAATCGTTTTAGCTTAAAATTTCGCGCTAATTATGTAATTTAAATTTTATTTAACTAATCTAATTACCTATGGTATGAAGAGTTCGTCTGCAAGTTAGTTTAGTTTAGTAATTTACGCGTAATCAGCGTAATGTAATTTTAAGAACAAAGAACACTCGAAATTTAACAACATAAATTATCTTTAATTAAAATTAGTTATGGATCCAACTCGAATAAGAATAATTTTAGGATTTTTCGTGTTAAATTGTGTCGTAACTACAACAGAATCAACTTTTCCAAACTCGTCATTGGTTCAAGAAGAACCTAATTTAACTAAAATGTTCTTCGACGTCGCTCTCAAGAACGTAATCTCGCCATTGGTCAATAAGATAGTTAATGACGTCATTAAGACCAGAGATCATCTTGGACAAATAAAGAAATCTGAAGACGATCTTAACCCTAATTGGTTAGATGGTTTATTATCAGCCAATCATCGTCAAGATCTTAATATTCTTCCTGAAGACAAAATTTGGAATAATTGCGACAAGGATATGAATGCTTTTAAGATGTCTCTAATGGAGCCATGGATGCTTGAAGGCGAGTCCATATTTAAGCCTTATTTCTAATTTTAGGATATTTTTCTTAAAGGGAGAATGAAATCTAAAAATAAGTGATTTTTTATCGATTCTTTATCATTTAATTTAGCCTAATTCAACAAATATTAAACTAGGCTTAGCTGGATTCATGGAGATCACATGAACTCCCCGTATAAGGACTAGCAACCAATGACATTGATCGATGGCTCTGATCTCCATGATCATTGGTCGGTTGTTCTTATACCCCCGGGGATTTCAGGATATCTCCATGAATCCTGCTAAGCCTATTTTTCGGGTAAGTTTTAAATTTATTTCTAGTTTAATATTTGTTTTTAATTTTTGTTTACTGTTGGATTAGGCCTATTTAAACGATAATTAATTAAATGACTTCTAGGGTTATGGCTTTCCTGATGTACCAGAAGCCGATGAAACCCTCCTTTGAAGTCTATTACTCCCTGGTCTTGTCTACGCCTCTCTGTATGGGTTATTCTCAAAAAGCGCGATTCGTACGCCTCCTAACGGTAGATGTTTTCGGAGCGGGAGTTCGTCGAGCGAATATCTCTAGCAGCCTCGGAGTTCGTCCAAAAAACGTCGTCGTTTGTGGAGAGAGAATTTCCAATTTTCCGTAGACAGGGGGGGGATGAAGTAGGACCCCTTCTAACTCGTAAAATTGGGAATTTTACCCATACAGAGAGGAGCGCTATATGGAACATTGGAGTAGTAGACTTCAAAGGAGGGTTTCATCGGCTTCTGGATGTACTTATTCTTTAAATAATTAGTTTTGGATTCTGTTGGTAAACCACCAAGTGGTATTTTGCGTTGGAATTTATTCTGGCCTGGAGATTACGACGAGTGTTTGGAAGCGGAAATACCGCAGTCTATCGTCTTTACTTCCGGTATAAAAACAAAATATTGTTTAATGAAAGTTGTAATGAGTGATAATGTAAGTATTTGAAATCGATTTGACCCCCCCTCAATGAAATATCAAATTTAATTTTAAAATATTTCGAGGGTAGTTTACTTTTGAAAGTGGGATATGCGTGCCATCGACTTGCGACTCAAATACCATCGAGACTTATACCCCTAATTTCAAACACATTATTGGTAATGATATTTAATTTTAGATTTTATTATTATTATTTCAAATACGTTTTATAACTGGTTACAGAAAAAATTCCCTTTCTTGGTTTGAAAATCGACCAGAAAACAAAATTTAGTTACGATTGTTTCGATTACGATGATAGAATCTTAGACGGCAAAGCCATATTTTGCATGTAAGCGTTTAATTTTAATTTTACTACGTTTTATTTTATATTTAATGCAAAAATAAGCTTAGAATCGGTGAGATTACATTGAGAGCTTGAAAATGAAAGTAATTTCGTTCAAATCGGACCATAAATAAAAAAATCACAATTTTTTAAAAATTTACTTTATCCACAATGACGTCATAGTGGATATTTTTTCAATATTTATAATTGTATCTTCAGCTATAACTTTATTATTTATTGTCCGATTGTTTCGTAATTGGTATCATTTTAAAGCTCTCAATGAGCACTATCTGAATATATTTTAAATCCTCACATCGTAAATCATTTAAATTAAATATTAATTAATTTTAATTATCGATTTTAAATTACAGAACATTTCTGTCTCTTTTGGGTGTAATCTTGATATTGGGGACTTCGTACGAGACTTATTTAGATTGTTTCAATTCGGAAGAAGAATCGAACCACGTCAACACTTACATCAAAATTCAAGGTAAAAACATTGATCAAGTTTTGACCGGGGAAAAATCCGAAGAATCCAAAGAATCCAAAGAAGAATCTTACGGAAAATCATCAATCAACGAATCATCGAGCAGCAACGAAAAGAAAATTCTCTTCGACAAACAACAGGAAATCTCGTTAACTTCGAGCAAATCCACCATTGGAGGTCAGTCTTTTTAAAGTTTTGATGTTTGTACCATTTTGTATCGATGGTACTTGTCCAATTACCAGAGATCCTGGTAACTTTATCCATTGGTTAACTTTAGTATAATTAACAGCTTTAGTTCTTGTCCGATAATTGCGACAATTACCAGCTTTAGTACTTGTCCGAGTAATTGCTACAATTACCAGCTTTAGCTAGTACTTGTCCGAATAATAATTAGAGATCCTGGTAGTTGGGATCATTAGGTAAATATGTTTCTTGTACGATTACCAAGATAACATTAGTACTTGCCCAATTACTTACCAATCTCGAGTCCTTGGGTATCTTTGGTACTTATACGATTATCAACGATACGTTTATATTATATACTAATTACCATTGATTCCTGGTAACTTTATTTCACGCGTTAGATTACTTACTTTGCTTTTCAATTTGGAAAAATATTTCTGATATTTTAAAAACTTCCGAGACTAATGATTCCGAGTTTAAATGTCTCCACGGTTTGCGCGTTCTGACCATGTCCTGGGTTATCTTGTCCCAAACGTACTTCTACTTGACTACTATTCGTGGTTACGGTAATTATTACATCTTGTACCACTGTCGGAACAAATACTTAAGTCCAATTGAATCAAAATAGCTTCGAATCCAAGAGACATCTTATCGTACTCGCAGTCCTGGCACGCTCAGGTCATCTTACGAGGCGACAACGCCGCGGACACGTTCCTAGTTACCAGGTAAAGTACTTGCGAAGTAATTAAAGATCATTGTCGACGCAAAAACAATTAGGCTTAACTCTTTAGCGGATTCCTCTTGACGTATTATTACCTTAAAAACGACGCAACCAAATCGATTTGGTTTATACCAAAAATGTATCTTCATCGTTACTTACGGTAAGAAATTACCGATATTACAATTACCAGAAGTAGATGAAACCCTCCTTTGAAGTCTATTACTCCCGGGTCTTGTCTACCCCTCTCTGTATGGGTTAGTTTCAAAAAGCGCGATTCGTACGCCTCCTAACGGTAGATATTTTCGGAGCGGGAGTTCGTCCAGCGAATATCTCTAGCAGCCTCGGAGTTCGTCCAAAAAACGTCGTCGTTTGTGGAGAGAGAGAATTTCCAATTTTCCGTAGACAGGGGGGTATGAAGTAAGACCCCTCCGATCTCGTAAAATTGGGAATTTTACCCATACAGAGAGGAGCGCTATATCGAACATTAGAGTAGTAGACTTCAAAGGAGGGTTTCATCGGCTTCTGCAATTACCAATGAATCCTTAATTGGAATAATTAAATTATAGATTAACTCCGTCTTATTATTTAACTATCTTCGTGTACGTCTGCATTTTCCCGTATTTGGGAGATGGTCCTTACTGGAGGACCGTTATTAATTCTAACGTCGAAAATTGTCAAAATAATTGGTGGTACAATTTACTCTATATTAATAACTTTCAGTCTGATGCCTCAAGTACAATCGTAAGTACTTTAGAAAGGAACTTATATTACCGTAGAAAAATACTGATATCAATCGTAATTAAAGTCCTTTCTAAGACTGCAAATATTGAGAAGTAATTTAAAAAAATTGAATTACATTTCAGTGTATGCGACCTAGTTGGTATTTAAGCTTAGAAATGCAATGCTTGCTTGTTAGCCCGTTATTTTTAATTTTATTAAAATGGTAAGTTTATTTCCTCGTAATATAATCAGAAGGAGATAATAATGGAAGTGTGACATTAATCGAAGTAATCGCGTCAAATAATGAACTTCGGATTAAATAATTTACTGCCGATAAATCGAATAATCCGCGTCATTGGTCCATTTATTAAAAATCCCCAGTTTATTAGGAGATTAGGCCTAGCTATGATTATTAACAAACCTTGCTTCGTAAGCCTTGGCAAATAATATTTGACACAGTTTTAAGATATGTCTACCTAGGACTATTAACAAACCTCGTAAGCCTTGGCAAATAATATTTTTGCAGTTCAATCCAGTAAGACAGTAACCCTAATACAACCAGAAGTCGATGAAACCCTCCTTTGAAGTCTATTACTCCCGGGTCTTGTCTACCCCTCTCTGTATGGGTTAGTTTCAAAAAGCGCGATTCGTACGCCTCCTAACGGTAGATGTTTTCGGAGCGGGAGTTCGTCGAGCGAATATCTCTAGCAGCCTCGGAGTTCGTCAAAAAAACGTTGTCGTTTATGGAGAGAGAATTTCCAATTTTCCGTAGACAGGGGGTATGAAGTAGGACCCCTCCGATCTCGTAAAATTGGGAATTTTACCCATACAGAGAGGAGCGCTATATGAACATTAGAGTAGTAGACTTCAAAGGAGGGTTTCATCGGCTTCTGATACAACTTGCAATTCGTAGTGTCTTACTTCTATGATTATATCCTTCTGCTAAATTAAAATTAAATTAAATTCTACATACATTGTTAGTAAACGAAGATATTTGGGATTAACCATGATTACGGCGTTGTTAATAATCTGTTGGCTTACATCTTGGTTTATAAGCTACAGTAATGACCTCAATATTAGTATGTACAATTTTAAGGAACCATTCAACGAGACACTAGCCTTAAAACGGTAATTAAGTAATTATCAAATTACTTTGATTTATTATTATATATAATTGTTGATATTTAAATATTTATTCAGCGAAAATGACGTATTTGAACAAATTTTGATTCGTCCTTACACGAGAATCGGAGCTTTTTTAATTGGTTCCTTATTGGGTTTTTTTGTGGAACGTATCAATGGTGCCAAGGCCTTTCTTCCAAAGGTCAATATACACTTATGGATGTCCACTTAACGTTGGACATTTTAATAACAAATACTGATTTCAGTGGTTGGTTATTACCACTTGGACTTTGACCTCTATAATTAACTTGATCATAAGCTTCGGCCTTCATGATACCAATCTAGGGTCCGAGTCCCGGGCCTTGTATAACGCCTTATCTCATTCTTCGTGGGCTTTTACTATCGCTTGGCTCATTTTGGCTTGCCTTACCGATCACTCCGGTAAATACTGTATACTTTTTCAATTTTATCAGAAGTCGATGAAACCCTCCTTTGAAGTCTATTACTCCCGGGTCTTGTCTACCCCTCTCTGTATGGGTTAGTTTCAAAAAGCGCGATTCGTACGTCTCCTAACGGTAGATATTTTCGAAGCGGGAGTTCGTCGAGCGAATATCTCTAGCAGCCTCGGAGTTCGTCAAAAAAAAACGTCGTCGTTTGTGGAGAGAGAGAATTTCCAATTTTCCGTAGACAGGGGGGATGAAGTAGGACCCCTCCGATCTCGTAAAATTGGGAATTTTACCCATACAGAGAGGCGCGCTATATCGAACATTAGAGTAGTAGACTTCAAAGGAGGGTTTCATCGGCTTCTGGTTTTATTATTATATATAACATCAAAAGTCTATTACTTTATTCCATAGAAGTAAACAACACCCAGTAGCTTAAAATTATCAGCAAAGGCCCGGGCACTCTGATTCGAGACACGTGATGACGTAAAATTGGGCCTTGGCTGATATTATTAAGCCACGGGGCGTTGAGTACTTTTATGGAATAACGCTATAGACTTTTGATAACATCTAGGTCCGGTTGATCGCCTTCTATCTTGGGATGTATGGATCCCATTGAGTAGAATGACATACGGAACGTTTTTGGGACATACAATGGTCTTAGAACTGTTCCATGGTTCAGCAAGAGTACCAATCTATTTCACCAACACCATCATGGTAAGGATATGTTTTTATATATATATTAATAGGTGTTTGAAGTGTTTTACGTTTTAAACCAGCTTGCGTTAGTTAATTATAGTTAAAAATCGTTTAATTACATTAAACCAAGTGGGGGGGAATCTCAAGTAACTATTTTAGTTCTAAAATTCACCACCAGGTGGATTAAATGTTTAATTTAAATTAAGCTAAGCTGATTTCAAGAAACATTGTAGATAGAGTGACGTCAGATCACGTGATTTCTTTTCCCCCACTCGGTTTAAATACCTCATCTTGCATTTGTAGTTAAAATTAATTAATATTAATAGTTAATTGAATTTTATTATCATTGTAGGGTATACATTATTTGGGATATCTCATGCTTTGCTTCGGCATCGGGTTTATATTGTGCGTTATCATTGAGATTCCAATTTCAAATATTTACAAACTTAACAGAAAAAGCGCGCGAAAAAGAGACCGTAAATGAAATACAAACTTCAAACTACGCCAATGAATCTGGTAGTAACTTTAACCCCTTCCCTTTCGGGCTAGAATTACACCAAATTACCAAATTACGCACTATATCAAAGCATGAGGGTGAGAATTTTCAAAACTAAAGAATAACGAACACTTTTGTCCATGGTTGCGTATCCCTTTACGTATTTTGGCAAGGCTTAGCGAGATTGAATTTTATTAAAAAAAAATACTGATTCATCTAACAGAGTTTTTGATCATATCGGCCGCTTTCTCCGCGATCATAATTGTTGGCGCGTTTGTATTGCTTGAAGGTACGGTTGGCATGACGCTGGCATCCACAACTCGTAAGTTATTAACCCCTTTGACCCTTTAGATGAGAAAAAAACAGATTATTATACGTATATGATTGAAATTAGGCTTAACACTAAGCCTAATTTGATATCCGATGAAGTTAGGCTTAACATTAAGCCTAATTTGATATCTGATGAAATTAGGCTTAACACTAAGCCTAATTTGATATCTGATGAAGTTAGGCTTAACATTAAGCCTAATTTGATATCTGATGAAATTAGGCTTAACACTAAGCCTAATTTGATAATATAGGGGGAAATTAGGCTTAGCTCCAGTGATATACTCTCGCGTGGTCGCGTTACCTGAGTTCGGAATCCACGACGGACATAGGGTCATTTCGCCGACCCATTTTGCAAGTCCCAACTGGATGATAGACGGTAAAGGTCAAAGATCGAACGTGACATTCGATGTATTCGTCGGTCCATCTTTTAAACTGCGTGCAACCGGGAAGTGGCGTCTTAAAACTCTCGACTCCCAAATCGAGCAAAGGCTTAGTGTTGATCATCTCTAGAGTTTTTTTTACAGCTTCAATTCCCAAAGGTAAGAAAATTCATTCATTTCTGATTTTTATTTAGTCAGTGTATTTTCGAAATTACCATCAACCATGATTTCGATGTCCCTAGTTTCTTTATAATATTGAGGGTCGATGATTGGTTGTTTAAAGGGGTCCTTGGATCTGAGACGAATTGAACCTCGACTCAATGGCCTTAAAAGCATGGGGAACATTGAAAAAGCGTATTCACCGTGATTTGGTTCGAAATACGCTTTGGCAACCTGTTCGTATTTGATCACAATATTACCAGAAGCCGATGAAACCCTCCTTTGAAGTCTACTACTCCAATGTTCGATATAGCGCTCCTCTCTGTATGGGTAAAATTCCCAATTTTACGAGTTAGAAGGGGTCCTACTTCATCCCCCCTGTCTACGGAAAATTGGAAATTCTCTCTCTCCACAAACGACGACGTTTTTTGGACGAACTCCGAGGCTGCTAGAGATATTCGCTCGACGAACTCCCGCTCCGAAAACATCTACCGTTAGGAGGCGTACGAATCGCGCTTTTTGAAACTAACCCATACAGAGAGGGGTAGACAAGACCCGGGAGTAATAGACTTCAAAGGAGGGTTTCATCGGCTTCTGATATTACTATTAAAAGACAACACCCGAAAAAAATAAGAAAAGCAAAAGATTTTTAAACTTGGCTTACTTTTTCATCTACTGCCAAGAATCTTTCTAACGATTCTGGTATTGTCGCTACTGATAATGGTAAAACGTGGTATTCTACATCTGGCCAGTCCTCGGATTTATTGGCATATTTGGTGTTAATGAACCCTGTAATCTCAACACCGCCCAAAAGACTCAAAGGTCCTGAAAATATTAATTTAATCAAACTAATTTAATTTAACGTTGTTGGAAAAAAATTCAAAGTCTTACCAGTTTTATTAACGAAGAAATTTTCAATACTACTACTGTCAAATATAGTGTCCGAAATAATCGCGTAATTTTTCTCTCTGACCGTGAAATCGAGAGAAGTACTAGGATGGTCTTGCAAGTTCTCCCCAACTCCTGGTAAGTCCGATACAATTGGAATCTAAATTTTAATTTGAAAATTATATATTAATTATAACACAAAATCATTCCCTCTTAAGTATTACCAAACGTCTATCACTCTATTTCATATTAAAAGTAAACAACGCCCCCGTAGTTTAAGACTATCAACAAAGACCCCGCTACAGTTTTACGTCATAGTAGAAGCCGATGAAACCCTCCTTTGAAGTCTACTACTCAAATGTTCCATATAGCGCTCCTCTCTGTATGGGTAAAATTCCCAATTTTACGAGATCGGAGGGGTCCTACTTCATACCCCCTGTCTACGGAAAATTGGAAATTCTCTCTCTCCACAAACGACGACGTTTTTGGACGAACTCCGAGGCTGCTAGAGATATTCGCTCGACGAACTCCCGCTCCGAAAATATCTACCGTTAGGAGGCGTACTAATCGAGCTTTTTGAAACTAACCCATACAGAGAGGGGTAGACAAGACCCCGGAGTAATAGACTTCAAAGGAGGGTTTCATCGGCTTCTGGTCATAGCATATCACTTAAAAATAGGCAAAAAAGTCATCACCCCTGTCTGCCTCGAATGATTTGGACTCTTCAGCTCGAGTTGGGAGAGAGTGTAAGTGATAATATTAATGTATACGGGGCGCTGTTTACTTTTATGGAAGAAATTGATACACTTTTGGTCTTAGTTCTACCTGATGATATTTGAGATGTTCTTTAGGTCCAACACCTGACAACATAAGTAATTGAGGCGTATTAATCGAGCCTCCTGATAGGATAATTTCTCTTTTGGCTTTAACCAATTGTATTTGTCCATCCTTTTGAAATTGGACAGCTACGGCGTCTTTTCGGTCGTTGAAAATAACCTTCGTGGTGTGTGATCTAATCGAAACATCGACGTTGGGTCGTCTGCTCGCGGGATGTAGGAACGCTACGGAAGCGCTGCATCTGTAACCATTACGAATAGTACCTTGAGTCCTAGTGAAACCTGGACCAATGATAAAAGAAACGAGACATTAACACGGTGGATATCACTGGGGGAAAAAATAAACGGCTAAGTTAATCTACCTTCTTGACTTGGTCCATTTTGATTCTGGTTCGGATACCCCATTAACTTAGCAGCTTTTAAAATAGCATCACCGATAGGAGATCGGTATTTGGGTCTTGATACCGTTAGTGGTCCTCCCTTGGAATGATACTCTAAACAATTTTATTTTAAGTGATTAGCTATATTTAAAATGAGGGTTTCGCTGATTTTTCTTCAACTCCAAATGGAAATTGAGTCATATTTTCGGGTTGATCGTTAAAAAACGATTCAAAATATATATACATTTGTCATAGAACAAAATTACCGTTAAGCCTTGGCTCGCCACAGAATAAATACCTGGATTAGTGATATCATCGAGATTTTGATTATCCTCTGATTTGAGAAAATATGGAAAGGTATCTTTCCAGCTCCATCCATCAGCTCCTAGACTTTCCCATAGATCGTAGTCTTTCCAATTACCCCTCATGTAAACCATGAAATTTAAGTTGGAGGAACCTCCAACAACTTTGCCCCTTGGCCAGTAACTTCTCTGCAAACGCGCAAATTACTTCAGAAACCCTCGAAGGATACAATAATTGGTATTATAAAATTTCACTTCGTCCCAACCTTGAAAAAAAAAACAACAGTTCCCATCGAAATATGTGATTTTAACGATTATTTTTATTGGTTTCAAGACTGGCAAAAAGTATAGATAATCCTATACTTCGCACCATCCTTGAAAGGGGAACTTATTCAATAGAAAATGGTGCTTTTTTAGCGGCTTTTTTTCAAGGTTTCAAGGCTGGCAAAAGTATAGATAATCCTATGCTTTGAACCAACCTTGAAAATAGGCAACACCTTCAATAAAAACAGGTGCTTTTTAAAGGGATAATGCAACGTAAAACAAGTGATTTTTTTTATCAACGTACCTTGCCTTGTAAGCCTTGGCACGAATATTTTTGTCGCTCAGTCCAGTAACCCCAATCTTCGGAAGTTTGAGCTAGTTCCATGGCAGCCATAGGAATTTCGTTAAAAATATTCGATTGACCACCCGCTTCTATCACTAAAATTTTAACATTCGGGTCTTCGGACAGCCTATAGGCTAAAGTGGAGCCCGCTGACCCAGCTCCAACTTAATCATAATAAAACAAAAACACCCATTTAGTTTTAAATTAAAATTTAGTACCAGAAGCCGATGAAACCCTCCTTTGAAGTCTATTACTCCCGGGTCTTGTCTACCCCTCTCTGTATGGGTTAGTTTCAAAAAGCGAGATTCGTACGCCTCCTAACGGTAGATATTTTCGGAGCGGGAGTTCGTCGAGCGAATATCTCTAGCAGCCTCGGAGTTCGTCCAAAAAACGTCGTCGTTTGTGGAGAGAGAGAATTTCCAATTTTCCGTAGACAGGGGGGATGAAGTAGGACCCCTCCGATCTCGTAAAATTGTGAATTTTAACCATACAGAGAGGAGCGCTATATGGAACATTGGAGTAGTAGACTTCAAAGGAGGGTTTCATCGATTTCTGTTAGTACTTAAGTTTAATTTTTTGTTACCTATTATATAATCATATTCGCTTCCAATTTCATTGGTTGTCTTTATTCCTGACCTGTCTTTAGTTCCGAGATAGTTCATAGAAAACACGGCCATTAATAAAGACAACGTGTTTCTAACGTTAAACACATTAGCCGGTGGTGAACTCATGATAAATTGATGAATTAGATGATAAATTATGTCCTTCGTAAAATAGGATCTTAATAATTCCAAATATACGTCTGTCTGTCCGTGGGGAACTCTAAAATATAGCACAAACTACAAAATTAAATGTTAGGGCATTAAAAGCACTGTTAAAGGCTGGAGTAATATGATTGGTCCGATTTTATATCTACTTTTATTTAAATTTTACCAAAATAATTAATTTAAACATCAAAAACGTATTTAAAAATTAGGAAAAAATTTTGAAATTCCGAAAGTAAACTACATTTTTAGCTCCAAGTGTTATTTTTAAAAATAGAATCAATAATAAAAAAAAAAATCTCTTCATCTTCCCTTTAAAATAATAAATTCTTAATAAAGGTAAAATGAAATTACTTACCTTAATTAATTACGATGTAACGTAACTATACTTAACTAATAATCTAACTAAAATAGAGAGGGACCATAAATATCGCGTTACCTGTTACCTTTAAAATCAAAACCAAACTTCATTATTTAGAGGAATAGAAGGACCTTATAAAGATTTTAATGACCTTGAAATGTTGATGTCTTTTCATAAATGAAGCCGAAACTGAGGCGTATTAATACACAATATTAAATCTAGCGTAACTATAATAAATAAGTTGTTGGTAACAAATTTCCCTTCCTATATTCTTAGTATTGTAAAATTTCATTTTCAAAAAGAAATTTGGAAAAACCACGATTAGAGGTTAACCATCTCTATATAATCGTTATTTTAAAATTAAATTATTAACAACGTGTGAACTCTGACGCGGATTTATACAATATATTAAATCTCATAAACAAAAAAGTAGTTCAAACGCGATTTTGAATATAATATTTCAGTTTGAACATTACTTTGAAATTATATAGATACTATATTTTTTTTTTGGAGGATACAATTTTTTTTAAAATTTTAAAGTGACCCTGTCACGGAATTTTACGGAATTCGAAAAGGGCTTTAAAGGGAGAATGAAACTATAATAACACGTGATTTTTGTCGATTCCTTATGGTTTAAACTAGGCCTAATCTAACAGTAAATAAATTCGTGATAACTCTCAGTATAAGTACTAGCGACCAATAGCATTGATCATGGAGATCCAACGTTCCCCTATAAGAGCCAGTTCACGTGATCTCCATGAATCCAGCTAAGCCTATTTTAGATGGTAAGTTTTAAATTTATTTCTAGTTTAATATTTATTTGTAATTTTTTATAACTGTTCGCAAGGTTGCCACAGGTCAGGGAAAACAGGGAAAAGTCAGGGAATTTTAAGATATTTTAAAAAGTCAGGGAATTTAAAGATCTTTCAAGAAGCCAGCCAGGAAATTGCAATCATTATCCGCGGAAAAGATTCTCAGCTGACCTTGCAGTCAGTTGTATAGATTAGAACAAAGATACGCCTGCAATTTGGCCAACGCGATTATATAAAACAATAAAAGGTTAAAAATTGGGTAGTATTAGCCGAAACGGTCAGGGAAAATCGTTGGAAAAGATCAGGGAAAAACCTGGAAAAGTCAGGGAATTTGAATCTGAAAAAACTTTGGTTAGGGTATCCATTTTTAACAGACATAGGTGAAAGGATCACTTTAAAAACCGGGGAATATCAACGTAAAGGGGGTGTGGTTCCCAATAGCCATCTTCGTCGAAATGAAAGGGTATGATGACGATAGAGGGACTTAACCCAAACGATCCCATTGGATTTCAGCGAAAATTTGTAGAAAAAAATATTCAAATGTTGTAAAAAATCATAACAGCGCTCGCTCTTGGTTTTGTAAAGGAGCTTGTGTGTCCGAAAGGTTTAAATTAAGATTTAATTAATCAGACTACATAATTTAAACATATAACAATTAATATAATTAATTAAAGTGAGGCTATACTATAAATTTTATACTTCTGCAGTTTGACGCCTTAGAAAAAAACTTAAAATTTAATTAAATTAGGTTTAACTCGGGCCTAACTAATTAACTAAGGGTTATTAATTTAATACTAAACTTTTAACTTGAATTAACTTATTAATTAAGTATATTTTTTGCTCTTTAAACATTATAAATGACGTCATAATTTCCTTATACAAAACGTGATCAGAATAATTTAGATATTAGTGTATTTTTTTACTACTTCTAAGGCCAAGAAACAGATTGGGGAATTTCCAACATAGATTTTAAAGATTATTACGTGGTTCCTCGAGATAAACACCCATGAATAATTCATGATTTCTAGTATTGAGATTTTAAATGAGATTTCGCAAATTATCGCGAGATTTCAAGATTTTAATTGAGATATATTTCTTTATTTTTATTTAAAGTCGTCTGCATTAAGTTTAAATTATGTTTACCTACTTGAAAATCCGCTCTAGTCTGTTGTTCAAACTAACACACAACACTACGACAAAATTAATTCTAAATTGTTATTTTAATTGTTTTTAACATCATTAACACTAACAACAATAAAATATTACCCGACTGCACCCACTTCAAGCCCTCCGGGCATGAATTTGAAACTCGAAAAATCCAAATTGCATCTTCAACTATAATTATAAATTCAAATATACCTAATAAAATTCGGGAATTTCCTCGCCCTTGGGCCTTGGTAACACCGCGGGGGACATTCAAGAGGAAAGATTGATATGAAAATATTTAATATATTGAATTTAAATGGAAGGAGTTCTAGGTTATTATGTTAATTCGAGTATAGAATTATCCGCTTCAAGTCTCTGAAACTGTCAAGAACTTATTCAAGAAACTGAGAGCTTTTAAAGCCACGTGATTATTTGGAATAACGTATAAGTTATAATATTATTCGTGTCACTATCCCTTTAAAAAAATTATATATGCAAATATATTTAAACAACACTTTATTCACTTACAATGGCACGATAAAAAGTATAAACATTACGAAATATTATTGTTTAAAACCTTAATCTGTAATTTTTTTTGTCTCCATTCGCGATTTAATTGTATTTTTCAGTATATATTAGCATTTAAATTCTCTAGCAGACGACGTTTTAAAATTGAAACCTTTGACCTTGGCTAGCGTTTTGTATAAGGAAGATTATTTACGCGCCCATGGAGTAATTACAACTGGTGGCCAAGATTACAACGACTTTAAACATTGCTAATAAATTCTACCTCTCTCCACAGGTAGAAAAAGCTAAGAGCATAGCTAAGAGCGGCGAAATTTTAAAGAAGATCACGTGACTCGTAGTTCGCGCGCTGATTGGGCCTCCTTCTAAACGGGAGAAGAATCCAGCTGCGCGAGCGGAGAAAGCTCGAGATAAAACGCGCGAAAATTGGAGTAGGTTTTAAGCGGTACCCCTTTTATAGGGCCCCTGGGATTGTAAAAAAAAATAAATAATGATTTTTAAAGCAAGCCCCTAAGAAAAAAGCATTAAATCATCAGTCCACCCCTTAAAAAACGGGTTAAAAATAACTAATGGACTATTCCAGTTGTTGTTTGTCATCTTTTCGGTATTTTTATTTCAAAGGTGTACCGCGCTTGAGGACGAACGTTTACTAGTCGCGGTCTTCGCGTTTTAAATTTAACCCTAACTAACAACGTTTGTAACACTGGATTTAACTAATCGTTGTTATAATTTATTATACGCGTTTGTGCTAGGAATTGCTCGCGTTCGCTCGTAGAAACTCTGAAATTAAATAATGGTAAGTTAATTTAATTTAAAACCTTGTAAATCGCGGTAAAACTCGACCTAATTAACATAAAAATGCTAAGCCTAAATCTAGGGTTAATAGGTGATGGTTTAAAGTTTATACTGGTGTCAAAGGCTAAGATTGTGAACAGTTAAAATATTGGAGACTCGTTAAGCCTAATGTTGCTTTATTTGAGATTATACTGCCTACGTGCAGACTTATTGTTCAGAAAGGTATTTTAGTGTCTCTAACTTACCCATTTAATTTGAGTTTTAAAAAAGATCCTAAGAACGGTGCATTTTTGGATGTTGTGCCAAAAAACCCGACCGTGGTTTTTTAACGCCGCTAATTTAAAAATAGACTCGAAAGAGTCGAGATAATTTCGATTCGGCCGCGCTGTTAGAACTTAACAGTTAAGAGTTTTAATAAGATAGGGAATTACGTTCTTGATTAGTCTTGTTTTAATCGCGGCTAACTATACCATAAACTATTAGTTAATCTAGCGCGATTAGAACGCTTTATGCCTAATCAATAATTATAGTTAAAACCGTAAACAAGCGTGTTATGTTCGTGATTACGTAAATTTGTTTTCAAAAACCCTGTGTTCGGTGTACCTATAATTTGGATTGTTTAAATTCTCAACATGGCTTCAGAAATGGTAAAAGCAATTTGCATTCAACGT
This sequence comes from Odiellus spinosus, assembly GCA_963920705.1. Classification (NCBI taxonomy): domain Eukaryota; kingdom Metazoa; phylum Arthropoda; class Arachnida; order Opiliones; family Phalangiidae; genus Odiellus; species Odiellus spinosus. The sequence goes on from OY987238.1 coordinate 14,752,830, forward strand.
ATTTATGATAGTTAAGTTTAATGATTTAAACGCTTAGTATTTTTGTAAAATATCGTAGTTGGAAATTAATTGTTAAATTCATTGCTTAAGTGTTTAACCTTAATTACAATGAAATAAATACAATTTTTAGGCCTAATTATATATAATTTTTTTTTTAATTCCAGTCTTCTAGTCCAAGTTCCGAGTGTTCACCCTCGTCTTCGCCTTTAGCGGCCAACGCTCCCAAATTCGGGACCCCAGTGCCCAATCGTATTTTTGTGGGAGGCATCGCCCCCAATGTAAGCGGGAGTCACCCAAGATCACGCTTACAATGAGATCCAATTTAATTCGTCTGTTTGTTGGCGTGTTTCAGACGACGGAAGCGGAATTACACGCTCTATTCTCTAGTTTCGGTAACGTGAAAGCCACCAAAATTATTTCCGACAGAGCGGGTGTTTCAAAAGGGTGAGTATTCAAATATGTTTAATTTATCAGTTCACTGCACCTTTAATTTCTACGTTTGCTGCCCTGAAATAGACTTAATTTTACATTAAAAAAAGCCAGTATTCCTATTGAAATATAGACCCTTTAATAATTACAATGAGATACTTTCATTGGTAATTAATTTTTAACGCTTTCCAATAAAATTAATCATTTATTTTATCAATTTGAAGTACTTGGTCATTTAAAATTTGTTTTGACGTATCAGTAAAATTTCACAAATAAATTAAAATGTTTTTAATAAATGTTAGTGCAACTATACCTTTTGATTAGTCCACCTCCTGCCAAGTTTTAGGAATTAGTCCCAATGATACTGTTAGAATGTTAATCTTAATACGCCGTAATCTTCCACTACTGCGTAATCTACCTTAAAGAGTTAGTGACAGCAAAAATAATTTTATTTATTTTATTAAAAAGTGTGAAAAAAACTTATTTTAGAAGAATTTACTCAATAGTTGAATTTTCGCGTTTAATGACGTCACGATCAGATCGCGTAGGTTACGTAATTTAGTACAGTCAAAGCTACAGTAGTTGTACCTACTTTTGCCCTGCACTTTTTTGGATCTTCAAAGGATAATATTTATTCCTGAAATTAAGTTGTTTTTTAAATTGAACTAACCCTTTAAGTAAGGAAATTATTGTACCAGCTAGTTCAACCAAAAGTACATAACTTTTTCCCTAAAAGTATAATATTACTTAAACCAACATGGCCTAATTATTTGGTTGCAATTTAAATTAAGCAGGTATGGGTTTGAATTTCGCGCTTAGTGACGTCACGTAATTTAGTACAGTCAAAGCTACAGTAGTTGTACCTACTTTTGCCCTGCATTTCTTTGGGTTATCAAAGAATAATATTTACTCCTGAACTAACCCTTTAAGAACGAAATTAATGTACCATTGTAGCAGTTAACCAAAAGTACATATTTCCCTATAAGTATAAATCAACATGGCCTAATTATTTGGTTGCTATTTAAATTTAAGCAGATATGGGTTTGTAACATTTGAAACTGAAGAAGAAGCTAGGAGAATCCAAAAAGAGGTAGTTAAATCTTTTAACTAGAGTTATTAATTAGCAGGGCTCCCACCAGGTCCCTAAAAAGTACTGTAATTCTCTGTATTTTTCCCCACCCACTTTGGGTGGGTCGTAATATTTAAAATTCTTCCAACGAAAGTAAGAATTTTGTATGAAAGATCTTAGTTTCCAACTTTTGAATGTTGGTCCCTATTAAAGGGAGAATGCAACCTAATAACTGATTTTTTTTATCGATTCCTTATCGTTCAACTAGGCCTAATCCACCGATAAAAAGTTTACAAAACAAATATTAAACTAGAAATAAATTTAAAACTTACCCTGAAAATAGGCTTAGCGAGATTCGTGGAGATCCTGAATCGCGTCCGTGTCAGGTCTAGCTACCAATGAGCGAAGGCCCGTCGTTCGCGCGAGATCTCCACGAGACTTACGTCGCGCGCGATTGGTCGCTAGACCTTACACGCGGGGTAATCAGGACCTCCGTGAATCTCGCTAAGCCTATTTTCAGGGTAAGTTTTAAATTTATTTCTAGTTTAATATTTGTTTGTAAATATTTTCAGTAGTGGATTAGGCCTATTTAAACAATAAGGAATCGATAAAAAAATCACTTGTTGGTAGGTTGCATTCTCCCTTTAAGTACTTTTCGGTATTTTGCTGGGAGCCCACGGTTGTCTAAGGTTAGTTAGTTTAATTATAATTTAATTTTTAGGCTGATAACATTACTCTGAAAGACAGAAAATTAAATATAGCCCCTGCTATAAAAAAACAGGTATTTTGTATTTCAGACTAGACATGTTTAACAAAATATTTCTCATGTTTTATAAATGTTCATGTTCAAATTTCACGCAGCCTTTCGCCAGAGTATACGGTGATCTAACTGGTTTAGCTGGTAAGATTATTCATTTTAACACATTGTTAAAAAAAACTAGAATTTTATCGGTAGTTTCTACGAAAATCAAATATTTTTCTAAATTAAAGTTTAGCCGTGAGGTGCGGGATATCTATACATACCTTAAAAAATAACTATGGGAATTTAATAGAGATTTATTACAGTTAATCACAATTTTAATTAAATGTTTTTTCTCAATTTACCTATTTATATATTTAACAATTAAGTTAAGGTTAATTTTAGTTAATCAAAATTGATTTTGATGGAGTTAGGCTTAGCTGGTTCGAGTCATAACTTTTGTTTTTTATGAATAAATCCAAGATATGTTTTGGTAATTTTGTACCGGGTGTATTTATAGAAGCTGGAGTTGGTGCAGGTACTGGTACGATATTGTACCATAATGGTGTACCATACACGTACCACAACGGAATGGCTTTTTTCACCAATTCCTCGGACGGTGTTTACCAATATGCCCAACCTCAAGCCGCTTCGTATCCAGTCGTTTATCCACAAACTGTGTATTTGCCTCATCAGCCATTTTCGTACCAAGCTAATACCGTAAGTACCGTTTTAAATACTTCATTTTCAAGGGGGAGGGGGGATGGTACCATCGGTTTTGACCCAGGGGATGAGAGGTTAACCACTTTTAGGAAATCGGTACACCAGTAGTCTTCGGTAATGCTAATACGTACTCACAATTGTCAGTCAAAGACTGACTTGTACACCGATTACGTTGCAATGTGATTAACCCCTCGCTTGGGACTCGAAATGAAGTAATTACGACCATTTGGCAACGTATCCGTAATTACCTGATTGCAAAAATGGGGCGTTTATAATTGTTTAGGCACTGAGCGGAGGGGCGGGTTTGTACGGAGGCGGGGCAACTTCGGGGGGCGGTCCACCATTAGGGGAACACCCATACGTTATGGTTCCGCCCCCTCATCTCTCGTACGTTGTCACTGACCGAAATTTCTGACCAACATGGGACAAATGAAACATTCGGACCTCCAAACATTCGATAAAAATTATAAGGTCTGATTTTTAATCTGACTTAACAAGGCGTGCTTTCGTTAACTATCCTAACTTAACCCTATTTAAACCGTTAATAGTTTAGTTGGTTTTGATACTAACAAAAATTGGAATAAAATCTTTACCAGTTGCTTATTGGTTGAATGGCGCGGTTAAATTTCAGAGCCCCGCCGTTCCTAGTCACCATTACTTGTACGCGGCGTCGCCGATAGGCGGCAGCGTGTCCTCGCCCTCCTCGAGCGTCCCCTCGTCGCCCTCTCCCTCGCCTTCGCATTCCTCGTCCGGTAAAACCAGCGCGGCAGCGCGCAATTCTTCCCGTTGCTCGTCGGAGTCTATTTGCTCAACGGCCCCGTCTCATCCCGGGGAATTCTACACCTTGTACAATGGCGCCCCTCTAGCGACAGCGCCTGGAGGCCTGACTGCCATCTCGATGGTACCCGCCAATTGTTTCTCCTTCGCCCTGGCGCCCGCGCCACCACTCGCTGACCACCGTAATAACTCCGGACCTTTAACCCCAACCTCGCCGGACTATCATCTTCTGGACGCCGAACTAACCAGAAACGAGGTTAGTGAAATTTTAAACAACGCGGGTGTGGTTAGGAGTTTAGAGCGACTTTTGAGCTGTTGTCGTAGTTAGGCTTAACACGGGTTTTTAAATATTTGACTTTTAGCGCGGATTTTGGACAATGTCTATTTAGGCTTAGCGCGGGGTTTGGATAATGTATATTTAGGCTTAACGCTGGTTTTGAAAGATTGTCTATTTAGGCTTAGCGCTGGTTTTGAACGATTATCTATTTAGGCTTAGCGCTGGTTTTGAACGATTGTCTATTTAGGCTTAGCGCTGGTTTTGAACGATTGTCTATTTAGGCTTAGCGCTGGTTTTGAACGATTGTCTATTTAGGCTTAGCGCTGGTTTTGAACGATTGTCTATTTAGGCTTAGCGCGGGCTTTGTGACTATGTGGGAATTAGGCTTAGCACTGGTTTTCATCGTCTGTTATTCGGTTAGCGCCGATTTTGAACGATGTTCAGATCAGGGTGTTAAACAATTTTCACGAAAGAAAACGTGTACGAAACAAATTTCAGGTTATGTCAAACAACGGCAGATCGGTGTTCAGTTCGCCATGCGGTTACAGTAACTTGTACACGCACAGCCCTTGTCACAGTCCCGTCTTGTATGGCCACCATTCCAATCCCTTCGGTAGTAACACCAGCGCCAATAACGGATACAATTCCCCTAATTACCACCACCATGGTAATTCGTACCCCAACGAAACCAACGACAACAAATTTTTCAATCCAATGAACCAAAACCAACCTCAGAATCTTGGCAACAACGGAAATAGTCATACCACCAACGGAAACAATCAAAACAACTCTTACAAACTATCATCTAATATCGGAAACGGATACGGAAGCAGCGGCAACAAGACTTCCGGTGGTAGTAACTGCGGCAATAATCAAACCGGAAATGGCTCTAACAACAACAACAACAATTCTGGTCGTAAAAATAGCGCGGTCAGTTGTTCTCTAGGCAGTCCCGTTCGTAACTTCAACGGAAATTATCGTCATCCATCCACCCCGAAATCTACTTCCGGTTATACCGGAAGACCGAGGGATCGTTCGACGAGTTCGACAACCAATACCGGATATGACGTCGTATCTTCTCGCACTTTTAGACATTTACACGGACAACAACCTCATTTGGTTGCGAAGTCTGTTAATGGAGTTACGGTCATGGCACTTCCGCCTCCGTTGATGGTTACTTCCGGTACTAATGGTCCCACAACCATGTTGAACGTTTCCGCTAAAGATCATCAGTTGGTTCAAGGAGATTTTTCGAATCATTTGCCTCCGATGACGCCACCACGTACTCCGGCCACTCCACCGAGAAGAGACAATGCTAATAAAGTTACTGATCCAATAATGGCCATCAAGAAACTCGCTCTTTGAAGATATGTATGAGGTTGGTGCGATAATTTTTTTGATATTTTTGGAATGGGATTTGAAAGGATGGAACTTGACTACCATTAGTGTGCCTTGTAGTGTTATTTAGTGTCTTTCCTCCAAGTGTAAAATGTAAAAAAAAAATTCAAGAAATTCTGAAATTATTACATCGATCTTAAAATATCAATTAGGGATTTCCCGAATTTAAACTTTTAGGGAAATCCTAATTAATTTCTATCAGGGAAATGTCGACTAGGGATTTCCCGAATTGAAAACTACTACTTAAAATTAATTCTAGTCTAAGTGAAGTAAATATAACGCAATATTCCCCGGATTTGATATTTAACTTTACATTAGGGATTTCTCTAATTTAAAACTACTACTTAAAATTAATTCTAGTCTAAGGGATTTAAGTAATATTTAAATTTAAATAACTTTATATTGCTTGATATTAAATTTACATCAGGGAAATATCGACTAGGTTTTTCCCGAATTTAAAACTTTTAGGGAATAATGATTTTAGTCTAAGGAAATATAAAATTGAATGGAAAATATACCAAGAGATTTCCCGAATTTAAAACTATCAGGGAAAATTCTAGTCTTCAGGGATTTAAAGATTACGCTTTATTTGAATTCAAAATTAAGTTAGAAAATATTTAGATAAGGTAAGGGAAAAATCGGTTAGGGATTTCCCAAATTAAACGATTAGGGAAAATTCGGGATAAATTTAAATTTTAGAATATTGCAGAAATATTTTCAAAACCTTGTTTTAGTGCTTAATTTTTCCTTAGGGAAATATCCATTAGGTATTTCCCGAATTCAAACTATAAGGGAAAATAAATCTAGTCTTAGTGAAATATTTCAATCCGAGGTTAATTTAAATTAGGGAACTTTTTTTTATATTAAATTAACATCAGGGCAATAATTAGCTTTAAACAATCCCGAGTAAAGTCAGGGAGAATACAATTTAAGCATTTGTGAGTTAAAATACTGCTGTACTTGAAATAATATTACACCATTTTAAGCCTAACTTTTAATTTGGGAAACTCTTATTAGAATATTGGATAAATTTTAAGAAAATTGAAATTTTGGGAAAAATTAATATTACGATGAAATTAATTTTTAATCGTAATTAAATTCGTTTAAGTTTGTAACCAAATTAAAGTATATAATGTTATGTTAAACTAAGCTTAAACAATTAAATTTAATTTGAATTAACAATAAAAATATTAAAATGTTATTAAATTTTATCCCCCCAATTAATTTCATTATATTTTTAATTAGTTTAAATATTATTACTTGAAAATTTATCATTTTAAAAATACTCGTAATTCCTAGTCCAATTCCAGTCATTATTACAATACTAGTTACCTAATTACTTCAGAATACAAGTTACTTTCTATTAAAAATTTGTATATTAAGTTTAAATGTGCATCATTAACTTCTGAACATTTATTTTCCTTGCCCATTGAATTATTTCACTGTTCATCAATTAAATTATATCATTTAAGTGTTTTCATATTAAATATTAATTTAAATACTTAAAATTAATCGATTTTTCGCGATTGACCAAAAAATGTGCATTTTTTTTAAAACAAAATTTCTTTTTTTGTATTTTTAATATGAATGATATCAATTAATTTTAAGGCCTAAGTTACCCAACACATTTAATTTAATCTGCGTTAAATTTAAGTTTAAATAATTAACGCAATTAGTCTAATTTTTGTTTATAATTTTGGTTTTGTTTTTCAACCTTTTTTTTTCTTTTTTGATATTGTATCTTTTTTTCTACATTAAAATACGCACATTCTTAATTATCAAAAGTATATAATTAGGTATCAAAAGTATATAATTAGGTATCGAAAATATATATAATTAGATATCAAAAGGTTATATAATTATATTTGATGGATTCATAAAATCCATACACCTAAACCAACTTCAAGGGGCTATGGCCATTGTAGTACAAATATAATGCATCACGATAGATGGCGCCTCACTCATATCTATCCACGTATTACATCGGTTGTTATGGAAACGCGACGAGTCTCGAAACACGAGGGGAGGGGTTACCGCGTAGTTTGTTTCTCGTCATAGCTTTGCCAATCAGACTGGGAACTAGGATAGCGACATCTCATAACAGATCGGGGCGTAAAGAGTGTACCATAATGACCTCTTCGTCTGTCCGTCACTAACGCTAAACTTTATTTAGTTTGCGTTTCAAGAGGTTACGAAAGCTAAATTATTTTAGGCCTAAATAATTTTAAAGTGATACTGTCACTGAAATTTACGCGATCCAAGTTTAATTACGAGGATGCTAGTTTAAATATAGAAAACTATATTTAAAAATTAACATTTAATCGATAAATAAATTCTAACCAGCGTAATGTATATTTGTGTAAGAAATGTGTGCTATTTTAAAGAATCGTACTTCATGTTCCCTTTAATATTTGTTTTTTTTTTTTTTATAAAGTTTGTAACTCAATACTATTTTTTTTTTTTTTTTTTCTAACATTATCTCTAATTTAATTTCCGCAATAATAATGTAATAGAAATTTAATATTGGCGGTCTGCGCCTTTCGTATCAATGATCGCTCGCTATCAATGATTATTACGCCATATTGGATCTAAGTGCTCTATAATGCCACTAATAACGCGTGTTATTGAGATCAAGACTAGAAAGGTTCATTCTTTTGGATTACTTGTCGTACTCCTCGATCCAAACTAGGTTAAAGTCGGATTAATCGACAGGAAACGAATCATTCAATAACTCTTCAAAATGTAAGTGAGTTTTGGAAAAATTTCAGAAAGGGGTTTTTACTGTTACTATTAAAGTAAACACGATAGTTGAAATATTCTCGGATTTCAAACCGATTTAAATGAAATTGCTTTATGTCACGTAAGCTTGAAATCCTAATCGATTAATGCTCATTTCAATTTTTTCGGACTACTAGTTCGCTCTAATCAACGTAAAAACCATTTAAAAACCTACTCAAACAAATTAATTGGAGTACTACATGTTTTTTTCATATTACTTCATGTCACAGAGGATAGGTGACGACTAATTATCATGTAAATCACGATTTGATATAGGTGTGGCGGTTTTTTCTAATCAAAGTCAGAAAAAATTCCCTTAAATACCCTTGGAACAGTAAAAATATTCGTTTCTATGGTAGATGTTGCCTTTTTTTCAAGGTTGGGACGAAGTAAAGTTTTTATTACCAACCTTTTAAATTTAAACTGTCGAGACGTCATAAAGTTTTCGGTATTTGATATAGAAACACCTTTTAAAAATGAGTGGTTATTCTTTACTGGGAGTGACTGATTACTTGGTAATGGGAGCGACCTTATTGTTATGCGTCGCCATTGGTATTTTCTTCAGTCGTCGAGACACTTCGGACAGCGTGGCCAGTTACTTGTTAGCCGACAGACGAATGGCTTACATTCCTGTCGGAATTTCTATAATGGCAACTGTTATGTCGGCCCTGGCCATGTCCGGTGGTATTGGTGAGATGTATCTCTACGGGTTTCAGTACCAACTCGGTACCTTATTTGTTTCAATCGGGCAAATTGTCGTAGCCTACTTGATCTTACCCGTGTTCCATCAATTGCAATACGTTAGTATTTACGAGGTACGATTAGAAAAAGAATTAGGCTTAGCGATAGTTCATTCATTTTTAATTACTTTTAGTATTTAGAGAATCGGTACGATAAAGCCATGAGGATCATGTTCTCCTTAATTTACCTTGCCAGTAATGTAAGTATCATCAAAGTCTATTAAAAGTAAACAACGCTCCGTAGCTACGAGGCGTTGTATACTTTTTATGTAATAATGCGATAGACTTTTGGTAACGTGAAAGTTAATTCTTGGAGTGTTTTAAATTTTGATTTAGATAATATATTTGGGAGTGGTTCTCTACATTCCAGCTTTATCCATGACAACCGTTACCGGCATTCCATATTTGTGGACCAGTAGCGTCACTGGTGTCATTTGCATCGTGTATTGCGTCGCGGTACGAACATAAGTACCTTCAAAAGGTTTCGCGATAAGTATGTCCAGCTAAATCATTTACGATATAGGGTGGTTATCGTGCCGTCATTTGGACCGACGTCTTGCAAACTAGTTTAATGTTCGCCTGCTTCTTTCTTCTGATTGGTCGAGGTATGATGAACGCCGGTGGTCTTTACGAAGCCACCATACATTCCTACAGAGGAGGAAGACTTCACATCGAGTAATGATAGTCAATAGGTCAAATAAAAATGGTAAATAATTGGTATTTTGGGCCACAAATGAAATGGTAGCTGGGTTGAAGACGAGACCACAAGGTATTCTATTTGGAGTATGGCTTTCAGCGGGTTTATCGTATCCATCAAGAACTTTAGTACCAATCAAGCGGGAATACAAAGAATTCTAAGCGTGGAGAACATGAAAGTCGCTAGAAAGTGAGAAAAATGACATCAGAGACGTGTCATGACGTAATTTCCTTTTCCTATAATTTTAGCTCAATGTACGTTAGTATCGGCTTGACACTTTTCTTGAAGTTTTTGCTGATCTTCAGCGGTTTCGCTATTTACAATCAGTTCAAAGATTGCGACCCCATGAGTGACCCCAGTACCAGGGTCAACAATTTGGATCAGGTTGGTTTAAAAGACCCGAGCGAAATAGACAATTTCAATTTTTACGCATCGCAGATTTTAGTGTACGCAATCGCCGTCATGTTGAGCGGATTTCCGGGTTTGGCTGGTATAGCCATTTCCGGTATTTTGAGCGGTTCTCTCAGTACCATGTCTTCTTATATCAACGCTTTCGCGGCCTTGACCCTCGAAGATTATCTAAAACCACTTTTTCCCAATTTTACCAAAGATGAAAAACGAAATATCCTCATTTGCAAAGTTTTGAGTATTTATTTTGATATTATCATAAGTTATTAACCACGGTTTCTCATAAGTTTAACTCTTCCTTAAAATCGATTTCACTGGTGGTAATTGCTATTGTTAAAAAAAATCTTAAATAGGCTTAGTTCTGGTAAATCCAGAGCTTTTGGCGTTACCATGATTGGGAAATCGGTTCCTCACATTATCTTGAAACGTGGTACAATGTTTTGTAGCTGCATTTTTCGGTTTCCTGGCAATTATTACCAGTTTTGTTATGCCATACTTGGGTGGAGGTATCAAGATTTATTCTACTTTCGTCACGGCTGCTTACGGACCCTTGTGTGGTGTCATGTTACTTGGAATGTTCGTCCCCAGAAGCAACACAAAGGTCAATTTATTTGCCAACTCGTGGGCTTTGTTTTCCCCCAAGTGTAAGACAATAATCGAATTTCCTAAGCCTAACATTTTTTTTTTCAGTCAGTTAAGATGGCCTTCGCTTTAGCCATCGTCACAATGACATGGCTCGTGATTGGTTCTCTTATGAACCCTATGACGTACGCCACTTTACCATTGAGCGTTGATGGATGTCCCGCGAATCTAAATGAAACGGGTTACGAAGGTCAAAGTCCTGTTACAACCAAAACTCCAATTACAATCTCCGAAAGGTAAACTACGTTATTTATATATTGCCTTTTTTGCTCAAGTAATTTAACTTCTTCTTCTATAGAGGATCATTTTCTATTTATAAAATATCATTTTTGTGGTATTCTCCACTCGGAGTAGCAGTCACAGTTATTTCCGGTTATCTTTTTTCATTTTGCTTTGGTAAGTAACGATATTAGCATCTAAAAAATTTCTATCAGTACCGGAGATACTGCCTCCATAGAAAATACATAAAAGGCCCAATCTGCTCTGAAATTTGCCCCTTTAAAATGCTTTTCCCTTAAGCACACAGCCTAGCTTTGACTACGCAATTTGCTGTGGTCAACGTCGTCTGCTAAGCTAGAAAAGAAGGAGAGTAAAGGGGATTTAAAAATAGCGGATAGTCCCTTTAAAGTACAAATCATCGTCTTCTATTTTTTCCCCTGTCACCTTAGCGAATTAAGTAACTTCGTTGTTATATATTGGAATTATTTTAACTAATAATGGGTTAATTTGGGGAGCTTTTCGAGCAGATAACCTAGCTAACATAATCTTCTGTTACCGCAGGAGATCGTAACCGAGTCCCTGATTCGAGATTACTTAGCCCATTGTTGCATAATTATATCGTCAAGCAAAAAGAGTAAGCATTGTAATTAGATATCAATTAAATTAAAGTAATCGTAACATTTTATTAAAAATTTGAGAAAAAACAGCAAAGATGACAATCAAGAAATGAAAAACGTTACTCCGTACGAAGCGGTTGAACATTGATACGAAAAAGAATTCATTTTTAATAAAATAAGTTATATTTAATAAGAAAAACGAACAATTTTCTGTTTAGGCTTAGCGCCGGTTTTGGACGATTGTCTATTTAGGCTTATACCCTCTTCAGACGAGCCTATAAAACTGGGTTTAGTAAACCAAAGTTCATTTTTAAACCAGGGTTAGTGTTTCAGACGGTGTAAATTTAAAACCCAGATTCAAACCGAAACCGCGGTTAAAAAATAAACCAACGCCATCCGCGCGCGGGAAAAGCTAAGCCTAATTACGTCAAATTAGGCTTAGCTCTTCCCGCGCGCGCGCGGCTTAATTTCTCCGCCTCAACCTTTTCTCCGCTTTTAAAAAATGATTGCGAACGAACTGATTATGAAATAAAGGTTGAAAATATTGGAAAATAAATCTCAAAGGTAATTTACTTTCAAAAAATCAATTCCCATATTTTTGGCGGGAAACATATTGCTATTAAATTTCAGTTTGTTTTGTTTCTCGTCTGAAAACATAGGTCGTAAGCTTTTAAACCAGTTTAAACTTCAGTTTATTTTGGCTTAAAATAAACCGAACTCGGCTTATTTTATGATCGTCTGAAGAGGGTATTAGCGTGAGTCCCACTAAGCCTATTTTCGAGGTAAGTTTTAATTTTATTTTTAGTTTAATACTGGTTCGTATATTTTTTTCACTATTGCATTAGGCCTATTTAAACAATAAGGAATCGATAAAAAAAACTATTGTTGTTAGGTTGCATTCTCCCTTTAACGCGTAATGTACATCTGTAAGAAATGTGTGCTATTTTAAAGAATCGTACTTCATATTCCCTTTAATTTTTGTTTCTTATAAAGATAGTAACTCAATACCATTATTTATTTAACATTATCTTTAATTTCTCAATCATCGCTTACTATCAATGATTATTAGGCCATATTGGATCTAAGTGATCTATAATGCCATCTTTAATTCCCTAATTGAGATCAAGACTAGAAAGGTTCATTCTTTTGGATTACTTGTCGCACTCCTCGATCCAAACTAGGTTAAAGTCGGATTAATCGGCCAGAAGCCACTCATTCAATAACACTCTTCAAAATGTAAGTCAGTTTTGGAAAAATTTCAGAAAGGGGTTTTTACTTTTACTATTAATGTAAATTTAAGTAAAATTGCGTAGAAATATTCTTCGGAAATTGGTGTTTTAAACGATTTATATATTTAAATATCGATTTAAATCGATTTGGGATATTATAGTGTGAACGTAGCTTAATTCGTAAAATTAAATTATGTTTAAATAGCTGGTAATCGTAATTTTTAAGTATTTAAATTTAATTTAATATTTTTAAGTGACCAAAATACTTCACACAATAGATGGTATTATAAAATACCCTTGGAACATTAAAACTATACTTTTTCCAGCCTTTAAACCAACCAAAAGAACCGTTAAATATAACTGGTTTCTATGGTAGATTTTGCCCTTTTTCAAAGCTGGACCGAAGTATAGGATTATCTATACATTTTCCAGCCTTGAAACCAACCAAAAGAACCGTTAAATAGAACCCGTTTCTATAGTAGATTTTGCCTTTTTTCAAGGTTGGATCGACGTATATATTTGTACTTTTTCCAACCTTGAAACCAGTCAAAAGAACCGTTAAATATAACCCGTTTCTATGGTGGTTGCAGCCTTTTTTCAAGGTCATAAAGTTTTGGTTTTTGATTTAGAAGCACCTTTTAAAAATGAGTGGTTATTCTTTACTTGGAGTGACTGATTACTTGGTAATGGGAGCGACCTTACTGTTATGCGTCGCCATTGGTATTTTCTTCAGTCGTCGAGACACTTCGGACAGCGTGGCCAGTTACTTGTTAGCCGACAGACGAATGGCTTTCATTCCAGTCGGTATTTCTTTAATGGCGACTATTATGTCGGCCCTGGCCATGTCCGGTGGTATTGGTGAGATGTATCTCTACGGGTTTCAGTACCAACTCGTCACGTTATTCGCCTCAATCGGGAAGGTAATTGTTGCCTACTTGATCTTACCCGTGTTCCATCAATTGCAATACGTTAGTATTTACGAGGTACGATTAGAAAAAGAATTAGGCTTAACGATAGTTCATTAATTTTTAATTACTTGTAGTATTTAGAGAATCGGTACGATAAAGCCATGAGGGTCATGTTCTCCTTATTTTACCTCGCCAGTAATGTAAGTATCATCAAAGTAGCTACGGGGCGTCGTATACTTAATAATGCTATAGACTTTTGGTAACGTGAAAGTTGATTCGGGGGGTGTTTTAAATTTTGATTTAGATAATATATTTGGGAGTGGTCCTCTACATTCCAGCTTTATCCATGACAACCGTTACCGGCATTCCATATTTGTGGACCAGTAGCGTCACTGGTGTCATTTGCATCGTGTATTGCGTCGCGGTACGAACATAAGTACCTTCAAAAGGTTTCGCGATAAGTATGTCCAGCTAAATCATTTACGATATAGGGTGGTTATCGTGCCGTCATTTGGACCGACGTCTTGCAAACTAGTTTAATGTTCGCCTGTTTCTTTCTTCTGATTGTTCGAGGCATGATGAACGCCGGTGGTCTTTACGAAGCCACCATACATTCCTACAGAGGGGGAAGACTTCACATCGAGTAATGATAGTCAATAAGGTCAAATGAAATTGGTAGGTAATTGGTTTGTTATTTTGGGCCATAATGGTAGCTGGATTGAAGACGATACCACAAGGTATTCTATTTGGAGTATGGCTTTCAACGGGTTTATTTCGGCCATCAAGAACTTTAGTACCAATCAAGCGGGAATACAAAGAATTCTAAGCGTGGAGAACATGAAAGTCGCTAGAAAGTGAGAAAAATGACATCAGGGACGTGTCATGACGTAATTTCCTTTTCCTCTAATTCTAGCTCAATGTACGTTAGTATCGGCTTGACACTTTTCTTGAAGTTTTTGCTGATCTTCAGCGGTTTCGCTATTTACAATCAGTTCAAAGATTGCGACCCCATGAGTGACCCCAGTACCAGGGTCAACAGTTTGGATCAGGTTAGTTTAAAAGACCCGAGCGAAATAGACAATTTCAATTTTTACGCATCGCAGATTTTAGTCTACGCAATCGCCGTCATGTTGAGCGGATTTCCGGGTTTGGCTGGTATAGCCATTTCCGGTATTTTGAGCGGTTCTCTCAGTACCATGTCTTCTTATATCAACGCTTTCGCGGCCTTGACCCTCGAAGATTATCTAAAACCACTTTTTCCCAATTTTACCAAAGATGAAAAACGAAATATCCTCATTTGCAAAGTTTTGAGTATTTATTTTGATATTATCAAAAGTTATTAAACAGGGTTTCTCATAAGTTTAACTCTTTTTTGAGCGAAAAAAACATTAAATCGATTTCACTCGTGGTAATTGCGTTACCAAGATGATGAAATCGGTTCCTCACATTATCTTGAAACGTGGTACAATGTTTTGTAGCTGCATTTTTCGGTTTCCTGGCAATTATTACCAGTTTTGTTATGCCATACTTGGGTGGAGCTGTCAAGATTCATTCTACTTTCGTCACGGCTGCTTACGGACCCTTGTGTGGTGTCATGCTACTTGGAATGTTCGTCCCCAGAAGCAATACAAAGGTCAGTTTATTTGCCAATTTGTGGGCTTTGTTTTCCCCCAGAGACATTTTTTTTCTTCAGTCAGTTAAGATGGCCTTCGCTTTAGCCATCGTCACAATGACATGGCTCGTGATTGGTTCTCTTATGAACCCTATGACGTACGCCACTTTACCATTGAGCGTTGATGGATGTCCCGCGAATCTAAATGAAACGGGTTACGAAGGTCAAAGTCCTGTTACAACCAAAACTCCAATTACAATCTCCGAAAGGTAAACTACGTTATTTATATATTGCCTTTTTTCCTCAAGTAATTTAACTTCTTCTTCTATAGAGGATCATTTTCTATTTATAAAATATCATTTTTGTGGTATTCTCCACTCGGAGTTGCAGTTACAGTTATTTCCGGTTATCTTTTTTCATTTTGCTTTGGTAAGTAACGATATTAGCATCTAAAAAATTTCTATCAGTACCGGAGATACTGCCTCCATAGAAAATACATAAAAGGCCCAATCTGCTCTGAAATTTGCCCCTTTAAAATGCTTTTCCCTTAAGCACACAGCCTAGCTTTGACTACGCAATTTGCTGTGGTCAACGTCGTCTGCTAAGCTAGAAAAGAAGGAGAGTAAAGGGGATTTAAAAATAGCGGATAGTCCCTTTAAAGTACAAATCATCGTCTTCTATTTTTTCCCCTGTCACCTTAGCGAATTAAGTAACTTCGTTGTTATATATTGGAATTATTTTAACTAATAATGGGTTAATTTGGGGAGCTTTTCGAGCAGATAACCTAGCTAACATAATCTTCTGTTACCGCAGGAGATCGTAACCGAGTCCCTGATTCGAGATTACTTAGCCCAATGTTACATAAATATATCGTCAAGCAAAAAGAGTAAGTATTGTAATTAGATATCAATTAAATTAAAGTAATCGTAACATTTTATTAAAAATTTGAGAAAAAACAGTAAAGATGACAATCAAGAAATGAAAAACGTTACTCCGGACGAAGCGTAAAGACGCGCGGTTGAACACTGATACGAAAAATAATTAATTTTTAATAAAATAAGTTATATTTAATAAGAAAAACGAACAAGTTTGTATAAATTTGGCTTGAAAATCGTGTAGGCGACAAATTTTCATTAATTTGAATATTCCGCCTACGTACTAAACCTCTAAACCCAGCTACTAGGTGAACTGAACCGAACCGTAACTTCAAACTGGAAGATATCCAGTCTCTGTGAAGGTCTCTTGTTTTCTTCCATGTATCTCAGTTAGCCGTGATGAAATTATTACTCAACAAAAGCGTGTTCTCGGAAATTGAAGGATTACGTCATTGAAAGTCGTGTTTAATCTCTAGAAACGACAGATCTATGTAGTCTGCAGATAAAAGAGTTATACGCTAAATAAATATTATATTACCAACGGTTACCGAACACAGAAGTGGTTACTCTTAATTGGTAAGTCCTAATTTACTTTATATTATTAATTAGGCCTAACTATTCAAATACCATCAAGGTAGTTAGTTGTTAATGGCAGTCGCAAATCCTGCTTTGAGCCTTGACAATTTTAATTAGTAACCCTTCTAAACAAGAAATATACAAGTCATGTCATGTCTTTATGTCTAATGGCAATATGGCATTGTCCAAGACTTGAATTCATGATCTCTTTTTGACCCTGCGATCTGGCCACTTTATAATAATCCATATTGTAATATAATTGTTAATTAGGCTAGTAGTGTTTTTATATAAAGTGTGCCAAAGATACAACGTTTGTCCCCAAAAGACTACTAATTCTCAAGTTTGATAGTAAGACTTAGAGCTAAACTAACGTAGAATGCTGTAACCGTTATGTTTACTCGCGTCACGGTACCTGTCATTGTTTGTACTTCACTCTATATTAAGTATCTAGTTTAATCTTTTACCGTAGAATGGCGCAATAACTTTTTTGAAACCCCTTTTGTTCGGTAATATATTATCGAGTACTATTCTACTTAGTTTGGTATTGGTTTTGACTTGGAGGCCTTTGAAATGTTACGTTATTTGCTTAGCTTTTTGTTATGATTAGAGTAAGCTATGGAATTCAATATGGTTTGATAAGTGGTGTAGGATACGGTTATTTCTAGATTTGATATAGACTATTGATTGTAATTCGAAAAAGGAAGTGCTTCAAAAATTCATATTTTATCGGACCACTAGAGTTTTTTTGGTTGAAAAAATATATTAAATTTGACCTTAAAGGTCATGGAAAAAAATTATTTAAAGGAAAGTAACAACCTAAATTTTTTATTTTTCAAATACATTGGTGATTGTTTTAAAGTGATACTGTCACCAATTTTGGCAAGGTTTCCAATAACCGACCCCCCCCCCCCCCCCACACCGCCAAATTACGATGGTTTTGAAGTAATCAGGACCTGGGGAGTTCAGAAAAAATACTTAAAAAAATATTCAACCATCGGAAGTTTAAGAAAAACGCATTTTAAAAATTGAAGTTTGCATGTTACACCCCTTAGATTCCAACCTAACCTAACATTACCCAACCTAACCCAAGCCAGGAAATTACAATCGTTGTCTGCAGAAAATATTTAAAGCTGACCGTGTCTTTTATATAGATTAGAACAAAGATAAAGGTTTGGCGAACGCGATTATATAAAAAATAAAAGGTTAAAAACTGGGTAGTATTAGGGAAAATCGTTGGAAAAGGTCAGGAAAAAACCTGGAAAAGTCAGGGAATTTGAATCTGAAAAAACTGTAGCAACCCTGAAAAACAAGAAAGCCAATATATATTTGGTTGCCTTGGTTACTCAATAAAGCCTGACAATATTACGTTTATATTTATATATAAATTCCTGGCTCGGGTTAAAATAAATGAAAATTGACTTTCATGGGGCTTCAATATTACCCTACCTAAATTCTCAGAAGCTTGTCAGCAGAGTGGAATGTTTTGCTACTTAGATAGCAACTCCCTTTCCCAAAGATATTCTAATTTAATTTAAGGGCCTTTTTAGTTTTTATTTAAACAATTTCCAATATATTTACTAAATAAAAACTGAGAATTCCTTTTAATTTAGTTAATTATTATAATTATTATAATTATTTAAAGTTATAGATTAAATTATTAGTCTTATCGTTGACTAAAGAACTTGGAAAACATGTTTTTTGTTCCCCCTATAAAATTAACCAAGAAAAAGTCATTTCTTGCTATCGAGTGATGTAAACGTAACTAAATTTCTAGCATTGTTTTTGAACAAGGAGCCCAACGAAATTCAATGTTTCATTCAAACTCCTAAATAGTATTTTAATATAATACTTAATTCTAATGAAATAAATTTTTAATTGTAAAATTTGTGGTGAATCTGTGTCGCCAAATAAATTATATTCTTAAGAGTGTAATTTTCAATCTAGAATGAAAATTTAAAGAAGGAAAAAAAAGGCGAAGTGAAAGCGAAAAGTGGAGAAACACTTGAAGCTGAATCTTCATTCGAAAATAACTCTGGCGAAATCAAAATGGATAAATTACATAACGAATTTTCGACACTAAAATTAGATGTCAAACCTAAAATTAAAGACGAACTCTTAGATGAAATTAACCGTGAATTGGCGAAGGTAGAAATAACTTCAAAGGCTGAAGTTGAGGTCAAAATTGATCCAACCGAAGATGCGTTAAAGGTCAAGGTCAAAATTGAACCGATTGACGATAATTCCAACGTTGAGGTCAAAACTGAACCAACCGAAGATGTGTTGGTCGAAGTCAAAATTAAACCAACTGACGATACATCCAAGGTCAAAGTTGAACCGAGTGAAGATGACGTATCAAAGGTTGAGGTAAAATTGGAACCAACTGAAGACGCTGAATTGAAGAAACACGTTGAAGTTGACTCAGACTCTGAAAGCGAAGACGAATCGGAAGGATCAGACGATTGGGAAGATTCCGACGATGAATCCGAAAAAATTTATCGTGGTCCAATTAGACCACCATCGCGTACGAACATACAACCATATCCGTATAATATACTTCCCGAACACCAATACGAAAACTACTACTTCAACGACCATTACCATGGATTACCTTTCAACATTCCACCATTGAAAATCCCTACACCCGAAGAACAGCGATGGGCCACTTCGCAAACGCTTCTAAGCGGAGGTGGCCAAATCCAAAACCTAACGCCAGAAATTGAAGAAATATCCCCAGAAGTCAAAGCCGCTGAAGTTGATAAAGTATTGCAAAGTTTGATATCTGACGATCCACTCTATTGGCCGTTGGATATCTTCGACAACTTCAATTTACCAGACCCAATCACCAACGAAAACGACATCTTGGATGGTGTGATCAGAATCGAGCAAGATTACAACCTTGGCAATCGAAACTATAATGATAATAATACGTCATTTGTGGAAAGCGAGCCGAACTCTCCGTACTCGAGCGGATCCAGCGACCAGGTTGTCTATTCGCCTCGTATGTCCTTCGAAGAATCCAGTTCGCCTCGAATGTACCCGTTAGAATGTAACAGTCCATTAAGCGATGTCTGTTCGGACTTATCGTTAACCATCGTCCAAGCGAATGAAATACCTTCGACGAAATACGTCAGAATATTGCCAAAACCATCGAACGGAACCACAAACCGTAACTGTTCCAACAAAACTAATAACGAACGTAAAATTGGACCCAGAAACAAATACTTGAATGTGGATAAATCTACACGCGACGCTTACCATAGAAGAATGTTAAAGCTGTCCGACAAAGGACTGGCAATCAAGACAAGAGACGGATTTACCTTACTTCATACGTTGATAGCCGCTCGCGAAACTCAATTTGCCATCTACTCTTTGGATATCATAGAATTATGGTTGAAACACGATGAAAATGCCAAAAAGTTAAAGGGTATCGAAAGTATCCACTCGTTCGTCGATACCCGCAACAATCAAGGTCAAACGGCTTTGTACCTCGCGACCTTGTTGAACCAGGACATCGTTTGCGAGTGCTTAATCGACTGCCATAAGGCCAATGTCCATTTAGCCGACTACGAGAACGGTGACACTCCATTTCACGTCGTTTGCAGATCGGGTGAAAATTTCTCGAAGGTTCTCAAAGCATTTTTGCGACACAAAAACAAGTTTGATTTGCAAGTGGTCAACAATAAGGGAAGAACCGGACTTCACGAAGCCGTTAGATGTCACAATGGTCACAGATGTCATTGGGAAAATGATCGACAAACGGTGGAAGAGATTATTAATAACGTTGGAACCGTGGAAGAATTGTTACACGCCGGAGCGGCGATTGATGTCCAAGATGAAGACGGTTTTACACCGATACATTTTGC
Organism: Odiellus spinosus; assembly: GCA_963920705.1. Lineage (NCBI taxonomy): Eukaryota > Metazoa > Arthropoda > Arachnida > Opiliones > Phalangiidae > Odiellus > Odiellus spinosus. Next base: position 14,773,406 of record OY987238.1, read on the forward strand.
TGTCAAGAACAAATGTATAACGTTATTGGATCTATTGTTTGAACACGGGGCTTTATGCAATTTCGATAAGGCGCTCTTAATGCCTGATAATATGGGTAAAACACCGTTAATGTTGGCCTACGGAGAAGACGATGAAAAATTTAGAATTGCCTTGCAAGAGAAGATTTGTTCGTACGACGCGATGTAATTGGACAAAAACATTCTGTTTAGCGAATTAAAATTGAAATGCGGACGAGTTTTCACGCCATCTAGGATTATTTTGACAAGTTACAAAAAGATTTCTTCCCCCTTAAAGCCTAATATAATACTGGTACAAAATATTTTTAAAAAATGTCATTATTATTATTATAATCATTGTAATGATTGAATTATGGTAATTACGAGTCTATTACATCTTCAATCGTGCCATAATCATGTTATCTAGCTTTAATTAAATGTATTTTAATTAATAAAAATGTAAACTGCGTCTGAACATGAAACATATACTCAATACTGCCAACTTGTTTTTTCTACCTTTTTTTTTCATATGATAACTTTTAATATTTAATCAAGATTGTATGGCATTATATTTCTCTATAAATCATGAAAATATGACAAGAAACATACGCTTAATATACAATAAGCCTACCTTTAAAATTATCCAAAAAATGCTTGTATTTGATTGATGACAATTTAAATTTTACTGATAGCTATATTTTCCGAACATCTCTGTATTTAAAATTCAAAATGTGTGTTATTTTAATATATATTCATAAAATTAATAGTTATGACCATGAATCAATGTTAAATTTAAATAAATTCAAAGTTTATCAAGAATTAAGGGGTTAATTTTTATTTTATAATGAAATCTTTAATCACAAATGGAGAATGCAACAACCTAGGTTGAAACCGAGGGGGCAGACACTCGCGAACTCAGGTGTACAAAATTTTCAAACTCTTTGCACTATCAAAGCTGAACTCAGAGTTCATAGGAGTTCGAATTCAATGCACTGTCAGTGAACTCAGGTGTACAGCGAATTCAAGAGTGTCTGACCCCTCGGTTGAAACCTATATTACTGAATACTAAATTAACTGGAATGGAAACTACCATCAGATAACATATTTCTAATGAAACCAGTGTCTCTGGGGAGGGGGGAATTAATTAGTAGAAGTATAGCAGACGACGCTACCAAATTAAGGTTTTTTTATATTACGTATTTTTCGATTAATTTTATCAAGGAGGATCAGAGAAGGAGAGGAAATGTGGGGCTGCGTTGAGTTAGAGAGAGAAGAGCCAACCTCCCACTCGGGTGGAAAGGGGGGATAGGAAATTCTCGAGGTAAACTGTTGTCACGTGGTCGCGAGCTAGCGCGTCTCATAAAGGATTCGTTTTACCCACGCGACAACATTTTACCACGAAACGTCTCTACCCCCGTTCTCCCAGAGTGGGAGTTTAGGCCGACGCAGTAGGAACCGCGCCGTCCCCACATTTCCTCTCCTTCTCTGATCCTCCTTGATTTTATTTAAACAAAATTGTTAAAAAATATTAAAATAGGGCTATTTAAACGAAAACACTAGTGATTGGGTTTTCTTTGATGACAAGAACTATTGTACTATAGACTGCATGAAAATGGAACTCCTAAAAACAAATATTGAATCTCAAGAAGTAATTGAAATGCGCGGGAAAGAAAGTCCAAATGAAACTGTAATTGAGGACGAATATACAGACAATAAAAAAATAGGTTCAGCCTCCCGTGGGATTATTGAAAATGATAACGGTTCCTCGACTTCGATTGGTGTGTATTCAGTGTCCGATGTTAGCCATACTAGTCGAAGAAAAGGTAATAAATATGATTCAGTAACAGTCGAAGAAGTAGTTGAATCTCAGGACTCGATTTGTGAATATTCCGTGTCTGATGTTAGCCCAACCAATTCTTCAATTAGTCGAAATAATGATTCCATAACAGCTGTCGATGAATTAGTACCCGATGTTGAATCGCGGGACTCAGTTGATTCTATAGGTGCATGTTCATTGCTTAGTGAAAATCGTCGTGGTCGAAATTTTTTCACATTCTGTACAGATTCTCCAGATGTACAGGCTGAAATGAATTGGATACAAAGAACGCGTGGAATATGTTTGAAAGTAGTGTTATGTATCGTTTTACTGGCTGTTTTGTTAAGCCTTTTTATGACTGTCACGGTGATAATTTTAGCAATTATTTATCCAACTATCTACACGTCCAGTCTTGACTTCCGCCGACCAATGCAACCTCCCGATTCTGACGTAATTCCGGTAATTGTCCACCAATCTACTATTTTTTTAGAGATATCACGTGTTTGAATTACGAACCCATAGGAGCACGCGGGAATGTTTAATGGTAGTGTTATCACCTGGTACCATGACGTACTTCTTGCGTAGAGGAAACCCTTTAAAATCTGTCGCTAACATCATAGTAAATGAAATATTTCCGTCCTTGTATTGGACAGGTGGTTGGGAGCTTGCTTATTCACTAATATATGAAAATACAAAAGGCCCAAGTTAACTCTGCAATGTTCCTGCGTGTTTCTATGGAAGGTCTGATAACTTCAAGTAATCGCTGTACAAGAACATATCTTTGACTGTACTAAAGTGATTACGTAACTTGAGTACTTATTTAGTATTACCAAAGACTGTAATCAATTACGGTGTACAGATTTTACTGAAGTTGTTAACTTTTCGAAGGTAATACTTAATGTTATTTACAGATAATTGAATCCACCTCAAATGCGTCTAATTTGATATTTGATGATTTTCTAACAACGACAATGTCCTTAACTAGTCCTAACAGTTCTTTAATTAAGAACGTGAGTAATGCACGATCTATCATTAACGCTGGAAGTCAGATGATGACGAATTTCTCAAATAATTCTTTACTGACGACACTGCGAAGTTTTAATTGGTTTACTACAAAATAATGTTTTTTTTTTTTTTTTTTTTTTATATCAATCAGGAAAATTTTCAAATAATTCTTTACTGACGTCATTGCGTAAATTCTAATCAATGATATTTTTAAATAATAAAATCTAATTTTATTAAAAAATTTATAATAAACCATTTTCTGTGCTGGAAGATCTTTGGGTAAATTTTATTAATAGGCGATTCATACTTACGAAACTTATTATAAACTTATGCTACAATTTTATTTTAAAAAAGCGTTTAAGGGGAAGTGCGCGGCTAATTCATATAAATTATTAAGTTTTGTGAATTAGAATAATGCCATCAATTAGTTGTTTAACCCAAAACTTTTTATTTCCCCCTTAAATATTTTTTAAGTTAGAGTTGAAAGGTCATTATTAAAAGTATATAAATAATTAAAACTGGGTTCTATTAAAATTTATTCATCTGTTATCAAACATCTATATTGATTGTAAAGATAATTCAATTTTATCAATAAATAATGCGAATGGATTCCAACGAAGTTAATTTAGATGTAAGCGACTTAAATATTTAACCCTAAATTAAACTAATTTTAATCATCTTGATTCAGATTAGTGAGACTGAGTATCCTAATAAAATTTCCAATCACTGCTATAAAGATATGTCCATCTCATCTAACAAAGTAATACCTTCTACCAATACTGTTGAACTTGACCCTTCACTTAATCGTAGTAAGTATAGTTTCTTCAAACTTTATGAAGGTCAATAGGTCAATTTTCTAATCACTGTTTAATTTAAAACTTTGGTTTGACAGGTACCATTTCGAACCAGAATAGACGCAACTCAATGATAGTTAAATCTAACGAAGATGGAGAAGTTAATTGTCCTGATTTAATATCGGATGATATTGAAAACTCCATCTTCAGTAGGGAATATTTAAAGGGGAGGCAATGGTGTCGATATTTAACCATATTGTTTTTCGTGGGTTTTGTACTCGCGGCCATCGGTGTTTCTATCTTGTCCGCTTACTTCATATCCTCCAAACCACGAAAAATGAGAAGCCCATTTAATTATACGACCCAACCGGAAGCCGCGTACCAAAAGCCATTTGACTTAACGGAAGTAGTAGCCAATCGTGATAAGGTCAGTTGTATTTAATACATATTTGTGAATGTTTACTCAGTATCATTTGATTTAGTTTCCAATGAAGGTCTGGACAATTACTACAACGTCATTAGCACCCTCTTCCATTACTGATTCTCCAACAACTGTGGAATCGGGCATGTACTTGAACCAGGCAACTCGTGTAGTTAGCTTAGACCTGACTTTCGTCAATTCCGGTGATGATGTCTATAGTTTTTCCGATATTCTGATCAAATCTGGTCCGTTGCAAGTACGACCAGGAGACAATGATTTTAATGTCATTACACATTAGATTTGTATTATTAATTCTTATCGACAAAAACCTTGTATTGATTTGCGATAATACAGTAAATGTTTTTATGATATTTGATTCCAATTAAAACTTTGACTAGTATTACTGATATTATTCTACAAATTGCGTCCGTTACATTTGGGCCTATTACTTTCAAAATTTTATGGTAAATATTAATGATGCTGGTAAGAATTGTTGGGTAAAAATCAAATTTAATCATATTTTCGCTTATTTTACATGGTTATTGTTTAAAAGTTGTAAGGTCAATCGTTATAGAAATGCAATACATTATAATGCAAGTATTATATTAAAATAGTGCGGCTTCGGGCTCATCTCCCTTTTTTTTCGCATGGTCTACATTACGTGTGAACGTACCTTAGTTCACTACTTCGAAACCCAGTTTAGTGTATGCAAAATATTACCAAATCGGTTTATTACACGTAAGATTTTATTAACAAATATGAAATTCCTTTACAATTTTCTGTACATAATTATATTGCAGATAAAAGCATTTAACATTAATCATTTTGACGTCGTCATATGGTATTAATTATTTTAATCTTCTATGGCACTACGGTGAAGCTTTCCCAGAGGTTTCTTTGGACACATCCCTTCGGTATCTGTTAAACGACGAGTAAGTCGTGCCAAAGATGGGATTGTAGCCGTAACTATACTGGGTTCGAGGAGGGTATCCACCAGTCATAATCGGATAAGGTTGCTGGTAAACGGGACCACCACCAAGACCCACTCCACCCATTGGGCCCAAACCGAGATAGATGCCTTGGCTCAGAGCAACGACCACACACATCAGGAAGACAACTACTCCAATGAAAGACGAGACTATTTTGAAAGAAAAAAAGTAATTAAGAACTAAGTAAATGAAATTAAAACACTCAAATTAATCTTACCCATTTTTAACTACAAGGTGTTTTGATTGAAGGTTTGAGTGATCGGGAGTCAATTTCAACGGTTGTGATAGTTAAAAGTTTAAGTTTCTCATTTTATACTATAATAATAGATCAAAAATAGGTCTTAGTAAAAAAATTAATTTTATCTTTGAATTTTCAAGAATATTCCTTTTTATATAACTAATTTCCACTCCGGTCGTTTTAGCCCTCCATGCTTACGGTTCTGAAACTTTTCGTCTGGTTCTTTATCGTCTGCTTAAAAAATTTGAAAATATCCTAAAAGTTACGGTTTTAGGCGTTCTTAGTTTTTTAATTTTAATTGCAATAACTAGTATTTTTTATCATTATTATTGATTAACAGTAAAAAAAGGAAAATGAGCGAAGAAAATAAGGAAGGCAACACTGAAGAAGTTAGTTTAAAACGTTTGTTTTTTTATTTGTTACAAATATGGTAATTAATCTTAACTAAGCAGTCAATGGCTATATCTTTTTTGTCATAATTTTAAACGTTTAATTTTATCAAATTTACAGAATGTTCAGGAGTTTAAACTCGACCCTGAATCCGAATTACGCTTTGAAGTTGATAGCAAAGAAAAAGTCTCATTGGAGGTAAGTGGTAACCTTGTAAGCACTCAATCAACGCAGCATTATTTTAATTAATGATTCAGTTGAAAGGAGGTCTGGCTGAAATATTTGGGTCGGAAATTGTAAAACATAAAAAGTATGTCTTCGTGACTGGTTCTAAAATTGCAGTCTTTACTTGGCACGGATGTACTCTAGAAATATCCTTTCTATTAATAATAAAAGGTTGTAAACTTATAATCCTTAATTCATATCATACTTGACTGGTAAGCCTGAAGTAGCTTACGTAGCTCGTGAAACGCCGATGCTTTTTTACGTTAATACTCACGCGGCTTTGGAACAAATGAGACAAAAAGCTGAAGAGGAAGAAAATAAAGGACCAGTTGTAAGTTGTTAAAGGCCCTATCTGCTCTAGAATAGTCTGCTAACCAAAAAAGGCGACTTTAAAGGGGCTCTACAAATCGCAGATAGTCCCTTTAAACGCTTCAACCTAAATTAATTAAGATAATTTGAATATTTCATCAACCAGGCGATGATAGTTGGCCCAATGGATGTTGGAAAAAGCACACTTTGTCGAATTCTTCTCAATTACGCTGTCAGACAAGGAAGAAGACCAATTTACGTTGAATTAGACGTAGGACAAGTAAGTTTAAAATTATGATCAACATTATAAACAATACATTTAATTTTTGGTTAATGGTCGTTATTTTTAATTCTAGGGGCAAATGTCCGTACCTGGAACTATTGGTAATCTTTCAGACAAAATAGTTAAGCCTTGGCTTGAACCCAACAGTTAAGCCTTGGCTTGAGCCCAATAGTTAAGCCTTTGTTCTAAAATTTAAAAATGAAATCTCTTGAACTTTTAAATCAGGAGCGGTTTTAGTAGAAAGGCCAGCGGATGTAGAAGAAGGTTTCTCTCAACAAGCTCCTTTAGTGTATCACTTTGGCCATAAATCACCTGGTGACAATATTACGCTCTACAATGTCTTGGTATCAAGATTAGCCGAAGTTATTAACACGAGAGCTGAAAACTATAGGAAAGGTACGTCAAATTTCAGGGTTTACATCTGCTCTTAAAATTAATCAATTTTATTCGTAATTTTAATCAATTTCAGCTAGTTTTAGCGGTGCTTTTATAAATACGTGCGGTTGGGTTAAAGGTCAAGGTTATAAAGCCATAACACACGCCGCTTTGGCATTCGAAGGTGCTTAAAATGATAAAATCCTTTAATTTTAATTTAATTTGTGTTATTTTTGGTCTCTAGTGGATGTAATATTAGTCTTAGACCAAGAAAGACTATACAACGAACTGGTTAGGGATATGCCGTCCTTCGTTAAAGTTCTTTTTACACCAAAATCAGGAGGAGTAAGTAAAACTAATTAATTAAACCCCGAAAATTTGAAACTAATTGAAGTTTTAGGTTGTAGAAAGAAGTAAATCCTCGAGAGCTATGAGTCGAGATTTGAGAGTTCGGGATTATTTCTACGGTTTAAAAACGCCCTTATATCCTCATTCCTTCGACGTACGCTTCACCGATGTTAAAGTCTTCAAAATTGGAGGTAAGTTTTAAATTTACAAGGGAATTATGCCTTTTTTTGAAAGGATAATGAAATATTATACTCAAAAGAGGGCAGTTAAAATATCCCCAAAACTAGCCAACAAACATTTCTCGTTAATTTACAGTTAATTAACAAAGTTGCAATTTACTCACGCTAAGCCTAACTTCATTTTCAGACTAGTTTAAAAATGACAATATCTGGCCTATTTTCAAAGGGATAATGAATATATTTAAGTATTAGCTGCTTCAAATAAATCATCTGACGATTTTATCCATCTAAAAACGAAGTTAGGCTTAGCGAGCCTTAATCAAGTTAACCTTAACTTTGTTAAAACAAAATTTTCTCATTAATTTAGGGACAATTAACAAAGTTAAGGTTAACTTGATTAAGGCTCGCTAAGCCTAACTTCGTTTTTAGATGGATAAAATCGTCAGATGATTTATTTGAAGCTAATACTTAAATATCTTCATTATCCCTTTGAAAATAGGCCAGATATTGTCATTTTTAAACTAGTTTGAAAATGAAGTTAGGCTTAGCGTGAGTAAATTGATTATATACAACATTTAGTTCATAAAGAGATTATAAAATAGATTAGAAGCGTTAAAAAAAGTGTTAAAACAAAATTTTCTTATTAATTTAGGGACAATTAACACTTTTTTTAACGCTCCTAATCTATTTTATAATCTCTTTATGATCTAAATGTTATATTTAATCAATTTACTCGTGCTAAGCCTAACTTCATTTTCAAACTAGTTTAAAAATGACAATATCTGACCTATTTTCAAAGGGATAATGAAGATACTTATTCATTAGCTCCAAATAAATCATCTGACGATTTTTATCCATCTAAAAACGAAGTTAGGCTTAGCGAGCCCAAATCCTAACTTTGTTAATTAACCCTAAATTAATTTTACACATTTTTTAACGCTTCTAATCTATTTTAAAATCTCTTTATGATCTAAATGCTGTACTTAATCATATTAGCACCGATGTTGCCCGACTCTTGTATGCCATTAGGAATGCGTTCCGAAGATAATTTAACGAAACTCGTCCCTGTACAAGTTGGTAAGCCTTTTTGAATAGTAATTAGATGGCGCCGTCTAACGGTGGGATTTCAAATTAGAATTATTTTAATTTTTCCATAGAATTCTAACAGTTTTAATTTAGTTTCATCATCTACTAAGAAGAATTTATCGTAAACATCCAATTTTTGTTTAAATTTAAGGAACAAATTTGCTTCATCACGTACTAAGCGTTAGTTTTGCCGCTAGCGAAGAAGAAGACATAATTCAAAGTAATCTTGCCGGGTTTGTTTGCGTGTAAGTATTAAATATCTATTTAATCACTAGAAAAAGGAATAGGCCTAATGGGGTGATATAAAAAACCAAAATTCGTTTTCAGAACTGGTGTGGATATGGAGAGACAAATGTTAACCGTATTATCACCGCAACCCAGACCACTACCAAAAACAGTTCTACTCATGAATGATGTACAGTTTATGGATTCGCATTAAAGCTATTTTATTCATTTTACAAAAGTTCAAAGGGAATATCAAGTTTGGACAATATTTGTAAGTTCTAGTGCTAAGCCTTTTTTTCTAGGCTTAACTTCTTAAGCCTAAGAAGTAAATTATAGTGCTAAGCCTACTTTTTAGGCTTATGAGCGTAATATTAGGTTTAAGCCTAATTTTTAGGCTTAAGTAGTAAATTACAGTTCTAACCCTCATTTTTAGGACTATTGAGCCTAAAGTTTAGGCCTAGTTAGAAAATTATGTTACTAAGCCTAATTTTTGGAAATAATGAGCATAATTTAGTGTTAAGCCTAATTTCTAGAGCTATTGAGCTTAAATTTTAGCCTAATATGGCAAATGAACAATTATTGAAGCCTATTTTTTGGTCTACTGAGTATATTCTTGGAACAAGCCTATTTTTGGCCTACTGTATTCAACTTTCAGACCTAATGACTAAATTCTATAACTAAACCTTCCTTTTAGGCTTAATGTATAAATCCTTGATCTTAAGGTACACTGTAGGCCTAATTAATTCTATGACAAAGCCTAATTAGTCAATTTTAGGAGTGTTTAAAGAGTATAATCTACTCCTAAGCCTGATCTTTAGGCCTAACGAGTAAATCCTAGAATTAAATCTATAAACTCTTAGGTTTAAGTAATAAATGGAGTCCGAAAGCGTATTTTCTAGGTCAGCTTATACTCGTTTTATTTCTTTTTACACTCAAATAAATAACCGTTCAGATGGAATTTCAAGAATGCTTTCTTTAAGAAAAAATAAATTGGAGAATCCTTTAACAAATAAAGGATGAAAATCTTATATTATCCTTCGAGGGGAGGAAAAATTGGTTGAGAGTAAGAAAAAAGACGCGTAATTGATCGGAAAAATCTTTATCATTCTTTCATCTCATTGTTGGGTCGCCGGTCTTGAGCTCCCGTGTTGGTTCATCAAGGAATTTTGCAGAGTCGTAGCCGCTTGGTCTTTTAGATGCTTTTCAACCTAAAAAAGAACCCGATAAATATCACCAGAATCTTGTAAAAAAAGATTTAAAACCATTTACAATTTTTCGAACGTGATTGACAGCGTTTGCATCATTTTCAGGAGTTGTTTTTCCTTTACAATTTTCTGGTCTGTATGGTGGGGATATTGTGACTTGGTTCATAACAACGATATTTTTTCCGTGCCAAGAAACTTCGCTTATCCTGAAACCCCATTCAATTAACTTAAAGTAATTATTTCGCCTAATGTAACTTACGTTTTGGTTATAGCCAAAAACAACATGACTCCATCACGACTAACTCCCGAACTAACAGCGGATATAACCCGTTGCCGTTCTTCGATCATTTGTTTAGCTCTGCTGTTAAGCTGGGTGGAAATATTTAGGTAATTAGATGTAATTATTGACCAAACTCTTAGGTTCAAACCTTATCGATGTTAAGCGGCAGCAAAGACGAACAAGCGGCTCCTACGGCTTCTTGAGTTACAACCACGTCTTCTACGAAATTTAAGTTAACCATCTTCACATCGTGTAGATTGGACTTTCCCGGCGCGTTAGATGGTTTTTCTAGGAAGGTTAGGGTTAAGGAGTAGAATTTTTACGAATGGTTCATTGAAAACTTGAAATTGACACGCTCCTACGCTGGCCAAGGCCTAACGAAAAACCTGGATTATTTGATTTAGAAGATAATCTTCGGTTGAATTTATGTATGAAAAGGATACTGAGAACCAACATTTTTGTTGGATAATCGAAAGCGACAACTTCTCCGTCAATTACTTGTCCGTGACAAGTTTTACAACTCACCGCGCTTCCAATACTGAAATACTCTCCGTCGTCCGCCATCGCGGCTTCCGAACCGCTAGGTGGCGAGAGTGTACCTTTAAAATCTTTAATTAATTCCTTGGGTGCCATCGTCTAAATGCCCAAGGCTTCAATATTTATATTTTATATATATAAGAGATCATAAAAGATAAGTCGCCGGGGATTTTTAGAAAATAAAAAACAGTATATATTTTATTAGAATAAAACAATTTATAAACTACATAGCTCTACAATTTCACAACAAAGAAATGAAACCCTTATAATGATCAGAAAATTTTATATAAATCTGATTTTCTCAACCGGTCTGTTGGTCTAGGGGTATGATTCTCGCTTAGGGTGCGAGAGGTCCCGGGTTCAAATCCCGGACAGACCCAAGTAGATATTTTTTAGTCTTTATTAGCAATTGTTTTTCAAACAATTTATAGTTCAAGATTGGCCTGAGTTTTCCATCATTTCCATTTTCATGATAATGCTAGTATTGATTTTATACACGGAATTGGAGAAAATAACTTCATTTGAATCTGGAACCCTAGTCACGTGTTACTATAGGCAGTTTAGGCACGGAAAAGGCGCCAGGGTCCCATTTATAATTGAATTGTTTATAGATGGCGTTTCACGCGTAGTTGAGGATTAGGTGAAATCAAGCGCGGCTAAAATATTGGTGCTTTGAACCGAAATGCTGAACATTCGGATTAAGGCGACATTTTTATTTATATATTGAATCATATGCTAGCATAGTGATAGTAAACAATTTTAAGCCTGAAGAAGCCGATCCTTAACGCGCAATCATCTAAATCATTCCAGAATCCCGGAAAACGGTAAAACTAATAATTTCCCGTCCTTTCAAAAGTGGATTTTGAGTCAGCTGTTTTATTGCCAGAGGAACGCCTCGCTTGTGTCTTGCCCCCAGGGCCTCTAGTGAACTACGCAACGATTCAAGTCGCTTCTCAAGGCTTCTCATTCGTTGATTCGTCACTCCCTAACTGTGTTCCTCTATGTAGAAAAGCCCTCGTCCGCCACTCGTACTGATCCCCAAAATTGGTCTTTTGACTATTTTCGGCCCATATTTTTGCGGAGTGTTTTAACTAGAGGAATTATCTTAGTTAATTTGTATTAAAATAAACCACGTTGATCGATTATAACGGATATTTGTGCGCGAAAACCAAGGATTAAAGACGTATGAACTAAATATTTACTGGATTACAACTTGAGAATACTGGTCAGAGCTTGGCTTTTGTGTAGTGGACGCAGCGTTCTTTAGGGTGAGTAAGCCTTTGTTCGAATGTTTAGATTGTGAAATCTTTATGTATTTATTATTAGCATGGTAAAATAAGCTTATTTTTTCATGTTATTATTTATCTTGTACGCAAATGAAGTACTACTCAACAGTACTATAGATATGGTCACCTAAAAGCTTAGTAATTTGATCAACATCTTGGCTTTCAAAACTAAGTCTAATCCCAATTTTAATTAGCATTTATGAGAACAATATAAATATGGTAATGATGCTCATCTAGGGGACTGAATCTACCGACATTAGATCTAGTTTGTGACTTTGCATTAATCATTGGGCTAGTTGCTTCGATTGTAGGAGTAATAAGTCTAGTTCTTATTTTCATTTTGCTATCGTACCTTACAACAAACAGGAGTTGAATTAGTATCAATTCTCCGAAATGTACAGTTATCTATTTTAGGGTTTTAAGCTCGCCTTGGCGACGAGACTAGCCTATTTATGGAACTCTCGTAACTTTGATGTTATAATCTAATCACGAAGCTTTACCTATCAGTTCCTCGTAACCATTTGATGAAATCCCATAGTAAAAAGCCTAACTTTTAGTTATTATTACGAGCTATTAGAAAAATTAGGTGAATTTTAGTTATTTTTTCACGAACTAGATTTAAGAATGTTTTAATTTCCTTAGAATAACTAAAAACAACAGGATACAGATGTAATCTAAACTTAAGTTGAGTTTTACTTCCTGTAACCCTAAACGGGAAGGTAAATTAGCCGCTCCAATCAATCTTGTAAACCAGGAACGCGTAAAGGAAATGTTGATTTCCACATTTCCATTTCAAAGCGATATCAACTCTAGCTTTCGTCTTCTAAGAATTTTTTTATAATTTTTGATACAAATTAGATGAGAACCGCTCTAAAATTCCTTAACAATTCTGTAGTTTTGTAAATTTACTCGTACACTATCGGTTATGTCTCCAATCAATCCTTGAACTCCCGTAATTTATGAGTATTTTATCTAAAATTGATTTTTAAGAAAAATTGAGACCAGATATAGGAGTAGCTATCAGTCACTATATAAATCTTCTATATGATCAAGAGACATAAAATAAGCCGACGATTTTCTTAGTCTATGAAAAACTCCTCCAAGGTACTTTTAGTTGAGGAGATAGCCTCTTTATTGACTGCTTTTAAGGTTATTTATCTGTTTGTTCAATTAAGAAGCCTTCTATCCGTGGTATATTTCATTGATAATCAAATAAGCACTTAAGTTAAGAAGAGGAATTTCGGAGTGCATATTAGTTTCATAAATCATATGAATTTAATTTAGATTCGAAGAATCTTATCATATTAGTTGAAATATTTTTATAGTTTCAATCTTAGATAAACAAATTTTGCTAATGTTGGTAGTTCTGGATGAATTGAAATATTTTGCCATCGACGAGTTATGGTCAAGATTTTACCACGCGATAACGTAAAAACATGATAGTAATTTTCAAATCATCTTCATTAGGCAGTCACGTATTACTGATATTGTATTTAGGTGGGACTCATAAATAGGAGTGCCTGGTAACACCATAAGTACATTAACAATATTTTAAAGTGATACTGTCACCCATTTTTTACTAGTTTTAAATAATAACCCCTGTTATTTAATTTGATATATTTGATCGAATTCTGTTAAAATTTCCAATTTGGATCATTTTTTGAACCAAATCTGATTGGCTAAGCCTATTTCTTTGATTATCTCATGGGAGCGTATTGAAATTAAAAGTAACTATGACGTCATTTTCCAATAGACCTTTTGAGGTTATTTTGACCCCTTCCAAGGGGGTAGGCAACCACAGAATTGAACAAGCAAAGGGGGGAGTGCGCGTGACGTCATCATCCCCACTTTACAGGTCTGATTCTGTGGGTTAGCTACCCCCTTTGAAGGCAGTCAAAATAACCTCAAGAGGTCTTGAAAATGATATTTACGTGTTTGGCGCATGATTAATTTTGACGAGGCCCGAATTGAGTTGCAGGTTGCGTGCCTTTTTCTCAAACATTATCTATAATATCCAGTATTCGTGGGTTAGTCATAGTGTCACGCAATCCATTTCCATCACGACAATGTCACCAGGAAAAAGAAAAATATATAAATGATTTCGTTAAAGTCCAGTATTTTATCCGTTTTTTTGTTGAAAGAACCGTTAGAGTATTGTGGAAGTTAAGGTTAATGAGGCGAGGAAACGGAAGAGGTCATATCATAAATGTCTAATAGCTTGTAGGAAGTCACTTAATAACGGAACCGTAACATTAAAAATGACGTCACACACGCTCACGAGTTCACTCAACTCACTTAACAGGATAATAGCCTACTAAGTCGCATTGTCATCATCATTCGTTATTATTATTATTATTATTAAGTTGTTAATATTATTTATATTTTTAATTTAATTAATTTTACCCTAATTCATTCAATAAATATTTATGTAGGGATGGGCAAATATTAGTTTTTTCGACAACCTTTAGACCCAAATTTTCGACTTACAAGATAGTATTTAAACCAAATAATTAGGCTTAACGTAATTTTACCCTCAAGGCAAAATTATTCACCAATAATTCTTCAAATAATTGCCAACTTAGTTGGAATATATAAAGGTTAGCCGTTTGGCTTAAAGCTTAAGGCCCAAGGCCCATTCAGACTATAGGATTTTTGCTGAAAACCCAACGTTTGCTGTACAATTTTAGTTGTACAAATCGGTACAAATGGTGCGATAAAAATCGAATTGTGTTGAATCAGCAAAAGTTGTACAACTTCGGCTTTCATTTTTCACGATTAGTTGTACAACAAAAGTTGTAACCCAATTTTTTGAGCAAAAATCCTATAGTGTGAATGGGCCTTTAGATACACAATCTGTCCCTGATTCGATTCGGGGGGCTGAGGTGGGCGTAATTGTCATTTAATTGACCCAATCGAGTCGCTTGTCGACTTTAAAAATCTATAAATTAGTTTGTTTAGTTTTTCATTGTTTGTAATCCACACTTTTGCCAACCATTATGTACTTATGGCGTTGTTTTGATTAGGTGGGGACCCCACGCTGGGTATGTTCCGTGTTTTGGGGGGTAATTGCGTTATTATACCGTTAGGGGATAGATTATGAATCACGACTCCAGGGTTTTGAAAGCGCAACCAAGGGAAGCCCGTACAATTCTCTCGCTTTCTCATTGGTTTATAATTATGGCGAAACTAATGTAACAAGAATTAATTTATGTGTCTAAGAACATATGGGCTCAAAAACTACAAAACTTAAAGTGAAATATAATACATAGTTTTCACTAAAGTGCCGTTCCCCCCATGTTGCCAACCACTTGTGAGTGCAGAGGGAAAGGCTAGAGTTCAGTTTTGAAACTGATCTGTTCTGAACTGCACTCACAAGCTCCTGGCAACCTGGGAATGAAAGCAAAGCTGGGTAAGAGGGGTGGAATTATCTTTTGCCCCTTTACTGAAAACTATGTATTGAGAAATTGGGTAATCTTTGTTTAGTTTTAGAACGAGAAATAACCCTTGATTTAGTTTCTTGCAATTTAATAATAAAAAAAGCCCTATTTTAACCATATTTATTAATTATTAATAAGGTTTAGTTCAGACTTAATTCGGGTATGATAATATCCCGGCTATAATTTATTAAGAAAACAAATAGTTGAATTTCTAATTCTGTTGAAAGAAGGATATAAGTTTCAAGGGCAGTTAATATCCGATTTCATAATGTAAACATAAAATTATAAAGAAATTTGGGTCACTTTCGAGCGGGAAAATATTCTAAAATATCCTGACATCATCTTTAAAGGGAAGATGAAAATGAAAATCAATTATTTGTTTATCAATTAATTTTTCAATATTTATTTCATGCCCATTTCCACTCACGCTTTTAATATATACATACGTCTTGTCGATGGCATTCAAAAACTTATATTTTCCTATAATTTTAATATTAATTCTCCTAAATTATCCTATATTTCTTAAAACATTCCTATAATTTCCTATAAATCGATAAAAAAAATACTATTTTAGTATTTTTCCTAAAAAATTTTTTTTTTTTTTTTTTTTTTTTTTTTTGTGGTCACACTGAAAGCGGTATTTCTGGTACTCGTCTCTGAACGCTCTTTATATATGGAATATTTTTGGGAGCTTTAAAGCAGTGTTTTAAAAGTTACACCACTGTATAGTAAGTAAGAGCGCCATAATCTGTGTTTCAGTAATCCTCTTTCTTTGAAGATTCTTTAAAGGCGCGGTGAACTAATTATTATATGGCTGTGTGCTGTAGTTCTTCTATTTTTGGCCTTAATGATTCGTTTACCGTTAGAGGACGCTTTCTAACGCTAGTTTTCTTACTTATCATATTAAAAACAAGCGAAATACACCCAACTTTCATCTTAAATAATTAATATATTTTAATAAAATCGAAACTTTTTTTTTAATTTTTGTACTTCATCTTCCCTTTAAAAATAATTTAATAAAAACGTTCCATTGGTGTGACGTATCAAAACAAATCCTGACAAGGCTTAAGGGAAACCCCCACCCCTCTTAAACAACTGTTACTGGCTTCAAATAGAGCCCGGCACAAAAATAAATAAAAAAACAAACAACCCTATTAATCTTGGAATTAAATAATAAAGCCAGGGATACAAAGGTTTAAGATGCTATTCTTCTAACCATCCTGACTTATACTTCATTAACTCCTAAGTCGTGTTCACACCTATAGCTACTTTAAAACCCCTTTTGAAAGGTTAAATTATAAAATGTCTGAATTAGCAGATAGGGTAACCGTATTTTCAATACATACAGGGTGTGTATAACCGAGCTACAATGGGTTCTATGGGTCATTTTACGACGAAAATGGTCTATGACGTTTTGTCCTAGGGGGCGCCGTTTAAGAGTTACGAAATGAATCATATACGGATGACCCCTTAATCAATTTTATATTTAAAAACCAGCTAAATAATTAAACTTATTTTATCATTGAATCAAGGAGGATCAGAGAAGGAGAGGAAATGTGGGGCTGCGTTGAGTTAGAGAGAGAAGAGCCAACCTCCCACTCGGGTGGAAAGGGGGGATAGGAAATTCTCGAGGTAAACTGTTGTCACGTGGTCGCTAGCTAGCGCGTCTCATAAAGGATTCGTTTTACCCACGCGACAACATTTTACCACGAAACGTCTCTACCCCCGTTCTCCCAGAGTGGGAGTTTAGGCCGACGCAGTAGGAACCGCGCCGTCCCCACATTTCCTCTCCTTCTCTGATCCTCCTTGATTGAATATAGGTTTATTAATGTACGTTAAGGGGTCATCCATAAATGAATCATTTCTTAACTCTTAAACGGCGCCCCCTAGGACAAAACGTCATAGAACATTTTCGTCCTAAAATGACCCATAGAACCTACTGTAGCTCGGTTCTACCACCATTTTCCTTATCCTAATAGAAATTTATTATAAATTATTGAAGTGGATTTAGTTTCCGAGTTGCATTTCGTGTTGAAATTTGCTATGGAAAGTGGCTGAAAACTATTTTTTATTCGAATTATTACCTGTATTACGTGGGCTATTCCGTTTCCATTCAGGCTTACAGGGGAGACTAAGGTGTGGAGGTTAAAGAGAGGGTAAATTTTATTTTTACACATTTGGAAACCTTCATATTTTGGAGCAATTGAATTAAAAGTAATACCTCCAACCAATCAAAATAGACCCTTTGTACCTTTGCCTTAATGAAATTCACGCGCTATGGTATTCACTCTTTGTATCGCGTGCGTACGATAGCGCGTGTCGCGAGGGATATTTTGCGAAGCCATAGTTACAGGGGAGGAGACGTTTGATTCGTCGGAGGTTCTCCTTTTAATTCCACGCCCAAAATAATGAATCTTTTCAGATTTTCCCGCGCAAATTAGTCTTATTATTAACAGATTTGATTAAAAACTCCTTTTTGTCCTCCCTTTGAAGTTCATTTATATAAAATGGTGGGTTTCGTGACGTGACAGTAATATGTAGACGGTAGACGGGCCAATTCACCTCCTGCTTAACTCATTTTCGTGTTGGCGTCCTGCAAGCTGAGAATCGCTCGATTTTTTTTTATTTGCCTGTCTCTATAAAGTTTTAGATTAATTTTTCGCCCGACCAGGAGCCGCCAACCTATGAGTATTTTACAATAGGTTATTATTATTTCCTTACGGAATAGACATGGCATTCTTCAGAAAATTTCTGATGGCTTGATAATATAGTTCTAAAATGACCCCTATCTTAAAATGGCCGTAACTTTTCTTCACGAGCTCTTAGACATAAACCGATTGCACCATTAGAAAGTAGACATTCCCTAGATTAATTTAAAATAATAAAATTCTGTTTCGCCACTAGAAAAAAGATGTTTCGCCACTCGATACAAATTGAGCAAAAGTCCAGAAATGACCCCTATCTTGAAATGGTCCTAACTTTTCTCTACGAGCTCCTAGACATAAACCGATGGCACTAAAATAAAGTAGACATTCCCTAGATTATTTTAAAATTAAAAAATTCTGTTTCGCCACTCAATAAAGATGTTTCGCCACTCGATACAAATTGAGCAAAAGTCCAGAAATGATTCCTATTTTGAAATGGCCGTAACTTTTCTCTAAGATCTCCTAGACCAAAACTGATTACACCGTTAGAAAGTAGACATTCCGTTTATTAATTTCGAATAATAATTTTGTTCAGTAGGGTGTGTATCAACGTTTTAAGTATATTTTTGTTCGGGCTGTTTTTGATTTTTGAAAACCCGTTGTTAGTGTTCCTTTAAAGTTCTCCATCGAAAGTGGAATCCATGTCTCATCAGTTTTTGCAAACTTTTTCTCTCTATATTGCTATCTTGACGACTCTTTTAGTTGAAGATATTTAAACTCGCTGTTTTCATTCAAGGCTCTTTTAAATGTCCCCGTTTATTTTGGGGGAAAGTTTGTCTCGCTTGATATTTTGATTTTCCCTTACAATCAGGGTTGTTTTAGAGCCATTTCTACCTTCAATTTATCATAAGTCCAGTTCTTAAAGACACTAAGTATGCCAAGTTCGCGCAATTCGTTGAGAATCAATTTTCGGCGTCCGCTTATACCCCGAACTGCGCAATACGTAGTCCATTATATAACAAATAAAATTAGTCTTGGATTAAAGGGGGCGTGCATCACCAGACGAGTGATTCATTAGCTTTAAAATAGTCCTAATACAATAGTAAAATAAACGCAAGCTAAAAATCAATTGTTTAATTTAATCGGGAAGATGGCTTAACAAGGATCCATCCGTATATAGTTTGAAATCTAGGTTATTTAACTGCTGGTCAATTTTGCCAGGTAGTCTTTTGATTGGGCGGATGTTCTCATATGAATATTCTACCAAAATATAATTCTTCGTGGATCCTTGTTAAGCCTATTTTCTGAGTAAGTTAAGTAGGCTTAACAAGGATCTGTGTATAATTTATTATCTCGGATATTTCTGGCTATGTTGATTGGTCGGAGGTTCTCATATAAATTCAGTGCCAAAATATAATTCTCAATGGATCTTTGTTAAGCCTACTTTCTGAGTAAGTAGGCTTAACGAGGATCCGTGAATAATTTGAAATCTCGGCTATTTAACTTCTGGTCAATATTGCAAGGTGCTCTTTTGATTGGTCGGAGGGTCTCCTATGAATTCAATGCCAAATTATAATTCTCAATGGATCCTTGTTAAGCCTATTTTTCTAAGTAAGTTTAATATCTTACTTTCTAGCGTAATATTTGATTATAAATTAGTCCTATTAAATCGTAGAAAATGATAAACCTTTGTCTATTGCATTCTCCCTTTAAAAAATAACTCTTAATATTAAATATTTTCTTTAATTTAAGGGCTTGATGGTCTTTGTTTTCGAACCCCAATTTCTATTTATATTTAGTCATTAACGTGGACAAATTAGGTACAAGGCAACCTTGACCATGACACGTAAAAAAACATTTGGTCTAGAGCCCCGATAGATAATTATACAACTCTTAATGGTTCGTTTAAATCATTAACTAATGATTCTCGTACGTTTTCCTATGACTACGTTTCGGTTTCAGTCTTGGAATGAGTTAAAATTGGCGTTAAAAAGCCCATTTTCTACGGGAATTTTAACATACTTTTTAAGGTTGGAATTAAGTAGGTTTTTAACAGTAACAACCTATTTTAATAGTCCTGGTCGATTTGCCGGAAATGGGCCCTTGTCTCATAGCCGCGCCGCCATCTTTTTGTAGTAACAGGCTGCCAGACTATTTCTAATTTTATTTCCCACAAACCAAATTCAAGATGTTCGTCCAACGCTTCCTATATGATATAAAGTATAGGAGGCGTTGGTTAGTCTGTAGCTATTTTCACACTACAAAAAGATGGCGGACGATCACGTGACAAAAAGTTTTCCCCGCCAAAATTTTCGTGAGGCTCTCTAGACTTCCGGTTTCGGAAATCGACCAGGACTATTAAGTTAAGTGTTACCTAAGTAGTTGGTTAAAGTAGATCTGTCTGTCACCAAGGGCGTCTTGTTCGTTAAGGGGCGGATCGTGTGGCAAGATTGAACGACTCCTCCCATAATTAGGTTATCGAAAACTAGGTAAAGGAGACCAACTATCGCTTATTGTTCTTCTTTTGTTTCTAAAATGACAATAAGAAAGAAATCCACGAAGGAAATTGTTAACACAGATTAACAGTAAAAATACGTATTAGGCCATCGTTTGTTGGAGAACGTCTTAGCAGAGGTATATAATAACCCCCTTCGAGGGGAAGTATGAAAGGTAGGCAAAATCGACGAACAACGAGTGCCCGGCGTAAATCGCGGCGGATCGACACGCCGCTTTACTCCCAAAAAATAGTTACACCATTTTGAACCTGGCTAAATTTTACCTACGCGCGCTTCCGGAACTCGGGAGTTGAAGTCAACCTTCGACTCCATTTTAACAGACAGCCTGACTCCCGAGACAGGAAGTTCTAAACGCAAATTGAGCCGTCTTGTTTATACAAAGAGCATTTACTAGAGTAGCGACATTGAGAAGTCCAGCGCGAGCTAGTGGCCTAGATAGTCAGCAGCGGGCTCTTGTTGTTCGTGTTTTTTAGCATTGATAGTATAGGAGCTTTCATACTTCCCCCCGAAGGGGGTTATTATATACCTCTGGTCTTAGGCATCAAACACAGGCCATTCTTTCAATGTTAACACATTATAAGCGCTGTTGAAGGCTGAAATAATACGATTGGTCCGAATTTATATTTACTTTTATTCAAATTTTACCAAATTTTAAAATTTAATTTAAACAAGAAAAAAGTATATGACGTAATTTTATTTTTGGAAGGTAATTAGTTGATTTAATCTAGATTAAGTACTTTTACGAAAAAGACCGCGCGAAAGCGAATTAACTGTAGGCTCTACAATATCGAAATCACGTGACCTTAATGATGAAGTATTGGAGGGAATTTTTATTTTCAAAATTTCGAAAATGGTGATTATAAAATATGTATTTTTACTGTTATGGTAATTTTGTTCTATGATATATTTATATATATTTTGAATCGTTTTTTAACGATCAACCCGAAAATATCACTCAATTTCTATTTGGAGTTCATGTTAAAATCTATGACAGCATCACTTTAAAATTATTAGCGCGAGGTTTGCCATTATTTAATAATAATTATTATAATATAAGTTTTAATTAAAATAAACTTGAAGAAATGAAGGTAATTTTTAAAGAGAAATTTTTGTCGGTGAATTCGAGAGTAGGTGTAAAATATTAACAAAAATGTATAATTATCATTATTTTAAGGTCATTTTTATTTTGAAAATTATCTCTTATGAATATTTTAATTGAACTAATTCTTTACAAGGATATTTTTTATTACAGAATTGTTAAATACGATTATGTAATCTTAAACAGGGTTGGCACAGGTCAGGGAAAAGTCAGGGAGTTTGAAAATGAACTAAAAAAGTCGGGGAATTTTAAGATATTTTAAAAAGTCAGGGAATTTAAAGATCTTTCAATTCAGATTCAAATTCCCTGACCTTTTCCAACGATTTTCCCTGACCGGTTTCGGCTAATACTACACAATTTTTAACCTCTTATTGTTTATATAATCGCGTTGGCCAAACTGCAGCTGCGTATCTTTGTTCTAATCTATACAACTGACACGCCGTCAGCTGAGAATCTTAACAGCGGATAATGATTGCAATTTCCTGGCTTCTCGAAAGATCTTTATTAATTCCCTGACTTTTTAAAATATCTTAAAATTCCTTGACTTTTTTCATTCATTTTCAAATTCCCTGACTTTTCCCTGTTTTCCCTGACCTGTGGAAACCCTGTATGATATTCATTTAAAATTGGCGGGAAAATATTGTAAATTAATGTAAGTGTAATTTATATATAGCCTTAAGCCTAATTTTTATTTTCATATTCATTCAATGTCGTAGAAATGAGCCGGTAACGACTAACGACCTCATTTCGGCGAAAGTATCATCTAAATCTAGTTTTTTTAGCCTCGTGGTTGATTTTCTAATTAAACAAATTGGCGGTTAGAGCTGATTAATTATCATTTCGTTCCTAAATTATTCTCACCATTACAACTTTTTCAAATGTCTTTTTTTCTCGTTACCTACTTAATATTTCTTAATTTTCTTAGAAAATAAGGCGAAAAATTCTACTTATATTATTATACACCGTGTAAAAACATTTCAAAAGAATAATTACTAGTAATTATGACGACAAAATTGAGTAATTGTCATTCAAGAGTGTCGTTTAAATATGGTTACTAAATAAGCCTTATTTCACAACTAATTTCTCAGCTGTCGCGCGAAATTACCAACCATGGACTCAGGGTTTCCACAGGTCAGGGAAAACAGGGAAAAGTCAGGGAATTTGAAAATGAACCAAAAAAGTCAGGGAGTTTCAAGATATTTTAAAAAGTCATGGAATTTAAAGATCTTTCGAGAAGCCAGGAAATTAATTAATAATTAATTATAAATAAGTGTCATTACCGTAAGCGAGCGAGAATAACCCTGCCCCAACCGTGACACAATTTAATTTTATGTCAGCTTTTTGAGCTTTTGACTTAGACCGCCTTCATTCGGTTAATCGAGGCAACCACCCCCACGCGTGTTGCGCAATACGAAGTATTTATTGTAAAGGTATAATGAAGTCAATTAGTTGTCTTCAAAATATAATTAAAAACCCTAAATAAAGGTAACAAAATTGAATGGGGAAAACGCAAACGTTTTAGGTGTGAAAAAAGTGTAATAATTAAAAAAAAACATACATAATTAAATGAAATCGTCATAGTTTTTATTTTATTCCAACTCAAAGCCCAAAGCTACCACCCATCAACGCTTATAACAAAAAACTTTAATACCTTATTGGTTCTCTTGAATAGTCCTGGTCGATTTGCCGGAAATGGGCCCTTGTCTCATAGCCGCGCCGCCATCTTTTTGTAGTAACAGGCTGCCAGACTATTTCTAATTTTATTTCCCACAAACCAAATTCAAGATGTTAGTCCAACGCTTCCTATATGATAAAGTATAGGAGGCGTTGGTTAGTCTGTAGCTATTTTCACACTACAAAAAGATGGCGGACGATCACGTGACAAAAAGTTTTCCCCGCCAAAATTTTCGCGAGGTTCTCTAGACTTCCGGTTTTGGAAATCGACCAGGACTATTGATGTTGCTGACGGAAGTGGATAAAAAAAAACAGGGTTGCCACAGGTCAGGGAAAACAGGGAAAAGTCAGGGAATTTGAAAATGAACCAAAAAAGTCAGGGAATTTAAAGATCTTTCGAGAAGCTTCCAGGAAATTGCGATCATTATCCGCTGTTAAGATTCTCGGCTGACCTTGCAGTCAGTTGTATAGATTAGAACAAAGATACGCAGCTGCAGTTTGGCCAACGCGATTATATAAAACAATAAAAGGTTAAAAATTGTGTAGTATTAGATGAGACGGTCAGGGAAAATCGTTGGAAAAGGTCAGGGAAAAACCAGGAAAAGTCAGGGAATTTAAATCTGAAAAAACTGTAGCAACCCTGTGTTAACAATCCTATTCCTAAAACATGATCGTTTCATTATCCCTTTAAAACGCGTCATGAATCTTTTGTTTTCATTGGTATCAAGGAGGATCAGAGAAGGAGGGGAAATGTGGGGCTGCGTTGAGTTAGAGAGAGAAGAGCCAACCTCCCACTCGGGTGGAAAGGGGGGATAGGAAATTCTCGAGGTAAACTGTTGTCACGTGGTCGCTAGCTAGCGCGTCTCATAAAGGATTCGTTTTACCCACGCGACAACATTTTACCACGAAACGTCTCTACCCCCGTTCTCCCAGAGTGGGAGTTTAGGCCGACGCAGTAGGAACCGCGCCGTCCCCACATTTCCTCTCCTTCTCTGATCCTCCTTGTTGGTATTAAGCTACAATTCGATTACTCATTATTTTTGAAGGTCAACTTTCACCCTATTGCGAACGTTAATATTTATTCAACAATTACTAAACTAATTTGTTCAACCATTATTTGATTTTTACCGAAACTACTACGTTGCTTAGTGAGTCAAAAAATTTCAGTATGGAACCTGTTTTTTTATGCAAAATTTTACGCTTAATAAGATTAGGAAATTAGATATAATTTAAAAATTAATTAGGTAAAAACTTCTAGACAACACTAATTACACAGATCAAATAAATATAAAACGTATGAAAATAAAATTTTGAATTAAATTTTTATCCGAACGTATAACGCGGATAAGTTGCCATTTTCGGATAAAAAACGGATATGAATTATGTTTTTTTTTTTTTTACTTTTATCTTCGAATAAGTTAACTCGAATAAAAAATAGTCTATTTTTAATCAAACAGATAATATAGAACATAATTTAGTAGATTTTATCCAATTAATAAAAATTATACAAATTCCGAGGTTGATTCATTTTAAGTAATTGATTTAAAATGAGACGCTTAATTTAAAAAATTTATTTATTGACGACGTTTCGAAGTAATCGTTTCCCCCCGAATTATTTTTATTTTACAGATTTTTCAGTTAATTTATTTTTTTCAAATTGGAATCTGGTGTTAATTTCCACTTTCCCCATCTACGATGGTGGACTACTACAAAATTTTGGAAGTTCCCAGAAACGCATCGAGTATCGAAATTAAGAAAGCGTAAGTCGAGATTCTTTAAATTAATTTAAAATCCTATTTAAACGGTAATTAAGTAATTAAGAGAGTTAAACTTTGTTTCCAAATTCTTCTACACGCGTTTTTTAAAATAGATACAGGAGGCTAGCGCTCAAATGGCACCCTGACAAGAATCCAGATCACAAAGACGATTCCGAAAGAAAATTTAAAGAAATTTCGGAAGCTTACGAAGTGTTATGCGATGGTAAGAATGTCTTTTTAAGAGCCAAGGCCTAGGGTTACGGACAAACCTGGAAATATAAGGGAAAGGCTAAAAGGTTTGGACATATTAGTGGGTAGTTTCATCAAACAGACTAAAAACCCACTACAGTGTGTTCCAGTGTTATTACTACATTCAGAAGCCGATGAAACCCTCCTTTGAAGTCTACTACTCCAATGTTCCATATAGCGCTCCTCTCTGTATGGGTAAAATTCCCAATTTTACGAGTTAGAAGGGGTCCTACTTCATCCCCCCTGTCTACGGAAAATTGGAAATTCTCTCTCTCCACAAACGACGACGTTTTTTGGACGAACTCCGAGGCTGCTAGAGATATTCGCTCGACGAACTCCCGCTCCGAAAATATCTACCGTTAGGAGGCGTACGAATCGCGCTTTTTGAGAATAACCCGTACAGAGAGGGGTAGACAAGACCAGGGAGTAATAGACTTCAAAGGAGGGTTTCATCGGCTTCTGCTACATTTCATTGACAGTTAAGTAGTGTGTGGGTGGTTTGGGATTATCTCTTGGTTTATTTTAATGCAATCGTTACTCTTGGACCTGATAATTTCAGGGAAATATTTGTTAAGAAACCTGGAAATTCGTGTATCTGACAGTGCAATGTATAAATTTATATTTCACTCATTTTTTTCTCAGAACAAAAACGAAGTATCTACGACACTTATGGCAAAGAGGGTCTCGTAAATAACGGACGAGGTTCTCATAGAACGCACCGCCATGGTCAGCATTCCATGTACGAAGATGATTTCACCGGAGCCTATTTCCCTTTTACGTTCAGAGACCCTGAAGACGTTTTCAGAGAATTCTTCAACGCTGATCCATTTGGAGATTTTTTCGGACGCCCTACTAATGGACATAATACGAATGGAAGAAATGGTTCCTGTAAGTTATCCCCGCCCCTTTTACTTATTCGAATATATTAAGCGTACGCTGTTAATACTTAAGCCTTGGTCAGTTTTTATTGAGCCTTGTTTTAGGCATTTAAAATAACTGTTTTCCTTTTGAAATGTCTTTAGTTTTTATGTAATGTTACTAGTTCTTCGTAAAGCGTCCAAACTTACGCAGATTCATTCTAGTTTTAGTTATTGTTACACTAACAAAATGAAAAAAGCGCTAAGCCTAATTTGGTCTTCAAATATATATGTAGTTCGTTACACAGAGGTTATTTCATATATTTTTTGATGAAATTCGTTTCAGCAGTCAATCAAAGATCCAACGATATGTTTGGTCTGCAAGGTCTCATGAACTTTGGCCCCTTTGGAGGTCACGGTTTCAATGGTTTATTTCCCGCGCCAGGTCTTAGTCAAAGGTATTTCCTTTTTTGAATCGTTCTTTTCGATCAAAATTTGTATTTGGTTAGATTTTCTTTCACGCAAGATATTTCCGTTTGTCATTTCAGTTTCACGTCATTTTCGTCATTTTCTGGTGGCTTTGCCAATGAAGGTGCTCATCGAGCCAATGTAAAAAGAACTTCCACTTCCACTAGATTCGTAAATGGAAAGAGAATAGAAACGAAAAAGTAAGAAAAACATTTTTTTTTGCTTTTAGCTAGATTTTTTTTTTTTTTTTTTTAATTCCCGCCATTTTTGTAAATATTTACGCGATTTTCCGCCATTTTTGAAATCATTCAGACAGTTTCCCGCCAATATTCTAATAAATTATTGAGGCGTTTTCCCGCCAATATTCTAATAAATTATTGAGGCGTTTTCCCGCCAATATTCTAATAAATTATTGAGGCGTTTTCCCGCCAATATTCTAATAAATTATTGAGGCGTTTTCCCGCCAATATTCTAATAAATTATTGAGGCGTTTTCCCGCCAATATTCTAATAAATTATTGAGGCGTTTTCCCGCCAATATTCTAATAAATTATTGAGGCGTTTTCCCGCCAATATTCTAATAAATTATTGAGGCGTTTTCCCGCCAATATTCTAATAAATTATTGAGGCGTTTTCCCGCCAATATTCTAATAAATTATTGAGGCGTTTTCCCGCCAATATTCTAATAAATTATTTAATCGTTTTCCCGCCAATATTCTAATAAATTATTTAATCGTTTTCCCGCCAATATTCTAATAAATTATTTAATCGTTTTCCCGCCAATATTCTAATAAATTATTTAATCGTTTTCCCGCCAATATTCTATTAAATTATTTAGGCGTTTTCCCGCCAATATTCTATTAAATTATTTAGGCGTTTTCCCGCCAATATTCTAATAAATTATTGAGGCGTTTTCCCGCCAATATTCTAATAAATTATTGAGGCGTTTTCCCGCCAATATTCTAATAAATTATTGAGGCGTTTTCCCGCCAATATTCCAATAAATTATTGAGGCGTTTTCCCGCCAATATTCTAATAAATTATTTAAGCGATTTCCCGCCAATATTCTAATAAATTATTTAAGCGATTTCCCGCCAATATTCTAATAAATTATTTAAGCGATTTCCCGCCAATATTCTAATAAATTATTGATGGCGTTTTCCCGCCAATATTCTAATAAATTATTAGGCGTTTTCCCGCCAATATTATAATAAATCATTTAGGTGATTTCCCGCCAATATTCTAATAAATTATTTAGGTGATTTCCCGCCAATATTCTAATAAAATATTTAGGTGATTTCCCTCCAATATTCTAATAAAATATTTAGGTTATTTCCCGCCAATATTCTAATAAATCATTTAGCGGTTTTCCCGCCAATATTCTATTAAATTATTTAGGCGTTTTCCCGCCAATATTCTATTAAATTATTTAGGCGATTGCCCGCCAATATTCTAATAAAATATTTAGGTGATTTCCCGCCAATATTATAATAAATCATTTAGGTGATTTCCCTCCAATATTCTAATAAATCATTTAGGCGGTTTTCCCGCCAATATTCTATTAAATCATTTAGGCGGTTTTCCCGCCAATATTCTAAATCATTTCGAATAATTTTCTCATGATATTTCTCGAAAATTCGAATCATATTGTCAGTGTCTCAAACTCCAATGCTTTCATTGGTTTTTTTATTTTGTAATTTTTCCACAGAGTGCTTGAACACGGAGTAGAAACGGTGTCCGTATTCGAGGATGGTGTACTTAAATCTAAAACTGTAAATGGAATTCCGCAAGCTCTAACCTATTAGTAGCGCGTTAATTCATTTAACAATTTTTGAAAGTGCTACTACGTTTGGTTATGTTTTTTTTTTTGGCCGTTTTGGGTTTTTATTGAAAACCCGTAAAATTAACTAAAACCCTCGATAGTTTAACGGTTAAAACCAAATTGTGTTTGAGCTTCGAACGCTATTGTACCTTGTAAGGATGAAAGTTTCACATTATTTTTTTATTAATTTTCGTACACCAGGGTTAAGTTGCGTCGTGAAAAATTTCATTGTACAAATGGTTAAAATTTTTGGTCCTAAGTGGTCCAATAGTTAAAATTTTCGACTTAGTTGGAAATTTTTTCATTCGTGTTCTAAATTTTGTATTCTGGATCAAAATTGATCCTATATTTGGTCTAATATTTGGATCTGGGTCAAAATTGATCCTATATTTGGTCTAATTTTTAGATCTGGATCAAAATTGGTCCTATATTTGGTCTAATTTTTGAATCTGGATCAAAATTGATCCTATATTTGGTCTAATTTTTGAATCTGGATCAAAATTGATCCTATATTTGGTCTAATTTTTGAATCTGGATCAAAATTGATCCTATATTTGGTCTAATTTTTGAATCTGGATCAAAATTGATCCTATATTTGGTCTAATTTTTGAATCTGGATCAAAATTGATCCTATATTTGGTCTAATTTTTGGATCTGGATCAAAATTGATCCTATATTTGGTCTAATTTTTGGATCTGGATCAAAATTGATCCTATATTTGGTCTAATTTTTGGATCTGGATCAAAATTGATCCAATATTTGGTCTAATTTTTGGATCTGGATCAAAAATGGTCCAATATTTGGTATAATTTATGGATATGGATCTTTAATGGTCCAATATTTGGTCTAATTTTTAGATCTGGATCAAAATTGGTCCTATATTTGGTCTAATTTTTAAATCTGGATCAAAAATGGTCCAATATTTGGTCTAATTTTTGGATTTGGATCTTTAATGGTCCAATATTTGGTCTAATTTTTAGATCTGTATCTAAATAGTCCAAAATTTGATCTATTAGCAAATTTTCCCACGATACCTTAACTGATTTAACTCTTTAAAACAAATTCATTCCTAACAAAAATTTTGCGACTAAAGTACAAGTTGTGAAAATTAAATTATTCCATTTTTTTTCTTATTTAATTTTCTAACAACGTTAACTACTACTCAACTAGTTAATAAAATTAACTAGTTAATAACTAAAATTCGTTCGTACAGGCATGAAATGGTTGTATATTTTGTGAATTTTTCATGGCCTCGCTGATCGAACTTGACTGTAAAACTTAAGACTCGATTATAAAATAATTTAGAATCGTTAGAATTCAGATGTTTCTTAACCAAATTCTAAAAACACTCATTTAAATTATTAAATAAAAAATTAATTTCAGCTACCGAACATATTTACCGGACCTAAACCGGAAAAACGACGGAAAATTTAGGTAATTAACGTGTAGAGCGTTAGATTGAGATGTTTTTAACTAAAGGGCAAGTATAATTTAAAAATACGGTTTTGATCAACAAGACAATCTTGTAGAAATAAAAGAAAGCTTTGAAATGATACAAATTACGTCGCAATCGGATAATAATTAAGAAAGTTATTAATTTTTAAAGTTAATTAAATCGTCAATTGTAAATTAACGCGTTTTCCATCATCTATAACTATTAACAGAAGCCGATGAAACCCTCCTTTGAAGTCTATTACTCCCGGGTCTTGTCTACCCCTCTCTGTATGGGTTGGTTTCAAAAAGCGCGATTCGTACGCCTCCTAACGGTAGATATTTTCGGAGCGGGAGTTCGTCCAGCGAATATCTCTAGCAGCCTCGGAGTTCGTCAAAAAAAACGTCGTCGTTTGTGGAGAGAGAGAATTTCCAATTTTCCGTAGACAGGGGGGGATGAAGTAGGACCCCTTCTAACTCGTAAAATTGGGAATTTTACCCATACAGAGAGGAGCGCTATATCGAACATTAGAGTAGTAGACTTCAAAGGAGGGTTTCATATACTTCTGCTATTAACAATTAACATACCTTAATAGATAATGTCTATATTTACGTTTCTATTTGATTCGCGACACGATGACGTAAATTGAGGAACCAATAAGATAGCCGGAAGTTAGATAAAGTGGAGATGGAGTAGGAATGGAAGAAACGGGCTTAATTGTTTAAAATCTTGTTAATTAAAACCGTTAATTTAAATTAAATATGTCCTTTAAGAATTTTAGAGTTGAATTACTTTTATATCTAAGGTTTCGCCAACGGAATCGTGTCAAAAATAGGAAAATATCGTAGAGAAACGACACTTTACGGTATGGTTAGTTTTAGTTTCAGTTGAAGACTGATTAACTTAACACTCGTTTAGTATTTAAGAAATTAGTAATAATTCCGCAGAAACTGCGACACCAAACCAGCATGATTTTACTATTTTAGAAGTAGATGTATTTAGAGAATGATTCATAATCATCAGAAGTAAGCGTTAAAAATATACAAAAAGCCAAAATTAAATGGAAATAATTTTAATTGCGCTTGATCGGGGCACTTCGATTCGCGTAGCCAATCAGATCGCGCTTCCTATCAGATCTCTCATCCAATTGTATCGCCCATCCAATCAGATCGCGTAAAAAAATTGGGACTAGCTAGGCAAGATCAGGCGATTTGATTGGATGTCGCATCCGATGGGACGTAGGGCGACGATCAGGCGTAAGAGGAATTGCTTTTTGTTTTGAGATAATTTTACATAATTTTCCTCTAATTGAAGAAAAATTTAGAGCAATTAAAATATCTCAATCTTAGTAAAAGGCCTTGTTTTTTTCGTGTAAATTTTATTTTATTCAACAAATTAGCCAGAAATCTACCGTGTTTTGTTTCCATCGGTTAATTCTAACTAGAACTAATCTTAAAATTTAACCAAAATTTAAATGATTGGGTTTTAACTTGTGGCTGCCATTTAAAAGGCTAATAGAGACTTTAGTATTTTACCCGAAGCTTATAATTTCTTTGGAAAAAAAATAACAATTCCCGAAATTTCTCGCTTTTTTTTTCTAACTTATTTCGTTACTGTTTATTTACTCAAATACTAATAGACTGTGTCTTTCAACCTTTGGCATTACCCTAGAAACAATTACACGCGTTTCGTTGCATTTCTACTATCCTAAATACTAAAATTAACAGTTTAAACACTTTAAATAATTTTTAAATTTCTTCGTTTTTGAGTTCCTATAGCGATGAAACTGTGATATTGTGCCAAACCCAATTCCGTAACCCACAGAAAAAAAAAGAAATAACCAAATAATTAACGTAAATTTTTGTTCTTCATTAAATAATAAGCTTATTTTTATATTTATTCCATTTAATTACATTTAATATTCAAGGTTTAATGTAAATTTATTTTTTCGCGCGGGACGATAAAGAATTTACGTACTAACTTTAAAAATGGCTAGGGACTCCGGTTTCAAAAAATAACCCTAATTTTGGTTTTAAAATTTGAATTATGAGAGTAAAATGGCAAGAGAATTATTTCTTGTAAATCCGCGAGGAAATTCCCGCCAATTAGAAGGATTTTACAACTTTGCGCTATGGAGAAGTCACTAGAAAGTCACTTGACCCCCAAAGAGACTTGGGAGAGTTCTCTGGTTAGGCCTAAGACGAGTTAAAAACCACCGTAATGGCGCGCGCTAAACCTAAAGTAGGGTTTAAAAGCCATAGATATAGAAATGTTCTAGATAAATTACCCTACCTATGAGTCACGTGCAAAAACGTCACAAAATTAGAAAGTTTTCGCGCGCTAATGCTCGCCTTTTATTGTATAAAATTCGCGCGCCACAGAGAAAACTTGTGGCGCGCGCTCGGTTTCCCGCCATTCTAACGTGACGTCATTAGAATACTGCCTCCAAATTAAGCAAGTTTGCTGTCAAATTCTACTTTTGGAGTTCCTAGCCTTTTAATTAACGGAAATAGTACTCGAGAAGTAGTTAATAAGTGGTTTTTGCCGCGCAGGTTATAAGTGAAGATTCAGCGCAACCGAGTGCCCCGAAAATTACGCGCGAAATTATTGAACCTGTCACGGCTCAAATACCAGAGACTGATTCAATAAGTGAGAAAAATTTTACTCGCTCCAATTTCGTCCTTATCATATTTTTAATCGTTATTATTTCGTACCTTTTGTTTTCGTTTCAATTTGTGTTTTTTTAAAAACAAAAGTTTATAATTTTTGAAAATGATTTAATAATATCTAATCTAAGTCACCCCCGAGTAACAAAATTGATTTATTGATTGTAAAAAGTTTTAGAACTTTCATTTAAAATAACACTAGATTAAAGCTAAATGTACGCTTTGAAACAAACCAAATTTCAACCAAATCGGCCCATATTATAAAAACTTATTCATATTTTATAATATTAAACCTTTATTTTTGAGTTCTCATTTAAAATTAATTTAGATCCGAAGAAAGCTAAATGTTAGCTTCAAAAGAAGCTTAATTACTACAAAATCGGCCCATATTATAAAAAGTTATTTAGTTTTGAATGTGGTAATAATGCGTTTTCACGTGACGTCACTTTGAAACTTATGTAAAAAGGCAGCCATTACGATTTCAATAATAAATTGTTAAACTTAAATAGCTTTTAAAATTGTGGGTCGATCTTGATTCAGTTGGACTCAATTTATAGCTTCGAGACTGTTTTAAAACATTATGCACTTAAATTTCAAATATTTAACATACATTGAAATTAATTTAATTATTGCACAGTTAGGCTTAAAGATGGCCATTCTTCGTAACCTATTTTAACGTATAGCTCTACGGCAATTTTAAATACGTAGTTATTCGCGCGAAAAGCTGAAACTATTGAGCCGTTATAGCATCGTTTGAGCCAAGGGTTAAAGTTTTCAAAAAAAAAAAAAAAAAATGTTATTCACTAATACTTTACGCGTTTGTGGCGTTTGTAACGCTCCGAATTGATTGGAAACTGTCCATTCGTTGAAATTTAATAATTAATTAATATAAAGGGGAAGGGTTTTAAGGTTAACGATGCTGTTTGTAAATAGATAAACGCGTAAAGATTGTTGACATAAGCACCTGCTTGCGTATTGTAAGCACCTTATATAACTATAAGACAAAAAAGGCAAATATGTATGTACTGGTAATTTGTAAATTAAACTGTCGTTATACCAATTATACATATTGTTAATCGTTTTTAATTACAGTTTTAGATACAATCTTGATGAGAAAAAAGTCGACGGCATATCCGCCCACCTCCCTCTTGTCCGCATATTCCGTACAAAATTATGTAGTGACACACTTCTAGTAGTGTACTTTTGATTCATTTCTATTTTTCATCAATCATGTGTCGTCTGCTTAATACTAAAATTGAAATTAATCTACTTGATAAAATTGAATGAAAACTATGGTTTAAAATAACCATAGAATTATTGGATTACTCTTGGTAAATTTTTACTAATTTATTTTCAATATTTAATTAATTTTTCATGATTTTTGTTTTGGTTTTGAACCGAAACCAATTTTAAGGATATTTTCAGGTCGCACAGTTCCCACTATTCTCTCATCCTATGATAGGCCTTTCACCGGGTAAACGTCTCTCTTTTTTCTAACGATTTTAGCCAATAGCGTGCTCTAAAACTATAAACATTGTCTGCTCAATCAAGTAAAATGTCGGCCATTGCAAAAAAGGCGGGGCTTAAAACATATTTATGAAATTTTAAGTCTAGATTCACTATCATATTTCAAGTTTGAAATGACATGAAGCAGACGATTGGAATTATTTAACAAGTAGTGAGTCTCCCTCGTCTGTCGTCTGCCAAATATAGTTGACACGTTCACTTTGGGTTTTGTACTTTCGTATGACGTTTATAGTTTTCAGCTGATTATTTTTTAATTTTTTCTTATAATTTTTAGTAATTAGTGTAAAATATCAACGGAATTTGATTAAATAATGATTACTTATGCCATAATATCACGAACAAACGACGGCCTTCCATTATCAGCTTCGACCGATGCCAATCAGAATCAAACTAACTTAGAATGTCAAGAAGCGAGAAAGTATCTAAAAATCTTAGCTAAACAGCTAGGTCACAAATCGGATATTTGCACTGTTAAAATGCATTCCCAATCAGTTCAGTAAGTAATAAACTATCATAAGTGAGCTCTTCATTAACACGTCATTTTCTAGCTTCATCAGCTGTTTTGGAATTTCATACTTGGCCATGTGTGAAAGTACCTATCCTCCAGTTCTCGCTTTCAGTTTCTTAAACGATATTCAACAAGAATTTGTTTCTACTTTTGATATGAAACAAATAAACAACGTGTTACGACCTTACGCTTTTATCGAGTTTGGTAAGCTTAATTTTATTCACAACACAAAAGATTTCAATCAGAATTTTATCTTTATTATAGACAGAGTAATACAAAAATTGAGGCAAAAGTATAATAACCCGAGAACTCTTACTACTAAAGTCAGTTTAACGGAGATGAGTGCTGAACTAGCTCAAAATCCACCGAAACAATATATTCTGAGTGATATTATACCTAGTTTAACGAGAAATGGTCCAGTTTTAGCGAGACCAGGTATGTTAAAGTGAAGAATCTTTTATAATAATTTTTTAAAATGAATTTGTGAAATCAGGTTGCCACGCAAACCTCCTTCCAATGTCATTTTTCAGCGTTATATCTTTAATTTTCATCACGCTAAGTTCACTGTTGAGTATTTATAGAGGCATATCGGCCATCAGCGCTTCTACTTTGGAGGTATGTCAAAATTTAAGCAATACAATTCTTTCGTGTAAAACAAAAATAACTTAACAGGAATACGAGGGAACTTCACCGTATCACGGCTTGTTCTTTCTACTAGAAGCTTTATGCGGTGGAATTCAGGCGTTATTACTCTTAGCCAACGTTAAGTATCGCGTTCCTATAGCTTGGGTTTCGTTTAGCGGAACCATTCTTTGTAATTTGGCAGTCTGGCAATTGCAAGATTATCTTTTTACCATTGTTAATTTGTTAATAGCTTCGGCTGGAACCTTAGCCATTCTTTCGTTAACTCCGTCCAAAAATCCTAATTACAATGTCTGATTATATCAAGAAAGGATATATTTTTATAACTTGTAAATATTTAATAAATAGTGTTAAGACTCGGATATAAATTTTGGTCTATTTCATTAAATTCGCAAATGAATAATAGTTACTTCTAAAGTTTTACTTCTGGTACTACCATGGGATCTACATGTATGTTAAATTTATTTACGAAATATGCAAGGTTAATTTTAATATAAATTGCGTAATAATCATATTTAAATAAGGTAAAAGGAAAATTATTGAGTATAATTTGTTATTTAAAATTTTAAAAATAATTTAAAATCATGTCCTGTCCTATTTATATTTTCAGCTCCTAAGGAGTAAGGACCAAGCATTAACAATAATGATACTTATTTCCGCTCCTTCTTGAAGCCCTCATTAATATGTCGGCTGCTAAATTCGTCTGCTGGTGTTGTTGTTTTAACCCTCAGTACTTTGTAACTTCTTGGAATTTTAACTTTAAGTATATTTAATATAATCAAACTAATTCTAATTTCTTTGGTTTAAAATTGAAAATTGGTTGTCCATATTTTATTTTCACAAAAATTAGGAAGTCATTTAATGAAATATCAATTAGTTTTGATTAGAAATGAATGCTGTTGTGGCTTTATGTCATTTCTGCGAACTTCACGGACCCAGTGTACTTTTTTGTACTCAAGCATTCCACGAACACTTTCCTGTTATTGGACACGGTCTTGGTAATGTAGATGCTTTACTTCGTCGAGGTAGCGTCTCATCTCCGAAAGGTAAAAGAGCCTATTATGGACCGACAGAACTTTCCCTAACTTTGTCTCAAACACCGAAAGAATCCAGTACTGAGAAAACGTGCGAGGTAAAGGAATTTTATTACATTTTATTCTTTAATTAGTCTAATAGGCGGTATTTTATTATTTACCAGGGTTGCAGATCTATGCCAATTGTAAAAAGATATTTATGCAACGATCACGAAGCCAAGATCAGTTATATCAGTAGCCAATATCCTATGCATCCTGAACTATTTAGTTTGGTTCGACAAGCTTGTGTTAGGAGTTTAAGCTGCGAGGTGAATATAAGAATGAATAATTTCTAATATAAAATACTCTTATCTCGATTGGTTTTTGAAGGTTTGTCCCGGTAGAGAGGGTCCAATTTATTTTGGTGACAATGAACGCGGTCACGTCCTGAGCTATACATTTTTCATGAAAGACAGTCGAGCTAGAGGTTTTCAACGATGGTATTCTATCATAATCGTCATGATGGATAAAATATTTCTTCTCAATTCGTGGCCTTTTTTACTGAAACATATCCAAAAACTCGTCTCGGAATTGCAATCGAAAGCTTCTAAAGTTTACGAGGTTGAGCAATCGGAATGTTCTCAAAGAATGATGCGATTGAATTCCGTGACTCGTATGACGCCTGATAACTTCCGAAGACAACGAGGAAACTCCAAAGCTCGATCTTTAACCGAACTGACAGGAGATACTAACGTCTTTCCCTTCATTCATTTATGGTTCACTTGGATTCTAAGAGCCGGAGGTTCTAGATTAAGCGAACGATTACTCGAAGGATTACCCAGTGAGGATACCGTTGTCGACCTTGAAATGCAAGAAGGTAAAAACAAATATCCATATTTTTTTGTCCGTCTTATTAGTGGATTAAAAATTTTGAATTAGAAATAGTAAAAAGATTAGTTTTTGTACAAGATTGTAACTTAATAATTTAGAAACTGATAAAATAACCGTAGAAAGGGCAGTTTTGTAGCTAGCAAGTTAATCTTTTAGAAACTGAAGAAGGTTTTATCAAAATTCACACAAAAAAAGTGCCAGATGAAGCTAAAGGATCATCGAGTACCGGTTTGGTTGAATCGGGTCAACATCCGAATGCCTCAGCAGCCTCCACTCTATTGAGCGACCTCTTGGAACAAAATTCCGCTCTCAAACGCATCACTGTTCGATCACTCAAAGAACTTTACGAGGTTGGCTAGGGTTTCGCATTTCCATAAATTCTTAATTACTCAACATTAAACTCGTTATCGTTTCAAGGTTATTGGTAAAGAGATGTTTCTGGTCTTGTGCTATCACACGATCATCGGAAATCAAATAATATTGCGTGGATCCAACAAACTTTTAATTGAATCCATCATTGACTGTCTACAAGTAAATTAATCATTTAGAAATGTTAAAAATTTATGGTTACTTATCAAACTTACCATTTGAGCCTGCTAAGCCTAATTATCCTTTCTATTTAGCCATTGATATTTTGTCAATTTTACTAGTTTAAAAAGTGAATTACTAATTAGGCTTAGCAGACTAAGATCGCAACTTCTTTAAATAACCGTAAATTATTGAAATTCCATTGAGTTTTAAACTTTTCGTCCCTCTATTAGATGGTTTTACCCCGAGGTTGTTTTCACCCAGTTTATTACTCGAACGAGTACGAAGATTCGTGGAAATGTAATTTTCTCGGATTACCTCGAGAAACGAATATTCCTAGCCACGTTCTTTCTTCAGAATTACATATTTGCGTCGATGTTCAAGATTCATCCGAGACTCGAGAAAAACTTTCCAAGTGGAAACTTACTTTGCATCATTGTACTACTTTACCCGAAAAATGTAAGTAAAAGTTTCTAATAATAAACCGACAATCTTACATTGTTTTGAAACGCGTAGTGCCGCAAGTATTATGCGATATTGAAAGATTAGTAAGTGACGAGTCAAGCCCTTCGGAAAAAGCTTTGGAATCTTGCGTGGCTACCTTAAAAGAAGTCTGGATGAAGTAAGAAAATTAAAGGCAATTATCCACCAGATGACATTGGCTATAATTTATAACTTTGTGATAGTAAAGTGAAAGTTCTTTTCGCTTTCTCTCGAGCTGGTCATCATCCTGTTGAAGAAACGCAAAAATTGCTTCATGTTCTGGGAGCCCAGGAACAAGATAAATTGGTAAGATGATAATTTACTTATTTCTCGTTAGGCTTAACACCCCCCTTCCATATATTGAATTATTTACTTCGAGTATTATTGGGATTTAATAAAATTGGGAGTTAGGCTTAGCTTTAAAAGTTTAAAAACCTATTTCATTTATTCCCCGACTTGTTTTATCAGTACATGCAACGCTCTGCTACCATATAGTCATATCTCTGAATTATTTACTACAAGTAGACTGGATTATGGAAAGTTAGGCTTAGCTTTAAATACTTTTGTTTGTAACCATAATCAATGTCCGATTCATTCCTCACTGGTTAGATTAGTTGTATTTCCCCTTTTTGTCAGCATTTGCAACGTTCTGCTACCATTTAACTATCCCATTATCTTCATATTTTGGGTATTTTCACAAATTTAAAAGTGGAAATATGCTAGTCACTATTGAACTGGAGTTAGGCTTAGCGTCTTTAGGCCTAATTTCAAAGAAAATATGTTTCCTCATCATGGCAACTATCATTTACTATTTAATGGGAGTTAGGCTTAGCGTATTTAAGCGTAATTTTAACGAGTCACGATATAAAGCTTAGAATTTTTAATAATTTATTTGTCAGTTCTTAAAATTTTGGATGACTGGTTTGAGTACGCAATACAAAATGCACGTTCTCTCAACTTCCGTACAACATAATGGGGGCTCGATTCACGAGTCAATGTAAATGATTGGCCAAGAAGAGAATTTTTTCTTTTACAAATCAATTTGAAATTACAATAGTTTTAAAAATATACAAAATAACAAAAGAAAAATTGTTAATTTATTACCGTGTACAGTAAATAAACTTTTCGTAAAATATTACGGTCTGTAATTATTCTTTTTTTTTCCTAGATATTTTACGTGTAATGGTGCGCGTAACTCTTTCAATTTTCATCATTTTAAACTAATCGTGCGCGAAATTTCTACGATCTGGGTGGTTGAGGAACTCCTAAACCCGGTGGCGTACCCATACCGCCTGATACCGCAGCACTAGGACCCAATAAAATCTAAAAATTGGGGTTAAGTAAGATGTATATTAACCTTCTTTAAAATATTTGGGAACTTCAAGAATCAAGGTCGTTCGAAAATCTATCCTACCTGTCTTTGTTGTTGTTTCTGCATTTCATCCATTTGTAATCTTTCCATTTCAAAAATGACTGGAGCAACAAGAATGGCCGATGATGAAAAGAAAATCCATAACGCCGCTCGACTAAATGCGTACAATGAACCCATTCCAGACTTAGATGAACTAACCAGACCGCAAACTCCATTACGTAAACTCTCTGGAAACATTTCGGTTAAACCTATCAACCTTTCTGACAAGGTTTCCTCCGGTTCCTACAAGAAGAAATGATCGTAAGAAAATTTATAATAATGATTCAAAGTAAACTCGCCTCGTCATCACTATCGATACCAGTCACTGCTGGTATTTCTACGATAGGTTGAGATTTTATTTCGCTATTTTTTGGCGACGACTCTCTGCTCTCAGGGGTACTCATGGCTTCTATTCCGCTATCTCCCTCCTCAGACGGCATCCTATCTTTGGAAATTTGGAAGATATTAAGGATTATCCAGTGGATATTGCTTAGAAATCTACATTTTTAACTGTAAATCTATCAATATACCTCGAAGAAATTACTTACAAAGGCAGTATTTCTTATAACACTACCTATTAATTTGATTTATATTTTAATTAACTTAAATTTAACTTTA
Source organism: Odiellus spinosus (assembly GCA_963920705.1). NCBI lineage: Eukaryota > Metazoa > Arthropoda > Arachnida > Opiliones > Phalangiidae > Odiellus > Odiellus spinosus. The sequence continues at coordinate 14,813,636 of OY987238.1, forward strand.
AATTTAAAAATAAAGACCTAATGTTAATCGAAGAACATCGCGGCGAGGGTTAACAGCGATTGGTGGACCTTGAACTCAATGACTTTTTTATTCAGACTAGGAGGAATAAAACGGCACCGGTTTGCTCATGAGAGTATTTTTATAGTGCATATGAGCGGCTTGAGTTTGAGTATTGTTCCGTAAATAATTTTAGTTTTATATTTAATTAAACTCTTTTAATTTTATAGAAATAATACCTTTTATCATAGGGCTGCTCAATTTCATCAGGAACACTCCTGAGTCCATTGACCCAGAGCAGCCCAAAGAAAAACACCATTAGATCCACTACGTTCAGTGACATATACCGGAGATACCACCTCCGTAGAAAATACATTATCCTTATCCGGCTCTTTAATTCACCATGAAAAACCAATGATGTCTAGTTGTCTGTGAAGGTAGTCTTGGAGACTTTTGGTAACGCACCCTTTTCAGTAGTAAAAATTTAAAATAATGTGGCTAAGTTTTTATATAATTAATAATTTCAAATACTGTTGAACCATACTAAAAATTATATCTTAATATTAGTTGAATTCCAAGGTAAAATTTATCGTAGTAATTGAACTATTATAATAGTAAGCCTTGGCTTTGTCTCTCTCTCCACCCCCCCCCCCCCCGCTCTTCCCGGACTGGACTCCTCCGGAGGCTTTGGAAATTAATTTTCTAATTAATTGCATTACTCTTTTGATTTAGTTTGCCGCTTAAACCAAAATGTGGCAAGGTGCCGGCTGGCAACAATGGCCAATTCAACAAGCAATGTATCAGAATGTACCTCACGATCAAGGTAAGTACAGCGTTCTTTATAATAATTAAACTTTCAGAAGGTAGAATGTTAGGTTCAAAACAAAACTGATTTTTAATTATCTACCTTCGTTTTAGTTGATTGGGCCGCTTTAGCCAAACAATGGATTGATATGCAACGCGTCGGAGGCCCTGATGGTGCTCCAGGGCCTCCTCAACCTTTTCCAATGCCTCCTGGCGCTGTTAATTTTCCACCATCAACGGGAACCCCACCACCTCAAATAGTTCCGCCACAACCAGTACAAATTATTGAGACATTTCCTCCTAAAATTGTTCCTTCAGTTAGGAATGAAATCCTACCAATGCCCGTGGTTAGACCCAATGCCTCACCATTAAATATAACCAAACCTTCGGGTAAGAACTTATTTTTTATACAAAATTCATAATATTTTTCTAGATATTTTACCTTTAATCCAAGATTTTCCCATTGTCAACGCTGAACCTGCGCCCGTAACTTCTTGGAACAACTCTTGGGAAGCTCCTCCCGCTGGAAATAATTGGAACGCCCCTCCAGTTATCTCGGAAACGAAACCAACAGCAGCTTTCTCCTTCGGAAACAATATGCATGGTAATCTGCCCTTGCAAGCCCAAAGCTATGATTATAATCACGGGTCAGACCCTTTTGTTAGTCAGCAGGTACGTCTATTTTAACCATTTCTTCCTTGAAATATAAACTATTTTTTACGTTAGGCTTAATGTAGATCCTAAATTGTTGGCATTTTTAATATCAGTTTTGGTTAAAAAGCGTAAAAGAGCTGACATAAGAAGCGTATCTCTTTCAGAACCTAAATTTCAATTCAAATGATGGACCTTACCCTCAATATTGGACCACTTCGGGATCGGAATCGTTGCCACCGTTTCTCAGGAAAGACAATCGGATAAGGGGTGATGAAAATCTTTCCATGAATAGTGATGATTTCAATCAAATGTGTAAGTTTTTATTAATTATTAATCGTAGGAGGCGATCGTACAATATTCCCCTGACAAAAACCATGCGTAACCCTATAAAGCCAAATCTTGACCCTTAAAACCCCGTGTTCCTGTATTTCCTACAATTATATCTATGAAATAATTTAAACAAATATTGCTCAGGCAATTTGGACGCGGCCAAACGGAAACAATTACCAATCTGGATTCGCGAGGGATTAGAAAAAATGGAAAGGGATCGACAGAGACAACAGGAGAAGGAAAGATTGAAACGGGAATACGAAGAACGGAGAGCGCAACAAGCTTTAGCTTCTGCCCAAGATCATTTAAAAGATGACGACCCTCTTAAGAAAAGTCGATTTGTAAGTAAATTTAAAATCTCAATTTTTTAGAATTTCTTATAAAATTTTGGCAGCGGAATCTTGTTTTCCTATTCAAATTATCTACGAATAGCTCAAGGCCCTGTTTTTAGTCTAGCCCATGCATGTATAGTAAGTCTTAGGGTTAAATTTAATGATTAATTTTAAATTGTAGTTTAAGCTCTCCGCTGTCTCATCCTGAGATTAGATTCCTCAATAATTTTGTCCATTTTTGATCATTTAACTTAATTTATCCGGTATATTACTCGTATTTTGGTCAGTTTTAAATCAGTTTTAAATGACTTAATTTTGATTAATTTCGTAATGATAGCTTCTTGTTTCTTGGAAAACTTTCTTTATTTTACTTTTAGGAGTCTGAAAGTGAAGATGAAAGTGAAGAAACGACCGCATCTAAGGCAAACAGTTTGAAACTCGCTCAGAGTCCCGCTAATATTGTTAAAGCCGAACCTCTCACTGAAGAGGAAAAAGTCAGTTACTGAAAATTATTCCCATTTTTCGGAGGAGTTAGACGTAATGTCTTTACAGATGATGAAAATGCGTCGAATGCTGACAGAAATATTGCTGGAAGTGACTAACGAAGAGTTGGTTCAAGTTGCCAAAGAGGTTTATCAACGGGCTTTAGCTAAAGGTAAAGAACATTTGTGTTTGTTGCGTCAAATTTTACGATTAAGCCTTCGAGAATTTCAAGACAATTGGAATTAGTTTGCATCTACTGATAGATGGCGGGACTTAATCTTTTATAATGGAAAATAAGGGGGGACAATTAAGGGACCTAGCTCCAAAGGATCTAGTTAGTTAATTAAGATTAAAGGTAGAATGAAGTCGGATAATGAATTTTTTATCAAATTCTAATAAAGTTTTCATGGAAATATGAAGAAAACTAATCAGGCTTCATTCTATTTGTCATTTCACGAGGTTTCTTACAAATTTATGGCGCCACTGAGTTAGGATATTTAAAAACTGCCAAACTTTTGACCCCAAAAATTCCTCGGTGTTAAGATTTTTGAAACTTCTAACCTTTACTTCCAAAAATCTTATAAATGGCGCCTCTTTACGCTATTTGAAATTGTTAACCTTCGATCCCAAAAAAAAGTCGCGCTAGCTAGAATAAACCGACAAAAACTTCGTAAACAGAAAGATATTTCTATTCCTGTAAATTTTTAGCATTGCATTTCGAACGTTAATCCGTTTATTCCGGGCGACCGAGAAAAACGTTGGTAAGTAAAAACTCCTGGCCACGAAGAAGAACCCGAGCTCTCGGTTAATTTTAGATCGATCTAGGATTGGTATTAGTTTCTTTCTAGCCATTCGAGAATCGTCTTCGAAGATGATATCGGAATTAGGCTTAACTGGGTGTTTTTGGTGTTAATAACTGATTTGGTTGTTACGTTTCGAATCTGTTGTGGTTAATATATGTATGTAATTCACACTAAAAGCTCCAGCGCGGCAGCTGGCCTCCTCAACAGCCCTGGCCTCCATTACCGGTAGTCTTGGTAAGTACCCAAACTAAACTCTTAAGCCTAAATACAGAGTTAAGCCTACTTAAAACTTATTAAAGGGACAATGAAAATGAGTACCGACGTTGTTTTTAATCAATTACCAGAGTTAAATATCCTTAAAACTCGTATCAAAGCAGGGTTGGCAATATTTTTGATATTTTTTTTTTAAAATCAAAAAAAAAAAAAAAAAAAAACGATTTATTTGATTTAAATCAGATTTTTTTGATTTTATTGATTTTCAACAAGTCAAATTCAATTATTCAAATTAAAGATAATTTGAATGACTTTCAATAATTGCCCTATTCAAATTTTGAATCACTGGTCCATAGTACTAAGCCTATCTTCGTTTTAAAGGCAGATGCACACTGAGTTGGTTGAGAAATGTGCATCGGACTTAAGACTGATAAATATGTCAGAATACTTCATATTTGCCCATTTTCCTTACGAAAATGAGCTCAAATTGTAAATTAACTGTGAAATAATGAGCAACCATGTTGTATTAATATTATATACGCTCCTGTAGTAGAAACATATTCGTTCTTTATCTTCATAATCCCTTTAACGCAACTTGAAGTTTATTTTGCACCTTTTTTCTCTGGAAACTTTAAGTAGCAACGAGATTTTGAGAAATTGAACGAAGAACGTGTATGTTAAGTTTACTTTCTACAATTGTCACCTTCAATTAAAAATAAGCGTTCTTCGTACAATTTATTAGATGTATTTTGTTTAATTTTGAGGGGATGTGTGTCAATACAGGTGGGCTATCTGGGTACGGCAGTGGAGGAAGCAATAACGAATCGGATAAAGACGAGAGCAGCGAAGAAGAGGATGAAGAGGATTCCGACGACGAATTACGGAGAATTATCGCTGAGAAAAAAAATTCATTCGTCATCAAAGAAATGGAAATAGAAGCGATGCTACAAGCCGAAGAAAAAGGTTTGTCCCGTTTAACGATCTTCGAGAAATAATTTTGGTACGGATACTTTATAATCACGAGCGTTCGTTCGCTTTAAACAGCATTAAAAGAAACGCAATCAAACGTCGTAGTTGAAGAAGAAAGTGTTCCGAACAACGTCTCAAACGCGAATGAAAAAAATATCAAAATTGAAATAGACGAAATCAAAACTACGACGATTACTAGGTCAAGTTCGAGTGGAACTGATAGTAGCTCCGATTCGGAAAGTAGCGAAACGTCAGGCGCTAGAAATACTACTGAAAAAAATATTAAGGAGAAAATTATGTCAAGAAGATCGAGAACGAAAAGTCGTAGTACGAGCGTTGATTCTAATCACGGTTGTAAAACGAAAGATAGTTTTAAAACTAAACCAACAGCGCCTAGTAGGGAAAGAACTACGACGAAAGATAGTAAGAAAAGTAGACGTAGTCGAAGTGACAGTCGTAGTAGACGGGGAAGTAGAAATAGAACGCGTAGAAGTTCAAGTAGAAATAGAAATGGCGGAAGAATTAGGAGTAGTAGAAAAAGTCGTAGTAGAAGTCGAAATAGACGTAGTAGAACCAGTAGTCGTGGTCGAAATAGGCGTAGTAGGAGTAGAAGTAGGACTAGGAGAGGCGATAGTAGGAGTAAGAGTCGAAATAGACGAAGTTCGAGTAGAAATAGGCGAAATCGTAGTCGAGATCGAAAATCGCGGGACGTTAAAACTAGATCTAGACGTAGTCGTAGCAGAAATAGATCGGCAGAGAGAACGCGTAGCGATAAGAAAAGATTAAGTAGTCGAGAACCGAGTAGTAGGTCGAAGGATAAAAATAAACGAAGTCGTAGTAAAAGTCAAGAAAGAAATAAATCAACAACGATCAAGAAGGATCAAGGTTTGAAGGAGAGAGATCGGTCGAGAAGTGTCAGCCCTAACAAGTCTAAAAGTAGAAAAAAGGCCAGGAGAAACTCAAATTCAGATAGTTCCGACAGCTCGCCGCACTCTGGTAAGAAGTCAAGTTGAAATGGCAAAACAAGCATTATTGAATCGGACACAAGGTTGTATTAGTTTAATTATCTCTTTTTGTTCATCGTTCTTTTCATTTTTTTTAACAAAAAAGTAGCATGCCGTATTTATTTTATAGGCGCGATTGAGTCAATTTCTCCTATAGCAAATGAATTCCAAAAAAAACGAGTGATTTTCTATCTTTCCTTGTTAAAATATACCTTATTCACTAGAAAAAACAAATTATGCTAGAAATTATCAATTTACTCGGAAAATAGGCTTAAGAAGGATCTTGCGTGGCGCCATCTACATTAAATTTTAAAGTTGGCAAAAGCTAGTGTAGTAAAAATATTCAAAAGTTAATTTAAAAAAAATAAGTGGTAGGATCGTTGGGTTATAAGCGATTAAAACCCTCTGGAAATTGAACAAAAGAGTTAAAATAATGAAAAAAAGCTAACAATCGCGCAAAGGACAAACCATTAACATAAAAATATTCAAAAATGAATTTAAAATAAGGGGTAGGCTTGTTCATAATGTGTTAAAAGCGGCCAGAATAGAAAATCATTCGTTCAGCTTCATTCTACTTTAATTTAAATTTAATTCCGTCTTTAGATATTTTTAACAAATAGTCTCGGATCTCTCGCGACCTTTGAACCTAAGGTCGCGAGGATGATAGTGGAATTTTTTACCTTTCTCGCGAGTTAACTGACGTCTTGGTCTTATTCGCGTAATATTTTCATTTCAGGACGTTTGATGTAAAGGTGTACAGTTATACTACGGACGGAGGCGCAGTCACGCGTAGTTTTTAAAAATTTCAGCCACTTATATGTTACTAGTGAAAGTAGGTGTAGTAACTAAAACTTACGGCATTAAATCTACTCTTTTTCTATAGTAACTAAATGGTTTATTACTTAGGCCTAATTCACTAATCAAATCGCCAGTTTTGGGCCTATAAACCCGTCAGTCATAGATTAAAGATGGCGCCACAATATTTGCTGTGAGATTTTAAATGAAATTAAGGCCGGTTTCCTCAAAATTAAGGTCAGTTAGATTTAGAAGTAAGAGAAACAACTAACGGTGCCACTAAATTTTTAAGGTTTGGTTAATTTAAAGGGATACTATTAGCTGAAAATTCTGATTGATCCAAACACATATTTAAGCCTAATTAAGTTTTAAATAATTCTAATCTAAATAATTTTTTTAAAAATGTGAGAAAATTCAGCAGGATATATTTTATTGCGAGGAATCAGATAAAAAATTAAAATGGGTACGCAATTTTCCCCTTATTATATTCCTTTAACCAGATTGGGTGACGGTAGTAAAAGTGGGTAGAATTTTGCATAGATAGATTTTCCTACTAGATTAATTGCTATTATTTAGGCCTAAAAGAAAAAAACCATCATTGGTAAAAGCAAGAAGGATCAGATAAGGAGAGGAAAAGTGGGACTGCGTTGAGTTAGAGAGAGAAGAGCCAACCTCCCACTCGGGTGGAAAGGGGGGATAGGAAATTCTCGAGGTAAACTGTTGTCACGTGGTCGCTAGCTAGCGCGTCTCGTAAAGGATTCGTTTTACCCACGTGACAACAATTTACCACGAAGCATCTCTACCCCCGTCTGTCCCCCGTTCTCCCAGAGTGATAGTTTAGGCCGACGCAGTAGGAGCCGCGCCTTTCCCACTTTTCCTCTCCTTATCTGATCCTTCTTGGTAAAAGATGGCGCCACTTTAAATATTAGAATTAACAGACAAAATATTACGTGAGTACTTTGGATCTTTTTATTTCGATTCAACATTGCTTTTCTTTCTTTAACAATGGTATAAAAGAATTTAAAAGAAATTTAATTTTAAACATTCCCCTTTTCGTACTCTCAAGGGCAAGTTAACTTTTTTCTCGAATACAATGAAAAAGTCTTTTTTTTTTGATAAATATTACGATAGAGATTGGTTAATCTACTATTAGTATGAGTAGAAAAATTTTAAATTCATTTTCCGAATCTTTGCTGACAAGAATTATATTTTTCTAACGCCGCTAATAAGCGAGAGAGCGGAAAATATCGATGGGATGGCTCAAACCTAGAAACAAAGATAAATATTAAGAGGAATTCGATCATTATAATTTATAAACTCGTCTAAATTCTTACGTAATTTCCGATAAATGAACTTGCCACGGTAAATATCCGACTAAACTAGACCCTCTTCCGAAACAAAATATTAAATCAGGGTCGGGACTTCTTGGCAATGCTGAAATTAGAATTAAGAGTATGTCTTTTTAAGTTATCACCCTTTCTCTTAAGAAACAAAAGGTATTTTTTGATACCTTTTAAGTACTTGCTAAATTGGGTTCTGTTAACGTCGTTAAGGCTTAAAACCTTATTTTTAACTTCGTTACAAATTACACTGGCTGCGTCTACTATATCCCTTTTTCCATCTTTCCAGCTTAGTAACGTCACGTCAAGCTCGTTCTCGTAGATATGCCCATTTTTTATTCCTTACAAAGATAAACCATGAAACAGTGAAACTCGCAAAACCTATAGTATGTCTATTTCCGAAAAAAAAACTGGTAAATTTGCAACAATTTCAGTTTTTACTTTTAATATGGAGGAAATATTTAATAAAAGGGGAGCTTATCTTATCCAAAAGCTTTGCATGCAACGTATATAGCAAGTGGCAACGCTCTGCTACCATATACAGGGTTGCCACAGATTTTTCTTAACAAAATTCCCAGACTTTTCCAGGTTTTCCCTGACCATCTACACTGTTTTTCCCTGACTTTCCATAAATGTTTTGAAATAATAAATATAAATTTTTACACATATTTATAGAAGCTTCCCTGTTCTAATTGAACTGAAAATTCCCCGACTTTTCCCTGACCTTTGAACAATTTTGAAATTCCCTGACTTTTCCAGGTCTGTGGTTACCCTGATATATAACAAGTGGCAACGCTCTGCTACCCTATATGCTATGTGGCAATGCTTTGCTACAATTTACTGACACCTGCTATACTCAGCTATATAATATGATGTATGTATAAAATAATCTGATTACCATTGGACAACTCATCACTCTCCGCACCGTGGAATGTGACTTTATATTTTGATGAGGTCTTTTTCAAAAATCTTTCTTTACACTTCATTGTGTTTTTGTACAAGCTAAACCCATTGGATTTCACTAATCCTGAAAGTAAAGAAATCAATCGCAATCAGCTGCCTTCCTATTATAGATTTAGGTACTTTCTATCAAACATAAACCTCTCGGTAATGAGAACTTACCATCAATGTCGTATATACTAATATGAGGAACGCCTAATGCTAAACACCAAACAATAACGTTAGCCAGTTGTTGAAAACAAACAACTTCTTCGTTAATGATAATCCCAATGTGAGATGGAAGTTTCTCGAAGTGAGAAATCTGAATTTTAGTTCGACTTAACGAGTCTTGTGGCACCACCCGCGACAAACCGTCCAGATAAAGTTGTTTTAAAAACCAATATATTAATAGTACGTAATCTATCGCGGTAATTATAAATAAAACCGAACATTGGATAATGAAGTAAAGTATTTTATACAAAAATTCCATTTGTTATTTGACTGGACAGTCTGGACTCGTGATCGGTGCCGGTCTATAATCACTTGAAGTAGCATATCCTTTCAGTACTTAAACGATGACGAAAGCATCGGGGCCATAATCATCATGCGGCCAATCCAGCAATATGGCTTCGTTCGTACAACCGGTTAATTAGGATTCATGGAACAAGACCTGAACAACAAAACTATTACACCATAAAAGACAAATTTTTGTCTAGATTCGTCTGCAATTATATTAGACGGTGCGTTCAATGCAACTGGCCAAAACTACTGACAGCATAGAAAATACCGAGACATGTTCATTCTATCGCAGATTGATGACCGATGTTAATAAGTGGCCAGGTTGGTTCGAGTGGCCCGTGTTTTCAAAGCCAAATTGGTTAATTTATTATTATTATTATTACTAAAATGTACAGCCGTTTTTCCGAGGTCGAAAAATATCATTAACCAGTCCATATCGTAGAAGCTCTTTGACTATGGTCTATAGCCTGCATTCTTACTATATGTTCTTTGTTGAAAACGTTCCAGCATTGGCTCCAATCTTAACTTATTTACAATTATTTTTATCGTCTATTAAATTTATCATAAATGTATTGTTTCACGCATTTATCGGAGTCGGAAATGTTGTTTTCTCTAATATAAACATATCTGGACCACTTTATTGGAGTTTTTGTCGTCTTAGTCTGTAATATTCAAATATACGCTTAAAATTAGGCCTAATCAGGCCCCTTGCAAAAACTGAAGCACTGAAGTCTGAAGCTAAGAAATTGTCAATAACTCAAACCTATATTTTTCTGGGTTTCACCTGGCTGTATTTCATTGGTAAGTACTTAGTTAAACGTATAATATCTTCCAATATTTCAGTTTTATATAAACTTAACCATTTTTAGGTGACACTAATAAAGTCCTAGGAGTAGGGTTGGTAAACTTGGGATGTCCAATAGCTACAGAACTGACCCTTCTAAGGAGTATGCCTTTAAGAAAATCTTAATTATTTATTTAATTTGCCGGCAATTAAACTTTTGTTTAATTCTCTTGTTCCAGTGAAATTAGATTAATTCCTTGCGACTCTACGCAAGGCACTAGTAGCATGAATACGTTCAATCCAAACTCTAGTAACTTATATAGTCCTCCGTGTAACAACGGGATCATTGTACCCGTAAGTAACTTATTTTCTATCAAATCTTTAAAAGTAATTACCTTAACCCCGGGGGTTTAGGTCTTAGTAAATACTATGCCTAGAAAGATTATCGTTCCGATTAATCACCACATTAGTCAGAGTGTCGTGACTTCAAACGGACAGCCTCAGCCTCCAATTAAAAGGTTTTCAAATGGAGAGACTAAAAGTACATTTAGCTATCGAGCGATGACTACTGAAAAGTAAGCTTCCCTTATAATTGACGATGATTTAAGCTTGAAACTAATTGGAAATTAATTTCAGTACAATTAGCAACCAGCAAGAGAGAGTTTTAATTAATACCAACACCCAACATACTGTTACCAAAAGTCCAATTGGGTTTCCTTATCCTCAAGGCTCGATTGTAAGTGTAAGTACTTAAATTTATATATCTTACAAAAAAAAAGGCGGGTTGTTATTCCTTCAAATCTCAAATGATCTTAATTATTCGAACCATTAAAATTGCAAGATTAATTTACTTATCACTGAAACAGGGTGACCACTTTTATTATATTATCACCTCCTTCTTATTTTCTCCTATCATTTAATGTCAATTCCTATAATCTCCTATATTTCTACCCAAAATCTCTAGTTAAGGGTAAAATTCTAAATCATACTGTCAGATGTGGCTGTATAAGATTATTTTAGCTTAACCGTACATTTTCCAGTTAAAATAGTCTGTAAAATTCCATACTATTTAAGCAATTGGATCATATTAATACCGTGTTTAAACCGGTGGCGAGAGTTGCGATGCAATAATAAACACGCTTCCTACTTTTATTTATTTTCCTATAAACATTTGAACCTCTCAATTCAGTACGTAAGTTGGTAATTATAATTGTTTGACTTTGCAGCTAATATGTCCTAATTGCAAAGGCACAACGCGCCAATTAACCCCGTGCGACGTTTGTAAAAAGACTTTTAGTCCAATAAGCGTAATACGACAGGCAAGAATGCCTCAACCCAAATCAGTCTTATGCGCCACTAACACTTTACCAGCGGGTGCACTCGCGACGCGAGTTACTACTATCACGAGTTCTAACGTTCGAATCCCATACGCGACTACCGTGGTTAAAGCGGGAGCTGGTGGTCGAACGCGACCTTCCATTATTTCGGGATCAAGACCTAACGCGACGGTAATCTCTCCACAAACATTTTTCGGTGACAAAATGGCCAGGGCTCAAGAAGGAAGTCCCTCGACAACCGGTGGAAACGGAGCCGGTTTACAACAGTTCGTCGTTAATCATTCCAGCTACGTACCGGAACCGAGACCGCCTCTTCATACTCTCATTCCCGTAACTTTAGCCAAACCGACTAGACGTAAACAACAACCCAAACATAATCCAGAACCAGGTAATTATGACTTTTAAATAATAATAAAGACTATGTTAATATTTTTTAAAATGAAATATAAGTAGTTAAAATAATTTAAACTTGCTGCAGAATTTCATTCGCTAATTTACGGTTAATTAACAAATTACGCTGTTAAGCCTAACTGGTGGAAATAGGATAAAAATTGTTGTTGGATAGAAACCGATACAGTTTACAGATACTGATATTTTAAAAATAATATATCAATATTTTACAAGGGAGATCCAGGTTAGGATATATTAGAATTTGCGATAGGTTATTGGTTAAAAAAAATCAGTTCATTCAGTTTGTAAAGGGTGAAATTGGCTAATTCTTCTTAATTAAGTTTGATCAGATCATTTGAAACAAATCTTCAAATATATGTTAGTTTGAAATATCAATATTTAACCCTCAAAAAATATAAAAACAAATATCAAAACTATTTAAATTTGAAAACAATTGATGGCCAATCACAATTAAAACCCAGTTTGTAGCCAATTAAAGATTCCCACCCACTGAGTCCCCCTCCTTCAAAGTGTAACCATGGCAACACTCCTGCCAAAAGCTTGTGCCTGCCATGACCTTTACTTTCAAACAGAAATAGTCCTAAATTAGGCTTAGCATAAAATTAATCAGAAAGAGCATTTCTGACTGTAAAAGTGAATATAAGTTTATCAAGAATAGCTTCATTTAAGCTTTGGTAAGTCATTTTATTATAGTTATTGTTTTATTTATAATTTAACATCTAGAAATTAACTGATCAAAGTGGCTTTAAGATAAACTTAAATCTATTATATTTTGAAGAGGCTCTTTGATAAACTGTAAATATTCTGGTATTTTTACAGTTTTACTTGTCTTGAATAGACTAAGGGGGAGTTTTGAAGAATAGGTCCCAGTGCCAAGGCTTAGCATAATAATATGAGAGGTAACCTAACCTAACCTATCCTACCGGGACCAATTCTTCAATTTGGCCGACAGTTTGAAAAAATAACCTTGGAAACGGATAAAAGAGCCGTTAAAAAGCACCTGTTTGTATTGAAGATGTTTTTTTTTCAAGGTTGGTTTAAAAGTATAAGATTTTCTATACTTTTGTCAACCTTGAAACTAACAAAAACAGCCGTTAGAATGAACCTGTTTCTATGGGAGATGTTGCCTTTTTTCAAGGCTGGGACTTGCTCAGATTTTATTGAATGGTCTATTAAGGTTAGGCCTAGCAGGCTCAAATCACAATTTGATCAATTAACCGTAAATTAATGATATCATAAGAGGATCTTTGATTAACCACTGATATCTTCATTAGTACTTTAACGAAAAAGCAGTTAGGCTTAATGAATTCAAATTATAACTTTGTTAAACAGTTAAATAACCGTAAATTATGTCCTAATCAGTTCAAAATAATGCGTTTCTTGTTTAAATTATAACTTATTGATTATTAAATAAAAACTTTTTCGTTAGAATGTTTAACTATATCATCTGATGATGAAGACGTAACATCGTCACAGGCATCGGTAAACAATTCAGAGGGTGGGTCAGCGATGGACGATGATAGCTTTTCGTCACCGCTGAAAAGCCAATCGCAACAAAATGAAGATGAAGTAAATTAATTTTATTTGCATTTTTGTTAGATTTGCTCGTGAATTTAAATAATTTTCCTCGTTTTTTGTCATCATTAAAGGAAGATTTGAAACAGAAATCTAGCGAAGGCGTTGGGGAGCGTACAACTGACAGTGGTTCTCCACCATCGGATGAAGTTTCAACTAGCGGTGTTGAACCGGGAATCCGTTTGATGTGTCGGAGTATTAGAATTGGATCTTACAAAATACAGTCACCTGATCCTCCCTCGTTAATGTTGGACATCTCAAATAGCGTTATCAGTTTTAGCGTTCCACAAGTTAGTAACGGTAAGGGACCTTTTTTACAAACAGATTGTTTCACTTTAATTAGAAGGTGAGATTAGAATCAAAAATATGGCTGTTTCGAGCTTCCCCCTCAAAAATATGGGTGTTTCGATCTTCCCCCTCAAAAATATGGGTGTTTCGATCTTCCCCCTCAAAAATATGGCTGTTTCGAGCTTCCCCCTCAAAACTATGGCTGTTTCGAGCTTCCCCCTCAAAAATATGGCTGTTTCGAGCTTCCCCCTCAAAAATATGGCTGTTTCGAGCTTCCCCCTCAAAAATATGGCTGTTTCGAGCTTCCCCCTCAAAAATATGGCTGTTTCGAGCTTCCCCCTCAAAAATATGGCTGTTTCGAGCTTCCCCCTCAAAAATATGGCTGTTTCGAGCTTCCCCCTCAAAAATATGGCTGTTTCGAGCTTCCCCCTCAAAAATATGGCTGTTTCGAGCTTCCCCCTCAAAAATATGGCTGTTTCGAGCTTCCCCCTCAAAAATATGGCTGTTTCGAGCTTCCCCCTCAAAAATATGGCTGTTTCGAGCTTCCCCCTCAAAAATATGGCTGTTTCGAGCTTCCCCCTCAAAAATATGGCTGTTTCGAGCTTCCCCCTCAAAAATATGGCTGTTTCGAGCTTCCCCCTCAAAAATATGGCTGTTTCGAGCTTCCCCCTCAAAAATATGGCTGTTTCGAGCTTCCCCCTCAAAAATATGGCTGTTTCGAGCTTCCCCCTCAAAAATATGGCTGTTTCGAGCTTCCCCCTCAAAAATATGGCTGTTTCGAGCTTCCCCCTCAAAAATATGGCTGTTTCGAGCTTCCCCCTCAAAAATATGGCTGTTTCGAGCTTCCCCCTCAAAAATATGGCTGTTTCGAGCTTCCCCCTCAAAAATATGGGTGTTTCGAGCTTCCCCCTCAAAAATATGGCTGTTTCGAGCTTCCCCCTCAAAAATATGGCTGTTTCGAGCTTCCCCCTCAAAAATATGGCTGTTTCGAGCTTCCCCCTCAAAAATATGGCTGTTTCGAGCTTCCCCCTCAAAAATATGGCTGTTTCGAGCTTCCCCCTCAAAAATATGGCTGTTTCGAGCTTCCCCCTCAAAAATATGGCTGTTTCGAGCTTCCCCCTCAAAAATATGGCTGTTTCGAGCTTCCCCCTCAAAAATATGGCTGTTTCGAGCTTCCCCCCTCAAAAATATGGCTGTTTCAAACTTCCCCCTCAAAAATATGGCTGTTTCAAACTTCCCCCTCAAAAATATGGATCTTTCAATTTAGATAAAGAATTCATCAATATTGATATCGTGCGTGACGAACTAGCGTCGATTATGGTCTGTTTCGAAAAACGACTCTTCGTCCTCTTTCTTTATACGACACCCGAATGTGGTACCAAAATTCGTAATAAATTAAAAATGAAGATGGATTCGGTATACTACGACCCCACATCTCTAGGTACGTTCCGTTTTAAGTTATTCCAATGGAAAACGCGGCTTTGTTTAACATTTTGTTTCAGATGATACGAAGAAAAGGATTGTAATATTACCGGGAAACATAACGGACATTGAGAAACATTATCTACGAAGAGTTTTCATGAAACCAAAGATTGTGGAACTTGGTCAAGTTAAAGCCAATGAGATTCTCGTACGATCAACTCCGGTAAATAGCATTTTGCATTTTATTGGGCTTTGTTCTTAGATTTTCCAGGCCTTTTAAAATTATTTTAATTAGCCACACCCCTTTAATACTTATTCTCGATTAACCACACCCTTTTAATACCTTTTCTCAATTAGCCTGACCTCTTTAATACTTATTCTCGACTAGCCACACCTTTCTAACACCTATTCTCGATTAGCCACACCTTTTTAACACCTATTCTCGATTAGCCACACCTTTTTAACACCTATTCTCGATTAGCCACACCTTTTTAACACCTATTCTCGATTAGCCACACCTTTTTAACACCTATTCTCGATTAGCCACACCTTTTTAACACCTATTCTCGATTAACCACACCTTTTTAACACCTATTCTCGATTAGCCACACCTTTTTAACACCTATTCTCGATTAGCCACACCTTTTTAACACCTATTCTCGATTAGCCACACCTTTTTAACACATATTCTCGATTAGCCACACCTTTTTAACACCTATTCTAGATTAGCCACACCTTTTTAACACCTATTCTCGATTAGCCACACCTTTTTAACACCTATTCTCGATTAGCCACACCTTTTTAACACCTATTCTCGATTAGCCACACCTTTTTAACACCTATTCTCGATTAGCCACACCTTTTTAGCACCTATTCTCGATTAGCCACACCTTTTTAACACCTATTCTCGATTAGCCACACCTTTTTAACACCTATTCTCGATTAGCCACACCTTTTTAACACCTATTCTCGATTAGCCACACCTTTTTAACACCTATTCTCGATTAGCCGCACCATTTTTATACCTTTTCCCAGTTAGACACACCCTTTTTATACTTATTTTCAATCTATCATATTATTTTGCTATATTTATTCTCAAATAGCGGTACCATCCAAAAAGTATTCTTATTTTTAAGCGGCACACATCCTTTAAAAACTCTTAGATATTTTATTTTTTGTCATTCTCTTTCTTTAAATCCTCTGTGTTAATAATAATGTAAGTAAAACTCTTCAGGCAGGTGGTAATCAACATATGGTAAGACTTTCTGCAGCTCCCGCTACCCGTTCAAAGGTAACTCTTTTTAATTCTTTCCGCCTTTATTATGAAGAGGATAAACTGAACGAAACTAAATTCTAATTGCTTTAATTAATAGACTGAAGCCGAGGCCGTAACGGTTGCCAAGAATGAAGTTAAAAAGTAATTTTTGATCGTTACACGATATTCATTTTGAAACTTTTAACTTTACGTATTTGTAGCCTATGCACTTATCCTCCTCCGCCTCAAACTGGAGGGATCACGATAACCACCGAGGATATTTTATGCTTAGAAAAAGAGGAATATCTCAACGACGCTATCATTGACTTTTACTTAAAGTAAGTGTAGATTTACTTTTCAATTCAGTGTTAAAATTAAAAAATTTTGGCGAGAAATTTTTTTTTTTTAATAATTTTGCTGCTAAAATTGAAATACTTGAATGTTTTGGTTCTAAAATTGATAAATTTGCACGTTTTTGTGCAAAAATTGAAATTTGCATGCTTTTTTGTGCAAAAATTGAAATTTGCATCCTTTTTTGTGCAAAAATTGAAATTTGCATGCTTTTTTGTGCAAAAATTGAAATTTGCATGCTTTTTTGTGCAAAAATTGAAATTTGCATGCTTTTTTGTGCAAAAATTGAAATTTGCATGCTTTTTTGTGCAAAAATTGAAATTTGCATCCTTTTTTGTGCAAAAATTGAAATTTGCATGCTTTTTTGTGCAAAAATTGAAATTTGCATGCTTTTTTGTGCAAAAATTGAAATTTGCATGCTTTTTGGTGCAAAAATTGAAATTTGCATGCTTTTTTGTGCAAAAATTGAAATTTGCATGCTTTTTTGTGCAAAAATTGAAATTTGCATGCTTTTTTGTGCAAAAATTGAAATTTGCATGCTTTTTTGTGCAAAAATTGAAATTTGCATGCTTTTTTGTGCAAAAATTGAAATTTGCATGCTTGTTTGTGCAAAAATTGAAATATTTGCATGTTTTATGCGAAAATAAAAAATGTTTTTGGCTTGAATTCAAATATTTGAATGTATTTGGATCAAAAATTTAAATATTTGCATGTTTTTTTGTGCGAAAATTAAAAAAATTGGAATGTTTCGTAGCCCACACTTGGTTAAAAAACCTTAATCGCTTGAATTTTAGGTACATTTACTACGAAAAACTATCCGAGGAGAATCAAAAGAAGACGTACATCTTTAGTTCATTCTTTTTTAATCGTCTTAGTACCGTTCCGACCAAAAACACACCCAAAAAAGATCCAAAAATAGGGTAATTTTAAAAATATTGGTAGGGGGTTTTGTTAGTCGTTAACGTTTTCTTCTTTTAGGCCCAAAGAATTGCGTCACTCTCGTGTTAAAAATTGGACGCGACACGTTGATATATTTGACAAAGACTATTTAATCGTTCCTATCAATCAATCATCTCACTGGTTTTTAGTAATCATTTGCTTTCCTGGGAAAGTGGATCCAAACTACAAACCCGTCGCGAAAGAAAAAAAACCGACGAAAACTCAACTAAACTCGGCGGCTAAGGATGATATACAAAATCAACTCGAAGAAAACGCGTCAAGTACTTCGGAAAAAAGTACGGAAGATATGGGTAAGTACAACGCGTGATGGAAACGGATTAAGAAAAATAATTGTCAATCTCAACAAACCCCGATATTTAAAAGGTGATCCTGAAAACCCGTTACCCCCGGTGAAATCTTTGGTACCTTACCCTTTGGATGAACCGATGGATGTCGAAGAAGAGATTAAAAATCCAAACGAAGCTATAGTAACGTCAACGAGCGTGGAAAATGAATCCTCGCCAAAAAACGATTCGGATCATTCCTATTCCACAGTCAAAAGCGTCCTAAAGAAAGCCAAGGTCATCAAAAATGAAAATACCATTGAAACAGACGAAGACAAGAATAGGTAAGCAAATATCGTATTTTCTCTTCGAGGTCAAGTTTTTGATATTAGAGGTTATAATTTTCTTTTCTAGGTTCTATTTTAGGTCATTTTTCCCCGTTAAGTCTTATATTTCCTCTTGGAAGCTTTCAAGGTCATATTTTTCCCCTTATATTTCCTCTTGGAAGCTTTCAAGGTCATATTTTTCCCCTTTAAGTCTTATATTTCCTCTTGGAAGCTTTCAAGGTCATATTTTTCCCCTTTAAGTCTTATATTTCCTCATGGAAGCTTTCAAGGTCATATTTTTCCCCTTTAAGTCTTATATTTCCTCTTGGAAGCTTTCAAGGTCATATTTTTCCCCTTTAAGTCTTATATTTCCTCATGGAACCTTTCAAGGTCATATTTTTCCCCTTTAAGTCTTATATTTCCTCTTGGAAGCTTTCAAGGTCATATTTTTCCCCTTTAAGGCTTATATTTCCTCTTGGAAGCTTTCAAGGTCATATTTTTTCACCTTTAAGTCTTATATTTCCTCTTGGAAGCTTTCAAGGTCATATTTTTCCCCTTTAAGTCTTATATTTCCTCTTGGAAGCTTTCAAGGTCATATTTTTCCCCTTTAAGTCTTATATTTCCACTTGGAAGCTTTCAAGGTCACATTTTTCCCCTTTAAGTCTTATATTTCCTCTTGGAAGCTTTCAAGTTCATATTTATCCCCTTTAAGTCTTATATTTCCTCTTGGAAGCTTTCAAGGTCATATTTTTCACCTTTAAGTCTTATATTTCCTCTTGGAAGCTTTCAAGGTCATATTTTTCCCCTTTAAGTCTTATATTTCCTCTTGGAAGCTTTCAAGGTCATATTTTTCCCCTTTAAGTCTTATATTTCCACTTGGAAGCTTTCAAGGTCATATTTTTCCCCTTTAAGTCTTATATTTCCTCTTGGAAGCTTTCAAGTTCATATTTATCCCCTTTAAGTCTTATATTTCCTCTTGGAAGCTTTCAAGGTCATATTTTTCCCCTTTAAGTCTTATATTTCCACTTGGAAGCTTTCAAGGTCATATTTTTCCCCTTTAAGTCTTATATTTCCTCTTGGAAGCTTTCAAGTTCATATTTTTCCCCTTTAAGTCTTATATTTCCTCTTGGAAGCTTTCAAGGTCATATTTTTCCCCTTTAAGTCTTATATTTCCTCTTGGAAGCTTTCAAGGTCATATTTTTCCCCTTTAAGTCTTATATTTCCACTTGGAAGCTTTCAAGGTCATATTTTTCCCCTTTAAGTCTTATATTTCCTCTTGGAAGCTTTCAAGTTCATATTTTTCCCCTTTAAGTCTTATATTTCCTCTTGGAAGCTTTCAAGGTCATATTTTTCCCCTTTAAGTCTTATATTTCATCTTGGAAGCTTTCAAGGTCATATTTTTCCCCTTTAAGTCTTATATTTCCACTTGGAAGCTTTCAAGGTCATATTTTTCCCCTTTAAGTCTTATATTTCCTCTTGGAAGCTTTCAAGTTCATATTTTTCCCCTTTAAGTCTTATATTTCCTCTTGGAAGCTTTCAAGGTCATATTTTTCCCCTTTAAGTCTTATATTTCCTCTTGGAAGCTTTCAAGGTCATATTTTTCCCCTTTAAGTCTTATATTTCCTCTTGGAAGCTTTCAAGGTCATATTTTTCCCCTTTAAGTCTTATATTTCCACTTGGAAGCTTTCAAGGTCATATTTTTCCCCTTTAAGTCTTATATTTCCTCTTGGAAGCTTTCAAGTTCATATTTTTCCCCTTTAAGTCTTATATTTCCTCTTGGAAGCTTTCAAGGTCATATTTTTCCCCTTTAAGTCTTATATTTCCTCTTGGAAGCTTTCAAGGTCATATTTTTCCCCTTTAAGTCTTATATTTCCACTTGGAAGCTTTCAAGGTCATATTTTTCCCCTTTAAGTCTTATATTTCCTCTTGGAAGCTTTCAAGTTCATATTTTTCCCCTTTAAGTCTTATATTTCCTCTTGGAAGCTTTCAAGGTCATATTTTTCCCCTTTAAGTCTTATATTTCCACTTGGAAGCTTTCAAGGTCATATTTTTCCCCTTTAAGTCTTATATTTCCTCTTGGAAGCTTTCAAGTTCATATTTTTCCCCTTTAAGTCTTATATTTCCTCTTGGAAGCTTTCAAGGTCATATTTTTCCCCTTTAAGTCTTATATTTCCTCTTGGAAGCTTTCAAGGTCATATTCTCAAAAAGATGGTTTTCAAGGCCATTTTTTCCACTTCAAGCCCTTATTTCCCATTTCAAATTTCAGTTCAAATTTTTTCCCCTCGTAGCCATAGGACTTCTGTAGCTTTAATATTTCTACGAGATAAAAATTACTTATCGTTTCAGACCTTGCATCATAGTGTTTGATTCATTACCTGGAACGAGTCGTTGGAGAGTGGTTAATTATTTACGAGAGTAAGTTTCATTTTTAATCTCGATCAAGGGAAATTTATTTCTCCAAAAAAAATAAAATAAATACCCTTGTATCTTTTGATGAATTTAAAGATATTTGGAAGTGGAGCATGTGGTGAAGAAAGCGTCATTAAAGCATTTCGACCGAGACTCGATGAAAGGGTTAAACGCTCGCGTAGCCAGACAGGAGAACTTCAGTGATTGCGGAATATATCTTTTACAATACGCTGAAAGTTTTTTCCAGGTAAGAAAATCTTAATTTTTCTCAGACCAAGGCATATTTGAAATAAGGGGGATAGTATCGAGCTTTATCTGCTCCAAAATATATTTGCGTGGTTAATTTACAGTTAAATCTTGTTATAACTTAGTCATCTATAACAAAAAAATTTAACTCTCCATTGCCTGATGTCGGGTAGTCCATTGAAGCCTGATGTCGGGTAGTTTGTTTTAAGCCTGATGTCGGGTAGTTTGTTTTAAGCCTGATGTTGGGTAGTAGGTTTTAAGCCTGATGTTGGGTTGTTGGTTTAAGCCTGATGTTGGGTTGTTGGTTTAAGCCTGATGTCGGGTTGTTGGTTTAAGCCTGATGTCGGGTTGTTGGTTTAAGCCTGATGTCGGGTAGTTGGTTTTAAGCCTGATGTCGGGTAGTTTGTTTTAAGCCTGATGTCGGGTAGTTTGTTTTAAGCCTGATGTCGGGTAGTTTGTTTTAAGCCTGATGTGGGGTAGTTTGTTTTAAGCCTGATGTCGGGTAGTTTGTTTTAAGCCTGATGTCGGGTAGTTTGTTTTAAGCCTGATGTTGGGTAGTTTGTTTTAAGCCTGATGTTGGGTAGTAGGTTTTAAGCCTGATGTTGGGTTGTTGGTTTTAAGCCTGATGTCGGGTAGTCCATTTAAGCCTAATGCATTGCTGGCTAGTCCATTTAAGCCTAATGTCGGCTAGTCCATTTAAGCCTAATGTCGGCTAGTCCATTTAAGCCTAATGTCGGCTAGTCCATTTAAGCCTAATGTCGGCTAGTCCATTTAAGCCTAATGTCGGCTAGTCCATTTAAGCCTAATGTCGGCTAGTCCATTTAAGCCTAATGTCGGCTAGTCCATTTAAGCCTAATGTCGGCTAGTCCATTTAAGCCTAATGTCGGCTAGTCCATTTAAGCCTAATGTCGGCTAGTCCATTTAAGCCTAATACCGGCCTGATGTTGGGTAATAGGTTTTAAGCCTGTTGTCGGGTAGTCAGTTTAAGCCTGATATCGGGTAGCTGGTTTTTGCCTTACATCGAGTATCGGTTAAACTTTGATATCGGTAAATATCGATTTTTACCTCAATATCGGCCAACAATAATGAGGTTCCCCAGGTCAAAGTTCTTGAGGGTTTTTCGTCTGCTTATTTAGTCGACTGTATCATTTTAGTCGGTATCGTTGCAGACCCCATTGGAATCATTTTCAATGCCATTGAAAGACCTTCGAGATTGGTTTCCGATTGAAATCGTTAACAATAAACGGGACGAAATAAAGAAATTAATTTTAGAACTTTCTAAACCAAAAAAACCTAATTCCGTAGAACTCTAAAAAGAGTACTAGATAATAGTGGTACTAAATTAACAAAAAGAAATTCGAACAATTTATTTTTCAAGTACTTTTAATCAATTATTATTTCCGGGTGTGCGAGCATTTAAATATTTGCAAGTTATACGCGCGTTTCATCTCTCTCGAGAGGTTTTATTTGGTTTTTACCACGTCATTCTTCCAAAATAAGCCTGGAAAGTTTGTTTGAGCGTATCGACTTGACGAAGAGCTCGTGGCAACGAATGATTATGACGCGTTGAGACTGAAAAATTTAATCCTAATGGTGACGATTCGAGTGAAATTTGCTGACGTCTTTGAACGTTCTTTTTTCTAAGCCATCTATCAGGAAAAACAAAATACTGTAAATAGTTATTCACTTACAATCTAAATTCCGTTCTGTAATAAATATTTCATAAATAGTACCACGACTCGTTTAATTGAAATTGTGGTATTGGTAAGTCAAGTACTCGTTTTATCTGCAGCATTGGGAAGTCGAGTACTCGTTTTAGAGTACTCTTGAGTACTCATTCTATAACATTAAGAAATCGAGTACTCGTTATTGGTAAATTAAGAGCTCATTCTGTAATATTGAGAAATCGAGTACTCCTTATTGGTAAATCAAGTACTCATTCTATAATATTGAAAAATCGAGTACTCGTTTCATTATCTCTAGGGTATAGTGATAGATTGTAGGGGAGTGCTGCGCACACTGGTAAACTCTAATATAAAATAGGTACTCGAGTATTGACGTATTACCCTTTGAAAAAGTAGTGTTAGAAGTGCATTTAGTAAATTTTAATTACAGCTATTAGTGTTAGAAAGAATGAGTACTTTCGGTAAGCTCTCTTGGCCTGCTCTCGTCGCGATTTTGAACTGATTCCAGTCTCATTGTCATCCAACTCTTTTAATTGTTGTAAGAATTTTTCCTTCCTTTGTTGGTTTTCTTTTTGTTCTAACCAAGACTGAAAGGCTTCTTCCGAAACCGCTTCATTAGAATGAACCTAATTATATAGTAAATTTAAATTCGCAAAATTATTAGAACAATCGCTTGTTAAGTAGCAGTTAGTTTTTCTAATATGAAAATAACGATGATTACGTGATCATATAGTTCATTAAAAGGTTACGTGCAAAGATTTTAACCTAAATAGATAGAGCAGAGAAAAATCAATATAAATATGTATTGTTTTAGTACTTTTAAAACAAGTTTTCTACCCAGAACAATAACAAAACAAATATATAGCAAATTGAATTGTGTGAAATTCTATGATTGGTCTGTTTCAAATCAACCAGTGGCGCCCCTGCGCGGAAAATATCAGATATATCGCGAGATTTGGCGCGCGCTTTCGTAAAAACGAATGAAATCAATTCGCGCGCTTTCGTAAAAACGAATGAAATCAATTCGCGCGCTTTGCTCGATTGATAGAACTACAATTTTGGCGCCAAAATTAACCAGTGCCCCTTTTCTGAAAATTTTTTCTCACTCGAAATTTCAAATCCTTTTTCCGAGAAAACTATTCAATATTTTTGAAATTTTTTATAGACTTTTTTAGATACTGCACACGTTTAAATAGGTTTGGACGGGATTTATTATGCTAAGCGTCTTCCTTTAAATAGCTCCAGAACTATTGATTACCCAATGACGCATAAATTATAGGGGAATATGCCTTGTACGGTTCCCTAAAGAGTGAAGAGATGATTAAACTGAGCGATACCTTCTTAGGTGAGCCTCTGGCGTCATCGTTCTTGGTTTTCTGGTACCCTTTCTTGGATTCCAACCATGCTTTGAAGGCTAATTCCGCCTCTTCTCTCTTCCTCCTACGATAATCGTTTTGTTCGTGCTCCTTGAGTCTCTTTTGAATGTCTTCCAGTTGCTTCAACTTGCGCAGTTCGCGTTTCAACTCTTCGGAAACGCCGTACTTGGATCTCGAGTTTCCTTTATACGTGGGAAGGCATTTTTCCGGTTTGGTCGGTCTCGCGCTTCCGTTGTTCGCGATGTTTTTGCTGACGTAACTAATTGAAGACGTCGGACGTTGAACCTTTTTAATATTACCAGGGATTAATGGCTGCGAACTCGGAACTACCGAACTTTTCGGACGTGCTGTTTCAGTTGAAGGTACTCTCAGTTTGGTAGTGCCGTTCGAAAGAGTTGAACTCGCGTCCTTTGGTGGTACTACTGTTTCTTCAGTCTTCTCGCGTTTATTGTCGTCGGAGGAGATAGAGACCTGATAAATATCAAAATAATTTAGATTATTAACTCCATCGTTAACTTCGAAGACTAATTAAATTAATCATTCGAACTCTTTGGCTGTTCGAGTCACTGAACTCGATGATTATCATGGGACATAAATTAAGGAACAGTTCGACAAAACAAGGAAGGTCTTCCTAGATATTTTAAGGGAGAGATTTGTCGTACCTGTGATTTATCATCCTTGTCTCGCTTCGTATCTTCATCATCCTGCATTTTCAATATCTTTTGGGGGGCGCTCGAATCTGGACTAACGTCCTCATCCTCATCTTCATTTTCATGACTTCTTTCAACATCATCTTCCACGAATTGATACTGTTCCTCGTTTTCTAGTCCAATCACTGATCGTTCGGTCTTTGACTCTTTCTCTTCCCGTTCATCACGTTCATCATCTTCCGGTTTTTTATCTTCCATTTCCGGTTCTTCGAAAGCTTCGTAATCGTAATCTTCGTGATTGTAATCTTCGTTGACGTAATCGGCGGTGTTATCTTCGGGATAAAACTTGTCTATTTCGTCCCGGTTCTCGTCTACGTAGACCTCGTCTCCGTAGTCGTCGTCATCCGCGTCTAAGTAGTTGTATTTGCCGAAATATGAGCGATTGGGCGAGATGGGAACTACTAAATCGACGACGGATTCCTTGAAGCGAACTTTTCGCAAACGGTTGGACTCGACCGGAGTGGCGTCTTCGTTAAATCTGTTGTTAACTTCTTTCAATTTTCCAACTATATCGTAATGTGGATCGTCGTACGCTGAAATTTGGTAAAGATTATTATAACCAAAAAAGTGGCAGATCATGCAACCCGTCAAGGTGCAGCCCAACGTCGTAAAAACGTAAGCAAGATCGAAGCCCTTCAGTCAACGGGTTGCTTGATTTAGAGATATGACTTAATTGTCTATCATTTTCTTGATTTGATTGATCAAATTCAAGCGCGAGTATTTAGAACTCACCCGAGTAGCCTTCTTCGTAACCATCGTCTAGTTCTTCGAGACCTAATTTTCTGTACAACGATTGCAATTCTTGGGCGGCTTTTCTCTGATCATCGGTAAAATTATAGTCGTCTTCTACATTGGCGTTGCTGGTACTTGTTCCGCTGTCTCCGTTGACGAATGAAATCCGACTCGTTGGGTCTTCCAGGTCTTTCATTTAGATCTACACCTGTTAGACACAATTGAAAATAATATGACAATTTGGACATAATTTGAAACATATTTAACTAAGGGGCACTTTGTGATAAAATCTAGAAAATACATATTTAAACTTCATAATATTTTAATAGCAATAGCCCCTATTCCCATCTTAGCTTTCTCGTGTGTTAGGAAAAGCTGAACTACAGGGTTCAACCATCTAATGCTTTTCCTATTGGCTCCTGTAGAAGTGCTCTAACAGTATAGCTTCGGTGTCCAAAGAGAAGCCTACTTTTAGGCGATAATAAAAATTGAAGTTAAGCGTTTGATTTTTGCAGATAATTTTAGTTTAATTACTTATTTAATTATTTATAAATGCTTTCTAAATCCTAAAATGTGTGATAACAAGAGATATAAGGTCCTGGAAACATAATTAAGCTTGTCTTATTTATTATTCGTGGAAAATTTTAACATAATTGACATCAATTATGTAACTTTTTCCAATTCGGAAAATGGATAATATATTCCACTTTTAGATTTCAGTACGTATAAAGGAGGCTTCCACTTATTTCTTATTAATGATATAATGTAGATTTAAAGGAGGCTAAGTTTGTACGTGCTGAATATTCATATTGTTTCTAACGGTATAATGATTTCAATTTTCGAGAAAGATCGAAATTATAGGCTACATTTTTGGCATGTTATTATTCATACCGTAACTGCAACTAAGGCGTATTGATACACATTGTTAAACCTCATAAAGTTTGAAAGTAGATCGTCTCAAAGGAACTTGAAACAGTGAAGAATTTTATCAATTCTTGAGAAAATATCAATATTTATATTATACGGTTACAGGCTTAGATGTGAATTAAATTACTATTATAAAGTAGATATTTCTATGGAAGTTTAAGCCTCTTTCAAGATTCTATCCGTTTATTCTATTATTTAGCTACACTGTCATATTTTCAAATATTGACGATTCAGTTGCACGCACTCTAGTTCCAATATTATTTGTTGCCCCTGACATATTATTTTCTTTGTGTCATTGTACATTTTGTTTGAGTCAAGGCCAAAACTAATATCGTCTGTTCTACATATTTAAAACAGTAAAGCGAAGGGGGGGGGGGAAAGGTTTAAAGTTGGTAATTATAATTAGGTACCCCTTTTGGTTAAATTGGCTCGTAATCATCGGATGTTTCTCGTATGTTTTTTTTTTAAAGTGAGGCTGTAATCTTGGGTTTTTTTTCTTCAACAATACCTAAGTACCAGAAGCCGATGAAACCCTCCTTTGAAGTCTATTACTCCCGGGTCTTGTCTACCCCTCTCTCTATGG
This sequence comes from Odiellus spinosus, assembly GCA_963920705.1. Lineage (NCBI taxonomy): Eukaryota > Metazoa > Arthropoda > Arachnida > Opiliones > Phalangiidae > Odiellus > Odiellus spinosus. The sequence continues at coordinate 14,840,458 of OY987238.1, forward strand.
GTTATTCTCAAAAGGCGCGATTCGTACGCCTCCAAACGGTAGATATTTTCGGAGCGGGAGTTCGTCGAGCGAATATCTCTAGCAGCCTCGGAGTTCGTCAAAAAAACGTCGTCGTTTGTGGAGAGAGAGAATTTTCAATTTTCCGTAGACAGGGGGGATGAAGTAGGACCCCTTCTAACTCGTAAAATTGTGAATTTTACCCATACAGAGAGGAGCGCTATATGGAACATTGGAGTAGTAGACTTCAAAGGAGGGTTTCATCGGCTTCTGTAAGTACTTATACGAAAATGACCGCGCGAAAGCGACCTTATCATTGATGCCAGAAATACGCGCTAGAATCGACTGTAAGCTCTACAATATCGAAATCACGCGACCATAGTGATGACGTAGTATTATGGTAATATTTTAACTAAGTCATTTATTTTCAAGGCTGTTTATATCTGTGTTTTTATCAGTAAACAGTGTGTTGCCACATTTACTAGAGTAATCAATAGTTCTGGGAAACATGCCACCTTAGATAACCCGTTAGATTCGGACCTTGGTCTCTGTTGTTAAAACCTTTATTCAAGGTCTATTTTTCGGACCTTTCATATTACCCATACATGACAACCCGTCCCTAACATTCCGAGGTCGTCTGTCTTAATTTCTCCACTCTTTTTAATAATCTTGCCGACCTTTATTTAGTTCATTTCCTAGTTGAGATCGTGGGTTTGGATTCGAGGCAGTGACCCTGAGGCAAGTGCCCTCGAAGGGAGCTTTTCTTTCCTATTTATAATTATAAAAATAGAGACGCGAATAGACTACTCGAGCGTGGTCACGCTCCTTGAATTGACCATATACCCGTAAGGATTTCGTTGCCAAGCAACGGGAAAAAGCTTTTGAATCGAATTTCAAAGTGTACTCTCGACTAGTCTAAACCTATTATATTCATGATCATTAAGGATTAGGCGTTTAAACATTATTGTACAAGTACAGTGTACTCTTAAGAATATCCTGGTTTAATTTTTATTTGGCAAATCATTATTGAAATTTATTTTAGCCACTTTGAACCCATTTTCGATGGGACTCTTTGAACTATGCACTCTAAGTTCAAGTAATTTTAGCTTTATAGTACACACTGTAAAAACTTCAAGGAGTGTAAGGGAAAAATTCCTTATTGGCAGATACCATTTGCTTTACTTCTTTGGCTTTAGGAGGCCCGAAAATATTTTGTAGAATGCATTAAAAACGGTTCCATATGAGAGGATACAATTTTTTACGAAAGGCTCTGAGGTCAGGGGTTTTATTTTCTAAAAATAGTTTAGGGTGAGGTCCTGTTTCGTTTGTCCCATTTAAAGGAAAGTGGGCGGAAACGGTTAAATTGCAATGTCTCAAATTCGTTCAGACATTTTCGGGGCATTTTTTATTTATTTATTTAGTTAACAATTCTTGGTATTTGATTACTTAGATACATGGTACTTTTTCATATGATACACACATAATAGGTGAAAACTTTGTTCACACCAAATAAACACAAAGAGCAATAGAAACTGAAGAAACAAATTTACAAACAGTTTATCTGGGATTTTAATTGCCACTTTAAAGTCGCCTTCATTTCTAACATAGCAGACGACGTTGACCTTAACAAATTCTACAGTCAAAGCTAAGCTGTGTGCTTAAGTAAAGGGGCAGATAAGGACTTTAAAGTGAGACTGTCACCATAATTACAATAAAATATCTTTGCTAAGAGCCCGAGAATATTTTCTCTAAAACAACTGACGCTATACCTGGTGCAAAAGTGTCCCTAACTTTTAATTAATGTTCAAACAAATTAATTTAAATACGATAAAGTTCAAGATCAAGTTCGTGAATTGTTATTGTATTTGATTCGCGTAGTGCGTCTTGAAACGGTGAAACCGCGAAAGAATTTAACATTCCAGTATTTGAGTAAGAACTACGTTACCCTTTTTAAGAGTGATGGTTGTGCAGGAACGTTTGCTTCCGATGGATACTGCGAAGTACCGTTCCAACTCGCTGCGAGAAACGCATTATCTTTTCCTCTTAGTTCATTTTAGCGATCCCAGGGCAGACGTTACGGTTTAGTGACGATCAAAAAAGAGACTTAGTAATAGATCGGAGAACCTCTGTCGTCCGAGAGAGCCGCCCCCTTAGTTACTCGAACGAAGGTTTTGTTATGACAACTGCGGCTCGGGGAAACACTTCCCAAACCTTCTCAAATCGATAAGCGTCGCAAATATTCCCCTGAAAGTTTGCCACGTATAATTACGAGCCAGCTAACAAACGTTGCTTTACTATATATCCGGTTGACAAAGAAATTTTCCCGCGTCACGCGACAAACTTCTCAGGGTTAAAATGTAAGCCAACGCCGTATAGAGACTCGTATTCGACCTTAGAAATTGAACTGCGTGACTTTTATGTCAGCCCAAGTGTTGTATGGAATAAGAAGGGCGTGTTTATGTTTACAATACACGCGAACTATGTATAGTTTTAAGCGATGTTTTAAGCCTAAATATCGTTGATTTATACCCCTTTGCGTAGATTCAGAAGTAAATAATATTTTTAGTGGTACCACTATGCCTCCATGGTTGCCTACAATATATATAATATATAATTATTATTATACATCGACCTCTGTATGAATTGGTTAGCGAACTTCTGTATTCTAATTAAGCTTAAATATTTCCCATATATTTGACTTCATGAAGAAAACAATTCTTTGTCGATAGCGTGGATGCGCAAGATTCAAAATTCCCACCTGAACCACGTGACCTATGTTAGGTCAAGGTGCAGATACATTAAAATTTGTTGTCTGCTAGTTCGTATCATTTTTAGTCTGGACTCCTACTTACGAGGTCAGAACCGTCATTTTTCTGCGCAGTTAAAACTAAATTAATTTCGAGTGAAAAAGTTTTTTCTTTAAAACAATGGCAATGTCTAGAATATTGTCAAAATCTCTTCAATCCCTTTATGTCAAGGAAATTATTAAGCCTTTACGAGTAGCTTCAGCTGAGTATCATAACAATGTAAGTAATAGGCTTAAGTGCCTGCCCTTGAACTTCTTGAAGCGCCTGTTAGCCATATAATAAAATATTCTACACTTCTAGGTAATTGATCACTATGAAAACCCACGAAATGTTGGATCCTTGAATAAAGATAGCAAAAGAGTCGGAACTGGACTGGTTGGGGCTCCCGCTTGCGGCGATGTCATGAAACTACAGGTTTGTATTTACTGTCTTAGTCCAATCTATCTCTCTTACGTATCTTAATCAATGTTTCTTAAAATTACTTGTAGATCGAAGTTGATGAGAATGGAAAGATTAAAGACGCCAAATTTAAAACTTTTGGCTGTGGTTCAGCTATCGCGTCGAGTTCCCTCGCTACTGAATGGGTGAAAGGCAAAACGGTAAGTTATCTTCCAGGGCATTTTAATATAAAAATAGGCTTAATCATGTTTGAAAAACCTTTTTAATCTTACAATTTCTTTGCGAAAGGTCGATGAGGCTATGACGATTAAGAATTCGGATATTGCTAAGGAACTATGTTTGCCACCAGTCAAACTACATTGTTCAAGTAAGTACTCTTATTTTTATAATTTATAGAAAGTTTAACGTTACGTTGTTGTAAAATACTTGAGTAAGAGTCTGTAATAATCGGCGAGCGTTTTGAGTGTCTGAGACTGAAATATGGAACTATTTGTTCTAGTGTTGGCCGAAGACGCAATCAAAGCGGCTCTCAAAGATTACAAAATCAAACAAAAACAACAAAATTAAATTCTCCCTTCTATAAACTTTATGTAAATAGACGAGATAATGTTTCAAAATTAGTTTTAAACAAGTATCAATTTTATTTTCAAACAAACAACGTTAAAGTAACTTAAAGTATCGATACAAAATAAAGAGAACAACGATCTATAAATATCAGGAAGATTTATTATCTTGGGGAGACGTACAAGTTTTACATTCAGGATTATTATTACTTTTAACATCGATATTTTGAGTTTTGTCGCGGGAATTCCAAGCAATTTTGCTATTAGTTGAAGAAACGGGAATTATTATTTCTTTTGGCAATGACGTTTCCGCGCACAAAGGTTCCTTTAAAGGGTCAATTTTGTTCTTGAAAGGTTTTCGTTTAACTTTCTTTTTAACTTCCGACGCTAATTCTTTTACAAAAAGTAAAGAAAATGATTAGAATTTAGTTAAGCCTTGGTTAAACTTAAATATTGGTTACCTGGACTACGAACTGGTAACGAGCTTTTAATATCAGTATCTTCGATTATCTTCTCGCGAATGGGGCCTAATGGAGTCTGGATTATTTCCTCCGAGCTGTTAGAGCGATGTACAATCACTTCGGTTGAAATTTCCTCTTTCCCGTTAGCACCTACTGAAGCTTTTCTTAAAGCAGAATCTTTTTGCGACAAAGATATCTGGGTTGAAGATAAAGGGTATATTATTATTACTAGATGGCGCTTCTAGAGGGGATGTTTTTGAATTGAAATTAAACTACCGCAATTTCTTCTAGAGGTCGGAAAGGATTATGTTCCGCGTTATTTCCGTCCTTAGCTTCATCTTCTTCTATACCTTTGATCTTTTCTCTTTAAATAATCAATTAAATTAGTCAATAACCGTAATTTTGTGGGACGAAACCGTCAACTAATCACCGTTCTTCTCTAATTTTCATAACTCTCTCGAGTCTTTCTTTTCTATCAATATCTTCTTGTATCTTTTGTTCTTCCGTTTCTCTAGTGACTTTGAGACTCAATTCCTCGTAATTTTTATCTATGTAGTCGAGAATCCATTTGAAACCCATTTCTATACCCCGATCTCTCGTTTTAACGCAAGTACTTAATGCCGAACAGTTTTCCTAAGATTAAAAATAATTTAACCAACCTTTAAGATAGATGGCGCAATGGAAATATTTTAGATAGGAAAACTTACGACTCTAGTTGGGCAGCGATAATGATTTATGATATCCTCGATATTTAAACTAGTACAAAGTTCCACTTCATTTAAGGCACCTTCAATATCTTGTTTATTGACTAATCTAAGTAGAAAATGTCAATTTTGGCCATTGATACGTTCGAAAGACGTTAAATTCTTACAAAAGAATCGGTTTTCCCGATATCCTTCTATCTTTTATCACATTTTCAATAACTTCTTTCCCTTCTTCGAGTCTTTGAGAATCACTCGAGTCAACGACGAATATTACGCCGTGAATCAAAGCGAAATAATTCGTCCAGATGGCTCTGATATTTTTCCCTCCCCCTAAATCGTAGACGGTCACGTTCAGATTCTTTCGTTTGACTTCCATTGTTGAAAAACCAACAGTAGGAACCACGCCGTCATTCTCCTCTAGGGATTTAATAAGTTTAAAGTTTGTATCCCTTCAAAAACTTAAATACGATATACAAACCTCTTAAAAAGTTTTTAATAGCGCTAGTTTTTCCCGCATTGTCTAAGCCAAGAATTAGCAAAGTCACTTTCCTGCGAATGATTTTGCAAATTAGGATTTAAATAACAATTCTGTAGAATTTACAATAAGACGTACCTCTTTTTATTCTTAAAGCATACCGAAAAAGGTTTTCCCATACCGTTTGATCTGAATATGGTCTTCTAAGTTTCATGACAAGAACTAAATTACAATCAAGTATCCCAAGATTAAAGGGAAATTATTAAACTTCTTAGAAAAGTAATCCTAGTAAATAGTTTGCGCACTGAACTTGACTTAATTCGGCCTTTTCAAAACCGTTGCGCGTAATTTTTCCGAAGAAAAATGATTAAGTGTATCATAATTATCATTGTTATCATTATGATATCACCATGGTAACCTCAACCAAAATAAACACTGGCCTTGAAAGGAAAACTGATATGAGGGGCCATTATAAATGTAAATAGCAGACAGCTTCCTGAACTAGAAAGGAAATAAGCACTTATCTTTACATTTTGTCCAATGTCAAATAAGTTTTAAAAATGTAGGATTAATTTTTAACTTTTGATTACTGGACATTAGGCAACTTAAATTTTACTCAAATAATGGCGTTTTTTGAGCTGCTCTGACTTTTCCCAAGTACATTGTGACGTAGCTATAGCTCCCGACAAAAGTAGCAGACAAGCTTGGAAGAATCATAACGTGAAATTTTGTTAAGCAAGAATAGCTTTGAATGAAAAGGCCTTTTAAAGATTATCATAATGTAATGTAGTCTCTGATGTTGTTTTAATATCAATCATAATTTCGAGTAAGCCAGGTGGACAATAAACTACCGGTACATTGACAGGAAGCAGAAGCCACGCTGTCGTAGTGTATTGTTAGCATAAGTTAGGGCAATGATAGAATTCAAAGTACTTTCAAATTCATTTATATTTACTTCTTTGGCGTTGCTATCTACGCTTATTAATGTTAAAAGCGCGGAGAGAGAGGAGCAATGTTACAACTATGGCAATGGTCAAGTTTATCCGCAAGAAACGAGACACGCTGCTGGACATTCTATGCATTGGAGCAAAGCATTGAGTAGGTTTTGCTTCGAAATTTGGCGCAAATTTAAAAAATCATAAACCAATTAACAATATTTATTCATTACAGTCTCCAAACCTGCGCCTAATTTTAGCGGAACAGCCGTAATTAACAAGGAATTCAAAGAATTGAAGTTATCGGACTTTAAAGGAAAATATCTAGTCTTCTTCTTCTATCCATTGGATTTGTAAGCGTTTCGAGCCTATTCGATTTAAGAGCGTCAAGATAGAAAGGTAATGTTTTATCCTCATGTTTTTAGTACTTTCGTATGTCCTACGGAAATCATCGCATTTAGTGATAGAATCAAAGAGTTCAAAGCAATTAATACCGAAGTGGTAGCGTGTTCGGTTGATTCTCCATTTACGCATATGGCATGGTATAAAAATTGGGTTCTTTTATATCATTGAAATGAAAATGATGAAATCTTGATGAAATTAGGATAAAAACAACGAGAAAGCAAGGAGGTTTGGGACCTATTAATATACCTTTACTCTCCGATCAAACGCACCAAATTTCCAAAGATTACGGAGTTTATCTAGAAGACTTAGGCCACACTTTAAGGTAATTTTGATTACCTCCCTTTCATTCTACGATGATTTAGATATTTAAAATCTCTCAAGATGGCCCCATTCATTTAGTGAGAATTTAGAAATTTAAACTTGTAGCGGACGATTTTATTTGGGATTGTTTAAAGGGATAATGACAATGATCCTAGACAGTAAAGGGATAATGACAATGATCCTAGACAGTAAAGGGATAATGACAATGGTCTCAGACAATAAAGGGATAATGACAATGGTCTCAGACAATAAAGGGATAATGACAATGGTCTCAGACAATAAAGGGATGAAGACAGTGGTTGGACTCCTTAAAGGGATGATGACAATGGTCTGAGTTTATAAAGGGATGATGACAATGGTCTGAGTCGATAAAGGGATAATGACAATGGTCTCAGACAATAAAGGGATAATGACAATGGTCTCAGACAATAAAGGGATAATGACAATGGTCTCAGACAATAAAGGGATAATGACAATGGTCTCAGACAATAAAGGGATAATGACAATGGTCTCAGACAATAAAGGGATGATGACACTGGTTGGAGTCGATAAGGGATGATGACAATGCTTTGAGTCAATAAAGGGATGATGACAATGCTTTGAGTCGATAAAGGGATGATGACAATGCTTTGAGTCGATAAAGGGATGATGACAATGCTTTGAGTTGATAAAGGGATGACAATGCTTTGAGTCGATAAAGGGATGATGACAATGCTTTGAGTCGATAAAGGGATGATGACAATGCTTTGAGTCGATAAAGGGATGATGACAATGCCTTGAGTCGATAAAGGGATGATGACAATGCTTTGAGTCGATAAAGGGATGATGACAATGGTCTGAGTCGATAAAGGGATGATAACAATGGTCTGAGACAATAAATAAATATAATAGCAGTCTCGGACAAAGATATGATGATAATTGTCAGAGTCGATAAAGAAGTATCACATATTGAAGGGATAATGAAATTGATCCCCTAATTATTATAAATCAATTAAAATGGTTTATCGAACCATAATTTGAATGGCGCTGTCTAGAGTATAAGTCGCTTACGTTATCATTGTTATACTGAAATACCGCCATCTGGTGTTTTTTCTTTTACCTCGCTACAGAGGACTTTTTATAATTGATACTAATGGAGTATTACGTCAAATAACCATGAATGATCTGCCAGTGGGTAGATCGGTAGACGAGACGCTAAGACTAGTCCAAGCGTTCCAATATACGGACGTTCACGGCGAAGTTTGTCCCGCTGGATGGAAACCGGGAGGGGAGACTGTACGTCTATTAATCTTATATTTTTTCGACGGCTACCGAATGGTAATGATTTTATTTCTAAATTTGTCACGGTACAGATTATTCCAAATCCGGAGGATAAGTTGAAATATTTCAGCAAAATTAACTCCAACTAATCGCGACGCGAATTATTAATATATGAATGAATATTTTGAGATTTTTTTTTATCACCTACGACTTTGATTGCATTTTACTCTCGTTGCGCGTACCTGTTCGTATCTAAATGTACATCTATCTGGTACAAAGAAATTTTTTAACTTACCGGTACAAACGGAATTTTTATTGTCTTCAAAAAACTTAGTTGGAGGGGGAGGGGTTGGTAGGCTTAGTTCCAAATACTACTTTTACGTGAAAATCAATATTGTCACGAACTCTCCGGATAGAATTCGTCATAAATGTAAGTGTCCTATCCAATTCGTCACAAACATGACGTTTTCCTATACAATTCGACTTAAATATGGCGTTTTCCTTTACAATTCGTCACAAACATGACGTTTTCCTATACAATTCGTCTTAAATATGGCGTTTTCCTTTACAATTCGTCACAAATATGGCGTTTTTCTATACAATTCGTCACAAATATGGCGTTTTTCTATACAATTCGTCACAAACATGACGTTTTCCTATACAATTCGTCACAAACATGACGTTTTCCTATACAATTCGTCACAATTGTAAGATTTAAATACAGTTCATAACAAACGACTCGTAAAATTATTTTAAAGTACTTCTACAATCTTAAGAGGTGTGGCTATTATTATTGACTGTTTGACCATCTTGTTTTAATATATATCTTTTAATACAAGTTTCTTATCTTTACGAGATACTGTTCTTTTGACACGCGCAATTCATTTTCAACTATTAGTTAACCGTGGTTAACTATTAGACGCGATATCGTATCATCAATAGGGTGGGGGTCAAAAGAGGGCGCTCGTTTAGTGAGCAACAAACGTACAGCAAAACGAATCCGCGCCAATGAAAACGGGTGCTTAAAGGGAGAATGCAACCTAATTACAAGTGATTTTTTTATCGATTCCTTATCGTTTAAATAGGCCTAATCCACTATTTAAAAAATTTACAAACAAATATTAAACTAGAAATAAATTTAAAACTTACCCTGAAAATAGGCTTAGCGGGATTCTTGGAGATCCTGAATCGCGTCCGTGTCAGGTCTAGCGACCAATGAGCAAAGGCCCGTGGTTCACGCGAGATCTCCACGAGACTTACGTCGCGCGCGATTGGTCGCTAGACCTTACACGCGAGGAAATAAGGAGCTCCATGAATCCCACTAAGCCTATTTTCAGGGTAAGTTTTAAATTTATTTCTAGTTTAATATTTGTTTGTAAATTTTTTAAATAGTGGATTAGGCCTATTTAAACAATAAGGAATCGATAAAAAATCACTTGTTGTTAGGTTGCATCCTCCCTTTAAACGAGTAAACCTATCTCTAGACGACCTTGACAAATATTATATAACAACTTAGAAATAGCTACAAAACTACGCTGATAGATATCACAACTTAAAGGACTACAAACACTTTGAAAAGTTTTTGCAATTTTGAGCTAAAAATATATTTATAATCGACCACCATTGATTTTGCGACGTCCAATCGTGACGTCATTAGGAAACGCTGAAATTTTTTCCGCGTAAGGAAGATTTGTTTATAAGTTTAAATAATGATTAATATAGTTAATATATGCATAAATTAGTTAATTTAAGTAATATACGTAATAATAATTACTGAAATTCTTTTTACTTTGTTTCTGTTCTTTACGTAATTACTTTTGATATCAACTGCAGCTTGAAACGGGGTTTTCCTTCATTTAAAGATAATTAAATATACAAAACTAAATTTAAACAAGCACTTAATATGATTAAGTCTCTTTAAACTAGAAGGAATGATTTAAAGAAATAGGTTTCATTTTCCCTTTAAAATAAAATATGCCCATTTTTAATATAATATTTCCGAGTTAAATAATTAAAAATTTAAAGTTTTATTTGACGTCCATAACGCTTTAAGTACTAATCTGATTGCCTTGGAGATAATTCTCCAAAAAAGTCTTATAATTTGGAAACTCATTATCATTAACAATATAATAAAATTGCACCTTGATCCTCAAATTTCTGTATTTTACAGATTCTGAAATATTGTTATTATTCAAACCGTGTTTGAGGGTTAAACGTTATAGATCATGGGGGGATTAGATTTCCAAAGTGTTATATGGTTCATATTTGAGCTCATTTTTAGCCCAGTTGATTATTTATTTCATAAATTTTTAACTTTAACCGTGGGAACTAAAAAAGCTAAAATACCTCCAATTAAAGTCGATTTTCTGAAACAATCTGCCATTTCATTGGCTGAGAAAATTCGTACTAAACAGGTGAATATAAATAAGATTTAACTTATAAGCATAAGTTTATAATATAGCAAGCAAAAGTATGCGTTTTTTAATTCATCTAAAATAGAGCTCGGAATCGGATCAATCCATTATATTCCGTATTTTCAGATATTTTATTTTCCCATAAATTGTTCGTAACTAAAACAATGAAATTTGTATATTCGTATAATTGTTATAAGGTTTACACGAAGATAAGCCTTGGCCTCTTTATCTATCTACAAATTACTCGTTTTCAAACGTATAACGATGGATAAGAAACATTGGCGTTTCCAGAATTAGTCTAAAATATAAGAAACAATATTTCAAATTGACTTTTAATTCGAAGAATAGAAATAAAACGATAAGATTTTAAATCATCTTTTTATTCGTTATTTTTCAGGGAAAATTAATTTTGAATTCAATTTTTATCCTCGCGTATAACGCGATGGATAATATTCGAAGATAAGGCGGCCATTTTTGGATAAAAACGGATATGGATTACGTTTTTTTACTTTATCTTGGAATAAGTTAACTCGAATGAAAAATAGTCTAATTTTTAATCAAACAGATAATATACATGAAAAAAAAATGATCCTTAGCCTGACTCTCCATCAAATTACTTAACATTATCTGCTTATTTAATTGTCTTTGAAACGATAATTAACTAAATTAAAACCGAACATAACTATAAATATATTTGTAATTCGTGTTAGATTACATCCCAAGAAGTAGTTAAGGCTTGTATCGAAAGAATTGTCCATGTTAATCCTTTACTTAACGCCGTGGTGGATGAGAGATTTAACAAAGCTTTGGAAGAAGCTAAAGCCGTTGATGAATACGTAATTAATTGTGGTAAAACTCCAGATGAAATCGGTACGGAAAAACCACTATTAGGAGTACCATTTAGTAGCAAAAATGCCATTGGCATCCAAGGTTTAATTATGAACGCTGGAGTGGTAATTAAAAAGGATGATAAAGCGAAAGAAGACAGTAAAGCTGTAGCATTACTCCGTAAAGCGGGGGCGATTCCATTGTGTATTACAAACGTACCAGAGTTATGCGTATGGACCGATTCAAGTTGCACACTTTACGGAAAAACTAATAACCCTTATGACTTAACTAAAATTCCTGGAGGCAGTAGTGGTAAGAAGTAATCCTTCATATGAGTACTTGTACTTGGAAACGAAAGATAAATAATCAATGAATGATGAATTCAACTTGGAATTGTTAGAACCAGAAGCCGATGAAACCCTCATTTGAAGTCTATTACTCCCGGGTCTTGTCTACCCCTCTCTGTATGGGTTATTCTCAAAAGGAGCGATTCGTACGCCTCCTAACGGTAGATATTTTCGGAGCGGGAGTTCGTCGAGCGAATATCTCTAGCAGCCTCGGAGTTCGTCCAATAAACGTCGTCGTTTGTGGAGAGAGAGAATTTCCAATTTTCCGTAGACAGGGGGGGGATGAAGTAGGACCCCTTCTAACTCGTAAAATTGGGAATTTTACCCATTCAGAGAGGAGCGCTATATGGAACATTGGAGTAGTAGACTTCAAAGGACTGTTTCATCGGCTTCTGTTAGAACGTTAAAGGTTAAGCTCACTGTTATCCTAGTTTTTATGTTTGAAATAAACTTAATCTAGCTATCAGTTCGTTATGTTTCCAAGTGCAAGGTCTCAATCTCTATTATAGTTATCACGAATGATATGTCGACGTTCTTGTAGGTGGTGAAGGAGCACTCGTGACCACAGGTGCCATCGTTTTTGGTGTTGGTAACGATATAGGTGGAAGCGTTCGTATACCAGCTTATAGTTGCGGAATATTTGGACTTAAACCAACCATAAGTAGGCTTAACGTTTTTTTAAAAAGAAATACGTCATTGAATGATCTAAATTCTCATTGGATAAACTTTTACAAGGGATTATTTCAAACCGTGGTCAGTTCCCATCGTCCTACATGACGGAAAAAGATAATTATAATTGTACTGGACCCATGGTCCGTTACGCCGAAGATCTATTACCATTACTTAAAATTCTCGCCGGAAACAACGCATCTCGGTTGAAACTATCAGATAATATAGATTTGAGTGAAGTAAACATTTTTTACACGGAAGATTATGGACAAGGTGGATTTTTTTGTCGAGTTAACCCCGAACTCAAGGATTCGGTGCTTAAAGTAAGAAAAAAATTGACATCATTGTCGTATTTTCATTATCAATTCCTTTAAAAACTATTTCAGGTAGTTTCGCATCTAGAAAAAGTAACCGGAAATAAGGCTCGTAAAATTAAACTTCCGGTTCCGTTGTCCCAATTTACTTCTATCACCTACAGTAAATTGGTTACGGCCAAAGCTCCCAGCATGATAGAACTGATCACTGGTAAAGAGGAATCCAAATTCAACTTACCGTTGGAATTCTTAAAATGGTGTTTGCGATTATCCAATCATACTCTTCATTTATTATACTTCTTGGCTGGCGTCAAATACACCACTATAACTACACCGGAAGTGGTTAAACGTAGCGATGAAATGATTGAACGATTGGACCAGATGTTTAAGAACACTCTTGGTGATTATGGAGTGTTTATATTTCCACCGCAACCATCTTTACCTTACTACCATCAGGAACAACTTTTTAAGTTTCATAATATTTGTTACACTTCAATTTACAATATCTTGGGTTATCCTTCGACCGCTTGTCCAATTGGAATTGGTAAAGAAGGTTTACCTTTAGGAGTACAAGTGATTGCGACGAAGTATAACGATAAGTTAACCATCGCCGTCGCTGAAGAGATTGAGAAAGGTTTTGGTGGTTGGATTCATCCTGCTACATCAGATAAATAAAGTTCAAATTTGATAAAAATAAGTGTTGTTTTATTTCTATTTTAAAGGGAGAATGAAAGGCCGAAACAACCTATTTTTAATCGATTAAGAATGCTAAAATAATGAGAATGTATACAGTAAAAGTACTTAATCCAGATTAAGTTAACCATAATTTGTATACGAAAGATATTTATGTTCCAGAAATAAACTACGTCATAGACTAATATCGGAAAGAAGAAAAAAATATTCAAATTTTGAAATTTTTAAAGAAACGGCAGAGGTTTAAAATTTGGAATCGGGCGTTTTAATGGTATTATAAAATCAAAATTAACTTCATAGGCATTCGAAAAACAAATAGTGATACTCTCCCTTTAATCTAAATATAAAAATTCTCTAAAACAATTGAGTGCATGTGTACGCATTTTATTATATCAGATTAGGCCTAATTAAAAATCCTTTACTTTTGCTCAATATCACAAGCTATTTTTAATTACTTATCAATTTCATTGTATTTTTCTTATTTTCGTGGGAGTATGATCTTAGTACACGCGTAATAACACGTAATAAGCATTTTCGTATCACACTCAAAACACGTTTCTTCTGCGTTTTTATTATAATCAAAATTCTAGCTCCAATTAACAGCGAACTTAAAAGTAAGGCTTATCGTTTTGCTCAAGACATTTTAACTTAGAGACAATAAAGATAGCTTTGATAGTGCTGTAAACTCCGGATGAAATTGATTATTACTTTTCAATCATATCTTATCCTTTACTCCGTGTAGGGGTTAATTTATTCTGGAAATATTCATTTTTAAGACGATAAGTGTTAATCCGACTTTAAGCCTTTGTTTAAAATCCGAGAAGCCTAAGAATCGGTTAAAAGTATTAATTTTTATCATTATTAAAATATATAATACTCTACGTCTGTCTGTACACGTAAAACAATAGATGCGCAAGTTTTTTATTTCAAAATTTGCGTAGAATTTGATTGAGATTCAAGTATATAATTTATGTATATTGGATAGTGACAGTCAAAATATTGAATAAAAAACCTATCCGATTAAAAAAACCTTGATATCAGACGACATTGTAATATATTACATCTAATTCGTCTTGAAAATAGACTTTTTTTCGGGGCCAAGGCTTAACGGGCGCGAGACGTACTGTTAGAAAGGGAAATTTTTTTTCGCGGGAAAAAAACGTAGCGGGCGCGAGATGTACTGTTACAATAGGAGCGCAGCTGTTAATGAAGGCCAATGGCATTCTCCATTTTTTTGGCGCGAAACCAAGTCTCTTTCGATCACCCCATATCGCTAAAAAATAACATCCCTGAAGGAATTAAGCTAGTTTGCCTCTCTTATCGCGAAAAGCCAAATTGTATGGAAACTATTTATAAGCTAGACAAATAGATATGATACGATCATCGGCCAATGAGATTAAATCTACTAAATATCGAATTTCTAAATTAGACGCTTCGATAAAATAAGTTTTAATAGCTTTTTATTAATCGGGTTTTGTGGTTCAAACGACGAATATGGCAAATTTATGTCTCCAAAGCGTTTTATTGTTCGTATTAGGTGTGGTTTTCAGGACAATTGATTCGTTATTTCACAAAATTTTAACCCTAACTTTGGGAAATCGTAAAGGCAAAATTCCCCCGTTTGAAGACGATATTTTGAAAGAATCTGCCATCTCATTGGCTGAGAAAATTCGCAATCAGCGGGTAAATATAATTTCCTTTTTTTGACTTTAAATATAATTTACGCTAGCAGAAGTTTAATAACGATTATAAAGTAAACTTGAAGAAATTAAAAGCGTACCCGTGAAGAAACAAATTTATGGAATTTGAATTTTATTTTCGGAAAGATTGGTAAAGGGGAAGTGAAATTATGATTTTTATTTGTAAACTTTTTACTAATAGATTAGGCCTATTTAAACGATAAGGAATCTATAAAAAAATAACTTGTGGTTAGGCTGTATTCCCTATTAAGTAATTTTGCACCCGTAAAGTTTTGAATATAGATTATTATCAATATAAAAAAAACCTAAAAATTAAATTCTTATAGCCAAGGGTCTCTAGACTATTTTTTCCTCTAGATCGACTCTGAGATTGAAATAATAGTTTTGTTTTCGTGCAAATTTCACCTTAATTTCTGTAGATTTACAAAAAAATTCCTTTCTCAGTAGTCCAAAGTTACGATGTCTATTACAGGACAGAGTCCATTTTCATTAAATATCCAAATATTCAAGAATGGGAGGGATTTCTTCAAATTCTATCAATTAGCCAAGGGTTACCGAGTTCTTTGACCAATTATCTTTTTCTTACTTCTGCTAGTTAAATTTTAATTAAACTATAATTATCAGTACTTGAAAACGAGAAATGTATTTGTAATTCGTGTTAGATAACATCCCAAGAAGTAGTTCTGGCTTGTATCGAAAGAATTGTCCATGTTAATTACGTTATTAACGCTGTGGTCGACGAGAGATTTAAACAAGCTTTGGAAGAAGCCAAAGCCGCTGATGAATACGTAATTAATTCTGGTAAAACTCCAGATGAAATCGGTGCGGAAAAACCACTATTAGGTGTACCATTTAGTAGCAAAAATGCCATTGGCATCCAAGGTATGTTTATGACGTCATCATATCTGAAATAGTTTAGTTCCATTGGAAATGTTTCTTCCTCCTTTGATCAATTTGGATTTAAACGAACAAATTGCTACAAGAGGTCAAAGTTCATGGAAGAATTGTACTTCTTAATGGTCTAACCAGAGGTATATAATAACCCCCTTTGGGGGTAAGTATGAAAGGTAGGCAAAATCGACGAACAAGGAGTGCCCGGCGTAAATCGCGGCGGATCGACACGCCGCTTTACTCCCAAAAAATAGTTACACCATTTTGAACCTGACTAAATTTTCCCTACGCGCGCTTCCGGAACTCGCGAGCCGAAGTCAACCTTCGACTCCATTTTAATAGACAGCCTGACTCCCGAGACAGGAAGTTCCAAACACAAATCGAGCCGTCTTGTTTATACAAAGACCATTTACTAGAGTAGCGACATTGAGAAGTCCAGCGCGAGCTAGTGGCCTAGATAGTCAGCAGCGGGCTCTTGTTCTTCGTGATTTTTAGCATTGGTAGTATAGGGGCTTTCATACTTCCCCCGAAGGGGGTTATTATATACCTCTGGTCTAACTCAAGTAGCCCTCTTTAAAAATGTTTTTTTGGTGGGCGTTAAGATACCAATGATAGACAATAGGATCAAATAGCGGACGAAGTTCTGTTATCAGCGAGATAGCTTCGTATATTTCAGATAGTGATGTCTATAATATTATTCGTTCTCGAAATCTCACTTAGTTTGACGCTTTTTGGTCACGACAACAGGTTTAACCTTGAACGCTGGAGTTGTAATCAAAAAGAATGATAAGGCCAAAGAGGATAGCGACGCCGTGGCGTTGCTTCGTAAAGCGGGGGCGATTCCTTTATGTATATCAAACGTACCAGAATTTTGTATGTGGTACGATACCAGTTGCAAACTTTACGGAAAAACTAGAAATCCCTACGACTTGAACAGAATTCCCGGCGGAAGCAGTGGTAAGGAGGGTTGAAATTCTTTCGCTGGGTTGTTTTTGAACCATCCCCTGTCTTCCTCGTTCTTAATAGGTGGTGAAGGAGCTCTTGTAACGACAGGTTCCACCTTTTTCGGTGTTGGTAACGATATTGGTGGAAGTATTCGGATTCCATCGTACAATTGCGGCGTTTTTGGTCATAAACCTACCAGAAGTAGGCTTAGCGATTTAAAATTGTTGATAATCCTAGATTAAGAATTTATTTCATTCAGGAATTGTCTCAAACCGAGGCCAGTTCCCATCGTCGTACAGAACTGAACACGATCATTACAATTGCACCGGACCGTTAGTCCGACATGCCAAAGATTTATTACCATTACTTAAAATCTTATCTGAAGATAATGCTACAAAGTTGAAACTCTCCGATAAAGTTGATCTAAGTAAAATCCAAGTTTTTTACACCGAAGATTACGGTGAAGGTGGATTTTTCTGCCCTTTGAACTCTCAACTCAAGGACTCTGTCCACAAAGTAACAAAAATCTGACAGGTTTAATGTTTTCCAATACCAATTACTTCCAATTATTACAGGTAGTTTCGCATCTAGAAAAAGTAACCGGAAATAAGGCGCGTAAAATTAAACTTCCGGTTCCGATGTCCAAATTTGCTTCGATCATGTACAGCAAATTGCTCACGGCTAAAACACCTAGTATGGTAGAACTCGTTACTGGTAAAGACGAATCTGAATTCAACTTACCGTTGGAATTCTTAAAATGGTGTTTGCGATTATCCAATCATACTCTTCATTTATTGTACTTCTTGGCTGCCGCGAAATATACTAATGTTACTAAACCGGAAGTAGTTAAACACCATGATCAATTAGCCGAACGATTAGACCAAGAGTTTAAGAATAATCTCGGCGATAATGGGGTGTTTATCTTCCCACCGCAACCAGATTTACCTTACTTTCATCAGGAACAGATTTTAAGGTTTCAGAATGTCTGTTACACTTCGATTTTCAACATTTTGGGTTATCCTGGAACCGCTTGTCCAGTTGGACTCAGTAAAGAAGGGTTGCCATTAGGTGTCCAAGTACTAGCAACTCTTCACAATGATAGATTAACCATCGCGGTTGCTGAAGAGATTGAGAAGGCCTTTGGTGGTTGGGTTAATCCTTCCGCAGCCAAGTAAACGTTTCAATTACATTTAAGTGTTATTTTGTAAATTATGGGTTCCCAAGTTTGTCACCAGGGTTTGGACATCATTCAAAAGGGGTCATGCGTAAAGTTATTGTGAAGTTTGATTATAATAATATGCCAAAAAGTTCAAAGCTTTGTTAATGTTAATTTTTTATTTTTTTTTTTTTTTCAAAAGTGTTGGCTAACAAATAAATATTATAACGCATATTTTGAAACTACAATTATTTGGGCCATCGTTGGATCGATAAATGAATTTAATCCAATTAAGTTTATTTCCCTTCGCAAGCTATTCAGTATGGCTTCACGGTATTTTGCAGTTTGGTGTGTGAGAAGTTGTTAGAACACGCTTTGATTTTTAAAGAACTTGCAAAAAGGTATTTGAAACTTAATTTGAAATTTCAATTAGCTTTTCATAGCGCAGTGAGATTTATACAAAGTTTAAATAAGGAAAACCTTTGCCATGGACTAATTATACCATATAGAAAAGGCTTGAGTGAAATTTTAGTTTTTAGAAATGAAATAATTTGGAAATGGGGGTTTGCCATCAAAATAGGCTTAGCTAGATTCTTGGAGAACTTAAATTTCTTCGCGTTAAAGGGTCAGGACCCAATCAAATGCTATTGGCGACTGGCATTGCTTATGAAATCGAATGAATTCAGAATTTCCATGATTTCAGCTAAGCCTATTTTTCGTAATTTTTTTAATTTAATTGAAATTCGTGGCTAAGAAAATCTCATAGCGGTATAATTCGTTTAAGCCTTGGTCAAAATTCATTATAATAATGATATTACGCGAAATCATTCTGTAAGGTTTTACAAGACGAAAGCATGATGCACGGCAAGCGTGTCCCGCTACGTAGCAGTGTACCAAACTTGTTAGCAGCTCCAAATTTGGAATCAGGAGACAGTTTTGCCAGTGTACAAAATGGCGCCCTACTTTGTTCAGTTTTGGCCGTGTTTTTAGTCATAACTGGAACTGTTATGATATGTCTTCATTACTTGGTCGAATCGGAATACGAATCATTGGCCGAAAATTACAAGATCCCGACCAATTTTATTGGGATTGCGTTTGTCAGCTTTGGTCTTTTGACCTTGATCGTGGAAGCTATTTTCGTTGTAACCTATCATTTCCTAGCTGAGAAATATCCACCCAAACACGTGACGAAGAAAGATTTTGAGGTTTTGTGTATGTTAGATGGACCTTCTAAATGTAGTTGTCCGTGAAGTACCGTACAAGTACTTAATTCGTGTAGGATTGTAAGATTCGGTTTAGGTGCAATACGATTACAAATCCATGCAGGCTCTCGGACAAAGAAACTAACAATTTAAATATGAAGAACCCAAAAATATTAACTAAAATATCCCATGAATGTTTGATGGACAAGGCTTAGTTTGTACCTTATGGTGATTTTCAATCGTAAATTCGTTAAGCCTAATTCGTTAAGCCTAATCAAGAAGGATCAGATAAGGAGAGGAAATGTGGGGCTGCGTTGAGTTAGAGAGAGAAGAGCCAACCTCCCACTCGGGTGGAAAGGGGGGATAGGAAATTCTCGAGGTAAACTGTTGTCACGTGGTCGCTAGCTAGCGCGTCTCATAAAGGATTCGTTTTACCCACGTGACAACATTTTACCACGAAACGTCTCTAACCCCGTTCTCCCAGAGTGGGAGTTTAGGCCGACGCAGTAGGAACCGCGCCGTCCCCACATTTCCTCTCCTTATCTGATCCTTCTTGGCCTAATCAACTAGTAAACATATCTACAAACAAATATTAAAATAGGCTTAACTAAGATCGTTTGAAATGTCCTCAACGAATCTCAGTTTAACGAGTAAAAGCACGCGTCTAGTTTGAAACGTATATCAACTTATAGAATTGTCTATGTAACTATGTCTGTCTGTCGAACAGGAACGCTGAAGTTTGTAAAGAACTGAAACAAAATTTAAGAGAAATTTCAGTAATTATAATTTATTAAGAATATGGTTTAATCTTAGGAACTTATCGTGTGTAGTTGAACAACTAATTTATAAAATAATTTTAAACTTCTTGAACATCAATTTTTGACTCGTGATTTTTAATAATCAGTTACAAATACAATAATATTGATAGAAAAATTAGTGGTATGAAAATATTCGGAGATAAAAATTATGACGAAATAGCTTCAAAATCAAATATATTTTGAGCAGATGGGTATCGCGAAATACAAAACAAATTAATTTTTAGTATTAAATAATATTAAACACGGTGATTTAAGTATTTAAATCAATTTTATTAATGAAATTGAATCTTCGTGTTCCTCAAACATTTTTTAGGTTTAAATTACGGAGTGTCAGTTCATTAATTAAAATAATTTAAATAAATTAAACTAAGGTTAACATTGGCAAGATGTTTTAGGATTAGGCATAAAGCTGTCTTGAGTTTTTGTTTATAAATCTTGGCTTAATGATTTTAATTTAAAATGGCACACAAAATCACAATTAAACAATTTAAACTTTAAGTTCGGTTTTCGAATAATCATCAATTATTTTTTGCGGACTTAGACTGGGAGCCCTGAAAATGGCTCGGAAACTTTACTAATTAACCAAAAGTTAAGGGAAATAATTAAAACTAATCATCTGATCCCAAATTTTTAAATTAAACTAAAATTTATTTCTGTTAATATGAAAATATGGTCGGAATTCCCACACGTTAAATGGCATCGTAATCTGACTTAACCAATCATATTTCCCCATTATTTGTTTATCCATGTAGAAAAAATTAGTATGATTGATTGAAAAATTAAACCTTCTCAATCTCTATCATTCCTCATGCCTTTACAATAAAACAAATAATGATAAATGGTATACATAGTCAAGAAAGCGTGGTAGTTACACTGGGAATTCATACTTCCCCATATAGAACCCATTTTCCCAATCGATTTTGATCGATAAAATCAATCGATATTTAAATTTATCTGAATCATTTGAAGCTCACCATCTGTTGAAGTATTATCTATATAAATCGATTTATTATAGTTTCATCCTTTGGTTATTGAAGCTGAATCGATAATTGAAACTAGTTCCCGAAGCAGGCACGAGAAATCGATTATAATCGATTCTGGAAAAATGGTTTCCGGTTCACGTGAAACGTTTTCAATCAATTCCAATTTTTAAATTACGTTTCATTGAAACGTTTGGAAGCCACTACCACAATTCAAAGTTAAAAAATCTGATTAAATCCTTAAAGGACCCACAAAATTGTTGATAAGCAGACGTCAAATAAGGGATTGTTAAATTCATATTCATCCAATAGGAATAATCTAAAACTCAAGGTCATTAGATGGAACTACATTTAGGCTTGTTTTTAGAACTCCCAGTGTAAATTTTATCATATAAAACTATTAATGTAATGACAGAAGCCGATGAAACCCTGCTTTGAAGTCTACTACTCCAATGTTCCATATAGCGCTCCTCTCTGTATGGGTAAAATTCACAATTTTACGAGATCGGAGGGGTCCTACTTCATCCCTCCCTGTCTACGGAAAATTGGAAATTCTCTCTCTCCACAAACGACGACGTTTATTGGACGAACTCCGAGGCTGCTAGAGATATTCGCTCGACGAGCTCCCGCTCCGAAAACATCTACCGTTAGGAGGCGTACGAATCGCGCCTTTTGAGAATAACCCATACAGAGAGGGGTAGACAAGACCCGGGAGTAATAGACTTCAAAGGAGGGTTTCATCGGCTTCTGGTAATGACAAGATTATCACGAAATAATTAACGGACAAGGTGCCTTCCATCCTCCAAATCCTTTTTCAATTTCATTCGCAACCGCGATAGTCAAATGATCTTTGTACTTAGCCCCTATAATCTGTATACCCAATGGTAAACCATTTTTACTTAAACCAATAGGACACTGAGTCGAAGGAAAACCCAAAACATTAAACAAACAATAATAAGAAATAGTGTGGATCTTTGATATTTCCATTAAGGGGTGCGGAGCTTCTTCGGGAAACGATGGAAAAATTAAAATCGCGTCTTCGTCTTTCAAAATTGCGTCGAGTTCGTTTTCTAAAGAGTTAGTTAACTTTTCGTAAACTTCGTAGAACCTAGATTTCTTTTGCGGCGTTAATTTTTCCATTAACGCGAAAAACAAAGCCGCTGAAGTGAAATTTGATTGGCCGAAAGGTACCTTGAGCAATTCGGTAAATACGTCCAATTCAGAATTTTCATCATCGGCCAATATCGACGCTAAACTACGTTTAAGACACTTGACGCTTTTAACGGTGAAACAATTCGAACTATGGATCAAGTCTGGTAGATTTAGTTTTTTAGGTACGATTCCATATTGCGTTTCAAAATACGAAGCAGCCTATTTCGCGAAAAATAAATATTGGCCATTAAATTAATGTTTAGTTTAGCCCCTAGAATTTTAATTATATAATCTTGTATTATAATTTACCTTTTTAATTCCACTACGAACCTCGTCGGTCAAAGGACACACGAGAGGCGATCCAATATCGTCTTCGAAGTAATATACTTTTAAGGTTTTCATATCAATCTGTAATGAATGAGATCAGAAGCCGATGAAACCCTCCTTTGAAGTCTACTACTCTAATGTTCCATATAGCGTTCCTCTCTGTATGGGTAAAATTCCCAATTTTACGAGATCGGAGGGGTCCTACTTCATACCCCCCTGTCTACGGAAAATTGGAAATTCTCTCTCTCCACAAAGGACGACGTTTTTTGGACGAACTCCGAGGCTGCTAGAGATATTCGCTCGACGAACTCCCGCTTCGAAAATATCTACCGTTAGGAGGCGTACGAATCGCGCTTTTTGAAACTAACCCATACAGAGAGGGGTAGACAAGACCCGGGAGTAATAGACTTCAAAGGAGGGTTTCATCGGCCTCGAGAGTATTTAGGCAAAATTCTGGTTTATTTTGTAAGTAAGCTTTTCGCCATCTGTTTGGTCAATGTCTTCGTGGTAATTTGACACAATGTCCTTGCAAATTCTCGTCTCCATTTCCCACATAAACTGTTAGAGACATGTACCAACAAATAAGACACGGACCTAAGGTACTTTATAAACCCGCGTGTTTTGTATCTCAAGTAATATTTTTTTCTATTCACTACCTACTGATTATTTCGGTACCAGAAACTTAAGTACCCCTTAACGCCTCGTTAATTAACTCTACAATTAATTAATTTAATTTCGGTAAGGTATGTTATTACTTTTGACTGCAAATTAATTTTCCCTTCTTCTTCGGGTTTCATCATGGCCTCGAGGAATGGTCCTAGATCCCTAGCGTATCGACACATGGGTCCGTTCGTTAGTAATTCTTTAACAACGTCATTGTCCGGAAAGATACCTTTGCAAGATACCAAACCTAGGAAATGAATTTAAAAATTGACAAAATTAAAATAGGTTATCGGCAGTATCAGAAGCCGATGAACCCCCCTTTGAAGTCTATTACTCCCGGGTCTTGTCTACCCCTCTCTGTATGGGTTATTCTCAAAAGGCGCGATTCGTACGCTTCCTAACGGTAGATGTTTTCGGAGCGGGAGTTCGTCGAGCGAATATCTCTAGCAGCCTAGGAGTTCGTCCAAAAAGCGTCGTCGTTTGTGGAGAGAGAGAATTTCCAATTTTCCGTGGACAAGGGGGGGATGAAGTAGGACCCCTTCGATCTCGTAAAATTGTGAATTTTACCCATACAGAGAGGAGCGCTATATGGAACATTGGAGTAGTAGACTTCAAAGGAGGGTTTCATCGGCTTCTGGCAGTATGTCGTCTTATAAACGCCATATTATTATAAAAAAAAACACGGGTGTCAAACCTCTGGTGGGTTTATGTCCAAACAGTCCCGTTAGACAACAAGGTATACGTATACTTCCGGCCATATCATTGCCAACCCCAACGACAGAGGCTCCGGCTGATATAATGGCTGCTTCGCCACCTATAATAGATTCAATTGGATCAACTCTAGCTTAAAATAGCCAATGACGTAATATTTGTACCACTGCTTCCGCCGGAAGATCTGGTTAAGTTATAAGGATTTCTTGTTTGTCCGTAAATACGATTATACGAATTCCAGCTGCAACACATTTCCGGGATATTCGTTATGGCGATTATAATGAATCCGGCTTTATCCACCTCTTTCTTAACATCGGCGTTTTTTTCCGATTTAATACCTTTGCGACTGACTAAGCCTAAATCGTACGACATACCTAAACAATGAAAGACAGAATTTATGTAATTAGAACCAAGAAGGATCAGATAAGGAGAGGAAAAGTGGGGCTGCGTTGAGTTAGAGAGAGAAGAGCCAACCTCCCACTCGGGTGGAAAGGGGGGATAGGAAATTCTCGAGGTAAACTGTTGTCACGTGGTCGTTAGCTAGCGCGTCTCTTAAAGGATTCGTTTTACCCACGTGACAACAGTTTACCAGGAAGCATCTCTACCCCCGTCTGTCCCCCGTTCTCCCAGAGTGGGAGTTTAGGCCGACGCAGTAGGAGCCGCGCCGTTCCCACTTTTCCTCTCCTTATCTGATCCTTCTTGTTAGAACGGATAATGAATTTCGGAGTTGGGAGGGAAAACCCCCGCCTAAATCCCGTCCCTCTCTCCCGACTTAAAATATCGAAGAAGAGTCCAAATCACTCGAGCCAGACAGGGGTGGTGACTTTTTTGTCTATTTTTAAGTGATCAGATATGACTGGACCTTTACTTATAGTAATACGCTACGGGGCGCTGTTTACTTATATGGAATAATGTCATAAACTTATGGTTTTACCCTGGCAAGCGATGTTAGCTTTAATGGTAACGGGAACTCCTAGGAATGGTCTTTCTTTGGCAAGTATTTCCGGCGTTTTGCCCGAGTTTCTGACGTAATTGTCGACATTTCTGGCCTCCAATAGGGCCTCATCGTACCGTTCTTCTACGACCGCGTTAATTAACTTGTTAACGTCTCTAGCTCTGTCGATGTAAGCTCGAACTACTGATTCCGAAGTGGTCTGAAAAATAAGAAAAAAAAATAATTAAGAAAATATTTGAAATTGTCAAAATATAAAATAGAATAATAATACACCACTTCAAACTTTTAAGTGTGAAAGATATTTAGCCCATATACAGATACGGTTATCGTGAAGAGTTAGATTTCATTGGTTAATAAGAATCTTTTTTTGATTAGATTTAATTGGAGTAGCATTTTAAATGGGAGAGTATGAGTGTTTTTCTAACGTAAATTTTTTATCTTCATTCCCTTATAAAAATTATAAATATATATTAAGCTAGAAAATATCCGTGGATCCTTGCTAAGCCTACTTTCCAAGTTAAATTAAACATTAAAATATATATTTTTGTTTTATCAGAAGCCGATGAAACCCTCCTTTGAAGTCTACTACTCCAATGTTCCATATAGCGCTCCTCTCTGTATGGGTAAAATTCCCAATTTTACGAGATCGGAGGGGTCCTACTTCATACCCCCCTGTCTACGGAAAATTGGAAATTCTCTCTCTCCACAAACGACGACGTTTTTTTGACGAACTCCGAGGCTGCTAGAGATATTCGCTGGACGAACTCCCGCTCCGAAAACATCTACCGTTAGGAGGCGTACGAATCGCGTTTTTTGAAACTAACTCATACAGAGAGGGGTAGACAAGACCCGGGAGTAATAGACTTCAAAGGAGGGTTTCATCGGCTTCTGATAAAACGTGATAAAAATACGTTGAACCTCCCAATCTTAAAAGATTTCATATACATTACTCCCATTTTATGAAACTAGCTCAATCTATAGAATATTATCAGTTTCAACAAACAATATTTTTAATTATAATCATAAGTATGATAGTATCCTAAAAGTATGTCACGATAATTAAAAATATTTTCATATCAATGATCAATTTTGAATTCGTTAGCGAGTGAGACTCGACACTATTTTTATTCCTAGCTTTGTAAGTTTGTATTGACAGTCAAATTTAAGTGAAATCCTACCTCCAAGTAATTTTAAAACTTCCTGGTCAAACTTAATAGTTAAACGTTAATGATGCCTAAAAATATATTTTATTTATTATTTTTAGAAATTTTATTATTTTCCTCAAAAAACCTGACCGGTACAGGAAAGTTTTGTTAAAATTAATTTGGGTATTTGGACCATTACACGTTTCTGATGAGAATCGCGGAAAATAATAAATTGGGGGAATTTTGTTTTTGTCTATTCAAGAATATTTGCGTCGAAGATAATGTCCAAAATTTGTGATTGTAGTGTATACTGAATGTCCTAGGGGTTGTACTAAAGTTATGACGTTACCCGAGTTCGTATTTAGCATTACCAAAGGCTGGGCTCCAATTAAAATTTTTTCGAAAATGTCGATTATAAAAAAATGTATTTTTAATGTCGTTGTAATTTTGTTCTATGACATATCAGAAGCCGATGAAACCCTCCTTTGAAGTCTATTACTCCCGGGTCTTGTCTACCCCTCTCTGTATGGGTTATTCTCAAAAGGCGCGATTCGTACGCCTCCTAACGGTAGATATTTTCGGAGCGGGAGTTCGTCGAGCGAATATCTCTAGCAGCCTCGGAGTTCGTCAAAAAAACGTCGTCGTTTGTGGAAAGAGAGAATTTCCAATTTTCCGTAGACAGGGGGGATGAAGTAGGACCCCTCCGATCTCGTAAAATCGTGAATTTTACCCATACAGAGAGGAGCGCTATATGGAACATTGGAGTAGTAGACTTCAAAGGATGGTTTCATCGGCTTCTGGATATGTATATATATTTTGAATCGTTTTTTAACGATCAACCCCAAAATATCACTTAATTTCCATTTGGAGTTCATGTTAAAATTAGTTACAGCCACACTTTAAGTCCATACTTTTCTAATTCAAACTTGGTTGTCATAAAGAAAAGACCTGAGGCGAATGAATACTCAATTTTAAATTCCCATAGAAAAGTAGTTCGTGTTAATTCTTCTGGAATTAGTTATAAGAAGAATGCTTTTTGATTGATCGCTTCTCAGCGGTTAGTCTCTTACTTAAAATCGTATGTTTTTATGTTTATTTAAAGGTCAAAACTCATTTTAAATTCAAGTTTTTGGTTTGATATTTTAATCTAAGGTATGATTATCATCAAGAATCCATTCAGGTTCCATAAGAATATGGGAGCGTAGCTTTAGCCTCTGGTACCATCCTCCCAAACTTTGTAACAAAAGTTCGTCCGCAATTTTCGCCACATTTGTACGCTTAGATCTTTTTTCGGTCGCGGCTCCATTTTTATTACCCAAAATATTACGTCAAGGTCGTTAGTGGCGCGGGTTAATAATATAATGTCAGGAGCGATTTACTTGAAAAATCGATTCGAAGCGGACGAACTTTCGCTACAAAGTTTGGGAGGATGGTTATTGAATCGCGGCCCTCCCATATTCTTATGGAACCTGAATGGATTCTTGATGAGATTAATCTCAAAAGGGGGGATATTAATTGCGCAACTGAAACCTCGTTCACACTAGAGACTTTAGCCGCGTTCATACTAGGCCTTAGAATGGATTTAAACCGTTTCAAAAAAGCTCCGTTGTCACACTTAGCAATATTTAAACAATTTGAAACTGTAAAATCAAACGCCCGCTAGGAATCGTTTTAAGGATTCAACTTCATAAATCGATTTATCGTAGCTTCATCTATCGGTTGTTGACACCAGCCGAATCGGTACGAAACTGGTTCCCGAAGCAGTTTCAAGAATGAAATGGATTCGAGAAAAGATCGTTCACACGACGTTTAAATCGATTTCAACGCGGCTAACGTTTCGTTAGAGTCGTGTGAACGGGAACCCTCTTCTCTGGAATCGATTCGATTTCTCGAAACTGCTTCGGGAACCAGTTTCGTACCTATTCGGCTGGTTTCAAGACAACAATCGATAGATGAAGCTTTATTAAATCGATTTATAAAGATAATCCGTTTAAATCGATTCCTGGCAATTTGAATATCGATTTGATTTTATACTTTTCAAACCAAAAATAATATTCAATGAGGCATATCCTTTAAATGTCCGGAAAGCCTTTATTTCCAGGCGCTACCAAAAAGTTTATGAGGTCGCTTAAACCTACTTTCATTGTTTGATCAGTTTTATTACTTTACGGTAAAGAATATTTAATTTTTGTTTAATTTTTTCCCCCAGAATATTAGAGCCACACATTTTAAAGGGTTTATGAAACCGTGAAGTTTCTTTTTCTTTTCTTTAATAAGAGTTTAAATAATTTAAAGTTAATGTATTTTTAATTAATTCACGCTTGGGTAGTTGAGAATTTTATATCTACAAATTTCCTCCGAGATTTTTTTAAATTTTACGATATTTGCTTTTTGAGGTCGTTCTAAATTAATTAAAATTAATTTTTGTTTAAGAAGTAATTAAATTATCTAGTAAAGTTCAAAGGGTAACGAGAAGTTTTAAATCCTAATTATTTAAATGGCGCTGTCATGGTGTTTCATGAGCTCCAAATAGAAATTGAGTTATATTTTCGGGTTGATCGTTAAAAAACGATTCGAAATATATATACATATGTCATAGAACAAAATTACATCGACACTAAAAATACATATTTTATTATCGCCATTTTAGAATTTTTAAAAATTCCACGCGATACTACGTCATCAATATTAATCACGTGATTTCGCTATAGTTTTAATTCGCCTACATTCACGCGCGTGTTTCTGGCACACCAGTGATAAGGTCGCTTTCACGCGGTCTTTCTAGTAAAAGTACTTAATCTATAAATTACGTGATACAATCACTTTAAAAACTCCCTTTTTTTTACCTTTAGAATAATTGTAGTGTTAAGAGTTGGATTACCATCTTACCTACAGATAAATCAAGGGAATTCCAACTATAATTTAGGGAATTCAAATTTCAAGTCTTTCAAAAACTAGTTTGCAAATTTTTAACCAATCCTCCCCCCTTTTTTAAGCTTTCAAACTTATTCTTTTGAAGAATGGGTAGGTGTAAATTGTAAAATAACTTGACCCGGGTGTTAAATACTTCCGGAAAGACTTCTTTTAAAAATTAAAACTCGCGAAACATTCAATTTCTTGGAGAGTTTTAAAGAAAAGTGAAATTTTTTTTAATTTTATATTTCATTGAAATTGGATAAAATTGGGTCATAATATGACTCGTTATTATGAATGTTTTCGTCCGTAGACACGCGGTGATTAAGCAAACTTAGAAGGTATTGAAATTACCCTAAGAAAACCCGTTTTTATGATAGAATTTGCCCTTTATACTAGATTGTAAATTAATATTATTTGTCAATTCTAGTTTTTTTTTTAATTTTTGTTTATTTCATTTTAACAATTTTTTTCCTCTAGTGTCAAATGTTTGCACTTCAAATATTGGCCGGATAATGTTTTTAAGTGAAGTGGCCTAGAATGATTGTGTAAAAACTGGATGTTAATATTCTAAGAGGAAAATATTGACTATTAACCCAAACAACAATAATAAACCTGTTAGAAAAGATTTATTTTATAATTTTTAAGAATTTGGGTTTTCGGTGATGATTGGGAGCGACCTCGGTCACTTCGAAGATTAAGTTTAAACCCTTAGACAATTAAATCATAATTAAAATTAAATTATCAATTTTTTTAAAGGGAGAATGCAACCTAACGTAATTTTTAATCGAGTCCTTATCGTTTAAATAGCAGCCTAATCCAACTGTAAAATAAATTTACAAAACAAATATTAAACTAGAAATAAATTTAAAACTTACCCTGAAAATAGGCTTAGCTGGATTCATAGATATCCTGAAATCCCCTAAGGACTAACGACCTATGACATTGATCATAGAGATCCCGTATAATGTCATACGAAGAGTTCAGCTGATATCTCCATGAATCCAAGCTAAGCCTATTTTGATTTTCAATTTATTTGTTTTGTAATTTTAATTTATTGTTTAATTAGGCCTCTTTGAATCGGTTTTTATAAGAAAATATTCTGTGTGCGTTCAGCAACACTTATGTATATATAAATATATTAAACGGTAGTCTACCGGTCACTTCGGTACCCGTTATTGAACAGGATCTTTTTCTTAAATTGTTATTTTATCTTTATATTTTGTTCTACTTGGTTAAAGGATATTCATCTGGGAATGTTTCTGTTTTTTTCGACACGCCCTATTGGATAATCAGTAAACGTAATAACTCTTTGTATTTAAATCGGAAAAATTGATCGCGTACGGAAAATATGAAATTATTTTATAGAATAATGAATGAACGAATTGAGGCGTGGAAACGGAATAAATTTGCATAAATTATTAATAGCTTAGTCATTAAATATAATAATAATAAGGAAATAATGAACACAAACTAAACATGATAACTATTTAAAATATATATATATTCAATATTGATGGTAAGATTTAAATTTATTTCTAGGGTAGTTATTTATTTGTAATTTTTTTTTAATGTTAGATTAGGCCTATTTAAACCATAAAGAATCGATTGGTTGCATTCTCCCTTTAAATCCAAGGGTGATTTTAAAGGGGTACTGACATCAAACAATTAATAATATACAATATAAAATTCCTATTTGTCAGGCAATTCCATTCTCCATATTTTTTCTAGGTCACTAACCCTTTATTTTTAATTCGGTAATAATTGAGGCGCAATGATACATAATGTTAAACCCGATTGGGAAAAAAAAGTGTTTCAAAAAACATAGAATTGTATAAAAGGGAGAATGAAAGGCCGAAACAACCTATTTTTAATCGATTAAGAATGCTAAAATAATGAGAAAAACAATAATAAAACTCACCAAAAATATTTCCTTATTTTATAATCAATTTCCAAAGTTCCGAAACTTGAAGATGCTAAGCCTTGGCTGTCTAGCTCGGTGAAATCGGCGAGCACGACCTGCATTTTTTTTTCAAATTCGCGTAATAACTAGTAGCCAATCACGATATATTTTAAAAATACGCGTACTCGCTCGTGATTGGCTACCGGATATTGTACGAATTAAAAAAAAAAAAAAATACAGGTCGTGCTCGCCGATTTCACCGAGCTAGGCAGCCAAGGCTTAGCATCTTCAAGTTTCGGAACTTTGGAAATTGATTATAAAATAAGGAAATATTTTTGGTGAGTTATATTATTGTTTTTCTCATTATTTTAGCATTCTTAATCGATTAAAAAAAGGTTGTTTCGGCCTTTCATTCTACCTTTAAAATTCGATTAATGAGTTTATATTGGGTCACAGACAATTTGGAGAAATAAAAATATAGAATTAGGTGCGAATTTATCATCAGAAGAAAATAAAATGAGAAGTAAGACACGTCACTATAATCTAGGCAATTGTAATAATATCAAAAGTAATTAATATAATTTTTTTATCTTACTACGCGAAACAGATTAGTTTATTCTATAGAGATTAAAAGTTAGCAGCACTTGTTAATGTCTTTTTAACCTTAGTGTCTAACTTCCTAATATCATTTCCTTTTGATATTACTCTAAAGTTCAAGGGGGGGGGGGGGTATCAATAAACAACTTTTCTTTTGTTTTTTATGGTTTATCGTCGTCCAAGATTAAGGCTAATTACTAAATCCCCCTTCGGCTTAACTCTGTAGGTCGCCTTTATCAAGGAGGATCAGAGAAGGAGAGGAAATGTGGGGACGGCGCGGTTCCTACTGCGTCGGCCTAAACTCCCACTCTGGGAGAACGGGGGTAGAGACGTTTCGTGATAAAATGTTGTCGCGTGGGTAAAACGAATCCTTTATGAGACGCGCTAGCTAGCGACCACGTGACAACAGTTTACCTCGAGAATTTCCTATCCCCCCTTTCCACCCGAGTGGGAGGTTGGCTCTTCTCTCTCTAACTCAACGCAGCCCCACATTTCCTCTCCTTCTCTGATCCTCCTTGCCTTTATTAAGTTTAAAAGTTGAAACACATATCCATAATCTTTGCGCAATTCAAATTACGTAATAACGAAATCCCATTGGACAATTTTTTGATGTCACACGTTCTTAAAAGTTAGTTTTATGAAAAACACTTGGTACTAGTCGAAGTTAAACTTGCTTCTGTACGAACGTGTGGTTTGCGGTGAGTTGAATTTACTTTACACGCATTTTTATGAACTCCAAATAGAAATTAAGTCGTATTTTCGGGTTGATCGTTAAAAAACGATTCAAAATATATATACATATGTCATAGAACAAAATTTACAGCGACGGTAAAAACATATTTTATAATCACCATTTTTGAAATTTTTGAAATAAAAATTCCCCGCGATCTACGTCATCAATATAGTCACGTGATTTCGCCTACAGTAGATTCTCGCGCGTATTTCTTACACACGAGTGATAAGGTCATTTTCGCGCGGTCTTTCTCGTACAAGTACTTAATCCGGATTAAGTCAATCGTAGTTCTAGAAAAAATTACGTCATATATCGGAAAAAAATGTCATTTTATTTTCATTTTGAAGTCTCTTATAAACGCTTCAACACAGAGGTATGGAATTTTAAATCAGGCGTTTTAATAATATGATAAAATTAAAAATATAATTAATAGAAATTGGAAACAAAATTGTGACAAACTTTTAATTAAGATATATTGGAATTAATTAATTTTATTTTTAACTCTATTAATTAGTGTTTTATTAAACATAAATAATATATTTATTTATACCTATTTAAACGAGGGGCTAACTACTCGCGAAATCCGGTGCACAAAATTTTTGAAGTCCCAAGTGAAGTCACAAAATTGTCATCTGTAATCGAGTGAAGTCTTGAGAATGTCGGTTGAAGTCTGAAGTCAGGTGTACAAATTTTTACCTAGTAGTTAGCCCCTCGGACTGTTTTTTAGAAAATAAACTAAAGTTTGCCCTTGAAAATATATTTCTAGTCATAAAATTGAAATATCATTTCTATTGACATCTTTATCCTTGGAAATGTTATTGAAACATTTTGTCAATTTTTGTTTTTGAATACGAAGAATTTTAATATTTGAAATTTATTTAAAGATTTAAAGAGTTCGTGAATACTAGTAAAGTGGTAATTATTTTTATTCAGTTAAAATATGTCTATAAACGTAATTAAAACGCGTTAAAAGTCTCACGTCAATTTAATGTTAATTAACAAAGTTCGTATATAAGTACTTTTACGAGAAAAACGGCGCGAAAGCTATCTTATCACTCGTGTGTAAGAAATACGCGCGAAATCAGCTGTATGCTCTATACAATATCGAAATCACGTGACCATAGTGATGACGTAGATTGCGGGAAATTTTAATTTTAAAATTTTTTAAAATGGCCGATTGTAAAATATGTATTTTTACTGTTATGGTAATTTTGTTCTATGACATATGTATATATATATTTCGAATCGTTTTTTAACGATCAACCCGAAAATATCACTCAATTTTAATTTAGATTAAAAAAAAATGGATGTAGGCTTAGCGATTGCCCAAATTTAAATTACTTTATATAACTATGAAGTTTTTAAAATCATCTTAATTCCTTATTTAAAAATATCTTACGTGGAAATCAAAACCAGGAATGAAATTTAATAATAGGTACAGGCAAAGGAAATATCTAATTTATCCTTAGACTTTAAAATTGATTTACAGGAAATAATAAAAACAATTGGACCATTTCCCTAAGGTATCAAATGAAATCATTTTTTTCTCTCCAGCATAAGAATAAGTTTGAATTAATTATTTAAATTTTTTTCTATTAAATAGGTATATCAAAAGTACATACCTTTGTTCTTTAAAAGTAAACAACGCCCCGTAGCTCAATACTATCAGCAAAGGCCCAGTACTAACCCATCAATTAAAAACAGGCAAAAAAGTCATCACCCCTGTCTATCTCGAATACACTTTTAGGGGATAAAGTTATGTACTTTTGGTATATGTATATATATATTTTGAATCGTTTTTTAATGATCCTTAAAAATATATTTTATTAATTACGAATAGGATAATTACCCAAAAATCGTAATGAGCTTGTTTTTCAACCACTGACTACCTAATTACTTCAAATCATAAATGTTGTTTTTTCAAACGGATTTCCCTGATTGCCCAATTTTATTTGAATGTCAAATGATAATGACAGGAAAACTTATTAATTTTAGGCTATTATCAAGATATTATTGAAATAGAAAGAATTGGAAAAGCGTAATTAGCGTAAAAATGGGGGGAGCTTAGTTTTAAAATGAAAACTTTTTGTTGAAATTTCAACAGATATTTAAGCAATTACAATTGATAGTCAAGGACCTTTGTCCAATTGATTGATTTGCAAATGATCAACAATTTGGATTGCATTCAATTGATCAATATATAAATATTATAAATAAATTAATTGCATATATAAATATAATAAATTAATTAAAATTACTCAAAACTAGGCCTAAATACGAAAATTATAAAAAAATTGTACTATACCTTGCACGTGCGTATTTCCTGAGCCAAAACAGTAGCTGGTATTAATAATAACTTGTTTCTAATTGGTGGTAATTTCTTATTGGCGTATCCGTCAAAAATGCTGAATATTTTGTAGACAAAGAAACTCAACACTTTGCTATACAGCATGAAGATTCTTTTGATACAGTTAATTATCATTTTGTCCCTTTTATTGGAACCCATTTTCTTTTTTAAAGCGAGTAGAAATAATGGAAATTACGCGGGCAAGAACCACAACAGCGTCCGACTGACAATACTCCCCTTAGGAAACTATCGTCCACCGAAAAGATAACGCGCCAACACGAACGAGGAAAGATAGAGGATTAAAAAGAACCTCGAAGGTTCCAATCAAGGATGAACCGGTTAGGCTTAATGATATCTCAATAGAATCATTTTGTAGAGAAATAAATTTCGAAGGCTACATCAAAATTTCACACTCCAGCGAGATTTCGTATTACCCTTCTCAGTCGCTTGACGTCTGGGTTTTAGCTCTCTTAAGCCTAAATCTAGTTCTCTTCTACTGGTTGGTTCATCTGGTCAAGGTGCCGCGCTATTATCCACCACTGAGCTTGCGTGATAGTTACATAACCTTTATCGATCATATCCTCAAAGAGAGAAAGAGAGAGAGAGAGAGAGAGAGGAAACAGCCTGCAAGACAGTCTTAAAGGGACTATATACCAAAACGAAAGATCGTCTGCTAACGTACTGCGCTTTGTCTCGTTTCCCAACGTAATACGTTAGGCTTAGTGACATGAATGTAAAATTTAACCATTTCTCTTGGGTGAAACAGCGGTGATTTGTGCAATTTTAAACTAGTTAGCTAAGATTTAATTGGGGGCTACTCAAAGCTGATTCCGAAGCCTTTATCCAAAGCCCCCTCAAGTCTTTTATGGAAGGCCCCTCAAGCTCGATTACTAATATCACTAATTTGTGATATACTTCATTTATTCTTGTTTTAAATAGTTTATTTTTGCAAGCTTTAGTTTTAACGTATCAAGTTTACAAAAACATCATGATTTCCTTATTTAATTCTTAATTTAATCCTGATTTGGTGTTGTTTCCATAAATTTAAAATTCCCGCCATATTTCCATTCCTGAATACATACGTTTGGTTTTACCCGAGGTCAAGTAGTTCCACCTATCGGCGGATCATTCTTTAATTAAAAATAATTAATTTAATTGCGAATTTCTAGAAAAAGTAGAAAATATACAAAATATTTTATTTTTTGTAAGGTTAAATTTACATTAAATTATCTCTTATTGTAGCTTTTAAAAATATTAGTAGATGGCGCTGCCAATTAGATATATTTCTGTTTTCATACCACAGTAAGTTAAAGTGATTGTGACACAAATTTTTCTTAAAAACCAAATAGACATAGGCCTATAATTAGTATAATAGGGTCATCAAAGTGTTTGGAATTAAGTTGTAGACATGATTAAGGTGTAAAATTAAATTAACTGATATTATTTAACTAGAATTAAACTGCAGTGAACCAAAAATTAAAAATGCGTTTTAGCCTAAATCATCTTTTTTTTTTTTTTTTTTTTTTTTTTTTTTTTTTTTTTTTAAATAAAATTATCAAATTTTCTTTGAATTTTCAAGTTTTGGTTTAGTGTCCTACTTCGTACCATTGTACTATACTTAAATATATACTTTAACACAATATTCTTCGGGTTTTTATTTATGAATAGATTTTTGTAAAACGCGTAATCCAAATTCCGTTTGTCAATCAAGCAAACTTTCTAATAGAAGTCGTACAAGATTTTCTAGAGAAATATCTCGACTTTCTCAAGAATAGAATGGATTTCAAATAAGGATTAAAATTATATCGAGATTAATTAAGTTTAATCCGTTTTAAATATCTCAACAAACAAAAAAATCAAATTAATTGGTACGTAATTATTTTATATTGTAATATTTGCTTTCCAACTAAGATATATTTTTGGAGTGGATATCCATTTCTTTTGGTAAATTTGAGATTACAGATGTAATCCAGGAGTATTTGAGTAATAATGATAATTTAATTAATTTATATTTTAATTATTGTTTAGAATTTGGGGTAAACAATTTATTTTTACATGATTTAGTTCGCAAAAATAAACATGATTTCTCAATTAACCCCCTGACCTCCCCAATTAAATTCTCAGCTCGAACTCGCTATAAATTACTACATAGATTTTAGAGTTAATTCAAATTAACAACTCTAATTATTAATCAACCCTTGTTTTCCCGATTAAATTATATTCAAATCGTAATTTTTCTCAGTTAATAATACACATTCAAAATGAATTTCCTCGGGAAAACCTCGAAATTTCGAAATATTTTATTTTCAAATTTCCTTGTTAGCAAAAGATAATATTCAAGGGGATAATGAATATTAATAATTTCTTATTGTTTAAAACCTGCCAATCCACCGATAAAAAGTTTACAAAACAAATATTAAACTATAAATAAATTTAAAACTTAATATCAAAATAGGCTTTGCGGGATTCATGGAGATCAGTTGATTTCCTGACAATATAAGGTCTACCAACCAATCGAACGCGATTATAAGTCTCGTGGAGATCTCTTGGGCCTTCGCTGATTGGTCGCTAGACCACGTAGACAATTCAGCCGATCTCCATGAATCGCGCTAAGCCTATTTTAAATTTATTTTTAGTTTCATATTTGTAAACTTTATATTGGTGGGAAATATTAACTTTTAAAATAAATAATTCATTATCCCTTTGAATTATGTCGAAAACAAAAAATATTGGACCTTCGGACGTGTGTTTTCAATACACAAGAGTTTTGTGAGAGAGGAATCTTAATTTATTTAAACATTATAACTAACATTTCCATAGATATAATTGGGTTTGTTGGTAGATTTCGCTTTCTTTTCCTCTATTTGGCATTCGCTCTAAACCAGTTGCTAAATTCTTATCTCTCTGTGGAAGGT
Source organism: Odiellus spinosus (assembly GCA_963920705.1). NCBI lineage: Eukaryota > Metazoa > Arthropoda > Arachnida > Opiliones > Phalangiidae > Odiellus > Odiellus spinosus. The sequence continues at coordinate 14,878,103 of OY987238.1, forward strand.
TACGAAGCAGTTATAGACATTTTTAGATGGGGCCTTAAAATCGCGTATATACTGAAAATAATTATCTATAATGATAATTCCAATGTTCAAGGTTCGTTATTTTTCAATATAAAAATTTCTAGTAGTGGTTTAAATCACTCTTGGCTCACTCGCGTCAAGGCGCAGTCGGTGAGGTGAGGTATACCTTGTGGTTTGAGTGTTGGGGTCACATTGTCATATGTGTAGTACATTCAAGTAATTATTAATTCAATTATTTAAATTGTTGAAAATTTAAGCATTGGGGCCTAAGTAATGAAACAGCTTACTGTTAATAATCTTTGACCAATATAATTTGAAATATACGCTAAGTCTATTTTGCAAATAACTCTTATTTAAATGGGTTGCAGGTCCAATTGATATCGACTTACCTGCTGGCGTAGTTACCTACGATGGGTATTTCAACTAATTCCGCCTTGTCAGGAGTCTTGGGAACGTTTATGCTAACGTTCCGACGCGCAGTCTCCGCTTTGTGTCGATTCTTCTCTCCTCCAATGAAAAACGAAATACCAATTATAAAAAAACAAGTGTTACTTACGTCAGCCACTGAATTGGCTCGGAAAATCAGGACTAAAGAGGTACCTATTATTATTATTATTATTAAAAGTCAGGCTGTCATGGTGTTTTCATGAACCCCAAAAGGAAATTGAGTAGTATTTTCGGGTTTATCGTTAAAAAACAATTCAAAATATATATACATATGTCATAGAGACTTTAAAAATACATATTTAGTAATCATTAATCATTATATTTATACCCCGCAATCTACGTCATCATTATGGTCGCGTGATTTCGCTATTGTAATGCCTACATTGTTGATTCTCGCGCGTTCGGAAACACGTCATAAATTCACTTTCGCGCGGTCTTTTTCGTAAAAGTACTTTAAACTAAAACTAGGACTTAATTACTTATATTTCATGTTGCAGTTGATGTGTCAAGATGTTGTTAAATGTTTTATTGAACGAATCAAAGAAACCAATCCTATTATAAATGGCATAATAGAGGAAAATTTCGAGCAAGCGTTACAGGAAGCGTTGAATGTTGATAACCTAATTAACATTTCCGGTCAAAGCCAAGAGGAATTAGTTAAAAACAAACCACTCTTAGGGGTACCATTCACTGTTAAGAGTAACTTAGCTTGCAAAGGTGAGTTCGTCAGTTTGGGAACAGTGTTTTTACAAGTACTTGAACCGTATTTGTGATGTAGGTCTTCTTCAAGAAGGTGGTCTTCTTGTCCGCAAAGGTACGAGAGCGGAAGACGACGCGGTCATCGTTAGTCGACTGAAAGAAGCCGGTGCCATCGTCATTGGTGTGACAAACGTACCAGAAATGTCTACCAGTTACCACGCATTCAATAAAATTTACGGACACACCAGAAACCCGCATGACATATCCAAAACTCCTGGCGGATCGAGTGGTCAGTAATCATCAACATGTTGATTTCATTTCAATTAAACTTAAAGTTAAATCTTCGGTTTAAAGGAGGCGAAAGCGCAATCATATCAGTGGCAGGGTCGGTTCTAGGTGTGGGTAATGATTTATGCGGTAGTTTACGAATGCCCGCTTCGGTTACTGGCATCTTTGCCCATAAACCAACAACAGGCATCGTCTCGAATGTCGGAATGTTTCCACCTTCCCAAAAGGGTACAACCGTTGACCAAGTCTTAGTACAAGGTCCATTAACTCGTTACGCCGAAGACTTATCAACCGTAATGAAAATCATAACGGAACCATCATACAAAAATAATTTAGATTTTGACGAAAAGGTAACAACTACTCAAAAAAATCAGTGATTTGATTTAAATACTTAAATTTTGTTAAATTAGGTCGATTTAAGTAAGATTAAAGTCCTTTTTTGGGACGATGACTCCGAGGATGTCTTTGCTGATCCGTTGTGTAAAGATACGAAATGGGCCATTTCAAACGTAAGTTACAGAAACTATGTAATTAGGCTTAAAGACGGGCCTTTTTCAAGTTAATTTCCCGCCAAAATGACGAGGGCTGAGCATAAATATATAAAAATAAACTAGATCCTTGACCCTACCAAAGTCACGCGCCAAAAATGACAGAAAATATTTTCGCGCGCTAATGCTCGCCTTTGACTGTACAAATTTCACGCGCCAGAGGGGGACGTCCCCCTCTGGCGCGTGAAATTTATACAGCCAAGGCAGGGGAAAAAAGCTTCTATGTTGTGTTAAAAAGAGTTGTGAATCTAGGCTTAAACCTTTTTTCAATTTTCTTTTTCTTTGCGATCTAATCGTAACAGGTTGTTTCACATTTGAGTCGCAAATATGGAGTTACACCTCGTAAAGTGTCTTTTCCTGGTAACCATTTATTACCTTGGGTAATCGGTACTAAAAATCTCGAAGAAGGAGCTGTCAAATATGGCAAATTATTAACCAACGGTAACTCCAAACACGAAATCAACTTCTGGTTAGAATTGTCCAAGTACTTTTTAAAATTATCAAACCACACGTTTGATAGTATCAAATTTGGTATTTTAAACCCGGGTACCATCCCGGAACCTTCGGTACTAGAAGAATATCGTAAAATAGAAACCAATCTTCGTGCTCGTTATGAATTGTTGTTAGATGAAAACACAGTTTTAATCGCACCATCTTGGCCTAAAACTTCGTCATATCCTTTTGAATGTCATATTGAAGACTTAAACATGACTTATTACATGCTTTTTGGGATGGTAGGAGCTCCAGTAACTAACTGCCCAGTTGGAACAGATAGCGAAGGTTATCCGATAGGGATTCAAGTAGCGGGAGCGCCCTTTAGAGATTGTTTGACGATAGAAGTGGCCAAGGAGATTGAAAAAGAGTTTGGGGGATGGGTTAAGCCTTGCCAAGTACAATTAACATTGTAATATTTGGCGGGAAGATGATGTTTTAATAGTGACGTCACCATGACGTTTTTAACGTAGTGATAAGTTAAGCCTTGCCAAGTACAATTAGAGATTGTAATTTAAGTAGAATGTGGTGTGAAAACTTTTAATAGTGACGTCACAATGACAGTAAGAATTTTAATACGTGGTGTGAAGCCTTTTTAAGTGACGTTTGTCACGTGATATATTTTACATCGAATTTTTTATTTAAATATAATACCATCTTTGTTTCAAATATCTGTGATATTTTCATAGATATGAGAATAAAAAAATAAATATATTTTGATATACGTAGGGATTAAATTGTTTTAAAATTATTAGTAAAAAAATAATAATTTTTGATTAGTTCAATTTTAAATTTATATATTAAATATATTTTTAATTAATAATATAATTAATATTATGTTCATTTAATCTAAATTCCTCTAGACGCTATGATTGAACAACAAATATTTAAAAATCATTTTTTTCGGCCCATTAAGTTTCCTACGTAATGCAAAACAAGATGGTAAAACGGCTATAATCGTTACTTCACCATTTATATTTATTTACTATTAGATTAGGTCTATTTAAAATGAAAGAATCACTTCTTAGAACAAACCTTTTCTATTATAGATCTAATATTTTAAACCACGAGATTTCAAGCAATCTAGCTGTTGATCCTTGTTAAGCCTACTTTCTAGATTAGCTCTATTTAAACTCAAATCGTTAGAAAATGAAATGATTTTCGTGTTGCAATCACTGTTAAGCGTGGAAACACATCGAGAAACGTAATGTATTATTATCATATCTGTGTTTAGACTGGACATGAATTTAAGTGCGAAACCGGTTACTCGAGGCGATGTTCTACATATGTTGGATAAAAGGCGGATATACCGTCCAAAATTGGAACACTTGTATACTACGTGTGTTCCCCTAGTTCTTCCTGCCAACCACATCCAAGAGTAGCTCATCGTTTTGCCTAAATTCGGGGTTCATGGTCGTCCTATTTAAAAAAAAAAAAAAAAAAACTCTATTAACGACCTCATTTCCGATGAAGGTTTTTTTGTCGTTTTCAATATTAACATTCTTAAAATATTCTCTTAGAAACAGACGTCGTGTTCTTCGTAGCTTCATTTTGATAGGATACTATTACTAGTATTATTAATAATAATAATAATTATAATAATTACTGATGGTATTACAACTCTATTTTAATGGTAAGAATTTTTTTATTATTATTTATTTTAAAGCTCAAATAGTAGGTAGGTCAGGGTTAGGTTATAGTTTAACTACTAATGGACATTTTAAAAATCTGTTACGTAATTGGAGGCAATCTACAGTAATTGTCCTTCGCAGTTAAGATATTCACCTGAAGTAATTGTAATTTACAGTTAATGTCATCCGTAGTCCATTCTTAATTAGATATGACCCAAGAGCATTTAGATGCGTCAGTAATTTCTTAATTATATAGGTTGATTGATTTGAGACACTCGTCATAATGCTTGCTTGGCATCATCTCCTGTTCGTTTTACTGTTACTTCAGTATCTGGTGCCATTAGCCGAACCAGGCGGACACGCCTTAGTCATAGCACCAGTTAAATTAAGCGTACCATTCAATGGTCTTATCGGTTTAGCAGCCCTCAAAGTTGCCCAGGTAAGATAAATTAGTACCTTAACATGACTAAAAGTATTTGATCCGAAATTTTTGGTAGCTTTCCCTAGCGACTTCGTTACTAGCCAAAGGACGGTTGATAATCTTGAAATCAGCTCGTAGAAAAATAAGCACCAAAACTGTATACCCACATCCACCAAGGATAAAAATTCTACCGCCTAGTTTCGCTAAATTACATCCGGTTCCTGGATTCAATCCGTGGGCACCTTCATTTCCACCAGCTTTTGGTCATCTAGGGTCCGCGAGTTTCCATCATCCTAGTTTCGCGAAACCACCCCCTTTTGGACCTTTCGGACCATATCCGCATTTCCACCCTCCTCCACATTTTGGACCACCATTCAAACCATTCGTACCACCATCATTCGGGCCACACTTCGGACCACCAAAGTTTGTACCAGGACCTATAGTATTGCCTCCTTCAACTCTTGGAGGCATTGGTGGCGTACCTTATCTACCACCGAGATTACCTCCAGTACCGGACTTCTTGAAATCCAAATTGGTACAACCCAAAGACGCTTGCATATTGAAAATGATTTGCCAGTTTGAATTTCACCCTAATAAACTAGGAGGTGGACAATTGGAAAATTTGTTACTTGGATTCTCGAGGTTGGTGAAGATTATTTTTAAAGTTAGGCTGTCATTAATAAAACGCCATGTTAAAAATTTTATACCTTTGGGTTCACTCTTTTAGAAACTTTCTATTTCTTGAGTTAAGTACTTTTACGAGAATGACTGCGCGAAAGTAGAAATAGATCTTAATTAACCATAATTTTCGTACGAAAGGTTGACATGATCTGGATTAAGTACTTTCATGAAAGAGACGGCGCGAAAGTAACTTTATATGTATATATATTTTGAATCGTTTTTTAACGATCAACCCGAAAATTCTACTAAATCTTTATTTGGAGTTCATTAAAAATCTCTGACAGCCTATTTCCAAAATGAAATTAAAGGGACAGTAACACGATTAATTTTTTTTTTAATTTTTATTAAATTCAGTCCAATTGCCAAAAAATCTACGTCACTTTTTCGACGACGACGCAGTGAAGAGACTTCATTTTGGATTAACATCAAACAAGTTCACAGGGATGAAAAGGTCGGTTCCGAAATCTGTGAGAATCGGTACCCGTCTTGTCATTTCAGTCCAATCTTCAAGTTTAATAAAAGGAGTGGTGAAATAGAACCCGAAATAACATCAGGTAATGAAATTAAAAATTCGCGCCTTGATAAATTCGTCAGCGAAGTTGCCAATCGAATGGCCGAATGGACAGCCAAATTAAAAGCCTTATAGTGTGTGTGTGTGTATTTGTGAACACAGTGAACTTAGTGAACATAGTGAACATCGCGTAGCAAATTTGAAGTTTTGCGTGTTTTGTGTTCGTGATTCTGTTAGTTGTTTTCACAGCCATGAATTCTATGAATTCCCTATTAATTTTTATCCTAGTTTGAAACGCAAAAATTTATTTATAATTTTTGAACTATAAATTTATTATCTAAAAAAAAATTATAAATTTATGAAAAAACCTAATTTAATTTTTTTTAATATACATTCATGAATTTATTAATTTTAATTAATTCCAGTTTTTTTTTTTTTTAATTAGGCAAGTTATTTCTATATAAATTCTACGAATAAGCTATGAATTTATTTATTTTAATGACGTGACGTCATATGAAAACTGAATTTATTATTAAGATCATGGATAAATTATAATTAATTTTTAACGCGTAATGACGTCATCACGTTTTCGTTAATGAGTTTTTGAAACATCAAAACGAAAAATCGTCTGCTAACGCGCGCGACGTCTTGTTTTGTGACGTAACGTGTTCCGATTATGGAGAGAACTCTTGTTAGGAATGCCATGATGTACCTTCCACTTGGACAAGAGTTTTAAAATCACTTTAACTTATTATTTATAATTAATTTATCCAGCGCTAATATTTAAGTTAAATATTAACTTTAATTTAATTAATCAGTCATAAATTGCCAAATCGTGTTGTTTTTTTGTTTTTTTTTTTTATTCACAGGTATTAAAAATATTTACATTTACTAAATTTCCTACCTTTTTTTTTTTTTTTTTTTTCAAAACTGGTTTATCCAAACCATTTTCTTGATTTTTTTCAAATCAAAGCGGAAGTTATGGCGGACTAATACTTAAGGTAAAATCTGATTGGGGATTGAAGTAGCTCTTTGAGACCTGTCTGGAACGGACAAGTACACTCTATTGATAAGATATACCAAGAAAAATTGCGGGGAAAAGAATTTTTGGGGAATAGTGTAAGTCAAACGAAGGTTTCATTAGTTTCAAAGCCAAACCTCGAATTTATATTACCAAGAACTTATTTATGAAGTTAAGAACGTGTAATGATAATTCCGAGTGAACTTGGGAACATCTCTAGATGGCTTTGCCCTCGAATAAACTTGAAATAAGAATCAATCTAAGTTTGCAACGATTATTATCATATGGAGTAGGAATACAGATACATTATGTCTTATTAAAACCGATCTAATTTATGAAAATTCCGATTTAAAGAAATAAATTCCGTATTTTCAATCGTTCGTATACGCGCGAAATCTTTCCCAAACTACTTTTACATCTATGAAGTATTATATTAAGTATCAATGCTCTCCTGTTTCTATCGTATTGTAACTGTAATCGCGAACAAAAATAACCTCCGTCTTCTATATTTCAACAAACATTCGTAAGGAAAAATCTGATGAGATAAGACATATTTTTTATTAGCTCGATCAAAAATGATTTAGTATAATATTATTACCAAATAAATAATTAGGTTTTTTTAGTTATAATAGTTAAAAATAATTAACTAGGATCATGTTTAATTTAGGTAAAGGTTTCGCGAGAATTATATCATTAAACCTTCAAAATATTGGTACTGCCATTATGTTTGCTATGATTTATTTGTGTTTATGTATCGGACGTGTTGTTTTGGATACGGTGACGTCATTTTTGGGTTGCCTTTATTATGGTAAACAAATTAGAAGAATTCCTTCAATTAGAGAAGATATTCTAAAACTGTCCGCGGTAGAATTGGCTGCAAAGATACGAAACAAACAGGTTTGTGATATGTTCTTGAACATCAGAATATTAAAATTGTGTAACTGTTCATGGTGTCCATCGTCTCAGCACCTTCTTAATCAATTGATGATTAATGCGTTGAAATAACACTAATTTCCAGCTTAAGTCCGAAGACGTTGTGAATATTTACATATCCAGAATTAAATTTGTTAATCCACCAATCAACGCCGTCAATGAAAATCATTTCCGGGAAGCTATTCAATTGGCACGCGCGGCTGATGACTACATCCAATCTTCCGGACGGTCATCCGAGCATATTGCCAAGACGAAACCGTTACTGGGTGTACCAGTGTCCATCAAAAATTCCTTCTCTGTTAAAGGTAACGGGACACTTTAAAAAAAGAACCAAGACTTAATCAGCGTAAGAGTTCCGTTTTTGGTTCTTAATAGGATGGGCTTGGGACACCGGAAGTCACCCGCGACGAACGAAGAAAGGGGAACAAGACGCGCCTGCAGTTTTACGCTTGCGTCAAGCCGGTGCCATTCCAATTGTTCTGACTAATGTCCCAGAGTTATGCATGTGGTTAGATTCGTATAATACGATTTACGGATCCACCTGCAATCCCTACGACTTAAGTAGAATCCCTGGAGGAAGTAGTGGTGAGTACCACGAAGTTTAGTACTTGTTCGAACGTTTAAACCACGATGCCAATACATTTCAGGCGGGGAAGCGGCGTTGATAGCGTCAGCTGGATCTGTACTTGGTCTTGGTAATGATATTGGTGGAAGTCTAAGGTTCCCAGCGTTCTTTTGCGGTATTTATAGCCATAAACCATCTGCTGGTAAGAACTGTCCAATTCATATAGTCGTTGGTTGTTGGTAACATTCCAATTTTTAGGTTTGGTAAATACTGATCTCATCTATCCAACACCTGGCAAAGAAACTATATCTTACGCAACTGTTGGTCCTCTGTGCCGCTATGTTTCGGATCTCAGGCTTTCGTTAAAAGTACTTTCTGGAAGAAACGCCTCCAAATTGCAATTGGACCAAGAGGTAATTATCGAAATTTAAGAGAGTGAGGAACAGTTGCTAACTTAAACAGAACTCGCGTCCATCATCAGGTTGATTTCAGTCAAGTTAAATTCTTCTACTTAACGGAAATCGACGATCCATTGACTACTTCCGTTCAACCGGAAATAAAGAAAGCCACAGAAAAGGTAACTTTAATTTCCAATCGTTACCAGAAGACTTGGAGTCCTCCTTGTTAAATTATTAAACTTTCACAGGCTGTTTTCCACTTCAAAAACAAGTACTGTTCATCCGTGGAACGTTTGAGTTTACCATTGTTAAACAAAGTCTTCGTTATGTGGATGACAGCCATGAGAGTCGGTGATAACCCGACTTTTGCCGAACTTATGACCGACATGAACGGGAACGTCAAACTTCTACCAGAATTTTTACTTTGGTGTCTGCGACGACCGAGACATACTCTACCAATTTTACTTTTGGCTCTAATGGAGAAATTCTCACCACCCAAAGATTCTGAAGGTTACGAGAAGGTCATGAGGAAGTTAGACCGTTTAAAGAAAGATTTCCACAAGATATTCAACATCGAGGGCAAAGAGATAGTACTGATTATGCCACCGTATCCGGAAACGGCGCCATTCCACAATGAAACTCTTTTAAAATCGGTGAACTGCGCATACTCCTTCGTCTTCAATTTAACCGGCATGCCCGTTACCACTTGTCCAACTGGAAGGGGGAAAAATAATCTACCCATCGGGGTACAAATCGCTAGTGGCCTCAACAAAGATTATTTAACGATAAAAGTCGCTGAAGAACTGGATTTGGTCTTCGGTGGATGGACTGCGCCCTGATTTGCAAGGTACAGTAGGTAATTAGACAGTTTGGAATTTCCGGGCAAGTTAAAAGTCGCGTTGGACTGTCCTGGAGATGGTTAAATTAAATTTAAGTCGTTTAAGACAATTTATAAGTTAACAATTTTCGTACAAATATTTTAAAATTGAATCTTCCGAATTTATTCTTATTTTTTTTAATCGATCCGCGCGTTGAACACTAATTGAAATAAATTATTCATCATTGACCAAGGCTTAAGTGTTATTAAAACAAAGGCTTGAGCTAATGATATAAGCTACAAATCCTTAGATTCAAATCCATTTTAATCTACCCAACATCTTTTAAGGAGTATTCATAGATTTGTTGCAGTTGCAGTTAGGTGTAAAATTACAAGTAGTTAGTTTTCAAAGGTATGTTCAAGTGATGTTTCAGTTGTCAATGGCGCCATTATTTTAGTAAGTTTATTATAATAGTATCAGAAGTATATAGAAGAAAGTAGGTAAGCCCCCTTTAACGCGTGCTAACCAATTAGAGAGAGGCAGCAATTTGTTTCCGATTTTCGGAGATGCGCCACGACACGGTGGTAATCCGAACTAAAAACCAAGGTTAAGATTGATTCTGGCATTCCTTTTTTTAATCGGCTAAAAACTAATAAGTTTAACTAATAAGTTTAAGTTATTTACTTCTGCTATTATCAAAACTTAAAAAAGTATCATTTCCCATAAAGAACTTTTTCTAAAACACTGGTATACTTTCATCACACTTATGGGTAAAAATACTAATATATTAGAACTTGACTTATCTTTAGGGTTTACGGATAATTTCCTGAACTATTTTATAATCAATATGATTTAACATTATGTAGTAATGAGCCATAGTTTTTCTTATATTGCAAACAGTTATTGAATTAGTTAAGAAAAAAAAAATCCCTCTTGTTTCCGCAAATAGTTTTTTGGAGCGGGTTGCGTTTGTTCATCGTAAGTTTAGAGCGCGAAAAAACTGAGTTTCATTTCAAAACTATATGGGTAGGGTTGATAAGGGCCCTAGGCTTTTAGGCTAAGTTAAACTTAACCTGATATTAACTTTATATGAGCGTGGCGCCACTGTATCTTTTAATCGGAGTAAAAATTGTAACGTTGAGAAAGTACGAAGTCTGCTTTTTTTCGAGTGAGCTTCAACAAGACTAGGTTTTTGTGATAAGATTTTCAAGTAATTTTATATCGAATAAGAATACGTTAAGATTTATGAAAGGTTATGGTTCGATTTCCGCCTGTAAGTGCCCGTGAACATTTGGATTAATATTACAACAATTACCTGACTTGTTTTAAGGTAAGCGAGGTTGACCTTTATAACGTTTGTATTGATGTAGTTTTGTACTCACGTTCTTGTAATTGTTCACAAACTAAACCCGGTTAAAAACCATTAGGTTATGATAGATTAGGATACGAAAAAGCTTCATGGTACTTGTTGTATCAGAAATCTGGTCCTCACAAATTGGTTACTCGTAATATCCTCAAATGTAAGCGAATATAAATTTAGGAGGGCATTATGAAAACATTTGCTGATAAAGAAATCGCATTACTTCACGTGGTAATAAGTAGCTGTAGCTTTGCATCTGTGTAGGTCAAACCTTCATGGTCATGGGTGGTTGGTATCAGTGTTTAATTACATTGAACTAACGTGTACTCGGTAGACGAATGTTTACTGGTACTGGTACGTAAACTGGACAATTGCAAATATTTCCAGTCAGTCGTGTTAATATGATTGTCCACCAACTAAGTACTGTGGCGATGTTTTTTTGAAAATAACTTTATCACTTGAAAAATAAGTACAGAGGTTCGAGTTGTAGTCGCGGTAGTTGTGACTGGAAATTTTTTTGAAACTTTTGAATGACGTCAAAGAACTCGCGAAGGCCTTGTCCTCGGGTTCCGATTCTTCAAGCTCCTCCGTCTTGATTCAGAGACAAAAACAACAATGTGTTTTCCCCCTTAAAGATGAGATTTCTCTAGAACTAGATTTCGCCTCGTAGTAAGTAGCTAAATTTAGCATCATATGAGTTAGTATAACGCTTCCCGCTCTTGTCTTGGGATTCTTCTTCAGGAGGTCCAGACTTAAAAGATAAATATAAGATAAACAGGCTTTTTTTATCGTTTATTACCAGCTTAGGGTACTGACTCCCCGTTAATATCTTGCACCGTTTCGTTTTTTGGTTTTAATTACTGCGAAACGACTGACAGCTGGGATTTATCACCAGGGGAAAGACATTAAACCATGAGTTAAAGGGCAAGTACAGCTGGAAGGGAACACCTGATTGGTTTTCAGCGTGTACTAACCAACACTCGCGTCTCTGGTGAGGGGTAACTAGAAATAACTATCTACACATCAACCTTCGCCACTCCACTTTTCCTTTATAAACCCTAACAGCTGAAGAATCTGTATGTTTTGGACTAAACAATTTGGCTAATGTCTTGAAGTGGTGACTTCAAAGGGGCTCTACTAAAGCAGATATTCGCTTTATTGGAAGGACTTATGAACACCGGGTACTTGGGGTTAAAATGAAAGTTTTTCCTTTTTTCCTAATGTAAGAGGCACGTCCTCCATATTGAGTAAGAATGTCAACAGGACATTCCAGGTGTAGGTACACATATATTTAGATTGCGCTTTGTCTTGTGGACATTTTAGCTACGAAGACATTAGGCTTAGCTCTTCCTCACGCAATCGCGGAGTGTAAATTGACCCAGAGATTTCATTCTTTGTTCGATGTATGAATACTTGGCGAGGCTAATAGCCTAATTCAGGTGTGTGGGGGTGTTTCCTGGTATTTTATAACTGGCGAAACGCGAAACGGTCTATCGCAGCTGCGTATATTTCTCAACAGGATAATAATGTTCTATTCGGAAAAATTGGCAAAGAAAAGTTACCCGACGGCTTTCCTTCATCAAATCGTCACGCAAAAGCGAATTCACCGCTTAAAATCCACGTTTTTGACCCTCACGGAAATTTATAGGTATATTAAAAAAATTTCTAGAAGGGCATACGCTAGTATTTGTTTAGTCAGACAGTTCGGTGGGAAACATTCAGATAAATTTTACGTTATCTTTTATATTATCACACAGTTCTCATTAACGCGCCGGTATAACTCTGTAGCTGTAGTTTTAATAACTATTTGCGCAGCTTCGTTCAATATTATGTAGTCTAGAACAAATCGTACGTAACGCCGCGACTGTATATCAAAGGTTTGCCGGAATTTCGCGTCACAATTAAGTACAAGGTTTCGGTAATCGTAAAATCATATTTATAACAAAGGCTTAGTTCTCATCCTGTATGTCATTTTAAATTATTATCGCCCCTATTATAGTTCGTAATCAAAATCTATTTAATCTAACAATATAGCTTCTGTTAAAAAAAGATATTGCGGAGTAGTTTCATTCCTTATCGCGATCGCTACTAGACATAGAATTGCCCCGTTTAAAAAAGTCGCTAAGCCTAATTCTAGAATTTGAAACTTGGAAGCAAGTTTACCTGTTTTGGCGCGAGATTTCAAGATCAATATATGTGTGTGCGCGCGTGAAGAGTTTAAGGATTCTCCTTCCTAATTCTTGGAGACTAAACCAGATGGCGGAAGTGACGCTGTCCTAGATGGACCAAAAAAAAAAGTCGCGTTTTTTCGCGCTAATTGAAATTAAATGGCTTTGGCTGTTGGTTTAAAAATATCAAGACGAAAATGTAAGTTTAAATTTACAAACTACGTAATGTTTGAAGGGTTTTTGAAAGAGTTTTGTCATTGGTATTCGAGGTGCTCAAAAAAGGCCGGCCTCTTTTGACATCATCTACTATAATTATTATGGTATATTAAACGCTTGAAATTCAAGGGTTCACTAAGGGTTTCCATTGAGCAAATACCACGCTTGTTTAAAACCATTATGACCATAAGGAGATAACAGGTAGAGTCTGATCAACCTCCAAAAAAAGGTGGGATCAAATTAGGCTAAATCAAGAGCTAAATTAACACTGGGACACTAATCACCTTGTTAAAGTGTTTTAACACTGGTGGGATGATCTCTTTCACTTCCCACCAAAGTTGGTTTATTACATTCGTTTATTTCCAGGATAGCGCAGTTGTTTTGCATGTAAATTAGGGTCTGGTCCAGGGACGGAAATAAGAAATTTTTCTTATTGGACAAATGTCCAGTAACCCCCCTTAAAAATTCAAAAGTTATCGGACATTTAACAAAATTACCGGACAATGCTACATTTCTTGTATTGAAAAGTACTTTTTTTTTATCGGACATTTGTCCAGTGACCCCCTCTTAAAAATAAAAAGTTATCGGACATTTGGAAAATTTATCGGACAATGACCAGTGACTTGTGCTTATTTCCGTCCCTGGTCTGGTCACTATAAACACTTTATTTCCAGAAATTAAAAATATGATTCTTTAGACACATATCGAACCTGGTTTCGGCTTTTTAAGCCATTTAGTTTTTTAGCAATCTTTATTTTACCAAAGGCTACATAAAATGGCAACACTAGACACTCACTGCTAAATATAACACCAATAATAATTAAAGAAAATAAATTATTCGAGTTTGAAACGAGTGTCGCACTTATGAAATAAACGTCCTTATGCTACTATTTTAGGGGGGGGGGGGGGGTTCGCGGTTACGCTCGTATCCAAAACAAACAAATTAAAAATGCATAAATAACGAATAAACGTGGCCGCCCACGGACTAATCCATGCCAGTGAAAACGGACAATGCAATAGAATTATTTCCGCCTTGAGTATATTAATTTGGGTGAGTTCATTTTAAACAATGGCGTGTACGAGAAATTTTAAGGGGTTTGGATTCGCGCCAAATATTGTTCTACACGCTTCATTAGACTACAAGTTGTTAGGCTTAAAGTGACGCTTTCACTATATAAACCATTGAAAATAATGATATACTTAAGAATTATTATTATTAGCTTATGATAGATGGTAATTATTATCTACGCTTATAATGAGTTAATACGAATAGACCCTAACAATACACGAACCAGATGAATCCTCTTTCAATTTCTATGTAATGGTAAACACCCACTTATTTGTGGGTTGAACTTAAATGCAAAAATGATCTGGCTTTGCGGGTGTTTGAAACTCCGGGTGGTTTCTGATTAAAACAGAATACAAGCTCGATTAGATTGAAGAATTCCATAGAGAACTGTTTCTTTCCCTGTTAAATTTGACTCTAAACAAGGTTGCTAATGTATATAGTTCAACTTAATGATATTAAGTGTATCAGAAGTTGATAAACGGAGGAGTTCCCTTAGCGTTTGAAGAATGAAATTAGTTTAATTTTAGCTCGTTTTTGAAACCAGATTCCGCGAGATTAGTGGCCCGTGACGTCAGAGGGCCCCATTTAGTTCGCTGTATTATCTACAAAGGGATATGGTCAGGGATGATTATCTTGGATGATCAGGGATGATTATCTTGGATGATCAGGGATGATTATCTTGGATGATCAGGGATGATTATCTTGGATGATCAGGGATGATTATCTTGGATGATCAGGGATGATTATCTTGGATGATCAGGGATGATTATCTTGGATGATCAGGGATGATTATCTTGGATGATCAGGGATGATTATCTTGGATGATCAGGGATGATTATCTTGGATGATCAGGGATGATTATCTTGGATGATCAGGGATGATTATCTTGGATGATCAGGGATGATTATCTTGAATGATCAGGGATGATTATCTTGAATGATCAGGGATGATAATCTTGAATGATAAGTGAAAATTATCTTAATTGGTCAGGAAAAACCTGTAAAATTCAAGGCAAATTTGTGGCAACCCTGTTTACACATACTTTGATTTAGTTGTACTCGAACAAGGCTTAGGAGAAATGATTTTTTATCAATATTAAGGGGTGGAGTGATAGATCATAACGTAGAGGCTCACAATTTTTCACTATATCTCTCCGTTATTTAAGAATTAATATAAGTTTGTTCGTACTATTTTTGGCTCTATTGACGTTTAACATTATGTATTTATCCGCTTCAGTTGCAGTTACGGTTAGTGAAGTGTAGAAAATTATATAATTATACATAGGAAATTGACATTCCAGCGTTTCAGGGTGTCGAATTATTTTTTTGTCAGCTATTGAACGAGGTTCGGAAACCTTACTCTTCGTATTAAAGTTAATGAATCGAATAGACGTCTTACACAATCACTCAATAACTCAGTTGGGGTCATGCAATTTTTGGAACTTGGAAATATCAAAGCCCCTTTCACACTAATCATATTATTTCAGCACTTAAAATTAGTATAAATTGAATTATATTTTCGCGCTGCTAACCCTTTAACCCACTAACGAACAATACCGGAAATGACATGTCTGTCATAATTTCCATTTAAGATGGTCTAAGGCGCTTGTCTTCCCCTAGCTATGTAATTATCTTCGGGGCAAATTTCTTAATTACATTAAGGTATTACTTTAATTATGCCTAGTAAAATATGTTAAAAATTTGTCTGTTTTAGTTAAAATTAGTTTTTTTGGTAATCCAAGCGTATTAAATTTAATATCTGAGCTGTAGGTGCGTAAGCATTAGTAAAGAGTGGCAATGTAATAAATGACTTGATGAAATTTTCTAAATTCCTCGGAAAAAGGGAGATTGAAAACTTCGTGCTCACGCATAGAAGTTCCATCTAAACCGACCCAATATAATTGTTAAATATTAGATTTCAAGCAGTGTAAATGCGCTCATTTTTCGAAATCGTCTAAGATTTCCAGGAGCTATTTTCAAATGTTGTTGGAGCGCCTTTAAAAGTTAGTTTCTCCGCTCCTTAGTGGTTATCATCGTCTGCTTATAAGATAATAAGTTTATCTTATCTTCTAGATAAGTTATAAACATGATAAGATAAACCAAGGGGTCCAGAATAAAATGTGATTGGCTGATTCATTAACTTTTGTTTCTTGTTAACATAAGTCCAGAAACAAGTACTTAAGAGTACTATGACCAACTAGTAGGTACAGGGAAGAATCCCAATTCTGTTTTTCATCCATTTCAATGTCCCTTTAAACGATTATGAGGCGATAAAACTCTTAACGAAGATAAAAACTGAATCAGTTGAAAAATACAGCGAGTATACTTCTGTACCACTCGTGATATGTTCTTAGAGATAGAAGAGATACTAACTTCCCACTTACTGACTTAAATAGATGGAAAATTACGCCGTAAGTCATTTAAAACTAGCTATTCACTCGCGTTTTTGGCTAGCGAAGAAATATTTTTTTGGAGGGAGAGTTCGACCCAGGGAGTCTATACAATAATCGCAACAACTTTGACAAGCAGCCGTTACCCTAAAGATATAATTGGCTAGATAAGGAGTACTACAATCGTTTCCAATCGTCTTCGAGTCGATAATTGAACGTTTTAGATCAGGCTGCGATTGACGGCTTACTCGTCAAAACTGTCGGTGGTTGATTACGGTCGCCTTCGCGAACAGGTGTCTCCAGAAGCTATCGCCCCCGCTTTTTTTTTTGTAACGCGATGAAAAAATTCTAGAAAGACTTCGACCCGACTGCAAAAAAATATACGATAAACAGGTTATCCGCGCTCGGGGAGCTTCGAAGGGGAGCGACAAATATGAATACCGTTTGAAGTGAGAGAAAAAAACATCTAGGTTCTTCCCAAATTGGGAAGTTAACGCGCCAGTTTTACTGTCTGAAAAGTGATTAAAGCTCACGGTGTGTTTTTTTATGGGACTCGACTAATTCGCTATGGATGCCTTTAAGAAAATGACCACCATGGTTTCCTATCTGAAACCAGTTGGAATACCAGAATTGATGATCAATGGTGAGTGAGATAATGGCTTATCAGTTGTAGTAATTAAAGACGCCGGTACGGAAGCCATTCATTGCGTGATAATTAAGGGAATAGAATTACCACACTACGTTTTTAAGTTCCCCTTATAGCTTTGTATCTTTAAGGATGACCTTCGCGTCAAATCTCAGAGCAGATAGTTCCTTTAAAGTCCTTATATGCTTTAGAATTATCCCCATTAATGTCATCTTCCCTTGCGTACGATTTATAATAGTCAACGTCGTCTGCTAAGCAAGGAAAGAAGTGGCTTTAAAAACGCAGATAGTTCCTTTGAAGTCTATATCAGCTTAGAATTTGCCCCTTTAAAATTATCAACAATTTATGTTCTATGTTGTCTGCTAAGCAAGACAAGATGACGGCTTTAAAGGAGCTCTGCAAATCTCATGAGTCCCTTTAAAGGGACTATCTGCTATTTGTAGAGCGGACGACTCGATTGTGAAAACAAACGCAGCCTTGTCAGTGTTAGTCTATTGATCTCAATTGAATTCCTAATGTTTTAACTAAAAACCACTTCACTTTTCAAATTTTAGTTTTCATAACTGCGGTGAAGCTAAAAACAAGAATGTGCTTGTCAGTAGTATTTTAATCCTTTTTTCGTAGGATTATGACCAGCCCATTTGACTATTATATATTTGAATGACGTCACTGAAGTACCATTAGCGTGCCTTGCAGACGACACGCTTTTAGTGAAGTACGCGGACGCGGTGTATGTAATCATTAGAGGTTTTAATTAAGATAATTGGATCATCGCTAAAACTATTATATCTTCAATTAACATTACATATCCTTTGTTAAGAAGACAACTTATTTCTACCGAAAGCCCTCTTCCATATCATGGCCGTGGTTCGAAGCGAATGAAGCCAATCGTAGTGCTTGGAGAGTGCCTAACGGGGATCATCGTAACGGGTGTCATTATAAGGACACCGGAAAAAATTTAGATTCACCTAGTTTTTATAGAATTTTAAACAAATGAAGTTAATGATAATTTAAACGTATCAATTACACCATATCAAATTAAAATATGAGTGCCTTGAATACAGAACACAGCCCTAACATACATCATGGCTTTGGTAAGCTCTTTTAGGCCTAACATCAATTGGAGCATACTGATAAGGTTGTCTGAGGGGAAATTTAATTAATATTATAAGTTCACCCTAATTGTTGATGTAGATACGAAGTTTAGAGACTAGACTAAATGTAAACTAACGCTGTTAAATTTGTATTTGTATCGATAGATGAACGAGAAGACATTCAAAAGAAAACATTTACAAAATGGATAAACATTCAACTAGCGAAAGGTGACTTTCCATTGGTCAAAGAATTATTTCACGACTTAAGGGATGGAACCCTTCTTTTAGCGTTGCTAGAATCTTTATGCGGTAAAGAACTAGTAAGTTTCCCTAGTTTATAAACAAAATTTTGACAAATGTTTCGAGAGAAGAATGTGTATATTATTTTTAGAAAAGAGAAAAAGGCAGGTTAAGGGTGCATCATCTAAATAATGTGGCTCGAGCTCTGACGGTGCTAGAAGAAAATAACGTGAAATTAGTTAATATAAGTACAAATGATATCGTTGATGGAAATCCTAAATTAACTCTCGGTCTTATCTGGAGCGTAGTTCTACATTGGCAAGTAAGTAAATTTGAATGCCAGACCAAAGGAGTCGTAGCTTAGTGGTTAAGCCTAACCCTATCGTATTTTAGGTGCAAGGAGTTTTAAAGAGTGTTAGTGATGAAATCCCTCAACAAACGAATTTGGAGAAAACGCTATTAGCTTGGTGTCGAGACGTTTCAAAAGGATACGTGGGAATTGACATACGTAACTTTACGACATCATGGTCGGATGGACTCGCATTTAATGCCTTAATTCATAAATTTCGGTGAGTTTTTATCTATATTAATTTCAACAAATCACGAGCCAATTATTTGTGGTCCTCCAAATACGCTTTTATCTTATTATTTTGCAGTCCCCATTTGTTCGAGTACGGGGCATTGTTAGCTCAAGATCCCCTCACTCGTCTGGAACACGCCTTTCAAATAGCGCACAGATATCTCGGCATTGAACGTTTGCTAGATCCCGAAGGTCATTATCATTCGTCTATTTTTTTAGTTTATTTGCATGAATGGCTTAGAAGTAAATTTCGACCTATAATCTAGTGTCTGCTTAGATTCATATTGATACTCTCACGAAGCCTTGGCTTTTTATTGATTATCTGTTAAGCTTTGGTTTCTTTTAATACCTCTTTTAACCCTTGGTTTCTTTTAATACCTCTTTTAACCCTTGGTTTCTTTTAATACCTCTGTAACCCTTGGTTTCTTTTAATACCTCTGTAACCCTTGGTTTCTTTTAATACCTCTGTAACCCTTGGTTTCTTTTAATACCTCTGTAACCCTTGGTTTCTTTTAATACCTCTGTAACCCTTGGTTTCTTTTAATAGCTCTGTAACCCTTGATTTCTTTTAATAGCTCTGTAACCCTTGATTTCTTTTAATACCTCTGTAACCCTTGATTTCTTTTAATACCTCTGTAACCCTTGATTTCATTTAAAACCTCTGTAACCCTTGATTTCATTTAAAACCTCTGTAACCCTTGATTTCATTTAAAACCTCTGTAACCCTTGGTTTCTTTTAATACCTCTTTAAGCCTTAGTTTTTTTAATACCTCTCTAACCCTTGATTTCTTTTAAAACCTCCTTAAGCCTTTGCTCTTTTTTTTACCTCGCTAAGCCTTGGTTTCTTTTAATATCTCACTAAGCCTTGGTTTTTTTTTATTGAATAACGCGCTAAGCCTTGGTAAGGATTTAAACACAACATTTTTTCGATTTTACTGAATTTTAAATCTTGTTTTAGATGTCAACTCGCCGCGACCTGATAAGAAGTCAGTTGTTATGTACGTTATGTGTTTTTTTCAAGCACTACCTCATCAAAGCATTCCATTAAGGCGATTGGAATCAGTCGAATTATCAGATTCGGTAAAGAACCTTTCATATTTCAGCATAAAGGGAGAATAAAGCGTGATTTTATTTTTTGTTTCTCCCTATTTTTTCTCAGCAAGATTCTCCAGAACGCGTACGAGTTCCTAAAACTACGACGAGTAGCGCGATGAGTTCTTACAAGCACCAATCGCCGGAGTCTTCCACTTTAGCTTCGTATCAATCGAAGCTGGAAGACGTATTAATGTGGTTGTTAGAAGCCGAAGAACATTTGAACCAAGAAGGAGCGGTCGAAGGATCGCTCGACGATGTTAAAGAACTCTTTCAAGTTCACGAGCAATTTATGCTCGATTTGAATCGTCATCAAGCTAGTGTCGGTCAAGTGCTACAAGATGGCCACAAGCTGATCAATTCTGACAATATTTCTAACGAGGAATTGGAAGAAATACAAATTCAAGTTGAATTACTTAACGGGAGATGGGAGGAATTGAGGGTTAAAGCCATTGAAAGACAAAATAAGTATGATTTTATTTAAATTCTTCTTCAAAACCCTTTATTTATGCGTTGAATCCGTAGATTACATAGCGTACTAATGCGTCTTCAGCACGATCAAGTCGATAGACTTAGACAATGGTTAACCACAATGGAAGACAGAATATCCCGAATAGGCGCAATTGGACCTAACTTGGTTTCCGCTAGACAACAAGCTGAACAACATAAGGTTAGTCCAAAAAAAAAATAATATCGTCGACCTTTTGAACCTTTAGATCATATATCATCATCGTTTGATTTAGAAACTTCAAGCTGATATTGAAAATCAACAAGAAATTGTTAATTCTCTTTCGAACATGGTCGTTGTTGTGGACGAAAGCGGCAACGATAATTGTACGTTTTGAACGCGTTTTATTCAAATTTTCTTACCGGAACCGGTTTTTCCTTAGCGTATACGGCTTTAGAAGATCAACTGGCGGCTTTGGGCGAACGTTGGGCTCATTTGTGTCATTGGGTAGAAGAACGCGGTTCGAATATCTTATCCATTTTACCTCAATGGCAACATTTAGAGGACGAGCAGAATCGATTTGACGATTGGCTTCAAAAACAAGAGACAATTTTACGTAACATGAGTGAATCGAAATCCAACGATCCGCGTGTCGTTTTGGATCAAGCCAAACAGTTGGAACAAATGGAACAAGATATGGAACTACATCATCGTATGTTCGAACATTTAACGGAAAGAACAAAATCAATCGTTGGAAAGCTAGAAAAAGGTTCCGTAGCTTTGTTGGAATTAACTCGACAACTCGAAAGAACGACCAGGAAATGGGATAAACTTGTACAGGAAATGGAGGCCTTAAGCAAGAAGGTACGTCGCAATGATTTGGCCCCAATTCTTTTCACTTTTGACCGTCTTCTCTTTTTTAAGTTGGCTAGTTCTGGAACTGGGCAAAGAATTTCTCTAGTTCATCTAAAACACGACGGAGGTCAAAGGTCAGTGAACGAAACGTCCGTTAGGGACGCAAATGCCAAAAAAAGGAGGCTAGAGAGTGGCAAAGTTCAAGAATGGTACAAGAATCTTGAAAAAATCAACGCTTGGATGGAAAGCGTTGAATCCAGACTCGGATTATCCGAAGAACAAACCAATACGTTTGATAAAAAATGGGAGAAAATGACCCACGATGACAAGAAAAAATTCTTGGAGGTAAGAATCAAATTTTTGGGTCAAAGTTTGGGTTTGAATTTGAGTTTCTTCGGTAGAAAATTTCGTACGACGTTCAAAACCACCAAGAAGATGTCCGTCACCTTTTACTTCAAGGACAACAAGTAGTCGAAGATTTAGACGCCGTTGGAGAATCAACCGCTAATTTGCATGAAGTCTTACAACTTTTGGATACTCGTTGGTGCGAAGTTAATCGAACGATTGATTTGAAGCAAAAACAATTGAACCAAAGCGGATTGGCTCAACAGATTAGGAAAGAAGCCGGTTCTTTGGGTCAAACGTTAGACACTCATAGACGTTGGTTAGAAACTACCGAAGGACACCTTCTTACCGCAAAATCCGAGGAGTTGAAGAAAGTTCACGAAACCTGCAAAGTTAGAGTTCAATCGGTTAGAAGCCACGAAGAAAAACTGAAAAAAATGAAAGAACAAGTAAAACAGTTGGAACCTTCTGTTTCAAACACGGTTCAACAAGAAGTACAAAAGGTTTATGAAGGATATCATAGCTTGGCTTTCAAATTAGGTAACAATCTTTTAAGTTATCTTTAGTTTAATGAAGGCAGGGACTATTTAGGCCCAAATTCTGAGCCTAAATTACTTATATTCTGGGCCTAAATTGCTTATATTCTGGGCCTAAATTGCTTATATTCTGGATCTAAATATAATTTTAGCTTAAATTTTGGCTTAAATAACCAAAATTGCCCCAAATAAAATACTTATAGGCCAAAAATGTTCTCAAATAGTTATCCATTACTATTTCGGTCCAAATTTGTTTGTCCTACAAGACTTAAAACAAAATTTGGGCCTAACTAGCAACATCTAATTAAAATCAACGAAAACTTTCAGAGGAGCTTGAAAAATCATTGAAAACGACCCTACAACACGCTCCCAGTCCTAAATTCGTTGAGGCCATCGAAGCTTTAGAAAAATGGTTAAACAGCGTAAAAGAAGCTTTAGAATCCGAATTAATCAAGGCCTCGGACTTAGAAACTCTCGAAGACAAACTACTAATGTTAAAAGATATGGAATCGACAGTTAACGAAGAAGAAGGAAACTTACAATACGTTAATCGAACTGGCGAACAATTATTGCAAGATGAACCGAGAGCTTTATGGGTTCCCGCTCTCGAGAAACAATTAGAGAATGTTAATCTTTCGTGGGAAGCAGTTTGTTCGCTTCTCGAAGAAAAAATCGAGAATTCCGAAAGAGTTATTAATGAAATTAAACAATTTCAAGAAGAAGTCGAAGGTCTTAGTAGTTGGATGCAAGACGTCGAGGGTTTCTTACAAGCCGAGGAAGCCGCCCTAGGAGATATCGAGACATTAGAGGCTCAGCTCGAACAAAGTAACGTAAGTAAAGATACTAATTTCGTATTTCTATTATATGTGATATCATTTTTATTTTTGGTTTCAACAGGCTCTCCAAGATGATATTAAAACTTTGCATCCTAATCTCGAACGAATTAATAAGGGTGGCAAAGAATTGATGGATAACGCAATGCCTCACTATTTGGAACACATGAAGTCCAAACTTGATCATTTGAATGAAAAATGGCAAATTGTAAGTTAATAATTTGGGTTTCTGAGCAATTTTATGGGTTTCTGTGCAATTCTGTGGGTTTCTGTGCAATTCTGTGGGTTTCTGTGCAATTCTGTGGGTTTCTGTGCAATTCTGTGGGTTTCTGTGCAATTCTGTGGGTTTCTGTGCAATACTGTGCAATTCTGTGGGTTTTGTGCAATTCTGTGGGTTTCTGTGCAATTCTGTGGGTTTCTGTGCAATTCTGTGGGTTTCTGTGCAATTCTGTTAGTTTCTGTGCAATTCTGTTAGTTTCTGTGCAATTCTGTTAGTTTCTGTGCAATTCTGTGGGTTTCTGTGCAATTCTGTGGGTTTCTGTGCAATTCTGTGGGTTTCTGTGCAATTCTGTGGGTTTCTGTGCAATTCTGTGGGTTTCTGTGCAATTCTGTGGGTTTCTGTGCAATTCTGTGGGTTTCTGTGCAATTCTGTGGGTTTCTGTGCAATTGTGTGGGTTTCTGTGCAATTGTGTGGGTTTCTGTGCAATTGTGTGGGTTTCTGTGCAATTCTGTGGGTTTCTGTGTAATTCCACTCGTTCTTGCAGGTTTTACGTCAGGCTAATGACAAGAACAAATCTCTGAATGAGGCTTTGAACAAAAGCGAAGCAGCTGTTCAAGGAGTGAAAGATATGGCGGAATGGCTTGACAATATTGAACGAGAAACTCCCAATGACAGCGTAATTAGTACGCACAATGAATTGCACTTAAGAGCGAAGCAATTGCAAGTCATTAGGGATCGAATGGACGCCAAATCGGTGGAGATGAAAAGTCTTAGAGAAGTGGTACGAGGAATTTTGAGAACCTGCCCCAAAGGAGCCTATAAAGAATTAAGCGAAGGGTTCGAAAGTTTAACCCAAAGATGGGACGAAGTTTACAGAACCATACACGAAGCTTATCAGGCCTTTAGGGAAGCTTCCTCCAAGTACACGGAATTCAGAAGTAAGAAAAAATACTACATTTGAATAGATTTAACCCCATTTTTAGATATTTAGAGACAAAATCCTACATTTAATCTAGATTTGAACCAAATTTTTAAAGTTTTTCTGGATTTCAGGGATATAATCCTATATTACTCTAGGTTTATACAAAATAAGCTTACATATTTCCTATATTTTACCCCAATCCTAATTTTCCTAAATTTCAGTGGGAAATTCCTATATTTAGGGAAAAATTAAAATTTCTATAAGTTAGGAACCATTTTTTTAATTTCCTAAAATTTCCCGCGTTTGTATTCACCACACAGGCCTTTTAATGATGGAAAAAGATTGGTTAGACCGTCTTGAAAAGAAATTAAAACGATCACCCGAATCAGCCGCGGATGCTGAAGAGTTATCAGAAAATTTAGACGTAAGATTTATTAAACCTTAAAACATTTAAATTGAAAATTGATCTCACGTCGAGACGAAATGACTTTCATAGGATTTAGAAAACCACATGAGAAACCATCCCGCGGAACGTTTACCTCGCATTCAAAGCTTAGCCAAATACCTCTTCGAAGAAGGAATCATGGCGACCACCGTTCAAGAAGAAGTCAAACAAGTTAGCGCTCGCTGGCAAATTTTAAAAGGTCAAGGTCAAAAACATCAACTAGTCTTAGAATCTAATATGGCACACGCGCAACAAATTGAGAAGCAGATCCTCGCTGTACAGAGGTGGATATCGCAAACCGATATCACGCTACAGAATCATTTAGATAATGATACGCTAGCTCACGATGTTCCTCAAGAACAAGAGGTAATATATCTATTCTTTTTATCAGAGGCAAGCCTTTTTTTCTGCTGGTTTCTAATTCAAGTTAGATTTTGATTTAATCTATTGTTTCATATGATGCTTTGTAAAATTTCAAAATTCTATGGATTCCTTTCGAAACTTTAGCTTCTTCAGTGCCCCTAGCTAAGCCTGAAACTCAAAATTAAATGAATTAAAATAAATTTTCAGGTATTTGAAAAAGAGTTTGTCGATAAAGAAAAAGCTTTAAACGCTTTAGACGACCAAGTATCTACGTATAAAGTTCAGGGACGAATGGAAGCGGCCACTAGACTTCATGATCAACTAGGCCTTCTGAAGAAACGTCTGACCGAAGCCAGATCAAAGTTTCATCAATTTCAAAAACCTCCGGATTTTGAACCTAAGTTGATCCGCGTTGTCAGAATGTTGGACGAAGTTGAACAGAGTTTACCGATCTTGACTAAAGAATCGGATAATCTCGAACAACTTCAAGAGCAACTCGGGCATTGCATCGTAAGTTTAATTAAATTTTAGTTAAATTTAATCTAAATTAAATCTTCGTCTAGCATTTTTACAAACTTCTGAGCGATATTAAACCAGAAGTCGAGCATGTTATCAAACAAGGGAGACGTATCGTTGAAAATGACGAAGGAGAATCGTGTAAAGATCTCTCGAAACGTTTAGACGAATTGAAACAACGTTATAATCAAATTGGTTCCAAGGTTTGTACAGAAATGGACGTTTTTTAATTCCAATTTAATAATTTTCAATTTAAATCTGATAATTTAGCTTGATGAACGTAAGGAAGTTCTCGAATCTGTCGCGTTAAACGATAAAGAAATGCGAGAAACTCTGAATAGTTTAGAGCAATGGATAAAAGATTTAGAAGATGAAATGGCGAATCGTAGACGACAAAACTCTTTGAATCAACAAACTTCCGACGAGGCTCAATTCTTGAAGGTAACTCGTACTTGTCGAGTAATTATAGCGTCTTAATGATATAATTTGTTCTTTTCAGCATTGCCTACAAGAGATGGAGCAGAAACAAGCTTCATTGAACGTATTATCTGATTTGGCAGAAGCCCTCTCAAGTCTCGCTAAAGAAACTCCGGAACTAAGCTCCGCAGTTTCAGATTTAAAGAGAAACTGGGATCAAGTCAGACAAGAACTCAAGGAAAGACATAGAGAACTTTTAGTGAGTAGTTTGGAAATTTTAAGGGATTTGTTGTCGCCCGTTTCTCGTTAATGTTTCGCCCGTTTTTATTTTTAGTATGGAAACTCTGACGAAGATAATCTCTTGCAAGATTTCTTAACTTCACTTCTCGCCGTTCGATCTTGGATGGACGGAGCCGAAAAACTCTTTGACCTTCTTAAAACGACGAAAGAAACTTTAAACGAAGACCAAAAGAAAGGATTACAACATGTTATGAAAGAAATTCAAGAAATGAGTAATCGTGTTGAAACTTTACGCGAACTTGGTCACGAATTAACGGAACGTGGACAAAACTACGAACAAGCGGTTCATCCCGAATTGGCGAGGCTTAACCAACAATGGGAAACGGTTCAGAAAAAAGCCCAAGTTTGTCGAGATCAAGGAGAAGTCGTAGTAGAAGTTAAAAGATCCGTCGTTAACCAATTAACAGCGACTCCCGTTAATTTGGAAAATGATCAAACTACGATCGAGGAATTCGCCGCTTTAGTTTTAAAATCGGCGGAAGGTTTAGATTCCGTGGAAGATTTCTTGAAAGCCGGAGTTCAACTTCGTACCAAAGAAGTCGGCTTAGATTTGCAAGATTTAATGGAAGCTTTGAACGAAAAATTATCAACTGTCGGAATGAGTGTCGAACGCTCCAATCAAGAGTCAAAACGACCCACGAAGAGTTTTAACGCGGCTGAAAAACATCAATGGGAGAGATTACAGAATCAGTTAGCTTCGATACACGGACGATGGGGTCTTTTGCAACAAGGTTTGCAAGCCAGACAACATCAGTTGAGAAGCATCTTGGAACAATGGCAGCAACTGTTAAGGGAGAAAGAAAGGCTGTGTTCGAATGTAGAGTCAATGTTTCGAGATCTAGAAATGGTTCATCCCAATCCAAAGCAGATATTACCGAAGGTAAGGGACTTCTGATTTTATTGTTTTCTAATCTTTTCTAGATTGGTTGAATTACGAGAAAGGTAATTTAGATTCGATGAAACATGGGGAACAGTTCTTTAAATTAGTTGAAAAACGGGGAAAAGTTATTTAAATTAGATCAAGAACAGGAAAAAGTTATTTAAATTAGATCAAGAACAGGGAAAAGTTATTTAAATTAGTTCAAGAATGGGGTAAAGTTATTTAAATTAGTTCAAGAATGGGGAAAAGTTATTTAAATTAGTTCAAGAATGGGGAAAAGTTATTTAAATTAGTTCAAGAATGGGGAAAAGTTATTTAAATTAGTTCAAGAATGGGGAAAAGTTATTTAAATTAGTTCAAGAATGGGGAAAAGTTAATTAAATTAGTTCAAGAATGGGGAAAAGTTATTTAAATTAGATCAAGAACAGGGAAAAGTTATTTAATTTAGTTCAAGAATGGGGAAAAGTTATTTAAATTAGTTCAAGAATGGGGAAAAATTATTTAAATTAGTTCAAGAATGGGGAAAAATTATTTAAATTAGTTCAAGAATGGGGAAAAGTTATTTAAATTAGTTCAAGAACGGGGAAAAATTATTTAAATTAGTTCAAGAATGGGGAAAAGTTATTTAATTAGTTTAGAAATGGAGAAAATAGTTTCGTTTAAAAAGAGAAAATATAATTTTAAATCAGAGATAGTAATTTAGATTTTTTGTATAAAGTGAAGAAATGAGTTTAGATTGTTGAAAAATGCGGAAAATAAATTAAGAAATGTAACTCAAAATGAAATTTTAACTCATTTGTACCTTTCTTAAAATTTCTTTAGGAGATTTTAGACCAGGCAGCTAAACTTAATAAGGACTTGAGGGTATTTCAACAAAAAACATCCGATCTGGGTCGTAGAGGTGCCCCTTTAGTCGCGACGGAGGAACTTCTCCAACCCTTATTACATCAATGGAATCAAATGCTAGATATTTTCTCGTCCTACGACGAAGGCAAAAAAGTTGTCGCGTCATCCCCGCGAGTGTCTGCAGATGGCGCCACGCATCATAATCAAAGTAACCAGAACGTTACCAGTCCCCAATTACCGGAAAGTCCTCTTGTACGAACAATCACCAACAATAACGAAATCGCCGATTACGTAGCTAAAGTATCGAAACTTCGGGAAGCCATTGGAGCTGTCAATAGACAATTACATTTACCCGAACTTTCTGGCAAAGATTTTGAAGATTTCGCTAAACAGGAAGGTGCTTTGAAAACGATTAACGACGCGTTAGAAGCCTTGAGACCCCATATCGAGTCGGTCAAGGGGGAAGCCTGCATTATTTTACAAAAAGCTAATGAAAATGAGAATGTGCAAGTTGGAAGATTGCTCGATATGATGACGGATGATTGGCAAAGGGTTAAACAACTTTTCTCAGAACGTCACGGGTAAGTTTATTTTTGATTCAAGCTAGGCCTAAACTTAGGCCTAAACTTAGGCCTACTCTTAGGCCTACTCTTAGGCCTAATCTTAGGCCTAATCTTAGGCCTAATCTTAGGCCTAATCTTAGGCCTAATCTTAGGCCTAATCTTAGGCCTAAACTTAATCATATTTATGTATATTTTAGTCGTTGGATTAAAGCTCGTCAAGTTTGGCAAGAATTTGAGTCTAGTTTGACTACATTTACTTCGTGGTTAGTAGATGCCGAGACTGTTTTAGCTCATAGTTATATGCCTAATGGGGAATTGGATTTTGAACGAGCGCAACATCATCAAGAAGTTAGTTTAATGGTTTTTTATTGTTTGAAGATTACGTAGTTACATTGTTTTTATTTCTTTATCTATAGTATCTTCAAAAACAAATAGTCGATCGAATGAAACTTCTGGAAACTGTTCATATAACTGGTAGAGAAATACTCGAACAATGTTCCGCTCCTGACGCAGTTTTGCTACAAGAGCAGCTAGAATCTTTAGATCGGAGATGGAAATCGCTTATGACTGAATTAGCCACTCGAGCGGAAAGGTAAGAAAACTTGTTCTAAAGGGATTATGAAGTTACTCTTCTTCATCGCTTTGATTTCCATTCGTTTCCTTCTAGATTGGCTAAAGATGGCAACCAATTAGCCGAGTTAAGGGAAGAAATGACTGATTTAATCTTTTGGTTGGATGAAACTGAGAATGTTTTAAGAGGAACCGTTAATCCCGCTGATTTAGAAACGGCGACTGAATTACTCAAAAGGGTCAAAGTAAGAAATGCCGTGTTTAATCATAATTAAATTAAATTATAATTAAATTTGTAAATTTTAGAAATGTGACAGTGAGTTAAGCAACAGGAGAACGAGTTTGATGGCAATTCTTCTCGCAGGCGCTCTTTTGAAACCCGAAGAAGTCGATTCTATTGAAAACAAATTTAGAAAGGTAAGTTAGTTAATTTTCAAGTACGCTCTTATTGAAAATAAAAATATGCGAAAATATTTCTTTATAGATGGCGATGCAGCTTCCCCAACAAATGAAACGTTTAGAAATCTACATCGCTGATTTAGACCGATTTCAAAATCAATTGAACTCCGAAACGAGATGGTTGAGCGAAACCATCAAAGAATTGGAGCCGAGCGCCAACGCGCCTGTCAGAACCAGGAGTCAACCTAAGCCAAAGGTATTCTAACAATTATGATTATTTGCAATTAAGTTAAAATTTAAACCTTAATTAAAATAATTAAGTTAATTTCGTATTTGAAATATTGACAGATAACTCAAGAGATCGTTGAAGATCACGTGGCAAAGTTAGCTCAGCTACAAACGACCTACGGTCAGCTTGAAGGTCAAAGTCACGCGGCTGGGTTGACATTACCAACAAGTGTCAGGGAAGGCATGGTTCATTTGCTACAAGAATGGCAACAACTGCAAATGATGCTTAACAAGGAAGGTGTCTGGAGCAACGTTATGCCACCATCGCCTCCTGTCAGTAAAAGTAAGTTCTTTAACCCTTTTCATCTTGGCATAGGATTTTTAGGCCATTTTAAGAGAATTCTTTCTTTAATAATTAATATAATTCAGCTTAAGAATCGAGTAATTACACTTTTTCAATGAATTTCAACTTTTTATACTTTTAATATTAGGATGGTCTGAAATATTCCATACTTTTAATCTTTAAAGCATTTAATATTAAGATGGTCTAAAATATTCCATTTTTTTAATCTTTAAAGCATTTAATATTAAGATGGTCTGAAATATTCCATACTTTTAATCTTTAAAGCGTTTAATATTAAGATGGTCTGGAATATTCCATACTTTTAATTTTTAAAGCATTTAATATTAAGATGGTCTAAAATATTCCATAGTTTTAATCTTTAAAGCATTTAATATTCACATGTCTAAAATATTCCATACTTTTAATCTTTAAAGCATTTAATATTAAGATGGTCTGGAATATTCCATACTTTTAATCTTTAAAGCATTTAATACTAGTCTCTCCCACATATATGAACCGATAACAAGAATTATATCTATAACATTTTAAAGCCTTAGCTAAATTAAAAATACACATTATGTACTTATTAAGATTAGAATAGTCTGCAAAATTGCTTAGTATTAATTTACTAGCTAAAGACTGCTTAAGATTTATATGGTCCGAAAAATTACATACTTTTTAATCAGTTATGACTACCACGAATGAACCGGTGACGAGGCTTATATTCTATGCCATTTTAAAGGCTTTACTAAAACATTAATACCTTACTATAACGTTTACCTTTAAGGTATAGATAGTCTGTAAAATTCCATACTATTTAAACTTTTTGTTCTCGCATTACGAACCAGTAAAAACTTATTTTCTATGAAATTTTGTAGGCTTTGCTAAACAAAAATTACTAATAACCACTTTAAGGGTACAAAAGCCTGTAAATAGTACTAAATTAATTATTTTTCGTTAATACCACGTTGTTAACGCGTAATATATTATCTTTTCAGTGTTCTTGGAACAGCAACGAAGAGTTTCAAGCTCTTCTCAACTCGGGGAATGGTCGGATGAAATTTTGGAAATACAAAAATGGTTTTCTCTTCAAGATATGGCCCTCAAATCTCAAACTATCGATATGTCAGATGGAGACAACGTTGTTAAGCAACAGGAATTTGTTCAGGTAGAAACAAATTTTTTTCCACCCTTTTACATTTTGGGGTAGTTAAGTTTTGCGTCAAATGGGGATGCATCAGTTTTTGAGCGACAACGAAGCTCAATTTTGTAAGCGCCTGGTATTTATGCAATATCACGTTTTGAGTTATTCAAGATTGCATTGTTGAAATAATCCACGAATTATTTAAAAAGTTAGGTGGCGCTAAGGTTAAGTTCAACCGAGAGCCAATGAAATTTCGCGCGGTTTTATTAAGCTCTTGAATTAGGGCTGGAAATGAACACAGTTTTAGGAGAGTGGACATTGTCCAAAAAACTCTCCAAATGTCTCGCAACGTTTCATTTACGAGAGAGAATCGCTGTACTTACAATTACAGAAAATCAGACCATGTCTGATAATTTAAAACCTCCGATAATTTTTAATTTATGAACGGGGTTACTGGAGAATTGTCCAGTAGGAAAATATTCTTGATTACTTCACTGTTTAAGAAAAAAATAATAATTTAAAGGAATGGTTCACCCATAAAGTTTTTTTGCCTCTAAGGGTCAATAGCACTCTTGGCAACAGAAATTTATAACTCAAAATTAATTTTTAATAATAATAATAATTTTATAGTTAAAAATAAATTTAGTATGGACGTGGCCCTTTTACCCCTAATTCTAAACTTCTCTGTCGTGCTTGGCCAGGCTAGCAATCTGATAGGCCAATAGAAATAACTTATAAACCAATGAAATGAGACTCCGAGGGGAGAGAGTCTGAGACAGTAAAGTCTAGAATCCTTCGTTTTTTAATCGGTGTTGTTTTAAAGAAAGTTCAAAATGCCAAGTTGTATTATAAAAGAATGCAAAAATTTTAGTTCTCGGTTTGGACTAAGTTTTTATACGGTTCCTGATCATTTAAAGTACCCCGAACTCGCGTCAAAATGGCTAAAATATGCTAAAGAAACAGTGAAAGCCGCGTATTATACTAAGCCTTTGCCTACGAAGAAGTTGGATTACAGAGTTTGTCAGGTGCAATTTTCTTTCATCTGGTCTATGTCAATTAAATTTTCGATACCGTCATTATTATTCCGCTCTTCCTGTAGTCTATCTCTAATTAAAAGTTCTTCTTCCGTGTACACTGGTTCAACTTCAAACGGATCTATTCGCGGCATGACGATACTCTCCGAGAGTCCGAATCGCCGACGGAGTTAGGCCTAGGCTACGGCTTACCGGGGTTAGATGCTCCTTCAGTCGGCGTCCCGTTCGTTAGACTGGCGAGCACTGCCGTTATAACCTGTCGTCGATTTAACGTTCAAGCGCGTAGTAGTCAACTTTACCATTGAGTAAAAGCTGAGCCAAGTTACTTTGGCCAATCAGATTATTGCCGAAATAAAAACCTTGAAGTGACGTATCGAATGCGCTCTTGCTTTACAGGAAAGCTTCATACGGGCGCCTATGTGCCCTCAATGTAATTTGTTTTAATTGTTTATTTAAAAATATACTTAATTTTAAATTTTTTTAACACTTGAAAAATTGGTTTTGAGTTTAACTAAAGGGTTTGCAGCAAAAATATTTTAACACCGCACCATTCCTTTAAGGCTGTGAAAACTTTTCTCCTCATAAAACGTCTTCTAAAAACTAGATGGCGCCACTCTAAAAAAACCTTATTTCTACTTGAATGAAAAACCAGCGAGTCGTACCTTTTACGCGTAATATAATCATAATTTGCTCATGAGGTTGACGGCTCCTAAGAAAATGTGTAAGCTTATACCCGCGAAAATAATGATTTCGGGGGATTCCGAGTTGGAAGGGGGGGAGTTAAAAAAATCTTCCTTCTTATTGTGTAATCGGTAAGCGGTAACCCGCCTGGCCTCTAATTAGACTCGACCCCACCACCCACTTTTCTCAACCCCTTTTTAATCCCCCCATCGCCACCTATAAAAAAATGGCTGCCGTAATAAGTTGGGCTTCCGTGGTTGTCAAGACAACCATAACTGGGGGAACCCCAGCTAGGCCTCTATACCATCGTGTTTCCAAATACACTTCGCCGGCCGGCACTAGTAGCCTAACTTTGCGCTACGTTCTATCTTAGCTCCATCGCGAGTTTTCTGCTAGAAGAGGTTATCCTTTTTAAGCACCGATTTCTTTCCATTCTAAAAACGTCCCTCCTAAATGTCGTACTCCTTGTCTGTCCACTTTTTTTAAAGGGTTATGTCCACTTTTTTTAAAGGGTTATAACCACTTCTTTTTTCGAAAAGTTTACATTTTTAATTATGTTATGAAAACCATCAATCCCTAGAGTTAATTACCAACAAAATTAATTTCATTTCGTAGTAAAGAAAATTGTTATTTTGTAATCAATTTTTATGCAAAGAGAGTTAGGCCTAATACTAGTTTAAAATCTCCTTACTGGCGCGCGCCACTGGGCTCGTGACGTCATTAGGAAACTGTCGCGAGATAGCTACACATCCAAAAATTTATATATTGTATGTGGTAAATTTGTTTTACCTGATATTAGTGAAATATAATTTTTAAGTCACTAACCCTTTAAGGTTAACAAGGTTAGGTCTTACTGCTCGTGTTAAGACTTTTTATGACAGCCCCTAAATTTAACAATGTTACCTTAATGGGAGGGAGTATAATTTCAACATCACATTGCAAAGTTTGCTACCAGGTTAATTGATATCGTGAATTTTAGCTTTGGCTAGTTTGCTCGAAATGAAGGGGTCATGCCTAAAGTTAAGATCTTGCTAAGAATCCAGGGTACTTGTTTTTTATCCACGTTGACTATTTTGTACAAAACGGCCTCTGCCCTCATTACTTAAGTGGTGTTGTGTCAACATACCAAGATAAATTACAATCTTTATGTAATTTAAACGCATGGGCGGAAATTTCAAGTACTACTCTTACTTGGTATATATCCTCCACGGTGTAAGCCGCTTTTTTTTTTAAAATGGCGGGAACTATCTTAAATCCAGGGATTTTGGAAACTAAACAATATGATTGGCTGATTTGCCTGGTTTTGTCAAAACATAGCACGTGACAAACTGACAACCCCCCTCCCCCTGAGAAGTAGACGACACGATTGATGTAGCTTAGTTTCCTGTCAAACTTTTAGGCGTTTTTGTGAAGTAACCTTAGACCAGAGTTTTTATATAAAGGGATACTAAACTACAGAAAAAAGTTAATTTTAACTTAATTTGGATTTAAAATATCAATTAAAACATCAAACTTATCAAATGTTTCACCATAATTTAAAGTTAATTATCAAAGTCGCGGAGTAATTTTAAAAGATTTCAAATTAAAAGGTTAGAATTGTTTAGACCAATGAAATGTCGTGTGGTGAACTGATTTAGGCTTAGGGAATCTTGTTATCGCGAAACGTTTGGTGGGTTTTGACACTTAATTGACTAAAAATAACTTGTTCTCAGTGTCTATTATCCCTTTGACTCTTGAAATGTCTTTACTGTAACCCGTATGTGTATATAGAAGAAATAAGCGGGCGTTTTCGAAAGAGGTCTGGAGTTTCTTATTAGTGGCATTTAGGCCTAGACTTCCCGGCTACGGTTGACAATAAAAACAAAAACGCTTTTCTGTCTCAAAACCCCTCTAGTGTCGTCTTGTAACCCATGTACGGGATTGTTGGTAGATTATATCAAGACAAAGTGAAAAGTTTTACGCGAGCGAAAGATCGTCTGCTAAATTGAAACATCATTATGGAGAAATACATTGGGCTAAGGTAGTTAAGCCTACTTTTTAAACTGGACTGCCAAGACTATTACGTATCTTTCCTTTCATTTGTCTCTTGATTAAAACGACTAGATTGAAGACTTAGAGGCAATAGTCCTGTTTTCTATGTAAGAACCTTCAATACTGGTCATTGATGTCATTGTCATGCCCAAATTTACATACGACGAGAGGTCTGTAATAGCTCGTTCGTAAATGCCCGTCGTTAGTCCGACGTAAACTTTATTCGTTATACCGCTGGACTAATGACGGTGAAATGTTATTTTCCAGACACTGTAGGCTTAATTAAACTTCATCTTGCAATTTAAATACAATGGTTATAGTGTTTTGGTTTCGAATTGCTAACTTAGCCAACTGTAGACTCAATTCCATCGGTTTTATCCCCCCTCCCACGGGTTCTAGTGTTAGTTACTCAACTTATTGGCAAGCTAAACCTTATCATAGTTTATTTACTAAAGCAGAAATATGGCGCTAAATCATTTCGAGTGCCGGAAATTATACCACGATACGAGCAACCAATTGGGATAGATACGCGACTCCGACGTTTATGATCAAGGTTTAAGTGTACGGGTTGGAACTAGTGTGCCAGTGAGTCCGGTATAAAAAAGCAGCGCGTGCCGTGACGTTACTATAACCGAGGGACGCGTTGTTTTCCCGCCAAAATCGAGTTCTACTTGAATGCCGTATTGGCTGGCTCGGTGGGCGCGCGCGACGGTTCCCATTGGCGTCCAGCAGCCGAGAGCGGTGGCTGGCGCGCGCGATCGATCGGTCGTCGCGAGACTACCATTTACGGATAAAAGCGGGGTAACTCGTTTCGGGCCACCCTCTTAGCTCCGGCCGTGCACGCGCCGCTCTCTTTACCGCCATACTCCGACCAACAGCTAGCGCCTATAGCTAGAGCTCCGCCGCGCCGGTGTTGGGCTAAGGCCCGCTCTTAACGTTTTCCCCTCTCGTTTAATTCGGCCGCCATGGCTAGAATCCCGACACTGACCTAAACGGAGATTTTAATCGGGCTACTGACCTTAAAAATCTACTCCCAAGGTTGTGCGGTATCGAGGGGCAATGCGCCAACTTTTCTTCCCCCTACGCCAAGGTAAGAGATTTGCGAATTAAACTTTACCTCGGCTCGCCTTGCCATCGAATATACCTTTAAACCTCCTTCCCCTCGGCTTCCGCGCTAAAATACGCTCTTTCCCGGTTCTCCGGGACTCCGCAATTACCGTATTTGATACGACACGTTATACCTACCGCTAGCAAAGTGTTTTATTTTCGTGTTAGTGCCACTGCCTTTTTTCCTGGCGTTTATTTAGCGCGTCTTAGTATTTGGCGTTAACCCAAGTGATCGAAATATATAGGGCCACACTGCAATTTTATTACCCGGCTTTCCCTGGTTCGATTTTAACAGTTCAATAACCTTACCCTTCCCAGTCAAGTCTAGTTCTTATTCTCTATATCTTTTTATATTTACCTCAATTCCTGACTTGTTTTTGTTCAATTTAAATTAATTTAAACGCCAATTCATATAAAGATTATTTTATACCATATAAGTATTGTTTTATAGTTAACATCGATGTTAGGTTAGGTTTTGTTTAATCCCAATCTTGTGTTTATAAAAATATACAATTTTACCTGTCGATAATTGTTATTATACTCAATAGCGTATAAATATCAATTTTCTAGAATCAGAGGCAAACTAGTTCTTGTTTAATATCTGTCCCTTTTTAATCTGATCAGATCTCTCGTGTTTAAAAATATATATAATTTTACCTGTCGATAATTGTTATTATACTCAATAGCGTATAAATATCAATTTTCTAGAATCAGAGGCAAACTAGTTCTTGTTTAATATCTGTCCCTTTTTAATCTGATCAGATCTCTCGTGTTTAAAAATACAATTTTACCTGTCGATAATTGTTATTATACTCAATAGCGTATAAATATCAATTTTCTAGAATCAGTGGCAAACTAGTTCTTGTTTAATATCTGTCCCTTTTTAATCTGATCAAATGGGTGTCAATTATACATTAGTAAATATTAAATATTACTAATTTTAACAAATTGTAAGCCGAAACTAATGTCTTACTAAGTATTCTAAGTGTATAGTGCTCCTCCTAGCGGTTAAATTATTTATTATTTAAGCCGGCTCATTCTGGCGTTCATTCGCTCGCGTCAGCGAAGCGTTTGTTTAATTATTCGGTTTATGCTTAGGACTTTACCTGTCTTAAAATTATCTGGTCTAGAAACGATCTGTTTTAACTTATTTATAATTAAGTTTAATTATTTCTTAGCTCTTTTTTTTTCTCCAAAAACCTTGTTTATTGCTTTTACCGATTTCCCACAAAATCCAAATTATCTGAAACGATTTAAATTATTTTTTAAACATAAACGGTGTAATAGAGAAATTTATTCTGACTCAATCTGTCACGTGATAGCTCTCGCGCTGTCTCTTTCGTAAAAGTACTTAATCTTGGAAGTTATCTTTAATTTTAAACTTGATGCTAATCAAAAAATACAAAAATTGGTGACACTATCCCTTGAGAGTTACGAAATGAATCATTTACGGATGACCCCTTAACGTACATTAATGATAAAATACGCTAAATTATTTAGCTGGTTTTTTTTAAAAGCACGCGTTTGATAAAATTTTGAATTTTGCATTGAGTATATTAATGTACGTTAAGGGGTCATCCATACATGATTCATTTCGTATTTCTTAAACGGCGCCCCGTACGATAAAACGTCATAGAACATTTTCGTCTTAAAATGACCCATAGAACCCACTGTAGCTTGATCCTACCACCATTTTAGAACACACCCTGTATATATAAAAATATAAAGATAAAATAGTGCAACTATCACTTTAAGAAACTATTCGCTCAAATATTTCTGAATTCCAAGAAAACGAAAAAATTAGCTAACAAGGAATCTGGAATAAAAAAATATTGATTGCAGGGGGTCGGATAACCCTCACCATTAATAAATATTCAAAACGAAACAGCGCGGGAAAAGTTTTTAACGGCTGGAAGTCGTGAAAATATTGAGATCTCCCCTCATCTTAAAGTCAGGTTGAAACCGATATTTTAAATCTATATATACCACCAATAAAAGCATCTTCGAATTATTATAAGTTAATTAGATTTTTGAAAAATATATTTTTATTAATAACAAAACCTGGCTTTCATAAGCGCACTCTAACGGCAAACAGTGTGAGCAAAGTAAGAACTATCAAAACCACATCAATTATTTATCACGTGGTTTTACATACACTATTTGCCGTTAGAGGACGATTATGAACGCCAGGTTTTGTTATATATTTTTATCTATTAGGATAGATGTCTATTATTATTAAAGCCAGAAGCCGATGAAACCCTCCTTTGAAGTCCACTACTCCAATGTTCGATATAGCGCTCCTCTCTGTATGGGTAAAATTCCCAATTTTACGAATTAGAAGGGGTCCTACTTCATCCCCCCTGTCTACCGAAAATTGGAAATTCTCTCTCTCCACAAACGACGACGTTTTTTTGACGAACTCCG
This sequence comes from Odiellus spinosus, assembly GCA_963920705.1. Lineage (NCBI taxonomy): Eukaryota > Metazoa > Arthropoda > Arachnida > Opiliones > Phalangiidae > Odiellus > Odiellus spinosus. The sequence continues at coordinate 14,916,878 of OY987238.1, forward strand.
AGGCTGCTAGAGATATTCGCTCGACGAACTCCCGCTCCGAAAACATCTACCGTTAGGAGGCGTACGAATCGCGCCTTTTGAAAATAACCCATACAGAGAGGGGTAGACAAGACCCGGGAGTAATAGACTTCAAAGGAGGGTTTCATCGGCTTCTGTTAAAGCTTCTAAAATTTTATTAGAAACTTTGCGTTGTTGTTAACATATGAATTATTTCAAGTAAAAGGAAAATATAATGGACAAGGTTTAGTTAGTAAGACGCGTTTCCTGTTAACCCGACCTTTAAAAACTCGACATATCTCTTTTACTTTCGCCCAGCTTAATGAGTTGGGTTTTTACACCATCACCACCACCAAATATGCAGTTTGCGTTAAAAAAAACTTTTCTTCCAATACCTGTTTGGTGAAAGTTAAGCCATTACACTATACGGATTCCTCTTTAAGCTATAGATAGGGCTAAAATGAAATGTATATTGGAATTTCAGACGACACGCGATGATTTCTTGGATTTGGTAAAGAACATATACTTGGAATTCTTTACGCGTGACCCCTTTGATAACGAGCCACTAAAATTTACTTTGGTACGCTTTGTAGGGATCCACCACAATTAACTGTAGGTGGAATTCATTTTCGATGGTGTATGTTACCTGTCAGGGTTGCCACAGGTCAGGGAAAAGTCAGGGAATTTGAAAATGAACCAAAAATGGAATTTTAAGGTATTTTCGGGTATTTTAAAAAGTCAGGGAATTTAAAGATCTTTCAAGAAGCCAGGAAATTACAATCATTATCCGCTGTTAAGATTCTCAGCTGACGGCGTGTCAGATACGCAGCTGCAGTTTGGCCAACGCGATTATATAAAACAATAAAAGGTTAAAAATTGTGTAGTATTAGCCGAAACTTTCAGGGAAAATCGTTGGAAAAGGTCAGGGAAAAACCTGGAAAAGTGTCGGTCAAGCACAAGACCATTGTTAATATCCAAAATTATTTAGAAAAAACAAATTGGTGACATCACCACTTTAATATTAATGGTAATATTTTTGGCTTGGTCTATCCCCCTTCGATATCAGGTCGGTGACATCAACCCCTAGGGGCGGGAACGTTTCATATTTCCTTCCTCAGCGCTGTCACGGTTCTATCATAGTATGGTATCCATCTATATCGATATTTTTAATTGATTTGGGAAAAACTGGTTTTCAATTTATTCGTTGTGGCTTAATATAAATTTCAAATCTCCTAAAAAACTCTTAATTTTTATATTTCATCACACCTTTAAAATTATATCTAATAATTAGTAACTAGTTTGGTATAATTTTTTTCTGGTAAAAATTAAATATGATAATCTTGTCAGTTTTAATATTCTTCATCATTAATAACACGAAACTAAATAGAGTTTATGATAAATGAACTTATTCACCCCTTTGACCTTTTCCCCCCCAAAATATTACGAGCTTATTAAAGGGAAGATGAAACCAAAATTTTAAAAGTTATTTCAATGAACATTTTTCGCAATTATTACCTTTATAAATTATTTAAATTGAAATTTGAATTTTAATAAATATAAATTCGGACCAATCATATTATTTCAGCCTTCAACAGCGCTTGTAATGTCTTAGCGCTTGTGTTTGATGGCCAAGGTCTTAGGCATCAAATATTGACCTATTTTTTTCAATGTTATTACATTACAAGCGCTAGCAAGGATTCGTGGAGAGTTTTGATACGTCGTTTCTTGTTAATACTATACTTTTGAATAGTTGAAACATGTTATAATAATTTAATATTATTTTTGGACTGTTGCCAGGAAAAATAATTTTTGAATTTGTCGAATTTTTTTTTTTAAACTCTCTCCGTTTTATTTAAACGTTATAAAACTGTTGTCTTTGATTTTGAAACAAGTTGGGTAGTACATTCTATAACGTATATTGGTCACGTGACGCAATTTGACCTATTAAAGGGCTAGAGACTTAATTTTATTAGTAAATATTTTTTATTAAAATTATTTCACTGCTAACAGATACAGAAAATCTCCCTGAATGTTAATTACTATAAAATCATTTAAACCAATCAAAACCACTGGTTTTATGGAGTTTGATTCGGTAGTCTCCTCCCAATGACGTCACTAAAGTAGTTATTTTTAAATCATATTTAGGCTTAACGCGCCGCTATGTTTTTAACCCTTGTTAGGTCTAACTCTTATTAATAAATATCTACCACGCGCTGATATAGCTGTACAGGTTTCCTAATGACGTCATTAGAATTTCGCTGCCGATTTAATTATGAAACTATTGTCCATTTAATTTTTTCGATTACAAAAAAAATATGTTCCTAACCCTTTAATTTTTCTCCTTTATAAAGACCCGTGACCTTTAACCTTAAGGGAAAAACTTTAGCCTCGTGTCATCGTTTGAGTTTTCCCAAACACCTTTGCACCCTTTTCAATAATGCTTTTAAGGTCGTAGCTACGTTAGAGTCCTAAGTCAATTGTCTTAGAGCTAATAGAGTCAAAAGTTACCGTAAAGAAATAATCGTACCGTACTTTCTTAATATTGTTTCTAAATGAATGAACGAACGGAGCGCCTGTTCTCGAAAAGTGTCGTAATATAGTCTTAAACGAGGCGGAGTAATTAACAATGTTATAACCATATAGGGATTGAAAATAGTTCAGGCGGAATATTGATGAATAATAAAGTTCGCGCGCGCTATTAAATTACGTTAGCGCGAGGCAGCGACGGGATATTTATTCGACGAATTTCAATCAACGCTATCGTAGCTTAGTGTCTGTGAAATTCCTTACCTTTATTTCCCCTTCTCGTAGCTTAACTTCGTTACTTATAATAAGTAGAACGTAAAATAAAGGGAAAATCAACTTGAAATTGCAGCGAAGTTAAAGGCTTCAATCTATTTGAATAAATTGAATCGCGGATGGTGGATAAGCTTTTTACTTGTTGAAACTAGCAGGTGGTTCAAATTATAGGCTTATGCGGAAACAGAACGGCTCTGTACAAAATCGACGCGCGATGCTTATTTCCGGTATAATACTAGCTTTTCATTCGTTCACGGAACTGTTGATTTTTGCCGCTTAAGTAAGAGAATTATAGGTAAAATTGAATACATGTATTGTCATATGAAAAATTGCCGCATATTATTCTTAATTATTCTAAACATTTTGTTCAATTCATCTAAATTACTCTTAGTAATATTCAATATAAATTTTTCTTAGTAAGTCCCAATTAATCTAAATTCTTAATTAATCTAAATTATTCCTAATAATTCTCAATTAATTTAAATTATTTCTAATAATTCTCAATTTAAATTATTTCTAATAATTCTGAACAAATTTAAATTATTTCTAATAATTCTCAATTAATTTAAATTATTTCTAATAATTCTGAACAAATTTAAATTATTTCTAATAATTCTCAATTAATTTAAATTATTCATAGTAATTAATTTAAATTATTCATAGTAATTAATTTAAATTATTCATAGTAATTAATTTAAATTATTTCTAATAATTCTCAATTAATTTAAATTATTCATAGTAATTAATTTAAATTATTTCTAATAATTCTCAATTAATTTTAATTATTCCTAATAATTCTCAATTAATTTTAATTATTCCTAATAATTCTCAATTAATTTTAATTATTCCTAATAATTCTCAATTAATTTTAATTATTCCTAATAATTCTCCATTAATTTTAATTATTCCTAATAATTCTCCATTAATTTTAATTATTCCTAATAATTCTCCATTAATTTTAATTATTCCTAATAATTCTCCATTAATTTTAATTATTCCTAATAATTCTCCATTAATTTTAATTATTCCTAATAATTCTCAAATAATTTTAATTATTCCTAATAATTCTCAATTAATTTAAATTATTCCTAATAATTCTCAATTAATTTAAATTATTCCTAATAATTCTCAATTAATTTTAATTATTCCTAGTAATTCTCAATTAATTTTAATTATTCCTAGTAATTCTCAATTAATTTTCATTATTCCTAATAATTCTCAATTAATTTTAATTATTCTTAATAATTCTCAATTAATTTTAATTATTCCTAATGATTCTCAATTAATTTTCATTATTCCTAATAATTTTCAATTAATTTTAATTATTCTTAATAATATTCTAAACAATCATTTCTAATTTTCTTATTTAATATTCAATTATTACTCCATTTTTAATTTTTTATTCTACTCGCTGGGAAGAATTGTGACAGTCACTTGTTCTACGTGACTAATCGAGTTACTATAGCCTTATATTCTGAGAAATTAGATTGGTAAAAATCAATCAATTGTTCTAACCAGAACGCCTTTTTACCTCATAATATAATAAAGATTATATAAGGCACGAAACGTAACAAAAATATGGGATTTTTTTTATTTCGTTGAGTCACAGAAAAGGGAAAAAAGCTTACGTGTTATGATCATTAGGTTGGTTCATGATGGGCGTTCTTGTACGATAATATCAAAGAGTTATTTGCGAGCCGACAGGGTTGCCACAGGTCAGGGGATTTGAAAATGAACCAAAAAAGTCGGGGAATTTTAAGATATTTTAAAAAGTCAGGAAATTTCAAAATCTTTCGAGAAGCTTCCAGTAAATTGCAATCACTATCTGCTGTTAAGATTCTCAGCTGACGAAGTGTCAGTTGTATAGGTTAGAACAAAGATACGCAGCTGCAGTTTGGCCAACGCGATTATATAAAACAATAAAATTGGGTAGTATTAGCTGAAAGGTCAGGGAAAAAACTGGAAAAGTCTGGGAATTTGAATCTGAAGAAACTGTGCCAACCCTGTTTTATTTTTTTTTTTATTTTTTTTGTAGATTTAAAAAGCTATTTTGCAAATTTTGCGCCTTTGGCTTGCCTTTTTTTATCATTGAGTATAAAGGTTTATTAATATACGTTAAGGGGTCATCCGTACATGATTCATTTCGTGTTTCTGTCACGGCGCCCCGTACGACAAAACGTCATGCCCATTCTGTAACTGGGTCCTACCTCCATTTTCGAAACACTCTGTATATTATAGTTACCTGGTATAACTCGCGTATTTTTTTGGGTTGGAAAAACCTCGGGGAAAGTCCCGCTCTCGAAATCCAATCTCGAAAGTAACAAGGACCATAAGAAATAATGATGACTGTATTTACGCGTTCGACAAAATTGATACAATACGAATATAACTTACGCGGATTGATACGCGGTGTTAAACCTTCGTAGCGAATGGAAAAGTAGTTCATATAAAACATTACGGACGAAAAATTGCCCTTACTATGTTTTGCAAATGATTTCCAGCATATTTAGCAAAACGGGCTTTACCATAACGTATAACTTAAGCATATTCTCCTATTACGGGTTATGGTATAGTTTTGTCAGTCCTGGGTTCAGTCCTGGGTTCAGTCCTGGGTTCAGTCCTGGGTTCAGTCCTGGGTTCGGTCCTGGGTTCGGTCCTGGGTTCGGTCCTGGGTTCGGTCCTGGGTTCGGTCCTGGGTTCGGTCCTGGGTTCGGTCCTGGGTTCGGTCCTGGGTTCGGTCCTGGGTTCGGTCCTGGGTTCAGTCCTGGGTTCAGTCCTGGGTTCAGTCCTGGGTTCAGTCCTGGGTTCAGTCCTGGGTTCAGTCCTGGGTTCAGTCCTGGGTTCAGTCCTGGGTTCAGTCCTGGGTTCAGTCCTGGGTTCAGTCCTCGTTTTAGTCCTGGGTTCAGTCCTGGGTTCAGTCCTCGTTTTAGTCCTGGGTTCAGTCCTGGGTTCAGTCCTCGTTTCAGTCCTGGGTTCAGTCCTGGGTTCAGTCCTCGTTTCAGTCCTGGGTTCAGTCCTCGTTTCAGTCCTGGGTTCAGTCCTCGTTTCAGTCCTGGGTTCAGTCCTCGTTTCAGTCCTGGGTTCAGTCCTCGTTTCAGTCCTGGGTTCAGTCCTCGTTTCAGTCCTGGGTTCAGTCCTCGTTTCAGTCCTGGGTTCAGTCCTCGTTTTAGTCCTGGGTTCAGTCCTCGTTTTAGTCCTGGGTTCAGTCCTCGTTTTAGTCCTGGGTTCAGTCCTCGTTTTAGTCCTGGGTTCAGTCCTCGTTTTAGTCCTGGGTTCAGTCCTCGTTTTAGTCCTGGGTTCAGTCCTCGTTTTAGTCCTGGGTTCAGTCCTCGTTTTAGTCCTGGGTTCAGTCCTCGTTTTAGTCCTGGGTTCAGTCCTCGTTTTAAAAAAACCAGTCATACTCAATGATCAAATAAGCTTAAATAAAATTAAGCTTATTTTAGCATTGAGTATACGTTTATTATTGTACGATAAGGGGTCATCCGTAAATGAATCATTTCGTAACTCTTTAACGGCGCCCCGTACGACAAAACGTCATAGAAGATTTTCGTCTTAAAATGACCCATAGAACCCACTGGAGCTCGGTCCTACCACCATTTTCGAAACACCCTGTATATAATTATTATTAATTTTATTTATTACGTTCTTATTATTAATTTTATTACGTTATAATTATTTCGAGCAAATTCTTTACACTTCAACACAAAGCTGACAAATTTTTGAATATTTACATTTAATAGGATAAAAAATCCAAAAAAAAAACCCACAGGCCTTCGAACAAAAAAAATTTTAAAGTTCAAAGCTGCTAATCATAATTCTTTGTGGGAGGGGGGGGGGTGATTTATTTCTCTCATGGATGTCTTGAGAGACTTGGCCAAGAATGAAATTTGCCTTATTAAAAATCTTTCTAAGAAGTTCCTTTTAGTCACTATGAAGTTTCGATATAAGGTATCATTACGCGCCGGCTTTGTTCTATTACGAATACTCCGCTTGAACGATCGAGTACAGGTCTAGAAATAATTTTTCTTTGGCAAAGAAGGCGTCAAAAAGCCAATACGTTAAAAGTCACGTTCGCCTATCTCGAGTTCCAAACGCCTCCTCGGAGGCCCGACGTATACTTCAAAGTTACGCCACTTTGGCAGCTCTTACGAGTTAGAAATAAAACAGACGTCGGATTTCTTGTTTAGTATCAAAAGTAAATTATTCTAAATCTAAAAGTATTACGGATTTTTATTTGAAAGTGATAATTCAAGCCTTATAGTTTAATACCAGTAAAAGTACGCGATAAATTTAAAACTTACTTTGAAAATAGGCTTAGCTGGATTCGTAGAGATATTTGAATTTCTAAGCGTTAAAGAGTCATCGACCAATGAGCAGGCTCCGTCGTTAAGGCGAGATCTAGACAAAACTTCCTATAATATTTGATTGGTCAATGACACTTCAATTCGAAGGAATGTGGTTAAATCTTGATCAAAGCGAAGAAATTCGGCTAAGCCTTGATCAAAGCGAAGAAATTCGGCTAAGCCTTGATCAAAGCGAAGAAATTCGGCTAAGCCTTGATCAACGCGTAGAAATTCGGCTAATCCTTGATCAAAACGAAGAAATTCGGCTAAGCCTTGATCAAAGCGAAGAAATTCGGCTAAGCCTTGATCAAAGCGAAGAAATTCGGCTAATCCTTGATCAAAACGAAGAAATTCGGCTAAGCCTTGATCAAAGCGAAGAAATTCGGCTAAGCCTTGATCAAAAGCGAAGAAATTCGGCTAAGCCTTGATCAAAAGCGAAGAAATTCGGCTAAGCCTTGATCAAAAGCGAAGAAATTCGGCTAAGCCTTGATCAAAAGCGAAGAAATTCGGCTAAGCCTTGATCAAAAGCGAAGAAATTCGGCTAAGCCTTGATCAAAAGCGAAGAAATTCGGCTAAGCCTTGATCAAAAGCGAAGAAATTCGGCTAAGCCTTGATCAAAGCGAAGAAATTCGGCTAAGCCTTGATCAAAGCGAAGAAATTCGGCTAAGCCTTGATCAAAGCGAAGAAATTCGGCTAAGCCTTGATCAAAGCGAAGAAATTCGGCTAAGCCTTGATCAAAGCGAAGAAATTCGGCTAAGCCTTGATCAAAGCGAAGAAATTCGGCTAAGCCTTGATCAAAGCGAAGAAATTCGGCTAAGCCTTGATCAAAGCGAAGAAATTCGGCTAAGCCTTGATCAAAGCGAAGAAATTCGGCTAAGCCTTGATCAAAGCGAAGAAATTCGGCTAAGCCTTGATCAAAGCGAAGAAATTCGGCTAAGCCTTGATCAAAGCGAAGAAATTTGGCTGATATCCATGAATCTAGCTAAGCCTAATTTCCAGATTTTAAATTTATTTCTATTATTTTAATATTTGTTTATTTAAATTGAAATATTAATATTTAAAACTAGGGTGTATTAATACATAATGTAAACTAATATAGGGACATAAAATAGTACATTTAAACCTAAGCTCAAACAAATTCTCGTATGGAAATTTGGGCGAATATTTATGAAACTATTTTGAATAAGTAAACATAATTTTTTTTTTTTTTTTTTTTCTTATTTACTGAAATAGAAGCAATTTAGTTTGAAAGGAATTGAAGCTTTACTAACTCTTTATTAACATATTTTTCCCTTTCTTTTCCTTCGTTGCTTCAAATTCAAAGAATAGACTGACTTCATTCCCTCACTCTGAACTTTATTATTATTATTTTTTTTTTTTTTTTTTTTTTTTTTTTTACTAAGATTTTTGGCCTTATGAAGCCTTTTTTTCCCGCGTTGTTTATTAAATATGACAAGATATGACTTGAAATATACGAGCAACACTCTTTACTTTAGTAAGATTTTGCCAAAAGACTTCGAAAAACCTCAAAGAAAAGGGATGGTTGATTTTTTTCTGAAAATACAGCTCTTCTAATATAACTTATACAAAACGCAATATGGTGCCAATATGTCCTATAGATTGTACTAACGCCTGACTTATAGTTAGTGTCAAAACTTCGACAACAACGGCTAGCAAACTCTTTTTTTAATAAGATTAATAAGATGATAATCTTAAAGCTCGGAATCGGTATCATTTTTATTAATTGGATAAAATCTACTAAATTCTGACGTATATTATCCGTTTCATTAAAACACAGATTATTTTTAATTCGTGTTAACTTATTCCAAGATAAAGTAAAAAAACGTAATCCATATCCGTTTTTATCGAAAAATGGCCGCCTTATCTTCGAATATTATCCATCGCGTTATAAGTTCGGATAAAAATTTAATTCAAAATTTATTTTCCCTGAAAAATAACGAATAAAAAAGATGATTTAAAATCTTATCGTTTTATTTCTATTCTTCGAATTAAAAGTCAATTTGAAATATTGTCTCTTATATTTTAGACTAATTCTGGAAACGCCAATGTTTCTTATCCGTCGTTATACGTTTGAATACGAGTAATTTGTAGATAGATAAAGCGGCCAAGGCTTATCTTCGTGTAAACCTTATAACAATTATACGAATATAGAAATTTCATTGTTTTAGTTACGAACAATTTATCCGAAAATATCTGAAAATATCCGAATAACGGAAGATAATGGATCGATCCGATTCCGAGCTCTAGATGAACTGAATTAACTTTGTTTTTTTATTAACTCGCAAGAAGTTAATTATTTAAATTAAACGTAATTAACTGTAGGATCTACAAATAGTCCCCCGACCATAGTGATGACGTAGACGGGCAATTTTTATTTTATAAATTATACAAATATATATTTTTACCGTCGTTGTAATTTTGTTCTATGACATATGTGTATATATTTTGAATCGTTTTTTAACGATCAACCCGAAAATATCACTCAATCTCTATTTGGAGTTCATAAAATAACCTTTAACCCTCAAAATATCAAGTTATACCAAGTTAATTATTTTTTTTTTTTTAAGATTTTGAGGCTTAGTGTTCGTTTGTTTCTCAGGGTGTGTTGCTGTATTTTTCTGGACTCTTGGTCGCCATTCATTAGAGTTCGGCACGCGAAAAAAATGAGGGGAAATATCAGCCCAAGTTCATTTCGATTACGCGCCTTGAATTTTTGATATGATATCCCGGTTAAGCTCACTCCGCGCTGACTAGGAGAAAGAACACTCTTTGTAATACATTAAATCCACCCGCGCAAAACTTAATACATGGATATGAGACCCTAATGTTTACATAAGCGAATCGAAAACTTCACGGAGGCCCTTTCGAATTTAAAGGAAAAGTCTCATACCTTTAAAGGGAGACTGCAACCTAACAAGTGTTTTTTTTTTATCGATTTCTTAATCGTTTAAATATCAGCCTAATCCACCGATAAAAAGTTTAAAAAACAAATATTAAACTAGAAATAAATTTAATACTTAACATCAAAGTTCAAAAATGCAGTTTCGTTGGTGTTGCTATTCCAGGGTTACCACGGGTCAGGGAAAAGTCAGGGAATTTGAAAATGAACCAAAAAAGTCCGGTAATTTTAAGATATTTTAAAAGGTCAGGGAATTTAAAGATCTTTCAAGAAGCCAGCCAGGAAATTGCAATCATTATCCGCTGTTAAGATTCTCAGCTGACCTTGCAGTCAGTTGTATAGATTAGAACAAAGATACGCCCGCAGTTTAGCCAACGCGATTATATAAAACAATAAAAGGTTAAAAATTGTGTAGTATTAGCTGAAAGGTCAGGGAAAAACCTGGAAAAGTCAGGGAATTTGAATCTGAAAAAACTGTGGCAATTAACCCTGCTTTGTTATGGTCTTGACTATCTTGTTTATATTTTTGGGAAGTCTTTCGAGTACGAACTTTTCAGCCCAGTTTATGTACAAGACCTTTAATCATTATGCGCCAAAATCAAAATATTAGTGCGTGTTAAAAAAAAATGTTATTGGAAATTGGTGACTATATTTTGATTCTACACTTGTTCGGAGAATTGAATTTCGATATAGGACCTCCAGAATTACAAAACGTGTTTTTAAAGTGATTCTATCACAAGTTGAACAATATTATTTTATACTTTTAATATTATAATATTGAAAATTGTACACCTTTTGTTAAATTTTAAATATTTTCCGAGAACGTAAAAGCTTGAAGTTTAAGTTTCGACTTGTTTCCCGATATTATATATTGTATATAATTAGCCAACCATCATTTATAAGCTTGCAAATTCCCAGGTACTTACTCGGTTGCAATGCCAAGAAATCTGGGTAAAAAATATTCCCTTTTAATGTTTTTTTTTATCCTGGGTGCCACTGCCCTGTAAATGATCGATTTTAGCCCCCCCCCCCCTATTTGGATTTTTTTTTTTTTTTTTTTTGTATAAGGGCTAGCGACCAATCCACTTTTTGCACGTGCCTAGTCCCGGCCAAATCCGCGCGCTTTCAAATCTTTAAAGAGCAAGTCGCGTGTTTTATTAAAAGCGCGCGAAATTTAGATATAAAATGGCGGGAAATCTAGATATAAAATGGCGGGAAATCTTATTGGTATAAGAAATGGCGGGAAATGTTATGGGTATGAGGAATGGCGGGAAATGTTATGAGTTTAAGAATTACCGGGAAATATTAGTGGTCTTTAAATGGCGGGAAATATTATTTGTATAAAATGGCGGGAAATATTATTGGTATAAGAAATGGCGGGAAATCTTATTGGTATAAGAAATGGCGGGAAATCTTATTGGTATAAGAAATGGCGGGAAATCTTATTGGTATAAGAAATGGCGGGAAATCTTATTGGTATAAGAAATGGCGGGAAATATTATTTGTATAAAATTGGCGGGAAATATTATTTGTATAAAATTGGCGGGAAATCTTATTTGTATAAAATTGGCGGGAAATCTTATTGGTTTAAGAAATGGCGGGAAATATTATTTGTATAAAATTGGCGGGAAATGTTAGTATTCTTTAAGACTTCCCCTTGTGTTCGGGGGAGGGGGGGCTAGGTTATCCCCTCGTCGTTCTTGTTCCGGGGGCTCAATCCCTTCAGCTCGAGTTGGGTCCTGTGGGTTGGAGGCTGGGGAAGATATCTGTTCTTATTGCGTATATGGGTTGGATCGATGATCCGAGCACAGTCTCTTTTTCTTTTTTGCAAAGCCCGGCGTTCGTTTTATACTCCGATTTACACCAGACACGCTCACGTGACTGGAATACCCTTCTAATGACGTAGCGAGATTCTATATTTCCGTTCGTACTCTCGTAACCAGCTCCCCCCTCCAAAAAAAAACAAAAAAAAAAGGTTTGGTTTTGGTGCACATTACCATTATGGATTAAATATTTTAGAAAACTTTTATAACACGTGGAGATATCAGAGTTTAGCTTGATCTCGCGAATTTCATAGTTAACGAGAAAAACGCGGGAATCTTAAGCCTAATTTGAAACTTGTATATCACTGTCATAACAAAATTCGCGTTTCTCGCTACGTGATTGGACAGATACTTTAGATATCAGTGGACTCGTGTTAAGCCTACTTTCATTGTAAATTAAACAAATGATTTGTAGCTTATTTCTTTGTAATTTTATAAAACTACAAGATTATCCAAGAGTGGAAAAAAATATATTATCATTATTATTGAAAATAAACCCTGTAAGTTCGGCTTTTCCGCGGAAGAGTTTGCTCGGCAGGTAGAACACATTTACAGGCGTCAGATAGAAAATACATTAATACCTTTTACTCTGTAAGTTAGGCTTTTACACGTACGCGATTTGTCTTGACGTTAATTATGCCTATTATTTAAAGGGAGGGTGAAACGAAAACTTTTTTAAATTAATTTTTTTTTTCTAAAAATAAAACGCTTTTGAGAAAATTAATGTTTTTCGCGTACTCAACAGTTACAACCTTAGAATGGGCATAATTTCACGTATTTTCTATACAGTTATAGGTATATTTAAGCTCGTATATGTCTATAATAATCCATACATATTTATTTTCAACTGGAAACCTCAAAAAGCCATAATCTTAAACAGTTTCTCACGGATACACGGAGCTTTTTCGCGCCTTTTTCTAGAAAGATCATAACAGGCGTATATAAGGTAGAAATCATTCTGGCGAATGAGGTCAAAGTAGGAAGCAAATTGCGCCAAAACAGACTAGAGGTAGAGAGAGAGAGAGAGGTGGTTCTGTGGACGCGTGCTTCGATAGATAAGCTTTAAGTCGCCGTTTCAGGACCCGTTCTACACGCGGGAGCGTTTACAAACGACCATACCAACCAAAACTATATTTATTATCAGAAGTAAATAAACCCTAAGCCTTTAGAAAGTAACGAAACCATGTTCTAATCTTCCTAAATTCTTAATCGGTCTACAGTGAGAACATATAGGAAACAGTTTGCGTGTTAATAAATTTTTTGGGCAATTTATGTATAGAATAACCTCTTAACCTTTCCAATATGGTTAAAAAATGTATTTGTAGTGTGAACGTGTAGACAGCTTTGTATAAAACCACTAGTAAACATGTAAGATGACTTAACTCGCATCAGACAACTTTGTCGTTGTTAAAGGGAAAACCTCACGATGATATTCGTGGTTTTTTTAAAACTTAACATCAAAATAGGCTTAGCTGGATTCATGGAGATATCCTGATATTTCCCGTATAAGGACTAGCAACCAATGACATTGATCAATGGCTCTTATATGTCACTAGTCCACGAATACAGCCAAGAAGGATCAGATAAGGAGAGGAAAAGTGGGAACGGCGCGGCTCCTAGTGCGTCGGCCTAAACTCCCACTCTGGGAGAACGGGGGACAGACGGGGGTAGAGATGCTTCGTGGTAAATTGTTGTCACGTGGGTAAAACGAATCCTTTAAGAGACGCGCTAGCTAGCGACCACGTGACAACAGTTTACCTCGAGAATTTCCTATCCCCCCTTTCCACCCGAGTGGGAGGTTGGCTCTTCTCTCTCTAACTCAACGCAGCCCCACTTTTCCTCTCCTTATCTGATCCTTCTTGATACAGCTAAGACTATTTTTCGTGTAAATTTTAAATTTATTTCTAGTTTAATATTTTTTTCTAATTTTATTACTGTTGGATTTATTTTTAAAATGCGTTGAATTCTTTATAATTCCGCGAGACTTGATCTTTAGTATGGTCAGCCAATAATGGTATTTTTGTATTCCTCTGCTGGGAGAATAAGCTTATATTATGGGATGGGTTTTTAGTGGTCACGAGTAAGGGACTCCATAAATCCCAATATAAGACTTTGTATCGCTAAACGGGTCAGTGAACATACTTTTTTTCTCGCTCCGTTGACATCAGGGACGAGAGACGGTCCCAATGCTAGCTAGGACCTGTCACTACAAATTCCGATCATAGACAACGCCAAAATTCAATAGAGAATAAAGCTCATTTATGAACAAATACTTGTTGAACGTTATCTATGACACGAACAATTAATATCTAAAAATTATACAATTTATTTTATCTTGAAAATCAAAGAAAAAAGATCAAATATTTCGTGGAAATATTTAAACGGTGATTAATTTAGAAATCCAGGGTTGCCACGGGTCAGGGAAAAGTCAGGGAATTTGAAAATGAATCGAAAAAGTCAAGGGAATTTTAAGATATTTTAAAAAGTCAGGGAATTTAAAGATCTTTCAAGAAGCCAGGAAATTGCGATCATTATCCGCTGTTAAGATTCTCAGCTGACCTTGCAGTCAGTTGTATAGATTAGAACAAAGATACGCCTGCAGTTTGGCCAACGCGATTATATAAAACAATAAAAGGTTAAATATTGTGTAGTATTAGCCGAAACGGTCAGGGAAAATCGTTGGAAAAGGTCAGGGAAAAACCTGGAAAAGTCAGGGAATTTCGATCTGAAAAAACTGTACCAACCCTGATATATTTAAAACTAGAATAATTAAATTATGTTAATAATTAATTAAACTTAAATTCTGAACATCATCATCATTGTACTATTATCTTGGGATGGATTAGAAATTGGGTTTTCTCCCGAGACGAAGCGAAAAAAAAAAACAGATATTGAGTCGATCTAAGAAGATTACTTACGGTTGAGAAGTAAGAAGTACTTGTGACAGAGGGAGAAGGGGTCATAGGTCATTCTTCAAGACCTAAACCAAGCTAGTATTACAGAAGTGTCACTTCTCCAAATCGCGTTTGATTGTCGTTTCCAAACAAAAAAGGGTCTGTATAAGGGAATACAGACATTAATTTAATAAGAGCTTAAAATTTTATCTCCTGATAATTCTTATCCATTTGAAATAATTTCCGAAAAAAGCTTATTTATCAATGGATAAGTTATTCATTATCTAGGGTTCGTACACTGGAAAAGTCAGGGAATTTGGAAATTGGCCCAAAAAGTCGGGGAATTTGGAAAGTGGCTCTAAATGTCAGGGAAAAGTCAGGGAATTTGAAAATTCCTCCAATAGGTCAGGGAAAAGTCAGGGAATTGGAAAATTCCTCCAATAGGTCAGGGAAAAGTCAGGGAATTTGGAAACTCCTCCAATAGGTCAGGGAAAAGTCAGGGAATTTGAAAAGTGACCCCAAAGGTCAGGGAAAAGTCAGGGAATTTGGAAAGTGGCCCAAAAGTCAGGGAATTTGGAAAGTGGCCCAAAAGTCAGGGAATTTGGAAAGTGGCCCAAAAGTCAGGGAATTTGGAAAGTGGCTCTAAATGTCAGGGAATTGTCAGGGAATTTGCTAATTGGCCCAAATGGTCAGAGAAAATAAATATTTTGGTACCAGTGTCAAGGAACTGGTTATGATTGGTTGACCAATCAGTTGTAACGTAATTATTATCAACTGAAAATATTTGCCTAAAGATTCAAATTGTTTCTCATATTCCGAGTAAACTATCGGCTGACCCCGATGTCAAATAAAATGCGGGAATTGCCAGCGGCTCAAGCTCGTAAGAATATATTCGTGAAAAAAGTATTAAAATTGGTCAGGGAAATTATTTAGAAATGGTCAGGGAAATTATTTGGAAATGGTCAGGGAAATTATTTGGAAATGGTCAGGGAAATCCTGGAAAAGTCAGGGAAATTAACTTCCAAAATTTTGTACGAACCCTGATTATCCGATTCAGAGCTAAAGAAGAATTTTTTGAATTTTTCTAACAAACTTAATATTATTTTATGCTTGTATTATATTGTATTGACTTTTTTTTTTTGGCCAACCACAAAATTTCAAATAAAACCGCGCATGCGCGTAAAGGATAAAAATAGGCCCAGGGAATTCGTAGAAAGCAACCATTTTTGATGGGAGGTTTTCTGAATTGAGATTTTTGAAGGGATTTCAAGTTTATCCCATTTTATCCGACTTTCTCTAGACAATAAATAAATACCTACTCTACCTTAAGACTTATAAGGCTTAAACAAGGTCCCTGCCTTTAATAGCGTTAACTCTGGCTTATCGAATATTGTTATTTCGCATCATGCAAATTATTATGGGGGAAATATAGAGGTCGGAAATTCGAAGGATCCTCTTGTGTCTGTCTCTTAAAGATGTTGTTTAAATGCAAATAAGGGAATTGGGGGGAAATAAGTTTATTTTCAACCTAAGAGTGTAGCGCTATTAAAGCTATCATTCTATGCTTTTTATATTCGATGTTAAAAGTATTGTACTTATGTTATTTCTTTGGTAAATTCTCGCGTTGTAAAATTGAGAGAAAACCTAGGTTCTAGTTTTGTTTATTTAACAACCTAAGAGTGTAGCGCTATTTAAGGTATGATCCAACGTTTTTATATTAGCCTTGAAAAGTATCCGTTTTAGCTTCTTTCTTTGGTTAATTTTTAAGTTGTAAAGTTGGGTTAAAATCTTAAATGATGAATCTTGCCGATTCATTCCATTTTTGTTTATTTATCAATCTAAGATTGGAGCTCTATTTAAACTACGATCAAAGCTTTTTAAATTATATTTGAATACCATTGTATTATAGTTTAATTATTTGCTAAGGTTTTTTCGCTGTAAACTGGATTTGAACCCATTCATCAGGGTTTTTTTTTTTTTTTTTTAAATATTGTTTAAGTACCTAGATAATGGAAAACGTTCCTTAGAAATGAGTAACCGTTAGAAAACTTTCCTTAGAATTGGGTAACCGATTAAATATTGTCCTTAGCAAGGAGTAACAGATAGAAAATTGTCCTTAGAAATGAGTGAGCCATAGAAAACTGTCCTTAGAAATGAGTAACTGATAGAAAACTTTCCTTAGAAATGAGTAACCGTTAGAAAACTTTCCTTAGAAATGAGTAACCGTTAGAAAACTTTCCTTAGAAATGAGTAACCGTTAGAAAACTTTCCTTAGAAATGAGTAACCGTCAGAAAACTGTCCTTAGAAATGAGTAACCGATAGAAAACTTTCCTTAGAATGGAGTAACCGTTAGAAAACTTTCCTTAGAAATGAGTAACCGATAGAAAACTGTCCTTAGAAATGAGTAACCGATAGAAAACTGTCCTTAGAAATGAGTAACCGATAGAAAACTGTCCTTAGAAATGAGTAACCGATAGAAAACTGTCCTTAGAAATGAGTAACCGATAGAAAACTGTCCTTAGAAATGAGTAACCGATAGAAAACTGTCCTTAGAAATGAGTAACCGATAGAAAACTGTCCTTAGAAAGGAAAAATATCTAAGATATACTGAATGCAGTTGCAGTCGTAGAGTAAAAAATTCACATGTTGCTTACTTTCCTTGATTTCGAACAATACATTAATAATAATATTCGCCAAATTAACGCCTAACGCCTAACAACTTCTAACCAATGTATTCTGTATTCTATCAAAGTAAAAAATTAACTAAACTTAACCTAATAGTTAAGCAAACTCAGTTTGAACCCTAGATTTTTTTTTCCCCAACGATACACTATGAAAGTGGTGTGGAATTTCTGTAGAGAAATATCTTGTAAGGATAAGACGAGCGAAGTTAGTAGGGATTCCTAGGATTATTGCGTAAGGCGGGCCAATTTAATATCTCGAATTCCAGGCCATATATTATATTTCCTCCAATGTTATATACACGTTTTGAACTTGGTATCTCATATTATCCAACCAAGAATTCATTCAGGTTCCATAAGAATATGGGAGGGCCGCGATTCAATAACCATCCTCCCAAACTTTGTAGCGAAAGTTCGTCCGCTTCGAATCGATTTTTCAAGTAAATCGCTCCTGACATAATATTATTAACCCGCATCACTAACGACCTTGACGTAATATTTTGGGTAATAAAAATGGAGCCGCGACCGAAAAAAGATCTAAGCGTACAAATGTTGCGAAAATTGCGGACGAACTTTTGTTACAAAGTTTGGGAGGATGGTACCAGAGGCTAAAGCTACGCTCCCATATTCTTATGGAACCTGAATGGATTCTTGATCCAACCAGAAGTAGATGAAACCCTCCTTTGAAGTCTACTACTCTAATGTTCGATATAGCGCTCCTCTCTGTATGGGTAAAATTCCCAATTTTACGAGATCGGAGGGGTCCTACTTCATCCCCCCTGTCTACGGAAAATTGGAAATTCTCTCTCTCCACAAACGACGACGTTTTTTTGACGAACTCCGAGGCTGCTAGAGATATTCGCTGGACGAGCTCCCGCTCCGAAAATATCTACCGTTAGGAGGCGTACGAATCGCGCTTTTTGAAACTAGCCCATACAGAGAGGGGTAGACAAGACCCGGGAGTAATAGACTTCAAAGGAGGGTTTCATCGGCTTCTGATCCAACTCAAAGGAATATGTATGTGTTTTCTCAGAAGTAAATAATTTAGGAGAATAAGGTAGACACTGCGCCGAGTCTGTCTAGAGTTTTAAAATTATCTTTCTGTTATAAATTGGTAATCCATAAAATTACTGTAATTTAGATTTATTTTTTAACAACAATCAATTTTTTATTTCATTTTTAGCACTTTTTAAGCGAGCATGATCGTAAAAGCTCTCATTTAAAGAAGCTGCAAGCGGCTATCAACCAAAGACGAGCGGAACAAGAAGAAAACGAAGAGGAACGGCAAAAACAAACGGCGCTGCAAAGCTGCGGTAAGTTTAAAATCAAATCTTCTTACTTCCGCGCAAGACAGGGTGTGTTTCGAAAATGGTGGTAGGACCGAGCTCCAATGGGTTCTATGGGTCATTTTAAGACGAAAATCTTCTATGACGTTTTGTCGTACGGGTCGCCGTTTTAGAGTTACGAAATGAATCATTTACGGATGACCCCTTAACGTACATTAGTAAACGTATACCAGAAGCCGATGAAACCCTCCTTTGAAGTCTACTACTCCAATGTTCCATATAGCGATCCTCTCTGTATGGGTAAAATTTCCAATTTTACGAGTTAGAAGGGGTCCTACTTCATCCCCCCTGTCTACGGAAAATTGGAAATTCTCTCTCTCCACAAACGACGACGTTTTTTGGACGAACTCCGAGGCTGCTAGAGATATTCGCTCGACGAGCTCCCGCTCCGAAAACATCTACCGTTAGGAGGCGTACGGATCGCGCCTTTTGAGAATAACCCATACAGAGAGGGGTAGACTAGACCCGGGAGTAATAGACTTCAAAGGAGGGTTTCATAGGCTTCTGCGTATACTCAATGATAAAATACGGTGAATTATCTAGAAGCAGGGGGGTGTTCGGAATTAGAATCGTTCGTTCAGAATTAGAAGTCGCTACTGCCGTCATTAAAACCGCGTCCGTGTCAAAAGTACGCGTCATGGAATGATGAAAACAAGCGTAACGGGTCCCCAACTATTCAAACTTGATATTAGATAGTTAACTTCGGCCGTAAAAATTCTATAGCTACGTCAGATTTCTTAAAAAGTATTCAGAGTTAGGCGACTCTACCCTAGATCAATTTCTAACGTTATTGAATTCTTATTATTTTCCTTATCTTAGGAAAACAGTACGATTCACACTATTTCATAGAAATAATATTTTCTTTTTAGTTTTTGTGTAAGATATTTTTTATATAACATTAACACAAAGGCTTAGAGGTCTAGAAAAAAAAAGCTTTGAATGCCACTAGCATCGTGTTATTCACCTTCCCGCCTTTGAACCGTATTACATTACGATAAGCGTGTGAACTAGTATTGAACCTATAAGAAAAAAAAACTTTGCTTTCCCAGATAAATATATTTATAAATCGGACAAGAGATTTGGGCTTCATTTGGTGTTTTTTCTTCCATTGTTGTGTCCCAGTTAGGGTCTCAGTTTTTTTGGAGTTAGCGATCCCAGTCTCTAGATATTTATTTGGACTCCCATAGAGTCCCTTGGCAATCCCCACAGTCCTACATTTCTATTGTATTCCACGTCGAGACCCTGCAAAAAAGCGGCCACGATCTAAGATTCCTTCAAAGAGTGGGTGAAATACATTTTATACAAAGAGACAGTAACACGATTCACATTGAATTAAATCCAAAACTCTAATATTTATTGTACTTGGGACACTTAAAGAGAGACAGGAAACTATTGAAATGAGTGTAGTATGGTATAAAAAGCATCTTTAAAAAATTTCACTTAAAAATATCCAACCGTTTTCATCTAAAGACGATTTGGAATTCCTACCTTTTCGAAGGAATCTGAAATTCAAAGGAAATTGAAGTGTAAAATTTTCCCGCCATTTTGATCTCGAGACGGAGTTTTAAGTTTTATCATTCGAGTGAAAAAGCGCGCGAATTTCCGCGCGCGCAATTTTTTTTCATTCATTTTTACAAAAGCGCGGGAAAAATCTCGCGATAGTTCTTTTTTTTTCCTTTCGATGGCGCCACTTGTAGGGATTTATTTCGATTTCCAATATTAGTTTTGATTTTGCGAGTAAAAAATGTGTTTTAAATGTACTCTAGTATATAGATCTATAAATGTTACTGCCTTTGGTAATGACTTTGCGTTTTTTTTTTTTTTTTGGTGTTGTGGATCACGTAGTATTCCAGTTGCGGCAGGACTTGGAAGACAGCAAAGACCGAGCTATGCAACGAAAACGGCAACTAGAAGGAATGCTGGTTGATGGAAAGAGCTTCGATGATAGGAGGCGAGAGGTCGAAGGTTGGCTTAGTCGGGCCGAAGCCAGGTTGGACAGATTACCAGCCGTTGGACTCACGCTCGACGTTATTGAATCCCAGCTCAAAGAACACAGGGTAATTAAGACCTTATTATATTAATTAGTTTCATGTTTAAGTTACTCGTGAGGGTGCCTTAACTGGGGTTTTATAAATAGCTTTTACAAGCCGAGTTGAATCAATGGAGGATGGCCATGGACAGCATGATGAGGGTTGCGCACAAAATGGCCGCCGAAAACCCTCACGATGACGCCACGCGAATTAGGCAAATGGCGGATCATGTTAATCAAAGATTCAATGACCTCTCGCAAAGGTCAGTGCAACCTTTTTTACCTTTTAATTGTTTATGTCTAGTTAAACCTATAATTAAAGGTAATTATAAATGCTTTTCGGTAATTATAAGTGCTTTTCGGTATTATTATCGGTGTTTTTTTTTTTAATAATTCTCGGTAATTATACATAATTTCACGTTTTTTTTTAATAATTCTCGATAATTATCGATTAATTATTCTTGGTAATTTATTATTTTCGATACCGGTAATCGTTCGTAATTAAGTATTATCTCGAACCCGTAGTTTTTGGTAATTATTTTCGGTACAGATAGTTTTATGTAAATAATTCTTTATAAATCTCTCGGTAATTCTTGATAACATTCTCGGTAATTCTTAATAAAATTCTCGATAATTCTTAATAAAATTCTCGATAATTCTTAATAAAATTCTCGATAATTCTTAATAAATCTCTCGGTAATTCTAATTAAATCTCTCGGTAATTCTAATTAAATCTCTCGGTAATTCTAATTAAATCTCTCGGTAATTCTAATTAAATCTCTCGGTAATTCTAATTAAATCTCTCGGTAATTCTAATTAAATCTCTCGGTAATTCTAATTAAATCTCTCGGTAATTCTAATTAAATCTCTCGGTAATTCTTAATAAATCTCTCGGTAATTCTTAATAAATCTCTCGGTAATTCTTTATAAAATTCTCGATAATTCTTTATAAAATTCTCGATAATTCTTAATAAAATTCTCGATAATTCTTAATAAATCTCTCGGTAATTCTTAATAAATCTCTCGGTAATTCTTTATAAAATTCTCGATAATTCTTTATAAAATTCTCGATAATTCTTAATAAAATTCTCGATAATTCTTAATAAAATTCTCGATAATTCTTAATAAAAATTCTCGATAATTCTTAATAAAATTCTCGATAATTCTTAATAAAAATTCTCGATAATTCTTCATAAAATTCTCGATAATTCTTCATAAAATTCTCGATAATTCTTCATAAAATTCTCGATAATTCTTTATAAAATTCTCGATAATTCTTTATAAAATTCTCGATAATTCTTTATAAAATTCTCGATAATTCTTCATAAAATTCTCGATAATTCTTAATAAAATTCTCGATAATTCTTAATAAAATTCTCGATAATTCTTAATAAAATTCTCGATAATTCTTCATAAAATTCTCGATAATTCTTAATAAATCTGGACGATCTTCAAGATTCTAAATAATTCTTGAGGAACTAATATACCTCTTCTGGTTTCCATAAAAACCAAAAACCTTCATATAAAACAGGTTTTAATTTTCGCCACGCGTTTAGAATTTTTTACTACCCCAAAGAACTTGAAATTGATAAGTGAAATTCCTTTAAGTCGTATTTTCCGTCTCCCCTACAGTATCAAGGTTTAAATAGCAATTAATCTGTACTTGAGGGACTTTCCATCAAGTCGTTACTTATTCCCGTTCTTTATAATAACCTTTTGACCTCTGGAAATCAGATAGGTACTGTTGTACAATAATTAAGATCCCATTTCAACAGAAGCTTCTTGTGGTATCTTTGTCGGTCAAA
Source organism: Odiellus spinosus (assembly GCA_963920705.1). Classification (NCBI taxonomy): domain Eukaryota; kingdom Metazoa; phylum Arthropoda; class Arachnida; order Opiliones; family Phalangiidae; genus Odiellus; species Odiellus spinosus. The sequence continues at coordinate 14,939,516 of OY987238.1, forward strand.
TGTAATTGAAGAGTTACCAAATACTTGGACATTGATTAATTTCGACGTTTAATCTAAGACTTCATATTTTCGCAATAGATAATTTAAAGGGAGGATGAAATGGAAAATAAAGTTTGATTAGTCTTGTGAAGCATTTTCATAAAAAAAATCAAACTTTCAGGTTTTTGGCTTTCAATTACCAATCAAAAGCTTGTTTAAAGGGATAATGTAACCTCAACTAATGATTTATTTTTAAATAGGCCTAATCTGACAGTAAATAAAAATTCAAAACAAATATTAAATTATGAATAAATTTAAAACGTATCAACAAAATAGGCTTAGCTTGATTCACGCAGCTAAGCCTATTTTGTTTACATTTAAAAAAAAATAATAGTTCGATAAAAATATTTCATCTTCCCTTGAATAAATTTTGTATCTTTATAAATGTCCCCTCAATCGCGAAAATTCCCAATTTATTTATTTTTTCAACCAAAAAGCTTGTGATTATAAAATTCACAAGACGTTCTACATTTAAGATGTTTTTCGAAGTCGCGCTTGCTCTTAAATATTCGTACTAAGATTTAATTATTACGTTAATAATTAAGTTTAAGTGTTAAATTACGTATATTAATATTTAATTTTAATATAATTACGCTTAAAATTAAATTACTCGCGTTTTAAAAATTTTTCTAGTTAATATTTTTTTAGCGTTTCTGTTTTTTTAGATTTGTCGCAAAATGTTATATTGTTGTTTTATAAAAAGTTTAACAACTGATAACGAATGCGTTCAACGTTCTTCTAGTATTCAGAATCGTGGTAGAGCTTTGCAAAATGCTCTTAATTCATTGCAACAGTTGGATAAAGCGCTGGACAGGTTTCTAGCGTGGTTGTCCGAATCTGAATCAACTCTCGAAATGTTGGAATGCGAAACGGAGAAATTTGCTCCCAGAGATGATTGCTCCAGGAGTAGAGGTTGTCAAGAACAGCTTAAAGTAAGAAAAAAACATTTATTTTAATAGTAAGCTAAGATTTTAAGTCATACAAACGCGATATAAAGGTTAAAGTTCGTGATTAGCTAAGCCTAACTCCACTTAAATAAAGATTGAGTAAAATCTTCGGTATTTTCAAATATTTCGCTATCTCTAATTATCTAATCCTAAAATTCACTGACATCGAATTGGAAACATGGAAAAGTCAGGGAATTTAAAGATATTTTTAAAAAGTCAGGGAATTTAAAGATATTTTTAAAAAGTCAGGGAATTTAAAGATCTTTCGAGAAGCCAGCCAGGAAATTGCGATCATTATCCGCTGTTAAGATTCTCAGCTGACGGCGTGTCAGTTGTATAGATTAGAACAAAGATACGCAGCTGCAGTTTGACCAACGCGATTATATAAAACAATAAAAGGTTAAAAATTGTGTAGTATTAGCCGAAACGGTCAGGGAAAAATCGTTGGAAAAGGTCAGGGAAAAAGCTGGAAAAGTCAGGGAATTTCAATCTGAAAAAACTGTGCCAACCCTGAACAGTTCAAAGTTTCCCTTAAAGGGAGGATGCAACCTAACAACAAGTGATTTTTTTATCGATTCCTTATTGTTTAAATAGGCCTAATCTACTATTTAAAAAATTTACAAACAAATATTAAACTAGAAATAAATTTAAAACTTACCCTGAAAATAGGCTTAGCGGGATTCATGGAGATCCTGATTTCCTCGGGTGTAAGGTCTAGCGACCAATCGCGCGCGACGTAAGTCTCGTGGAGATCTCGCGTGAACGACGGGCCTTCGCTCATTGGTCGTTAGACCTGACACGGACGCGATTCAGGATCTCCATGAATCCCGCTAAGCCTATTTTCAGGGTAAGTTTTAAATTTATTTCTAGTTTAATATTTGTATTGCAAACTTTTTATCGGTGGATTAGGCCTATTTAAACGATAAGGAATCGATAAAAAATCACTTGTAATTAGGTTGCATTCTCCCTTTAACCAAAAAAGTCTATTTTCGTCTATAATTACTATAAAAAGGTAGCCAAAAAATCACGTGGCTTTACAGGACCGCCTTTTGTGTATATTTATGTTTCTTTTTAAACAAACCCCTTTTACGCTAGTTCTCGACGCTTCGTTCAAGATATGAGTCTAAAGGGAAGATTTTAAGAGCTTATGTTATTTCTGTATATTATTGTTTATTATTCATTTTCTTGGCAATCTTCTCTTCCGGAAGAACTCGTACAATTCCCCCATTTTAAAATGTGTCAGCGGGTTCGCGATCTTTGGACTAAAACGTTTAAAACGGGCTGTTTTGTTATAGTTTTACGGTTGGTTGAGTTTCAAAACTTCCATCTACCAAGTATAGTACTTTCCTTTACGTCGGTTTTATTAAAACAAGTTGATTTTTAAAAATAGTGAGTGATAAGTTCACTTTCGCGCGGTCTTTCTAGTAAAAGCAGAAGCCGATGAAACCCTCCTTTGAAGTCTACTACTCTAATGTTCCATATAGCGCTCCTCTCTGTATGGGTAAAATTCCCAATTTTACGAGATCGGAGGGGTCCTACTTCATCCCCCCTGTCTACGGAAAATTGGAAATTCTCTCTCTCCACAAACGACGACGTTTTTTTTTGACGAACTCCGAGGCTGCTAGAGATATTCGCTCGACGAACTCCCGCTCCGAAAATATCTACCGTTAGGAGGCGTACGAATCGCGCCTTTTGAGAATAACCCATACAGAGAGGGGTAGACAAGATCAGGGAGTAATAAACTTCAAAGGAGGGTTTCATTTACTTCTGGTAAAAGTACTTAATACAGATCGTAAGAAAATTATCGTTACTCTACGTCATACGTCGGAAAGCAAATGACACGTATTTTTGTCATTTTCATTCGGGCATTAGAAAAAAAAAATGGTTAATGACGTACTTATTAAACTGGATTCAAAATTGAGTCGTCTCCTACACTTTAAAAATAAATCACGCACTCATAATAGACGCAACAATCTCTTGAACTAAGAAATACACGCTTTTGTTTCGAAGCTGTCTTTTTGGTGTGTTGGGATATTTTTGGGTACAAATCCTCGAAAAACAGGGCGTAAATAACACCGCTATTGAGATGATGGGATAGCTTTGCATTTTTTTTTTTTTTTTTCGGAGGGACTCTTCTTGTCCCTCGATGACGTTGAGAAAACTAAAATTAGAGTTTCGTGTTTGTTTCGAGACCTTCTCTTCTAAGGGACCAGCCAGATGTATATAGTTTAGGGAGGCTTTCGCGTAAGTGAAGTGACCCGTTTAGGGATGACCCTGGACTGTCGAGACGCTTTGAAATCAACTTCCGATTTTCGTTTATTTGCGCCTGTACGTTCGCGAGAGATGTTATACGTTACGATCATAGACAAGTTAACGTTAAGAATTAACTATTTCGTCCCATGGAATCGTATTACGTTTTACAATTAGTTATGATACAATTTACATTTTCGTTGCATTGTATTTTGCAGCATATTGAACAGGTTTGTGAATTTTATGACCAAAATTTTACCCGTCCTTTATTGAAATCCCTTGGCCATGAATTATTCTAAAATGATAACAACGTAGGGTGGTTGCTTCCTATTCCGGACACTTTTTATAAACCGATTGGAAAACAGTAGCCACACTAAGGTACCTTAACTGTTTGACCTATTATCCTTCAGTTTGAACTTTTGCGCGTCTTTTAAGCCAGTTTCAAGCTGAAAACACCGGTAAAGTAATGAGAAATAGCGTTTTCCCTTCAGCTAGTAGTGGTTTCATATTCTAACTCCGACATAGCTGGTTTCAATTACGTGCACTAGCTTCTAATGTCTCGAACTCACTTTTCTAATGTCCCGAACACCCGTTTTTAATTATAATTTTCCAACGTATATTTATACTTAAATTTTAAAATTTATTATTTTATTTTTGTAAATGATCAGGAACTGCAGCGTGAAATTGAATCTCAACGTGACATTCACATAACGTTAAACGACCGCAGTTGCCTGCTGTTGCAAAACCTCGAGAGCCAAGAAGATGCTCTTCTCCTCAGAAGGAAACTCGAAGAAATGAATCAGAGATGGAACACGTTGAGGTTAAAAACAGTGTCTCTAAGAAACAGACTCGAAAGCAACGCGGAACAGTGGAACCAATTACTGCTATCGCTCAGGGAATTAACAGAATGGGTTATAAAGAAGGAGACGGAATTATCGGCTCAACCGCCAATCGCTGGAGACGCGGGGACCATCATGAAACAACAGGACGAACATAGAGCTTTTAAAAGACAATTGGATGATAAGAGACCGGTTATTGAAAGTAGTCTGCTCGCTGGACGACAGTATGTCGCCAAAGAACCACCGCTTTCGGACACCAGCGATTCCGAAGGTGAGTTATGACCATGTGTACTTGAAATTACAATGGTCACTCATTGATCATGACTTTGCATTCTCCCTTTAAGAATTAAACTAAAGATAGGCTTAGCATTAAATAAGATAGTAGTTAAAGAACACTCGCGTCGCGTCTATTAATAATAGTCCTAGACGTAAATCAAAACTTATTTAGTAATTGTTGGGTATCTCAAATACTACTTAAAAAGTACTTGGTAGACTTTAATAGGTACTAAAGTTATTTCCTCCCACCCTCGTGCACTAATGCCGTCATATCCAAAGCTCCAGACACGTTATGGTATATTATTTTTAGTCACAGGGAACAATAGGGGTGTCTAAATTTAGCCTTATCAGTTTGGGGTGGGGGAACACCGTTCTGATGGATAGCCTTATTTTATTCCTCCTCGTGGTATGATGAGAATGTTCTACTAATGTTAACGTATTTTCTTTTCCTATTACGCGTCTTTCTTGAATGGAATGAAATAAATTAGCCAAAGAATTTGAGACAGATAGTCGAGGGTACCGAAGCGCCGAAGAACAGGCCAGAGAAATAACACGTAGTATCAGAAGAGAGGTTAAAAAACTCTCGGATAAATGGAACGGCTTATTAGCGAGGACAGATCAAAGGCAAAAAAGAATGGACGATGTACTCTTGGTAAGTTATAAGAAATTTAATAGATTCTTAAAAACAAAATTAATTTTAATGTTAAAATAAGAACTCTCAAATATAAATTGAGTGATATTTTCGGGTTGATCGTTAAAAAACGATTCAAAATATATACACATATGTCATAGAACAAAATTACAGCGACACTAAAAATACATATTTTAAAATCGACCATTTTCGAAATTATTGAAATAAAAATTCCCCGCAATATTACGTCATCACTGTAGTCACAATCACTGTAGAACCAGAAGCCGATGAAACCCTCCTTTGAAGTCTATTATTCCCGGGTCTTGTCTACCCCTCTCTGTATGGGTTAGTTTCAAAAAGCGCGATTCGTACGCCTCCTAACGGTAGATATTTTCGGAGCAAGAGTTCGTCGAGCTAATATCTCTAGCAGCCTCGGAGTTCGTCAAAAAAACGTTGTCGTTTATGGAGAGAGAGAATTTCCAATTTTCCGTAGACAGGGGGGATGAAGTAGGACCCCTCCGATCTCGTAAAATTGTGAATTTTACCCATACACAGAGGAGCGCTATATGGAACATAAGAGTTGTAGACTTCAAAGGAGGGTTTCATCGGCTTCTGGTAGAACCTACAATTCTCACGTTTCTGACACCAATGATAAGGTCGCTTTCGCGGGGTCTTTTTCGCGAAAGTACTTAATCAAGATCAATTCAAATACCTTTTGTATGAAAATTATTGTTAACACTACATATTTTTGAATATGGCGTTTTAATAGTATGATAAAACTAAGCCGTGGCATTCTTAAAACATAGGGATAACCTCACTGTGACGTAGATTTTTAGTAAAACATGTTTTACTTGTCTTACCAGCGAATGAAATCGCTTCAAAAAGTTATGGACGATTTAAACATTCGATTACAATCAGCTGAAATGGCCAAAGCAAAATGGGCTCCAGTTAGCGAATACGTCTTGGACCAATTACCCGGTCAAATAGACGATTTAAGGGTAAGTAATGGTCATCAACTCACCATCATCATCGAGATACCATGGTCAAGATAAATACTTAACGGCATATATCGATAGAATTTCAAAGAACGCGTATCGCCGATTCAACTGAACATTGACCAGTTGAACGAAGCTGCGGCAAGGATTACGGGTTGCAACATCTTACTGTCTCATTCTAATTTGAATCGTTTGGAGGAATTAAACACCAGATGGAGACTGATGCAGTTGGCCATCGAGGAGAGACGCAAGCAGTTGGAACACGCTCTTCTGGACCAGGGTTCCGCGCAGCAAAACTTTCTCAGTGCCTCCGTAGACAATCCATGGGAACGAGCAGTTGCCGGAAACAAAGTGCCTTATTATATCAAGTAAGTACCTTTAATACAAGTACTTAAGTACTTTTAGGGGAAATTAATTCTTCGATACGTGATTTTATCGTAATTTATTCAAATTTTGCTTAGTCATCTCTCAGAAACTACGCATTGGGACCATCCAAAAATGGTAGAACTCGTGGAATCTTTATGTAAGTACTTTCAAAAACGTATTTTATCAGGACCTCACGGCATTTTGTCTAAAATTGTAGCGGACTTGAATGAAGTACGTTATTCCGCGTACCGCAGTGCCATGAAACTAAGAGTAGTCCAGAAAAAGCTTTATCGTAAGATAATTAACTTTAATTATTATTTAAATCGTAATTAAAGTAAACACGCAACTGCTGACTTTAAATTTGCCCAAAATTGTACAAATTTGTCCAAATTGCCAGCAGAATTCGACCAAAAGAAGTCAGCAGCACCTCGTGTCTACTTTATGGACCCGTTAGTAATGGTTAGCGTTTATTTGATCGGTAGTTGACTCCGTAAATTTAAATAACGTTGTGAACGCTTTCGAACAACACGGTTTGAGAGCGCAGAATGACAAGTTAATAAGCGTGCCGGAAATGGTGACCTGTCTGCAGACCATTTACGAGGCTATCTCCATCGAAACCACTCCCCTAAATGTTCCTCTTCTCGTTGACCTGGCCCTAAATTGGCTACTCAATCTATACGACACGTAAGATTATTGTTTGGCCCCTTTTCATTGCCTAGAATTTCCAATTTATCGGCTTTTCTTCGTTAGGGTAACAAGAACGGGATACATTCGGATACTTTCTTTCAAAGTTGGAATCGTTTTACTTTGCCGCGGAAGTCTGGAAGATAAATTTAGATGTAAGTTATGTTTAATGATTGATGGATCAATGGATTGATCGATCGATTGATAGTTTTGATTGGTTTATCGATGGCTTGATTGGTTGATTGATGGTTTTGATTGGTTGATTGATGGTTTTGATTGGTCGGTCGATGGTTTTGATTGGTCGATCGATGGTTTTGATTGGTCGATCGATGGTTTTGATTGGTCGATCGATGGTTTTGATTGGTCGATCGATGGTTTTGATTGGTCGATCGATGGTTTTGATTGGTCGATCGATGGTTTTGATTGGTCGATCGATGGTTTTGATTGGTCGATCGATGGTTTTGATTGGTCGATCGATGGTTTTGATTGGTCGATCGATGGTTTTGATTGGTCGATCGATGGTTTTGATTGGTCGATCGATGGTTTTGATTGGTCGATCGATGGTTTTGATTGGTCGATCGATGGTTTTGATTGGTCGATCGATGGTTTTGATTGGTCGATCGATGGTTTTGATTGGTCGATCGATGGTTTTGATTGGTCGATCGATGGTTTTGATTGGTCGATCGATGGTTTTGATTGGTCGATCGATGGTTTTGATTGGTCGATCGATGGTTTTGATTGGTCGATCGATGGTTTTGATTGGTCGATCGATGGTTTTGATTGGTCGATCGATGGTTTTGATTGGTCGATCGATGGTTTTGATTGGTCGATCGATGGTTTTGATTGGTCGATCGATGGTTTTGATTGGTCGATCGATGGTTTTGATTGGTCGATCGATGGTTTTGATTGGTCGATCGATGGTTTTGATTGGTCGATCGATGGTTTTGATTGGTCGATCGATGGTTTTGATTGGTCGATCGATGGTTTTGATTGGTCGATCGATGGTTTTGATTGGTCAATCGATGGTTTTGATTGGTCGATGACTTGATTGATTGATTGATCGATGGTTTTGATTGGTCGATCGATGGTTTTGATTGGTCGATGACTTGATTGATTGATTGATCGATGACTTGATTGATTGATTGATCGATGACTTGATTGATTGATTGATCGATGACTTGATTGATTGATCGATGACTTGATTGATTGATCGATGATTTGATCAATGGATTGATTATCACACCTATTATTTAAAAACTTCATTTTGAACTTAGATCTTTTTCGACTGATCGCGGACATGAACGGATGCGCTGATGAAAGGAAGTTGGGTCTTCTTTTGCACGATTGCGTGCAAATTCCACGATTATTGGGAGAAATCGCGGCATTCGGCGGCAGCAACATCGAGCCTAGCGTCAGGAGTTGTTTCGAAAAGGCGGGTAACCGGAAGGAAATCCAAGCGACTCATTTCCTTCATTGGTTGCAACAAGAACCGCAATCTTTGGTCTGGTTACCCGTCTTGCACCGATTAGCGGCCGCCGAGAACGCCAAACATCAGGCCAAGTGCAATATCTGCAAGCAGTACCCCATAGTCGGCTTTAGGTTAGTTAAAAGACCCAAATTAATTAAATTTAAATAGTTAATTAATTGGTATCTATGGTTCCTAGGTATCGATGTCTAAAATGTTTTAATTTCGATCTCTGTCAAAACTGCTTCTTCTCCGGTCGCAAAGCGAAAAGTCATAAGCTCACTCATCCTATGCAGGAATACTGCATGGCTGTAAGTAATGTTATTTTATTTATACATTTATTGGAAATATTCGTCACATTCTTATTTTTTGACCGATTTCGACCTTATTTGCATCATTTTGTAGCCCAATTACCACTCTATCTGATAGGTTATATTAAACCCTTCAGTATGAGACAAATTAGAACAAAAACGGACCATTTATTATAAATTTACGCAGTTTTTATTCAAATAACATTTTAATATTATCAGATTCATAACTTATCGTAAACTATTTTTAAATCTCGATTAATTTTTGTCCAATTTTGACCTAATTTGTCTTATTTCTTAGCTCTCTTTATCCTTTATTCGAATCCATTTTGTATCTCGATTAATTTTTGTCCAATTTTGACCTAATTTGTCTTATTTCTTAGCTCTCTTTATCCTTTATTTGAATCCATTTTGTATCTTGATTAATTTTTGTCCAATTTTGACCTAATTTGTCTTATTTCTTAGCTCTCTTTATCCTTTATTCGAATCCATTTCAATATTTAACTAAATCTAATTAAGTAGTTAGTTATTTTACTTTAAATAGGGTGGTATAATTATTTTTAGACTACCTCTGGCGAAGACGTTCGCGATTTCACTCGAATCGTTCGTAATAAATTCAAATCGAAACGTTACTTCAAAAAACACCCTCGTATGGGTTATTTGCCCGTGCAGACTGTTTTGGAAGGTGATGACCTCGAAAGCCCGGCACCTTCACCGGCTCACACGCTCTCTTCCCAAGAAATGCATTCGAGATTGGAATTATACGCGAACAGGTACCTTGTAGATCATTTTTACTTATTCGCTTATCCCGCTATCCAAATTCCTGATTCCGTAGCGAATAGAATTACATTTTGAAGCAATCTTGAAAGGGTACTAAGTTCTGGTAGATTTAAAATAGTAATTGTACCCTTTCTAAGCTCGTTAATCGATCCTATGTGTTGAAACAATGTACGCTTTGCTTTTGTCTTTTATTGCGATGAAAGGCTCGCGGAAGTGGAACTCAGAACACGCAGTAACTCAACTCCCGATAGGTAAGAGCTATTGTGACGTCATTTTTGCTTCAAATCTTTCGAGTGAATCTTTATTTGCTTTTTATTTGAATTTTCTAAAGATTAAAATAACAATTTGCGTAATTACAGTAGCGAAGACGAGCATCAACTTATTGTTCAGTATTGCCAAACTTTAAGCGGTGAATTGGCATTGCCCGTTGTGAGTTTTAATTTTAATTTTAAAAGTATTTGAAACCGCACTTGGAGTACTTAATGTCCTGGTACGGTTTACTTATCAAGCCACGTAGTCCCGCTCAAATTATGGCAGCCATCGACGCGGAACAGCGCGAAGAGTTAGAAGCGATGATACAGGAGTTAGAAGAGGAGAATAGACACCTCCAAGCCGAATACGAAGACCTACAAGGACAACGTATGATTAGAGGAGTCTCTCCCTCAGTGACGGAAGACGAAGAGGATTCCGCCGTTCTAACCCCCAGTAGTCGCGACGAAGAGATGTTGGCAGAGGCCAAAATACTGCGACAGCACAAGGGAAGACTCGAAGCCAGAATGCAGATACTAGAGGACCATAATAGGCAGCTCGAAGCGCAGTTGCAAAGGCTTAGGCAGTTACTAGACGAGGTACTTATTCTTTTCCTCAAGTTAAAGAAAATGGGCTTAACGTTTTTTGGTTCTTTTTTTTTGGTTATTTCAGCCGCACACGTTACCGAGTCGAAGTAGTTTAAGCTCTAGCATTCCACATAACCACGCCCCGGCACCAGCGCCCCCTCTTCCAAGGGCTCATCCCATGACATCCGATCTCGTTCCTAGACGCGGCAACGGACAAATACCTGACCATACGGGTAAGTCAATTTCACTCAATCGTTTGGGGGGAATTGGGTTTTGTATCTTAACGATCGATCGATATGGGGGGGGGGGGGGAACTGTGTTTAAAATCTTAACGATCGATCTAGGAATTGAGCTTAATGGGGTTATGTACGATAACGATCGATCAGGGAACTTTGGGGTATGTACGTTAACGATCGATCAGAGAACTTTGAGCTATGTATGTTAACGATCGATCGGACCTGTGGTCTAAATGTGATAATTGTCGATAGAATGCTACTATAAGTATCTTATTTAACAATCGGAGCACTTCTATCGATTGAATGATGTAGCTAAATATCTTAACGATCAATCTGGGAACGTTGCTAAATTTTATAACGATCAATCTGGGAACGTTGCTAAATTTTTTAACGATCGATCGCGACATTATCTTAACGATCGATCATGGCTATGTACGTAATTGTTGATGAAGGCGTGATAATTAGCTTATCGACGTATCTTAACGATCGATGAGACCTTATAACAAATTAGTTTAACGATCAAACTGGACCATTTATGATAACAACGGCCGAACGAGACAGAAAACGTTATCAATCGTTACTATTTTAGGAGGTATGGCTGTAGGTAATCTATTCCACATGGCTGGTAATTTGGGTAAAGCGGTTGGCACTTTGGTGACCGTCATGACGGACGACGAAGATTGCGCTAGTGATTCGGAAGTCGACCACAAACATTGAGTGTCATGGCGCCATCTACCGCCCTAAAAAAACATTATTAATAAACTAGTTATCGGAAAGACTCTCTCACTCTATCGCGATTGATATCGAGATAATTATCTTAAGTATATAATCGCCCGGACCAACCCAAGTTGGACATGTTTGGGCGTGGTTTTTGAACGCGTTTGCGGTCTTCGTGGGGGGCTAGACCCTAAGTATTCATCCCCGAAAACGCGAAATAACGCCAATTCATATCGAAAAACAATTCACATTCTATATTGAACAAAAGTTAAGAGGCATATCATAGAAGAAAATTATAAAACATAGTTAAATTATTAATGATGTAACCAGTAAAAAATATAGCCTACCGGTAACGCTGGTAAAGAAGGAATTGTAACGCGAACATATCCTTCCCTTATTCCTTGGTGGTTCTTTTTAATGAGCCTCTCTGGGAAATATTAGCGAATGTAACAATTACTTAGCTACATGTATTATCATAAGTATCGTAATCGAGATACGTATGACACTTGGCACGTTGTTTCAATGTTAAATCTTTTAGTTAAGGTGTCTTTCTCCGTGAACTAGAACCATGGGTTACCCAATTGTCTTTGGGCTTGTTCTTTCGCTGACATAATTCGAGTTTGATTCGTCTGATATTAGGATAATAGAGTGATTTAGCGAACGAACTCTGGTTATAACGAAATTTACTTTTTCGTTATATCCAGTTTGAATTAGCAGACGTTATTCAGTTATAACGAAATTTGGCCTAAATCTTATTTCATTATAACCAGAGACCTTGAGTAATATCACTCTGTCGTCTGCTGTAACGCGAATTCTTAGCAACTACCTCTAAAACAAAATTCGGATAAAACGAAACAGATTCGTTATAACGAAGTATATTTCTGTATGTCTTAAGCCTTGGCTTTTTTTTCTTTAAAACACAAATTAACTAAGATTTTTCATTATATGCCATAGTTATTGTATTTGTATTACGATACTTACCATAACCACTTACAATCAGCCTCAAAATCACTGAGAAATCTCAACCATTTTTTGTAAAATCTTTGTTTTTATAAACAATGGTAATTCTTGGCAGACCTCCAACTTTTTATATTAATTCCAATGACGATGTCATTTTTAATTTTCCAAGAAAAATAAGTGAGAGCTACCTTAGCGAATTAAAACGGAAATTAAATAATAAATAAAAGTAACTATACCCTGACCAAAAACAAAAAAGCCGTGAAAATATCGGAGGAAAAAAAAAAAAGTTATAAAAAAACTCTAGCGTGTGTATGAACAATTGTTTGTGCGTGATTTGTGATTCGTGTTCCAATCAACAAATAAAAAGACATATCAAATTAAAATTAATAATTAAAATAATTAAAAGAAACAAAAAAAACCGTTATAAAATGGAAATTAAACCAAAAAAAAAAAAAAAAAACAGGTAGGAAATTCAATCCCCACGGTAAAACCATGGTAAAATTAAATGTTTTTACACAAAAACCCTCAAATTTTATTTACAAAAAATTAATTTTAATTATTAATACCAATTATTAATAATTAAACATGTTTAGTTAAAGAGTGTTAAAAAATATTTCAATTTGGAATGAAATTTATTACAATTTACAGTTTATTCAGGGTATATTGTTTATATTCTCCATGGTATTAGGTTAGAATTTTCCTACTATCGTAATAGTATTATCATAAGTTTATAACTTATCTTCTATAAATGTTTAGGCTTTCGTTGTTAGTCTGATTGGGGTACCACAATTTTGAATTGCCATTGCAAATATATGGTGTATCCCTCCGCCGTAGCCTGGGTTTTTTTGGTTCTAATTCTGGCCGCAGAAGGTCGTGTCGTCTGCTTTCAGACAAGGTGTCAGTAGCCACGCCTACTTAGTTATAATTTTGGCCGCAGAAGGTCTCTATTTTTGCTTACTCTGACGTCACACTGTCTGTCTTTCAGACAAAGTGTCATTAAGAAAATTTGCTAATACTTATAGAAAATAAGTTATTAACTTATGATATTATCGATACAGATACGATTCCAATTGCAAATCTTAATTATTTTTAACTCTCTTTAACTTAAATATAATTTAATTTAGCTCAGACCCTTCAATATAATTATTATATTAAATTTCAATGCTTTACGCTTCTTAAAATTAATTTTAATTATTTTAAATTCTTTATGATCTTACCCGAGTGAAACAAGTTTAGAATAAAGCCGTGAAAATACAAAAATAATGAAACTAATGTTAAGAAATTGAAATAGACAGATCGAAGTTGGTGCTTTCAAAATTCGATCATTATGAAAATTAGGAAAATATTGAAAAAAGTTTTTTATCATCTTTATATAAATATATTGCTTTACGACTACAAAAAAAAAAAATCGTATTATATAGATATATAAAATTATTTATATCAATCAAATCGAAAATTAACGATTAATATTATCATTTACTTCCATTTTTAAAGGGTTAGTCTGATATAAATTTGGATTATTATCGACGGATTCGGGTTCAAAACTTTATGAGCTTCAAAATGAGTCAAATTAGGTCAAAATCGGTCAATAAATAATGAAATTATTTAAATTAAAATTTTGACATAATTGGTTTAATTTTGAAGTTTAAAATTATTTTAACACGAATCAATTGTTAATTAACCAATCAGACTCGCGCCTAATTGTCTAAAATTATTTTTTAAAAGTGTTCGTCATATATCATTTCTAAATTTTTCAAAAAAAAAAGTTTCCCTTAGATTCTACCCCCCCCCCCCCCCCCCCGATGTAAAAATAAAACCCCCCGTATAATTTGGAGTTAAGATCACACACGTTTTGTCAGAAGTAGATGAAACCCTCCTTTGAAGTCTACTACTCTAATGTTCGATATAGCGCTCCTCTCTGTATGGGTAAAATTCACAATTTTACGAGTTAGAAGGGGTCCTACTTCATACCCCCTGTCTACGGAAAATTGGAAATTCTCTCTCTCCACAAACGACGACGTTTATTTGACGAACTCCGAGGCTGCTAGAGATATTCGCTCGACGAACTCCCGCTCCGAAAATATCTACCGTTAGGAGGCGTACGAATCGCGCTTTTTGAAACTAACCCAAACAGAGACGGGTAGACAAGACCAGGGAGTAATAGACTTCAAAGGAGGGTTTCATCGGCTTCTGGTTTTGTGAATATTAAATCTAACAAGAACAAGTTTATGTATATTGAGAACGTTTAACTGAAAAATTTCTAAAAGGAAACCATCTTTTCTCGAATCGATTTGATTCGATTTCTCGAAACTGCTTCGGGAACCAGTTTCATACCGATTCGGCTGGTTTCAACAACCGATAGATGAAGCTACGATAAATCGTTTTATAAAGATAATACGTGAAGGCGTGACGCTTAAAACGATTCCTAGCGATTTGGAATATCGGTTTGATTTTACAGTTTCAAATCGATTTAAGAAACGCTAGTGTGACCGTAGCTATGATGTCAAGGTTTTGAACAACAACAAGAACTAGCTTAATATTAAATCAGGGTACAAAAATATGATTTTTAACGTTCTCAATATAATAAATTGGTTCTTGTTAATGCATTGCCAAAATACGTAAGAAAAAGGCATTTCTTATTGGTTTTAAAAACGTGCTGAAAGAAAATAATAATAATAATTGAAACAAAAAAAAGGTAAGAATTGATATTGCCACGCGATTAGCAATAAGGTAATTCCTATGTGAATAGAACGTTTTTGAATAAATTCTCTTGGCTCGTTAAATTTTTAATTAATACAAATTGTAGGCATATTTTACAGGGTTGGCACAGTTTTTTCAAATTCCCTGACTTTTGAAGGTTTTTCCTTGACCTTTTCCAACGATTTTCCCTGACCGTTTCGGCTAATACTATGCCTACACAATTTTTAACCTTTTATTTTTTAAATAATCGCGTTCGCCAAACTGCAGGCTTATCTTTGTTCTAATCTATACAACTGACACGCCGTCAGCTGAGAATCTTTACCGTGTATAATGATTGTAATTTCCTGGCTTCTTGAAAGATCTTTAAATTCCCTGACTTTTTAAAAGATCTTTAAATTCCCTGACTTTTTAAAAGATCTTTAAATTCCCTGACTTTTTAAAAGATCTTTAAATTCCCTGACTTTTTAAAAGATCTTTAAATTCCCTGACTTTTTAAAAGATCTTTAAATTCCCTGACTTTTTAAAAGATCTTTAAATTCCCTGACTTTTTAAAAGATCTTTAAATTCCCTGACTTTTTAAAAGATCTTTAAATTCCCTGACTTTTTAAAAGATCTTTAAATTCCCCGACTTTTTAAAAGATCTTTAAATTCCCCGACTTTTTAAAAGACCTTTAAATTCCCTGACTTTTTAAAAGACCTTTAAATTCCCTGACTTTTTAAAAGACCTTTAAATTCCCTGACTTTTTAAAAGACCTTTAAATTCCCTGACTTTTTAAAAGACCTTTAAATTCCCTGACTTTTTAAAAGACCTTTAAATTCCCTGACTTTTTAAAAGACCTTTAAATTCCCTGACTTTTTAAAAGATCTTTAAATTCCCTGACTTTTTAAAAGATCTTTAAATTCCCTGACTTTTTAAAAGATCTTTAAATTCCCTGACTTTTTAAAAGATCTTTAAATTCCCTGACTTTTTAAAAGATCTTTAAATTCCCTGACTTTTTAAAAGATCTTTAAATTCCCTGACTTTTTAAAAGATCTTTAAATTCCCTGACTTTTTAAAAGATCTTTAAATTCCCTGACTTTTTAAAAGATCTTTAAATTCCCTGACTTTTTAAAAGATCTTTAAATTCCCCGACTTTTTAAAAGATCTTTAAATTCCCCGACTTTTTAAAAGACCTTTAAATTCCCCGACTTTTTAAAAGACCTTTAAATTCCCTGACTTTTTAAAAGACCTTTAAATTCCCTGACTTTTTAAAAGACCTTTAAATTCCCTGACTTTTTAAAAGATCTTTAAATTCCCTGACTTTTTAAAAGATCTTTAAATTCCCTGACTTTTTAAAAGATCTTTAAATTCCCTGACTTTTTAAAAGACCTTTAAATTCCCTGACTTTTTAAAAGACCTTTAAATTCCCTGACTTTTTAAAAGATCTTTAAATTCCCTGACTTTTTAAAAGATCTTTAAATTCCCTGACTTTTTAAAAGATCTTTAAATTCCCAGACTTTTTAAAAGATCTTTAAATTCCCTGACTTTTTAAAAGATCTTTAAATTCCCTGACTTTTCCCTGACTTTTCATGGAAAAAATATAACTTAAAATTCAATTGAATTAAAACATAAGTACACTACCATACTTAATTACAGATACCTTCAATTAATTGCAAGCTATAGGCGTTTTGACAGATTCAACACGGAATTTCAGGGCATCGAGAAATCACCCTCAGAGTCAAAAAATCACTTTCAAACGCTGCCAACTTGAGGTGGAATTGTTGGAAATGTAAGTGTTTAATAAATTCTAACACTAATCCATTTTTTCCTTATACGAATTAACAGTTATTTTTTTTTTTTTTTTTTTTTTTTTTTTTTTAAATTGCAGTTATGGCACATTGCATTTCATTGATATTCTAAGTTAAACTTTACCATAATTCTACAATCTGTAATGTTTTAGGAAACACCCGCGTTAGAGTATGCTATTTGAATTGTCTGTTACAATCACGAGTTTTGATTGCAAAAGTATTGATAAAACTAGCTGATTGACATCTAAATTTTGACATGTTAATGATTTCATAATCTAATCAACCAAGGACAATAAGTTAGGCTTAGAATTTGTCAGAAAATAATAATTTATTTCGTGTACTTTTCAAGTTGAGATACAACACGGCATCGTCTAAATTAAAACCAAAATGCTTCAAAATTTCCTCGAATTATTTTTAGAAAATGTTTGGATATCGTCTTTGATATCCTTAGTGTGTGTAATTGGGACCTTGCACGCAATTCCTAGGTTGAGGAACGTAGGTTACAAGTTACCTCCGGGTCCTTGGGGTTTACCTTTATTAGGATACTTCCCATTTTTGGGCAAAGATCCCCATTTGGACCTCGAAAAACTGCGCGATAAATATGGAAACATCATGGGGTAAGTTTTTCAATCCCAAGCCCTAGACTAGTTAAACCCAGAATACATGAAAACCCTGACGTCAGACGCATGCAGTGACTTTCGAATAAATCGTGGTCTAGCCTTGGCGCCCACTTTGGGTCAAAACGGAAACTAACCATAGTAACCCAATCTTGGTATTGGCCCAAACAGCCTTATTCGAATAAGCCCTAGTTCTAATACACTCTTGGTTAAACAATTATAATGAAACAATGTAGCCAGCGATTTATTTCGGAATATGCGACACAAGGCTTCCATTTTTTGGCATTACAATTCTCTAAATTATTTTTTTAGATTATTTTTCTACTTTAACTTGTAATAAATAATTATTTTTGGTCCTAACTTGTTACAGAATGTACGTTGGAAGCCGTTTTTTGGTAGTTTTGAGTGACTTCAATTCTATTAGAAAATCATTCAACCAACCAGAGTTTCTAGGTCGACCGGATTCTTTCTTCAGTGTCTCATCCGAATTTGGAAGTAAGTTATAGCAGAAGCCGATGAAACCCTCCTTTGAAGTCTATTACTCCCGGGTCTTGTCTACCCCTCTCTGTATGGGTTATTCTCAAAAGGCGCGATTCGTACGCCTCCTAACGGTAGATATTTTCGGAACGGGAGCTCGTCGAGCGAATATCTCTAGCAGCCTCGGAGTTCGTCAAAAAAACGTCGTCGTTTGTGGAGAGAGAGAATTTCCAATTTTCCGTAGACAGGGGGTATGAAGTAGGACCCCTCCGATCTCGTAAAATTGGAAATTTTACCCATACAGAGAGGAGCGCTATATGGAACATTAGAGTAGTAGACTTCAAAGGAGGGTTTCATCGGCTTCTGGTTATAGGGATTGTAGACAAAGTGTTAATTGGGTTCACTTAGAGAAATTGTAGAAATAACCTTTGTCCTTTAGTCAAACAATGTTTTGTCGTCACGAGTTAAAACTGAAGCGTGTTGCATTCTAAATCAAGCCCTGGAGAATATGATGTCTTGATGTAACAGAATCGTCACGGTCTACGTCACAGGACTCGAATGTCGATAGTCTGTGACGTCTGTAGTGACGATACTGTTACATAAACAAGGCTTAACAAGCCAAATATGGGACATATAGTGTTGCCCAATACTCCCGGGAACTTAAAACCTGATCTTATTATACCATTTAGACCTGGCTGACATGAATGGTCAAGAATGGCACGACCAACGAAAAATAACCCTCAACTCTTTGAAAGCTATTTACGGTCCAGGATACCAAAATATTGAGGAGATCATTAAGGTCCATAATTTATATACTAGAAAGATTTAGATACTAATTAAGACTATGGGTTTCAGGACGAAATAGTTCATCTTTTAGCCAGAGTCGAAAAAAACGTCAAAGAACCGCGAATGAATATGCGAAAAGTCATAACGCCATCAGTCAACAATATTATCTTTAAAGTAATTAGTGGTTCCTGGTTCCCCGATGACCACTTCAACATGAAGAATCTTTCACGTTTCGAAGATTTGTCGGCTCTCATTTTTACAAACATTTCTATATTGTATTTCTTCCCGTGGTTGTCCCCAATTTATTCGAAATTCAATCCCTTGATACGCGATTGCAACGCCACCGCTAAACTCATGGAAACATTTGTTAGGTAAAGAAGGTAGGTAATACCAGAGGTATATAATAACCCCCCTTCGGGGGGAAGTATGAAAGGTAGGCAAAATCGACGAACAACGAGTGCCCGGCGTAAATCGCGGCGGATCGACACACCGCTTTACTCCCAAAAAATAGTTACACCATTTTGAACCTCACTAAAATTTCCCTACGCGCGCTTCCGGAACTCGCGAGCTGAAGTCAACCTTCGACTCCATTTTAACAGACAGCCTGACTCCCGAGACAGGAAGTTCTAAACACAAATCGAGCCGTCTTGTTTATACAAAGACCATTTACTAGAGTAGCGACATTGAGAAGTCCAGCGCGAGCTAGTGGCCTAGATAGTCAGCAGCGGGCTCTCGTTCTTCGTGATTTTTAGCATTGGTAGTATAGAGGCTTTCATACTTCCCCCTGAAGGGGGTTATTATATACCTCTGGTAATACACTGTTTCAATTTTAAAACTCTCGTAATTAAAGGAACGAAATTGAAGAACACGAAAAAACTCTGGACGAAGATCATCCACGTGACTACATAGATCACTACTTGCTCGAGATAAGAAATGGAAATGCTCCAGAAAAATTTACTAGTAAGTACTTGTACTACCCTCCCTACACTTGACTCTCAAAATAAGATTTGTTTTTCGTTAAATAGAAGACTTTATGGCTGAAAATGCCGTGTTTCTATTGGCCGCCGGAAGTGATACGGTTAGAAATACTTTAGAATGGTCCATGATTATCATGGCCAAGTTTCCCGAGGTACAAGAAAAAGTGCACAAGGAGATAGTGTCGAGTTTCGGCACTCAATATTCACCTTCCTGGTCCGAAAGATCAAAAATACCTTACACCGAAGCCGTCATAATGGAAATCATGCGTTGGAGATCTCTCACCGTACTTAATTGCATGAGAAAGTAAGTTAATTCCTAAGTTAAATAAAATACACAGAGATTTCTTCCATTTCCTTAAAAAAAAAGGCCGTTTTTGGCATTGGATTTAATTCAGAAAACCAAATACGGTGTTTAGCCAATAGCAGACCTTCTTTCGTGAGAGATATTGTTACTCGAGGTTATCATTTCTTGCATTTTAAAAATTAACATTTCTCTGACTTGCAAGAAATCGCTGGCTACATTTATGAATACGTCATCTTTAACATCGATTATTGATTTGGTCAGGGTTACCAAGGATACTACGCTCAACGGATATGATATTCCCAAGGGAACGTACGTGATAAATAGTATCTGGGCATGTCATATGAATCCAGAAGAATGGGAAGAACCAACCAAATTTTATCCCGAAAGATTTTTATCTCAAGACGGAAGTAGAGCTATTCAGAAAGAAAATCTCATTCCATTCTCTTTTGGTAAGGATACCAGTGTAGGCCTTATTTGTTCGCGAACGAAACGTCTTCTGGGCCTAACACCAATACAGAAGGGGTTTCGGTCACTTTTTCAATTCTTTGCGTTGGTTTCGTAGGTCGTCGTAACTGTCCAGGGGACAAGATGGCCAAAGTGGAAGTCTATATGTTCTTTACCGCTTTGATGCAAAAGTTTAAAGTTTTTCCACCAGAAGGTGGACTTTCGATGGAAACCTACGTTAAAATTAACGCCCAATCTGCGCAACCATTTGTTAAAGTTCTTAACCGGGAGTTGTAAATTGTAATTGCTACCAACTAGCAACGAATAAAATATCCAAGATTTTTATATTAGAGAATTCATCCCCATTTTGGTACACTGCTGTAGTAGCGGGAGATTTTAAAAGCTCCTCCTTGTCCAAACCCGAGTAAATGGACCCTGGATGAAACGAGTGCCACCTGGTGGTAAATGTACTGACATTTCGAAATGGATTGGGTATTAGTTATTCGCTGGCTTGAAAATTAGGTGCTTTTTGGTGTATTGAATAAATAAACTGGACCGATTAGTAGTCCCGGTTAGTATATTTCTAAACTATTATAATTAACTGTAGTCCCTGGGACTAATGACCCTGAATTCTTCAATTAATAAACTGGTTTTTTGACTTATTTCCAGGCCTGGTTACGTAAACCGGTATTAAAAAATTGCACCAGCGCAAAGTACAAGCAAAGCCCGACCTGTGCAGTTCGCGTATGACTTTTGTATCGCCAACCGTGAACAGTCGCTTCTGGATTAAACAGTAACTACGGCATCAAGGATAACGTTGAATAGTAAGATTTAATTTGATTATCTTTATTTAAGTATCTATTTCCTGGTCATCAATATGACTAGGCTTGTTATTATTAAGTAAATGAATGTCCTCCAAAAGTTAGAACCTAAGCCTTGGTTCATATATTCTTGTATTTTAAGCGCCAAAACCATCCAAAGGTCAAATTAATTAGTCTAAGAGATTTAAATATACAAACTAATTTGATTATATAAGCAAATGGTTTTATTTTTCAAGTATTTACAATATTAGTTTCATAAAGGTTAGGTTAAATTCTGTAGTTTATTGTAAGCTCTTTGACATTCAGTTAGTCCTTGTTGAAATTCTTTATTTTGAGGGTCCATTTGAACGCTTCGTTCCATATCAATCAGACTTTCTTTGAAATTACCTTTAAAACATATAAACACCTATTTGTTCATTGACTCTGCAAAAGCATGTGGGCCAAATCTTACCTAAACGGTACAATATTGTTCCCCTATTATAATACGCAGCGGCAAAGTCATTCTTGTATTTCAACGAATTTGAATAGTCTTCCACAGCCTCGTTAAATTTAACCAGTTTATAATTAACTTGACCCCTCAAGTTGTAAAAAATTGCTAGCCAGTTTCTTAAAAACATTAAACAACGCGTGATAATCATAATCTTTATTTATCAACTAAAAAAATACACGTACATACCGATAGCGATCTTTTCCATTATTATTTGCGATGTTAAATTGCGATAAACACTTAGAAATGACACTATTCAATCTGATACCGGCTTCTTTGATATTACCATTATTTATTAACGCTTCAATATCACTTTGATCAATATCCAATTCCATTTGAAAATTTTCTAAATAGTTTTGATTAAATTAGCGCTACTTAGTGAGTTTTAATTAAGCATCTTCTAATTTAGGCTCAGGTTTTTCTATTCCCTCTTCTAAATTCATTCCTTTCATGTGTAGTTCTATTTGTTTATACAAAAACTTCTCGCGTGACCAACTATAACGGCAATAGCACCAATAACCGAAAGTTACGGCTGTGAATGTGAACACGCCAATATCTGCCGATTGTTTTATACGACTGGTAAACATGAATCTAGCCAGACCGGCTACGAGTCCGCTACCAATTCCGGTCATAAATGAACGTTTAAAACACGGGACTTCTTCTAAATTGCGGCCAAATAATTGATACTGTTTCTTATTATCGTCCTCCATGTTTCGTTTCTATAAAGGGATTAAATATAATTAATTTTAATAGGCAGATATTGGTTTATTACGAATTAATTAGCCTCTATATTGGGATATCTTGATAATAACCCAAGCCTAAACATATTTAGATTAAATTTTGCCTTGGTAAGCTTAGTTTTATGTAATATAGCTTAGAAAGTGTTATAATTATAATTAATTATTATAATTAACGCCTAATTAAATCCCCCAGATTAAGGAAATTTAGATTAAATACCTTGCGTTATGAATTTTGGCGTATCAAACTTTTATTTTTGATTAAGCGGACGACTCATTCAAGGTCGTCTGCTTCAGATACGAATATGGGCTGTACATAAGAAAAATAGTTTTAAGTTTGAAAAAATTCAAGATTTAATTCGGAAATTTTCAAAAATGTTTCCAAGGTTTACAATTAAAATTTTTCGTTATATGTAAAAAATGAAAGATGAATAGTTTAGGAAACCCAAGTGTAAATTTATCAATTTACGATGTTCTTGACAAAGCAAACATTTTTTCAAATATCTCCACATCCCACGACAAGTCCTCCACGATTTCCGGAATAGGGTAGTCAACTGGTTCAACAATTACACGGTTAATAAATGAAGAGTTAAACCTTTTAATTCCGTTAGTTACCCTTTTATGTCTAACCTCTTTCGTTAATGATGAGTTTAGCCATTTCTCCAACTGGTCCTTGATCGAGACACGTCCCATACGATTGATTAAAAGCGTTATCATTATGGGACTCTTGATCCATAGTCTCAAGATAATTAGGCTGAACACTAGAACGACTGTTTTCGGGGGATGTTGGTGGAGTTAATGCGCTCGATTGGGTGGTTGAAGAATTGGCCATGGATTTCCTTTTGTTTTTTGCGAACTCTTTCGTCTTCTTTTCTAAATGATTTAGACACAAGTTGATCAATTTATGCCCAGCCCCGAATGAGCCCTTTATCTTTAAGTGATATTTTTTTAAAGGGAGTATGAAGCTCTGCAAACATTCGGGCAAACTCCTGGTGGCCTGAAAGTGTACCATCCACCCTAGCAGACGATGTTTGGAGCTGGTTTATACTCGCTTTATAGGCTAGGTGACCCAGGGACGAAAATATATTTCTTGTATCAGTATTTTTTCTTATCGGACTAATGTCCAAAACATATTTAAGTCCCTGGTTAGGTCACTTGAAACCAAGTCCTAATAATTATTTGGGAAAAATCTCATACGCCCAACGGGAGGTAGGGGTTGCTCTGAGCTTGGGACGCGTGTCTTTAATCCCTTTAAATTAAAAACTCATTTACTCTCGGTAGTTGGAATGTATCGGTAATAGAGGAAATCCTTTGACTTTGGCAATTTCAATTTATCCAACGTCTCGTCATCGAGTCTCTTGGCGGACTTGGATTTACCCAAACCATTTTTAAACCTTTGCTTCGCGACGGTTATGTTGTAATCATTAACGTCAATTGGACGTTTTTTCATTTTATCCCAATCCTGCGAAAAGATTTGAAGAACTATAATAAAACTTCTAGTCTAGGCAGTGCCCATTATTTCCCTAGTTAACAACTCGAAGTTCAGCCAATTCTAAATGGAATTGATTTTAGGCTTAAATATTTAAGTTAACTCACCAGATAAATCCGAACACATTCTCTATCCCAATTCCGCTTGTTCATATGGACGAGTTTCAGTCGGAAAATGCCTTTCCCTACCCATTTTACGGTGTCGCCGTAAACTCCACTTTTTAGAGCCGGTAGAACTAGGTTATCCATCATTTTTGGTCCACCTCTAGGCATCTAAAACCACGAAATTTAGTTTAATTTAGATTATTTTCATCAGCTTTTGTGTCTAAATCTAATTAGCAATGAAGACAAAAAAATAAAGTTTCGAAGAATTACTTCGACACCATTGAGTTTAGTTAGCGCGTTTAATTTAGATTATAAACAATAGAATTGTTTCCAAATTATAGAATACATAATTGGGTTTAGTTTGCGCGTTTAATTTAGATTAGCAATAATATAGTTGTTACCAAGTTAGCCTAGACACACTTGGGCTAATTTTGTTCGTTTAATTTAGATTAGAAACAATATAATTATTTAAAAATTATTACAGAATTTGATTTATTTTGCTCGTTTTGATTAGGTTAGTATAATGTTTCCAAATTTGCCTAGACACTCTTGGGTTACGTTTGATTGTTTAATTTAGATTAGAAATGATGGAATTTGTTTCCAAATTAGTCAAGTCTCCATTAAGTTTAGTTTTCACGTTTAATTTAGATTATAAATTATCGAATTTGTTTCCAAATTAGTCCAGACACACTTGGGTTAAGTTTGCTTGTTTAATTTAGATTATAAATGATGGAATTGTTTCCAAATTAGTCTAGACTCACTTGGGTTTAGTTTGCGCGTTTAATTTAGATTAGAAATGATAGAATTTGTTTCCAAATTAGCCTAGACACACTTGGGTTTAGTTTTCGCGTTTAATTTAGATTAGAAATGATAGAATTGGTTTCCAAATTAGCCTAGACACACTTGGGTTTAGTTTGCGCGTTTAATTTAGATTAGAAACGAAAGAATTTGTTTCCAAATTAGCCTAGACACACTTGGGTTTAGTTTTCGCGTTTAATTTAGATTAGAAATGATAGAATTGGTTTCCAAATTAGCCTAGACACACTTGGGTTTAGTTTGCGCGTTTAATTTAGATTAGAAACGAAAGAATTGGTTTCCAAATTAGCCTAGACACCATTAGGTTTAGTTTTCGCGTTTAATTTAGATTAGAAATGATAGAATTTGTTTCCAAATTAGCCTAGACCCCATTAGGTTTAGTTTGCGCGTTTAATTTAGATTAGAAACGAAAGAATTGGTTTCCAAATTAGCCTAGACACACTTGGGTTTAGTTTTCGCGTTTAATTTAGATTAGAAATGATAGAATTTGTTTCCAAATTAGCCTAGACCCCATTAGGTTTAGTTAGCGCGTTTAATTTAGATTAGGAATGATATAATTGTTTCCAAATTAAGTAAATTTCAAGAATATCTTTGATTACTTAAAAGACATAAACCACCCAATAGTCTTCTGTTTTAACTATATACAAGTGATCAGCTCTACAGCTAATAAACTCGGAAGATTTAAAAAAATTCGGTTTTCTTCCATGTATTTAAATTATTAAAATTTTGATACAAAAGCTAAGAGATCTTAAAAATTTTAACCATTTTCCAATAAATTATTTAATTATAAGAAACATTTTAGAAATTTGATATCAAGTGTTTAACGCTTTGATCGTTTACTGTTTAAGTTGAACATAATTATCCCTAATTAATAAAATTAAAATTAATCAAGGAAAATTTACAAAATATAAATAATATAAAAATAAATTAAAAATATATATATTTATGATGAAATTCATCGTTAACCGTTACTTATCGGAATTTTTTAAATTGGGGGCGGTTTTCTCTTGCAACTATTTATTTGAATGAATTTATATTTGCAAAACTTGCGCAAAACACCTGCCTTTATCTTTACTAAATTTGGTTTCAAAATTATATTATGAATACCATTATAAGTCATTCGGCATTAAAATCTAAATTGCTAAAAAAAACCTTATAGAAAATCTATTCCAAATGAATTTATTTTGATTACTCTTTAATTAAATTTAATTATAATATTTAAGTTTAATTAAAATTGTTAGAACTATAAGAATTATTTCTTAAATAACGAAAACTTTTTTCAAGAGTTTCAAAAGTTATTTTTGATTACCCTTTAATGAAATTTAATTATACTACTCTGATTACTAAAAAAATCTTTTAGGAAAGCGATTATAAATGAATTTGATTACTAATTAATTAAGTTTAATTATAATACTCTTAATTGGTTAGAACTATAAGATTTAAAATTAAAATTTTGCTATGAAAAATATCTAATAACGAGCGATTTTGCGCTTTGGATTACCGGTGTTTTGAATAATGAAGGATGACAATAGCATTTTAATTTATTTAAATTCCCACGCGATTTAATATTATTTGGCGTTAAATATAATAAGTCGCTTACAAAAAGCAAAAGTTAAAAAAAAAAAAAAAGTCCCGAAACTGAAACCTTACCTTGTTTCTTGATTCCAATTCTAAAAATGTTAGAATTTTTGATTTAACTCCAATTATATACATAGTAATCGTCACGAGACTACCAGCTTCGTTTTACCATCACTCTTAACCAATAGGAAGCTTTCTAAGTCTTTTAACCCTGCCCATCAAGAAACGCCACACGTTTAGGACTTTCGGTAAATCCCCCTTAAGCGACGTTCACACGTTTATTCATTTTCTTAACTTGATTTCGAGAGAGTCTAGAATATTCATACGAAAGGTATTTTAATTGATCTGGATTAAGTACTTTCACGAGAAAGATCGCGGGAAATCGACCTCACAACGCGCTAGAATTAACTGTAGGATCCACAAATAATCACGCGACCATAGTGACGGTAATTTTAATTTTAAAAATTTATAAAATGGTAATTATAAAATATGTATTGTTTAGTGTCGTTGTAATTTTGTTCTATGACGTATGTATATATACTTTGAATCGTTTTTTAACGATCAACCCGAAAATATCACTCAATTTTCATTTGGAGCTCATTAAAAATCAATATCAGCATAAACTAAGGGTTTCACCAACCCTAGGACATTAGTAACTGTTATTGACGATAGAGGCGCTACTTACGTTTCTTCTGATAATAACCTCGATAACAGCTAGAGGCGCCACCAAACAACCCTACCAAGAGATCCCTAATTACAAGAATCCATTCAGGTTCCATAAAAATATGGGAGCGTAGCTTTAGCCTCTGGTACCATCCTCCCAAACTTTGTAACAAAAGTTCGTCCGCAATTTTCGCCACATTTGTACGCTTAGATCTTTTTTCGGTCGGCTCCATTTTTATTACCCAAAATATTCCGTCAAGGTCGTTAGTGGCGCGGGTTAATAATAGATTTCAGGAGCGATTTACTTGAAAAATCGATTCGAAGCGGACGAACTTTCGCTACAAAGTTTGGGAGGATGGTTATTGAATCGCGGCCCTCCCATATTCTTATGGAACCTGAATGAATTCTTGCTAATTATAAAAAAAATCAACATTAAAAAAAATATATATGATAATTAATAATCCAAATAGTTGATCGTGTGAATGCGCCTTTATATTATTTATCGGAGAAAGCTTAGTACAATTTTGTAGCTACTCATTTTCTTCAGCAACTTCACCGAGATCGAGCGCGGGAAACTACCCCTGATATTATTATCAAATCTTATAAATATACGATCTCATTTTATTTACCTAATATTGCACCATATAGAGATAATAGGGAAGAGTTAACAGCGGAAACTTTACGTTTTTGCGTGCATTCTTTAAGATAATTTTTTAATTGTATTTTAGCTTCCGACAATAAGTGTGTGGCGCACCTGTCCGTTTATTTCTTATCATGTTTGTGTGGAAAATTGTGGAGCACAATTCTATGTAATAATTTATGTCTTGTCATCAGAGAAGGGTTAAATCCCCAATTTATTTCGATCAACTCAGTGTCAGGATCTAAAAAACATGGTTGCCACAGTCAGGGAATTTTGAGATATTTTAAAAAGTCAGGGAATTAATAAAGATCTTTCGAGAAGTCAGCCTGGAAATTGCAATCATTATCCGCGGAAAAGATTCTCAGCTAACCGTGTCAGTTATATAGATTAGAACAAAGATACGCCTGCAGTTTGGCCAACGCGATTAAATATTAAAAAAAAATTAAAGGTTAAAAATTGTGTAGTATTATAATATCTGTTAATTGTTATTGAAAAAGTTTATTTCACACTAAATTACCAGTGCAGTAACTTTAAAAAAAAACATCTCGGATAAATATTCAAAATTTGTAATTAATTTAATTACGATAATTAATTCATATCGGCGGTATTGAAATTTTCGAACTTTATCTAAAAAATTCGTGATACTTTCCCTTTGAATTCGAAACATTTATTTAGAGATAGCTGATACAATTCTTACCTTTAATTTGAGATTATCCAATTTAACTTATTATTTATTTATATTTAATTATTTTAATTAAATTAATGGTACTTAAATTTAACTGGTTTAGTTATCGTTAATTTCTTTAATTATTAATTATGAATACTCCCTAGGATTTGAGATTTGATTTCTATTTAAAGAAACTTGGCTACTAAGGTTCCTCCTCGATTCGGTTTAAACTACATCTCTGGGGAACTAAAACACGGGGTATGATCGGAAACTAACGGGAAATGTAAATGTAACAACCAATAGAAGTCGAGAAAAATGACGTGATTTCGCGCTCTAGAATACCCGGTGTTGTTCGCACACATTTTTTTTTATTTTTTTATTTATTTTTTTGATTGAGATCTTCAGCGTTAAAGGGTGCCATAAGGAAATCGTGTGATGTCTTAATTTTGGATCTATTAAAGCATAAATTATGCTAGTTAGTAGAGAAAAAAAGCCCCAATAAAATAGTTGTGTAAACTCACCAACGTTTACACAACGATAATAAGCTTGGCAAACATTTTAATTTTCCATTTTAAAGTTAGACTCACGTATTTTCACGAACTCCAAATGACAATTGAGTGATATTTTCGGGTTGATCGTTAAAAAACGATTCAAAATATATATACATATGTCATAGAACAAAATTACAGCTACACTAAAACATAAATATTTTATAATCGCCCATTTTCGAAATTTTAACTCCAAATTATCGAACCATTTTCCTGGTTCATAATCAACTATACTTAATTAATCGTCATCTGCTTATTAAATCTTACCTTCAATTGGTCTCTTGATAATAATGTAGATATCTTATCTATCTTGAAATCAGTTTGTGACGTTAAAAGTCTGATTTCTTCCTCATGTCACTTGCCTGTTTCATTGGAAGTAGCCAAGAGAAAGCCTGGAAGGTGAGTTTGTTTCCAGGGTGACAGGCAGAAGGAATCCTAGGTCTTTAAAGGGAGGATGCAACCTAACAACAAGTGATTTTTTTATCGATTCCTTATTGTTTAAATAGGCCTAATCCACTATTTAAAAAATTTACAAACAAATATTAAACTAGAAATAAATTTAAAACTTACCCTGAAAATAGGCTTAGTGGGATTCATGGAGGTCCTGTTTTCCTCCCGTGTAAGGTCTAGCGACCAATCGCGCGCGACGTAAGTCTCGTGGAGATCTCGCGTGAACGACGGGCCTTCGCTCATTGGTCGCTAGACCTGACACGGACGCTATTCAGGATCTCCACGAATCCCGCTAAGCCTATTTTCAGGGTAAGTTTTAAATTTATTTCTAGTTTAATATTTGTATTGTAAACTTTTTATCGGTGGATTAGGCCTATTTAAACGATAAGGAATCGATAAAAAAATCACTTGTAATTAGGTTGCATTCTCCCTTTAACTATTCACATTGGTGTAAGAAAAAATACAATTCATAGATGGACATCTTTTTATTGTCTCGCTGATATTTACAATGAAATAGAAATGTATGATTTTTAATACAAACTTTTTTGGGACTATTTTTAATTTAAATAGTATTTTTTTTTAATCACAGCTTTGATTCGTAATAGTATTTAAAAGAAACAATTATTTTAAAAGAAAAAAACGAAGTGATAATGAAATAATTTACATAATGAAAATGACTTTTTTTTTTACAAAGATAAATCGGCACCCGTCATTTCTGATATTTTTAAAAAATCGTATAAATTGAAAGATTCTTCTTTGAAAGGAACTTCCGATGATGATGACGATGATGACATTATAATATCATCTTCTGTTAATTAGAAAAGACAAATTTAGCTAAGTTTTAAGGTTGCAAATAACTCAGCAAAAGCTTTTAAAACTGCTCCAAATGGTTATTTTTTTCCCCGAATAATTTTCCAAAAATCTACAGCCAATCGTAGAGCGTTTAAGGAATGGAGTCTGTTTCATGATTTAATTGGGTGGTAGGTTTAACATATCCGAATTAATATGAAATAATTAGGCTTAGCTGTTGTTTAAATCATAAATTTTAATTTGGGTAATTATCTGTAGAAACGTTTGGTGAGTTTTTAATGTTAACCTTAATCATATTTAACTGTAAATTCGGCTTACCCGCAATGATCGTTCCTTGGAAAAGATAGGTGTCATTTAATAATGACATTTCTTTCATTTGCTCACTTTCGTCCCAAGGCATTTCTGTAATTTTAATTTGATTGGTTAATTAAAAGGGAAATTCTAGTTATTAAGTTTTTCTCGCCAAAATTAAATTTGATTGGAAGTAAATCTTACCGATATCGGGGTAATTTGGACTCCCAGCTGCTGGTACTACTTGTTCATTTTTAAAAGTAACTTCAGTAGCCTCAGGAAGAATTGGGCTTTCGTCTAGACTAGGAAAATCTTGAAACAGAATTCGGCTAATATCGTCTGCTTCCGAATTGTTTCTGGTATTGAACATAACGTTCGAAACCTCGTCCATTGGGTTCAAATCTAGGTCCTCACTCTCGGGTGACGTAGGTGGCGTAGGTTGGTTAACAACAATTTGATTTTGTGGTGAAGTTCGTGATTTTGGGATGGCCCTTTTCTTGCTAGACTTTGTTTGTTCTGAAATAAACAAAATTGGTTAAGGCCATATAGAGTCTGGGACCGTAATAATAATTATATTTGGATTATTAAGAGTTTAGACTAGTTAACGATTTAGTTAAGATTATCTTTCCATATAATTTGTGTTAAAGCAAAATACTGTCGAAAAATAATCACATAATTGGCTTATGTATCGTTAGCCAATCAATCTCATGGTTTAAAACATTGATACGGGCATTATTTCTCAATTATTAAGCGTTTAGACAAGTTAACGAGTTAGTTAAGATTATCTTTCCATATAATTTGTGTTAAAACAAAATACTGTCGAATAATAATCACGTAATTGGCTAATTTATCAATAGCCAATCAATTTCGTTAAAAATATTGAAACTGGCATTATTTCTCAATTATTAATAGTTAAAGAGTTAGTTAAGCTAATATTTTCATAGAATTCTAGTTTGGAACTTCATTTAATTGGTGTTAATTAAATTTAAATGTATTTATATATGCATTGTTAAACTTGACATATATAAGAATTACAGAAATGTAAAATTTAAGTTAACCTACTTCTTGGTCTTGGATTGTACTTGTAGAATAGACATCCTTTAGACTCCTTAAGTCCTAGTATGGTTAGCGTGATTTCATCCGCCTTTTCGACTGATTGTGATTTAATTAATCCATTTTTAAATCTCTGCTTAGCGTCCGTAAGGTAGCTGTCGGATTTACATTGCCTTCCTTTCAATTTGTCCCAGTCCTAATAGTAAAATTAATTTTAATCATTATTAGGTATTAATATTAACTTCATAAAGTTAATATTGAATTTAATGATTTACGCAGAGCTCTTTATTAATTAAATTAAAAATTAAAGTAATTTATAATCAAATATTTTGGATTAAAACTGAATAAATTAATTGCTAAACGAGGTCGCGTAAATTAGATTAATGTCCCTATCATTGCAAACTCAAATGGTCATAAATTGCATTGCTCATGAGTGTAGAAGTCACTACTTACGACAAAAATTTTGACATCACGATCTTCATTCCACATCGTGTTGTTCTTATGAGTTAATTTCAGACAGAAAATTCCCAGGTTTTGATCAACCCATTCCAAAATGTCGCCATAAGTCCCATTGTTAAGGGCTTTCAAAACGAAATCCTCAAAAATTAAAGGTCCTCCACGTGGCATGATCTAAAAAGAAACGAATTTTTTCGCTATATTAAAATGTTCATTAGACACGCAATTTTAGGCTTAGCAGATCGCGTTAAGGTCACGTGGTTATTGTAGAGCCTACAGGTCATTCTCGCGCGTTCCTGCACGAGTGATAAGGTCGGTTTCGCGCGGTCTTTCTCGTAAAAGTACTTATATATTTGAATTACACTTTACTGAGTTTAATATGCAGTTTTTGCAATTACAATTGTTCCTTGGCAGTGTATTTAACTATCCTATGCATTTTTACAAGCCAATTTGCAGTAAGATTCAAATAAAATAAAAAAAATTAGAAAAAACAAAAAAAAAATTAAATAATTTAAAATATTTTCACTTGAATCTATCCTTTACAATTTGCATATTTCTAAGAATTGTTTTCGTTATTTTCATATCTCTTAATAGGTGATAATATTATTGGATCATTTTAACCGATTTTAACCTTTGACCCTTCATTTATTACGTTTTAATATTATCTCACGACGCTCTATATATATATATATATATATATATATATATATATATATTTGAAGCGTTACTTCATAGGGCTTTTTTATTCGCCAATATTATATATAATAATATATAATATATATAAGAACAATTAGCTTAGCGTGACTACGTGACTTGAATTATCTTAAATACATAGAATTGGTTTCCAAGAATTATGATAAACTAAAAAGTGAAGAGCTAGGCGTTACTGAAACGAACCAATAGACATCGTTCTTGTATCTATCTTATGGATTAGTTTAAAACTAAATCGACCAATAACGAACGAGTCGAAATAAACCCCCAAAAAAACCTGTCTAAAATTCTGATAATAAAATAAAACACCTCCTACTCGAAATGCCGATTTTAAAGAGATTACCTGTTCTTACTATAACGGCCCAAACAGTGCATACAAAACCTGGATTAGGCTTCTGCCTATTCTTTAACGTAGCAGAAACACACGTGGTTTTATTAGTATATTTCTAAAATTTAGATTTAATTTGATTTTAATTAGAATTAATTATTAACAATAGGAATACAATCTTACGCAAACCTCTGAGGATATTTTCGCACGCGTAGCTCTACTAAAATTTAGCCATATAACATTTTAATGGTGAATGATATTATTATTTTTATTAGTTCCCGTGGGAAAATTTCATCTTTGAATAAAAAGGGAGTTGGCACACCGTTTTATTATTTTATTTCTATTAATAGTGTCAAATACGTGGTGTTGCCGATACCTTATACTTTATTCTAGTTAATTTTAGGTTTAATTTTAATATTTAAATCGTATTTTAATCCCAATTAAATCTAATAATTCCAAAAAACAACTTATTTTATGAGAGTTTCTCTTTGCAAAACTTTTTCCCAGGTAGGTCTCAAACATAATAGTATCACGCGTTTGATGTTACGTCACCTAAACGGAAGTGACGTTAAATTTTCCATTTTAAATCTCACGTGATACTTTTTTCCCACACGCTTCAGTTTCGCGCCAAAATAAATTTTAATTTATAATATATTAAAATTTATTTTTAAATTAAATTTAAATTCGCGTAATATAGTTTTTAATTAAATGAAATTATTTAATATAATAAAATTAATCAAATTTTTCATATTAAGAGTGTAATAAAGGCATACGCTAAGTCTAATTAATTTCCAATATTAGATAAACGTTTTATCGTACCTTTGCACCTGTTGTCAAATTAGGGTGAGAAAATTTAACCATAATAAATATAAAATTCAATATTCGAAAAATACGGAAAATTAATTTTGAATAAATATGCAACTTAATTAAGAATTAATTTAACTTGAAACATAATTAACCAAACTTCCAAACCTTCAAAAAACCCTAAACAACTAATTGTTAAAGTCTTAACTATTCAAACTATATTCTAATTACAATATTTGCAAATTATCACGATTAAAATTAAAATTGACATTTCTTACCTTTCTAGTTGTTACGAAGATAAAATTTAAAGTTAAAAGATAAAATTCTAATACAACTAATAACTGATTTGATTTAGTTAGCGTCCGTTCAGCTCGAGAGCCATGAACAATATGACATTGGATAAGCCTTTTCTTTTTCCTATCTGGCCCGATTTTAGTCTCGGTAATTTCCCTCGGTTGCCGCGATGGTTCAATTGGAAACAATTTTGGGAATACAGAGCATGCGTCAAACTTATCTCGTAGTAAAAACTGAGTTTTCGCGGCTGACGGGAATTTACCTAAGTCTAGGTGAATTTTTTCGTGACATAATATCAGATAATATAAACTTGTATTGTTCAACGAAGCTTTGTTTGTATTACTATCCTTCTAATAAGTATTTGTTTATGTCACTCTAACTTGATAGCGCTTAACAAGCAAGAAATTGAAGATCTTATTTTTTTCTTCATCCATATTGTGTTGTAATGTAGATTAGGTTAAGGTGTATGAATACATAATATAAATTCATATAGGGTTAGAAAGTAGATTATGGTTATTAATATATTAACACTTGAGTGTTTAAAACTATTAGTTAAGGTGTTGGATTACAGTTCATTTGAGTAAAGGGAGAATGAAATTAATTTTAATTCTTTATCGGTTAAATTGAAGCTGTCACACACTTTTCACGAACTCCAAATAGAAATTGAGTGATATTTTCGGGTTGATCGTTAAAAAACGATTCAAAATATATATACATATGTCATAGAACCAAAATTAACATGACAGTAAAAATGCATTTTTTATAATCACCATTTTCGAAATTTTTAAAATAATTTTTTTCGGCGTTACTTTCGCGCGGTTATTTTCGTAAAAGTACTTCATATATATCACGAATCTACGATAGATGATTGGTTATCGACTACTTCATTCTACCTTTACTGGTAATCCGGTTTTTTATTTCATCAATTGTCCAAATTAGGATGTGTCTCAATTTTCTAGACGAATCAAATCGAAGAGGGGGGTTCAATTTCATTTTTTAAAGGTTTACCTTTGCACCTAATATTTAAAATATAAATATTTTCGTTTAATCTACAGTAGAATCAAAATTTTTTCTGAACTTGTTAAGGTAAAACAGAAAAATTAGAGCCAGGAAAAATAAATTTTAAATACAATTTAAAACTAAAATACTTGAAATATTTCACTCTCCCTTTAATTTCTTATTAACCTTATCGCGCTTAACACATCGCTTTTACATTGTAAGATCATTATCGTGCCTTAATTACAACTTTATCTTTGTTCTTATAAATAATTCATTATTAGAATCAAAATCATAGAAAATATATTTTTTAATAATTATATATACAAAATTAATATCTATTTGCATTTTATATCGGATTATTGATGACGTTTCAACACGTGTTTAACTGAATACACAAATATTGGGATTTTACCCAATGCGAAGCTTCGAATATTACGTAACTCTGAGGGCGAATTTCGTAGCGCATGCGCTTTCAATTTAAGAGAGAGAGAGAAAACCATCTTTCGTGTTAGCAAGGAGGATCAGAGAAGGAGAGGAAATGTGGGGCTGCGTTGAGTTAGAGAGAGAAGAGCCAACCTCCCACTGGGTGGAAAGGGGGGATAGGAAATTCTCGAGGTAAACTGTTGTCACGTGGTCGCTAGCTAGCGCGTCTCATAAAGGATTCGTTTTACCCACGCGACAACATTTTACCACGAAACGTCTCTACCCCCGTTCTCCCAGAGTGGGAGTTTAGGCCGACGCAGTAGGAACCGCGCCGTCCCCACATTTCCTCTCCTTCT
Source organism: Odiellus spinosus (assembly GCA_963920705.1). Classification (NCBI taxonomy): domain Eukaryota; kingdom Metazoa; phylum Arthropoda; class Arachnida; order Opiliones; family Phalangiidae; genus Odiellus; species Odiellus spinosus. Next base: position 14,975,463 of record OY987238.1, read on the forward strand.
CTGATCCTCCTTGGTCTTAGTTAATTTCAATATTGAACTGATATCGCGTAGGAAGCTAATTTAGCTAAAAATCAAAGTAAAAATAAATTGATATAAGGTTGTCTAGGCTTTTTCCCGCGCTTTTAAATCACATTGGAATTCTAATTATCGCTGTTTATATTTCATCTATCTTAAAAAATGTCAATGTAAGTTTAGAGCGAGTTTCAAAGCTAACAATCTTGTTATTATTACGGTTTAATTTTCTATGTATCCATAGATTAGGCTAGCTTTTATTTTGCTTCCATTTTAATATGAATTATGATACATTTTAACGGTAGTTATGTAGAATGTTTAATTTGAAGAGTTATTTCAAGGTAGAATGAAATATTTTTTTATCCTTAGCGTTTTAATAGGTCTAATCCAATTGTAAATATAATTACAAACCTCTCTCTCTCTCCACAAACGACGACGTTTTTTTGACGAACTCCAAGGCTGGAAAAGTCAGGGAATTTTGAATCTGAAAAACATTTTTGCAACCCTGATTAGGTTAATTTAAATATTAATTTGAACTCCTACCAACACGTCATAGATCATATCTTCGGTGCAACCAATCACCTGTCAGTTAGCCACCCGAATAGTCCTGGTCGATTTGCCGGAAATGGGCCCTTGTCTCATAGCCGCGCCGCCATCTTTTTGTAGTAACAGGCTGCCAGACTATTTCTAATTTTATTTCCCACAAACCAAATTCAAGTTGTTAGTCCAACGCTTCCTATATGATAAAGTATAGGAGGCGTTGGTTAGTCTGTAGCTATTTTCACACTACAAAAAGATGGCGGACGATCACGTGACAAAAAGTTTTCCCCGTCAAAATTTTCGCGAGGTTCTCTAGACTTCCGGTTTCGGAAATCGACCAGGACTATTAGGTTACCATAGTTGTTAGATGATAAACAAAAGTATTCCCTAAGGCAGGTTGTCCGTGTCTTTTTTAGCATCATCACCCCAAAAGATTTTCATACCGTCATAAATAATAATAAATTTTCAATTCTATGGAATCGAAGCCTTAAAATCACAACACAAAATATTTATTGCTCTGTCAGTTAGTTTCGTTAGATGAAAATATCTTCTGGTTTCGTCTATGAATAAGAATACTTCGTGTATTAAATAGAGTATTAAAAGACCTTTGACCTTTCTAAAACCCAAAAATTAAATAGATAGAAAATATAATAATATGAAAAAATAAAAAAATAAATAATCCAAATCCCAGCAAATTTTTGCCCTGCAAACTTTGCCCCTGCTCTAACCTTACTTTAAACAGAAGCCGATGAAACCCTCCTTTGAAGTCTATTACTCCCTGGTCTTGTCTACCCCTCTCTGTATGGGTTGGTTTTAAAAAGCGCGATTCGTACGCCTCCTAACGGTTGATATTTTCGGAGCGGGAGTTCGTCGAGCGAATATCTCTAGCAGCCTTGGAGTTCGTCAAAAAAACGTCGTCGTTTGTGGAGAGAATTTCCAATTTTACGTAGACAGGGGTATGAAGTAGGACCCCTCCGATCTCGTAAAATTGTGAATTTTACCCATACAGAGAGGAGCGCTATATCGAACATTAGAGTAGTAGACTTCAAAGGAGGGTTTCATCTACTTCTGCTTTAAATAAATAACTCGAGTTGGGTGGATTAATACAAAGTGTTCTATTTAAGAATATTTATATTGATTGCGTAAGCATTAATTACGGAAGTTTGAAATAAAATGAAGATATGATTCCGAGGGTAGTGTTGGATTAATATAGTAACAACAAAGACTGATTGTGGGTTACGTCATTTCCGGTGGGATTTAAATTTGAACCAGTGATTCACCACAAAACCAAAGAAATCGTATTTAATTTTATAGATGTTTTACAAGATTACAGTTATTACATTAATTTCGTATGAGGTACAGTAATGCCATCTACATTGAAGTTTGTGAACCAAGTTAAGCTGGAGTTGTTTTCCGGAAAGATGCCACGTTTTCCCCCCCATAACTAGGAGTTTTTTAGAGCTTTTTGAAACCATCAAATCTATCAATTTTTTTCCGTGTTTAATTGCACTGTCTTCGTGGCTATTATTTGTAATGACCAAGCGATTCCACCTAGAATACAAGCTCCCCCTAATACGTAACACACTCTTTCAAAGGTTCTTTCGTCTTTGGTTACGGTTAAAAGACCTAGAGAAAAAAGAAAAATTAGTTAACAATAATAATTATTTCTAAAATATCGGCAGAAACAAAATTTTAATCTTTAAAATAGGCCTTTTTTTTATTTAATAGTCCTGGTCGATTTCCAAAACCGGAAGTCTAGAGAACCTCGCGAAAATTTTGGCGGGGAAAACTTTTTGTCACGTGATCGTCCGCCATCTTTTTGTAGTGTGAAAATAGCTACAGACTAACCAACGCCTCCTATACTTTATCATATAGGAAGCGTTGGACTAACAACTTGAATTTGGTTTGTGGGAAATAAAATTAGAAATAGTCTGGCAGCCTGTTACTACAAAAAGATGGCGGCGCGGCTATGAGACAAGGGCCCATTTCCGGCAAATCGACCAGGACTATTATAGTCCAATTTTAACGTTATTGGCTTCATTTTGAAGCTCTAAACTAGATTTGCACGAATTCGTTTTAATTAACCAATCAGATTCGCGCCTTACCTATAAGTTTCGGTATTAGTAGGAACAGAAACCCGCAAGTAGCGTGAATAATTCCAATACCGAAGGATGTAGCTTTGACCCCGAACAGTGTCGCTAGCAATGTCCCTCTTAACGGTATGTAAGCTCCAGCAGCGAATCCGAACGCGAACACGGATAGGAAGGACACGGCGATATTCGTGGTGACACCGAATATCATTATGGAAATACCCGCTAACGTCGAAACCACGCTAAATGCTAGGGTTGCCGAACAAAGTTTTTGGTCAACCAAGAATCCGATCGCGAATCTAGACACAAATTCACCCACGCTGTAAACGGATACTAACAGAGTCGAAGTACTTAAATTGTAACCCGTCGAACAACCGTGGGCGATCGCGAACGACAGAAACGTGAAATACGTCACGTGTATCGTGGAAGACGTGAAACACATGACGATGAAAACTGGTTTTTTCAAAAGATTAGTCAAGTTTGGAGGAAATACGCTAGTTAAAAAAGTTGGCCCGGTGTCATTTTCTATTAAGTTAGATTTGGTAGTGACGTCGCTTTTGATATTATCTAAATTTGGAAACGGTTATTAGGTTTAAATTGTAAAAACACCTTTAGATTTAGGCCTACCAATGGTTTTGGTTGTTAAGATCAATTGGTTCGTCGGAAATTCGTGAAACTTGAAGGACTTAGCTGTCCTTGGTCTCATTATCGAACTGAAGACGAACATTTGACACACTAACGACGCCAAGATCAGGAAACAACCGCGCATGTCGTAGTTTTCGATACAATACTTAGCCATTAATGGACCCACAACTCCCACGGCGCTAACACCAGTCAAAGACACTCCGGTTGCCGAAGTACGATACTTTTCGAAGTACTGGTTCTGAATCATTTGCAATATTGGTAAACAGATACCGTGAGCTACGCCTGATAAGATAATTATCTGATTATGTTCTTTATCGGATGTCTAAAAATAAATTATTACTAATTATTACCAAATAATATTCCATACGCCCCGGTAATCCAAAAAATATTAAGTGGCAACGAATAACACAGTACGAAAGATAATGTCGCTAAAAAAGCTGATAAGAGGTTGACTTGTCGACAAGAGTAACGTTCGTTCAAGTACCCTCCAATGATACCTGTAAAGGTGAAATTATCTTAGTAATAAAACCAAAGATACTGATTACCGGAAGTCTATGAGATCCGAAGCTGAAGCTCAAAATTACCAATTTTAGCAAATTAGATTACCAAATATACCTGAAAATCCCGATACCGCGTTACATAAGCTGAAAGGCCAAGATGCTTGTTCGTGGGTAGCATCCATACTTAGCTTCATAGCGTTGTAGAAGACACCGGATGACCTGATAGGGCTCATAATGATGAAAAAGGTCATCCATATGGCCATCATTATCACCCAGCTCCAGCCCTTGTCGGGTCCTGGATCGTCCCATAGAGAAAGAAACCTTTTTCTTAGCGACATCTTTAACACGCGTGAAAGGATTTGATGTCTTCTAAGTTTCAAACTACATAGCATAATAATTCTAATTTTAATCTAATCATATCTCTTGTAAAATTTCAACCAGTACCGAGATATAGGACCCTTACAATCTAAAGGGAAAGGGAACCGTTCGTTATCCAATGAGAAAAAATCTAATTTGATTAACAATTCCAACAGAATTCGATGGATCTGAAAATACTTTAATTCAACCAAAATTAACGCAATACCTTTTATATTTTGATCCACAGCTGTTGAATTGTATTTCTGGCCAAATTCTGGGTTTGAGAAGTTTATGTTGTAGCGGGAAACCCAGACTTTACGAAGAAATCGAGCTCGTAAGCCTGAGATTTTTCAGAAGCTCGTAAAACCTTATTTCCCGGACCCTAAAGGGAAACATTCCCTTAAAAACGGTCTAATTAGGCTAGTTAATGCCGTTGGCTAATTAGGGTTGTATCTTCTCCGGGTCTTTTCCTAGAGTGTCGAAGTTAGGTTCCACGAATAGCCCGATTCTTAATCTACAAAATGAGCCCTTCCATCTTTAAATTGACCCAACCAAAATTAAGTTATACGATTTTAAATGAAAGTGTTCAGAAATAGAATTAAGCGTTCAGATTTAGGACTGACCATAATTAGAATCCATGGTAGAGAAATATTTTGAATAATTTTTATTAAAGGCCTTTGTCAATCGAATTCTGTTCGAATTTCCAGTTTGGTGCATTTTTAAGCAAATTATAAGGTTTATCTGATTGGATAATCTTACTTCGGTTATTCTATTTGAGGCTGGGAGCGTATTGAAATGTAAAGCAAAACTGACGTCATGCGTATGGAAAAAGAACCTCGTTTTTTTTTTTCAATTTCTTGTCTTGTCATTGGTGAGATTAATTTGACAAGGAATCGAGTGACGTTGTACGTTAAAACAGAAGCCGATGAAACCCTCCTTTGAAGTCTACTACTCCAATGTTCCATACAGCGCTCCTCTCTGTATGGGTAAAATTCCCAATTTTACGAGTTAGAAGGGGTCCTACTTCATCCCCCCTGTCTACGGAAAATTGGAAACTCTCTCTCTCTCCACAAACGACGACGTTTTTTGGGCGAACTCCAAGGCTGCTAGAGATATTCGCTCGACGAGCTCCCGCTTCGAAAACATCTACCGTTAGGAGGCGTACGAATCGCGCCTTTTGAGAATAACCCATATAGAGAGGGGTAGACATGACCCGGGAGTAATAGACTTCTAAGGAGGGTTTCATCGGCTTCTGGTTAAAATAAATTTAAATATGTTTTACTATTCCTTTACTATCTATGATCAATGTAGTCAAATAGTTGAGACCCCCACATACAAAGTAATATTGTGGCGAATTTTTTTTTATCATTCTTATTTCCTTCAAAGATATCTTTAAAGGCCACTTAAAAATTAGATCAGTTTGATTTTGCATTACGTACGTAACTACGTTACTTCGCAATTATATTTACTTGGGCATCTACTTAATTAGTCTAAGCTTTCGAGTATGGATAATTTAAACTGATTTTAAATCTAATCCTTCAAAATAAGTTAAGGATAGCTATTAGTTAAACAATTAATCAATAAATAAAGATGATTTCTTAGAAAGTGGCTTCGCTAACTAAGTGGCAAGAGGCTATGGTATGGTTCCTCAGTTTCCCCAAACATGTTGATGAAGAAATAATTTGGGTGCTCTGGTTAAATATATATATTGTGAAGCAATTATCAAACTAATTTTATTCGTAGAATATTATCAGTAAATTAGTTTAAAATAATATAATTAATTGGTTCGTGGCCTTTTGAATATTTTTTCGAGGGACCAAATGAAACCACCCACGATAGAAATACCACCTAAAACGTAGCAAACGTATTCGAATGTTCCTTCTTCTTTTGATAGTAAACCTGCGAATTAGAAAGAAAATTTAAAATTGAGTCCAGGAATCTCTAGCGCTACGATGGAACAGTGGTTCCTAGAACAGCAATCGTTATTTTGGCCGAAAAAAAAAACGGCAATTTTCGACACTATGGTGCTGAGATCTAACCCAGCTTCAGCGCTCTAAGTCAAAATCTAACTGGTACTTACCAATCAACTTGGGTATCATCAAGAACAGGCATCCTGCAAGACTGTGTATGATACCGATAGCGAAAGCCGTACGTTTAACTCCAAATATCTCGGCAATAATAGTTCCCCTCAATGGTACGTAAGAACCCGCCGCGAATCCGAAACAAAAGGTTGACACGAAGGCTACCATTACATTCCAAGTCCAACCGAAGACGATGATAGATATACCAGCCAACGCTAGTATCACGCTGAGAGCGAAACTCGCTGAGCAAACGTTTGTATCTATAAAGAAACCCAGAGAGAATCTGGACAAAAGTTCACCGAAACTGTAACACGTCACGAATAAAGTTGAATGGTCCAATGAGAAGCCTCGAGAGATTCCCTGAGTAACCGCGAAGGACAGAAATGTGTAGTAGCAAACGTGAATGGTTGAAGAAGCCAAGCATAAGAGTAGAAACACTGGTTCCTAGGCGAAAAACTGTATCAAAAATCGTCTGCTAACGCGCGGTTTTTAGCTTACACACTACCTTTAATAGAGACCTCATGGAAGATGGGAGTATAGTGTTTATAACCTTTTGAAACCACTCGCAATTTTCATCCCGCGTTAGGTTATTTCTATTCGTTTTAAATTCGTTTTTATCCGGTGATAATATCTGAGCTTTTTCAAAGTCTCGATGCTCTGGAAAATTTTTAAACGTTCTTGGTCTAAGTAACGAACTGGGTATCAACATTTGACAAACTAGGGCTGCAAATATTAAGAAACATCCCCTTATATCGTATCGTTCAACGGAGTACTTGGCCAAAATTGGTCCAATTACTCCAACAGCGCTAACTCCGGTAAGAGTCAGACCCGAAGCTGATGTTCGTTTGCTTTCGAAGTAGTCGTTAACAACCATTGGCGTAATTGTAAGAAAAATTCCGTGAGACACGCCTTGCAATTAGAAATAAATAATTATTATATCATAAGTATATTAATAAACTATGCCCCTATAAGTTAAACAGTCGTATTTAAATTGGAGCGATTTCTTTCCCACCTTTTTCTTATCACGGAAGAAATCGCTGGCTACATTATTCATTACTACATTTACAACTGTGTAAATATATGGCCACGCGAGTTTCTTACCAAATAATAAACCGTATGAAAAAGTTATCAGTTGAATGTTTAACGGTAAAACGTAACAAAGAGTGAGTGATAAGGTCGCTAGGATTGAAGAGCCAATTGCCACTTGCCGACAACTGTATCGTTCAGTAAGGTATCCTCCCAGTAAACCTAATGGCACAAAACTAATTAGCGTATCACGATGATTCCAAGAAGTTGGAACCAGGCTTTAATTACTATGAAGTCTTTAAACTTCTCAATATCATCTCATATTTTAACAAACGAAATTTAAATTTCGGCCCACCAGCCCGAGAAAATCTCCAATTCTAATCTAAATTAATATTTAAAAAAGCATTTACCCGAAAATCCGGACATGGCGTTACATAGACTGAATGGCCATGACGCTTTTTCAGGGGTCAAATCCATGGAAAATAACATGGCGTTGTAAAAAACAGCCGCTGACCTCATAGGACTCATAACGATAAAGTTGATGACCCATATCGATACCATTACAACCCAACTCCATCCCTTGTCCGGTCCTGGGTTGTCCCATAGACTAACTCCCATTTTTAACTTGTTTTGAAAAATAAACCTCTTAATCTTTCAACTAATTTCTAATATAAATAAAGTTTCTACGTGTTATTATATAAGTTGATGATTCTGGATTTTTAATGTAGGATAGACTGATAAGCTTGTATCTAAAGAATAAGCCCAGAATTATAGGAATATAATAAAATTTAGATCAATTTAGATTAAAGTTTAAATCCTCTACATGGATATAGTTTATCGGTCATCTTTTAAAGGGTTAATGAAACATCAGGACTATGGTGGACAGTACAGCCTCAGAGATTTGATAAACTCGCGTGAAATTACCGTTTCTTAGTTGTGAACGTGAAAATGTATACAGTAATCTTGCGTACAGTACATTTTGACATTCATACCACTAAGATATGTTCACTAAAATTGGCGCAAATTACGTTAGAAAAAAGACGATGGGCTCATTAGCGGACGATTTTTCAATTGATTTCATACTCCCTTTAAGTCTGGAATTGTTACGTAACGTTCCCAGTTCCCACCCGGATTAAAAATGAGCAGGAACGGAAATAAGTATTGTTGGTTATCATAAATTGCCTAGTTATACTATTTATAAATGTATAAATCATATGCCCTAGGACTGGTGGACAGTCAATATCTGTCTTTGAGCGGTTTGTTTTACAGTAATTCGTGCAATAGGTAATTATAGGATCCGCGTTATTACTTATTTAACACACTTAAATTCGCTGTTTGTTGTAGCGGAGCTTCTCCTCCTCAGTAAACGGACTATGCTGTTATTACAGTCGTTTGTGTTATTACTCCACTGATTTTAATCTCCAATCGAAGGAGAAAGCAGCCATTAGGGCAAAGCTGCTAGCCTGCTAACCTCATGTTTAATTTTATTACGTCTTGCAACTTACAATAATAGGTTGAAATTTTGATTGATACTTAATTTGGTAATTAAACTCTTAAAAAGATCTTGGAATAATTGAATCTTCATTTCGTAAGTAATACCTGTGTTTAATTAATAAAATTTTCATTTCATCAGCTAAGCCTTTGCATCAAGATTACCCTCCTCAGGCCTCAGCTTCAGTATCCTCATACCCTGAATCCTGATCAGTGATCCCAGAATAATATAATTATTTAAATTATATAAAGCAATTTAATATAATGTTAATGTTAGGCCCAAGGTTGTTGAATTTTTACACCTGATCTAGGAGGTTTCTCATTTTTTCTGAACAAATGCTGATGTTAATGAATGTATACCCGTTGTAGCTAAGCTAACAACTTAATGTATTTTGTATTCCTCATTGTTAGGTAACCTTAAATTTGTGATTTTGATGCCATTATGCCAACCAGGCGATCAACTCGTAGTAGCGCACGTGGGGTGGGCCCGGGTCCAGCGACTGCCTCGCAACGGGGAAAAGGTCGAGCTAGAAAGTCTGCTAGATTAGCTGTTATGATTAAACCCGAAGATATTGTAGAAGAGGAAAAAGAGGAACCAAACCCCCTTCCCGAACCTAAAACTGTGAAAAATTCAAATAATAAAGAAACTAGCAACAAATCTAAAAGTTCCGCCGATGATTTCGAAGATATTACTAGTGGAAACGAATTTGAAGCTATAGACAGTGATCCTGATGACGTACAAATCATCACCAGCGTCACGAATAAATCCAAGAACAATAATACGATTCTTGAAGACATTTCTGATTGTTCCATAAATGATAATGAACCCGAATTGGAAGATATTTCTTCAGAAGGGAGTGATAATGAAGATTTGGCCATTAGTTGCGGCTCTAAAAACAAAAAAACAAAAGGAGTCAAGAAAGGAACGTCAAAACCGAAAGATTTGTCACATGAATTGCAAGATTCCGATGAAAGTGATAAAGAAATTGTTAAAAAAGCGGAAGATTTAACCGATGACGAAAAAGTAGCGTTAGGACAAGTGAAAGATGAAAAGTTAGATGACAAAATTAAAGCGGTTGATGAAGGTAAATTGGTTGAAACCTTAGCAAAAGCTGATGAGGAATCCTCAGACAGTGTTAAGATCATAGAATCTAATGTCACCGAAATTGATGACTCGAAAGATCTACACGAAGATATTTCTGACGAGGAGCATGATGATATATACGATGACTTCGTGGGTGATGATGAAAACGGTAAACTGGATGTGAATGATGAGAAAAAACAAGTTGATGACAAAAAAGAACAGGCTGACGATGAGAAAGAACAGGCTGATGACCAGAAAGATGAAGATGATGACGAAAAAGAACAAGCTGATGACGACAAAGATGAAGTTGATGATGAACAACCGGAAGATGATGGGAAACTGGAAATGGAAGAACAATATGACGAAGAACTAGAAGATGGTGACGGAAAATTGGAAGTTGAAGATGACGAAGATCAAGAAGATGGTGACGAAGTTCAAGATGACGAGCAAGATGACGAGAAAGACGCTATAGATGATGACAGAAAATTAGAAATTAGTGAGGGCAAAGAAACTAAAATTGAAGATAAGCATAATGGTGACGAGAATTTGGAAGTTGAAGATGAAGATGATGAAAATTGCGAGAATGAGGAAGAAGTTGATGATGAAGATGTTGAAGAGGAAGGTGATGGACCCGAAGATTCTAGTAAAGACGATGAACTTAAACTCGAAACTGAAGATGACGAAATGATAACTGACGTTAAATCATCAGAAGATGACAAAATTAAAGGAAATCAGGATGATGACGAAGATGTAGAAGAATTTGATGAAGATGGGGACTACGTTGAAGAGGATGATGATTTGTTGACTAATGATATCGAAGAAGAAATGGAAACTGATGAGAAAGATAAGTCCATGGAAACCGCTGAATCAGAAAATAAGGTTGTAGAAGAAACTGATGACGATAAAGCTAAGGAAAACACAGAGAAAGAAGATAAAGTTGTAGAAAAAACTAACGTTGAAGATAAGACGAAGGAAAACGCTGACAAAAATGAAAAATCAGCGGAAAATAAAGAACTTACGGAGGAGAAAATTTCGGCCAATGATGACAAATTGGAAGGTGATGACGAAGAAGAGTGGGATGAGGAAGAATGGGATGAGGAAGAATGGGACGAAGAAATGGAAGAAGATGAAAATAAGGCCGTAAACAAAGATGACGGAAAGATAGCCGATACTACGAACGATGACAATGAAGAAAAAAAAATTAAGAAAACTGAAGATAAAGAAGATAAAGTTGATGACAAAATTAAGGAAGCTGAAGATGAAACCAAAAAAGTTGAACTTGATGATGAAGATGTCAATAGTGAACAAAACGTCAAGGAAATTGATGACAAGTCGGAAGAAACTGATAACAAAGTGAAGAACGTGGTTGACAAATCCATAGAGAAGGATATCAAAATTGATAAAATTACGGCTAAAGATGATGAGGCTACTACAGCGTCATCAAACGTTGATACGACAAAATCAACTTGCAAGAAACCCGCGGCTAATGATTCGTCATCTAACAAAATTGAATCTATAAAAGACGAAATACCTCCAGTTGAAAAAATGGAAAGCGACGTCAAAAAAGATGAAACTAAAGAATCCAAATTAAAATTGAAACCCAAACTTCCTGCCAAGAAACCTCCGGCGCCTAAAAATAAACCGTTGATGAAAGAAAATGTAGCTCCAGCTAAAACCGAAAGCCCTGATACAAAATCTGATGATAAAACCAAATTGAAGACCGAGTCCGTTACTAAACCTACATCAGAAAAATCTGACACAAAGGGCTCCTCTAATGATAAAAATACGACCGGGTTAAAATCTAAAGTTTATACCATCCCAAAGTTATCCTCTCGTAAAGAAAGCTCCACGGAGAAAAGTGACGAAAGCAAAAAAGCTCCGCCATCACGGCGTAAAGCTGTAAAAACTCCCAAACCAGTTATTGAATTTAAGAAAGAGGATTTAGAGATAGCTGCCAAAAATAATATCGTATTAAAAGCGGTGACGGTTAAAGTTAAACGTCTGCCATCCGTCGATAAAAATGGGGTTTCCATCAATAATATCGAAGATTATACAGCGCCAAAAAGCAGGGAAGAATCGAAGGATTTGGAACAAATTGATCTCTCCGATGGATGGAAGATTATGGATGAAGCTGTTGGCGATCCTGCTGTAAATATTTTTCATTTAATTTTTTTTACACGGTTGCGTTTGGTTAATATACATAGTTTTCACTAAAGGGGGTAAGTGCCGTTCCCCCCATGTTGCCAGCCACTTGTGAGTGCAGAGGGAAAGGCTAGAGTTCAGTTTTGAAACTGATCTGTTCTGAACTGCACTCACAAGCTCCTGGCAACCTGGGAATGAAAGCAAAGCTGGGTAAGAGGGGTGGAATTTTCTTTTGCCCCTTTACTGAAAACTATGTATAGTTTAACGTAAGATATTGTTTATTCTAAATTCAACTACATTTAAAACATTATTTAACCAATTATTTAGTTTAAAATAATTAACTGAGTTATTTTTAATTAATGTTTTAGTTTAACTTTACTCTATGTTAAATATTCTAACAGTTTCAACCTATTTTTAAATATTTTAGATTAATATTAAGTTTGGAATTATAATTTAACTTTAATTTAAATTATTTCTTCTATTGTCAGAGTGAAAAAAAGTCTAAAGATGCGGAAGCCAAGAGACCTTTTTATAAAAAACCTTATATTCGAGGTACTCTTGATTTCATTCTAGTTTAAAGGGGGACACGCTGCTAAGTTAAAAACACTGCGATCAATATAGAAATATACAGTTTTTTAGTTCATTTAAACACTTTTTCTATTCAAAAGCAGTCTTTTTATGAACCTTGTTGACCGCTGCTTTAGTAAAAATGAATGTTATCGATATTTGCGCGCTTCGTTCGAAAGATACTAATAGATTTGGACGGAATTTATTTAGGTTATTTTGCCATTGTGTCTCCCTTTAAATATTTAAATTTAATTTACGAACCTCGTAAAGATTTAAGTTATTATCGTAGGAATTGAAAAATTCCGACCAGCCATTATTGATTTGCTTAAAACAATAAAGGGAACGATTGTTGGTGAGTTTTTAAAAGTTTCAATCTAAATTTTTGACGAAAAACTTATCGTTTGAGTTTAAAATTTAGGTTTGGACTACATGGTAGAAGTTTGGAAGGAAGATGGTCGATCTCCTCCGAGATATTATTGCGGCGCTTGTAAAACACTTAAAGTCATTGAAAATCTTGAGGATCATTTAACAAGTCTAACGCACAAATTAGAAATCATGGTATAAATTAATTCTTAACACTGATTTTCTTACAGCTCCTGATATGTCTCGGTTTAAACCCAGGTTTTTTTCTGGGAAACTGCGATATTAATTAATCGTATTACGTTTTATTAGGTTTTGACGCGCTTTTAGACTACGCTTTTATTGGGTTTTTAGGGATAAAGACTTAAACGGAGTCTGAAGTGGAAAATAACTTAATTTTCTCTCCATTCTCCCTTTAAAAAAGTCTATATCGATAAGAATTCGTAATTTTGGATGTAAATATCTAGCTAAGAAACAAATTCTAGCAAAAAACTACGGCATTGGGTCCCAAAAAAATCAATTTTCCGTTAGTTTCATCGCTTAATACTACTAAGTAGATGAAACCCTCCTTTGAAGTCTACTACTCTAATGTTCGATGTAGCGCTCCTCTCTGTATGGGTAAAATTCCCAATTTTACGAGATCGGAGGGGTCCTACTTCATCCCCCCTGTCTACGGAAAATTGGAAATTCTCTCTCTCCACAAACGACGACGTTTTTTGGACGAACTCCGAGGCTGCTAGAGATATTCGCTCGACGAGCTCCCGCTCCGAAAATATCTACCGTTAGGAGGCGTACGAATCGCGCTTTTTGAAACTAACCCATACAGAGAGGGGTAGACAAGACCAGGGAGTAATAGACTTCAAAGGAGGGTTTCATCGGCTTCTGTTATCGTCTATTTCACTAGTATAACATCTACAATGGTTTCCTAATTGAATAATAGCAAGCTTATTGTAAATAATTTTACAAAATGAGTTGGAGCATCTTAGTATTATCTGTAGCTAGCAAGAAAAATTTGGAAAATTCTAGATAAATACACTGGTGGTACTAGCGTAATAATAATGAACTAATATTCCTTTCTAATGGATATTGGAATGGTCTCAACCTACAAAGACGTTACAACGAAAATCGGATAGCATATTGAAGTATTAAATGTATTCGACGTCAGCTTAACATTACAGTAGGCTTCTGTTGGAGGGGAAACTTATCAACAAAAAGGGTGAGGAATCTTCAAACCACAAAAAGTTTCCAGATCTGTAGGGGATGGAAAAGGGGTTAATATAAAACTTGAGAGGACAGACGGACGAAAGGAAATTTTGCAAGGGGGGGACTGAAAAAGAGAAAAAGAAGAACATGTGACTAAAGTTTGGGTTTCTTCCCGGGTTTTTAATGGTGCAGTAGACAAAAATTCACGATTCTGAGAGACTGAGACTAAGTTCTTTCAAGAAGGATCAGATAAGGAGAGGAAAAGTGGGAACGGTGCGGCTCCTACTGCGACGGCCTAAACTCCCACTCTGGGAGAACGGGGGACAGACGGGGGTAGAGATGCTTCGTGGTAAATTGTTGTCACGTGGGTAAAACGAATCCTTTATGGGACGCGCTAGCGACCACGTGACAAGTTTACCTCGAGAATTTCCTATCCCCCCTTTCCACCCGAGTGGGAGGTTGGCTCTTCTCTCTCTAACTCAACGCAGCCCCACTTTTCCTCTCCTTATCTGATCCTTCTTGGTTCTTTGCCCGAAAGTGGGTGATAATGTACCTTTAAGGGAATTAGGCTTGGCGGTTTCATCGCTTCCAGTTGATTAAGGGAATTAGGCTTAGCGATTGTTTTATCAGGTATTAATTTAAAATAGAAAAGTTAATATTTAAAACATCGTCTTAAATCATTCGTTGATCATCTCCATTTTATTAAAAATACCCCGAAAATTAAAATATTTTTAACACGAGTAAATTTAATTGAAAGAGGGTAACTTCCTTGGATTGCTGGCATCGTTTTCCCGCGGCTCCTCCAGCATCGTGGCCCGAAGGATACGTCAATCTTCTAGAAGAATTAAGCAAAAGTCTCATTCAACAACCGTTAGACGATAAACACGTCATTCTAGTTACGTCCCTTCATTGGTACAACTTAAGACGCAGAGAAATCGACGAAAGAGTTAGACGAGTACATCATCCAAGTATTTCGTCAAAAATGTATCTTCCGCTCTTTGAAAAACTCCCGAAAGTCGAAAATCTAGGAGAAGTTAGGAAAAAACGGATCGCTAGTTTGGCGGATAAAAATAAAGAAAAAACTTCACCGGCATCTTCGGGAACCAAGAAATTCGAATCATCCTCATCTAAATCCTGCGCGGATAAAAGCGGATCTAGTAGCGTTAAGCCTAATTTAAGCAAGACGACTAATACCAAGAAAGATGACCTTAAAACAAGCAGAACTCCCGCAACTGGAAGTAAAGGTTCGAGCCCGGGAAAGAAATGCGACGATAAAACAAACGTAAAATCCAATATGGTCAAGAAAGATTCGAAAAACGTCGATATCAAGAAAGCTCCAATTAAAAACGAAAGTTCTAATCAGTCTAAAGACAAGAAACCTTCAGTGGGTGGTGTTGGAAGCGGTTCATTTCGTGGCGGTAAAACATCTTTAAGCGGTGGCAATGATAAATCCGAATCAGCTACGAAATCCAGGAGATTGTCTTCGCCTAAAAGAAGACGGTCATCTTCTCCTAAAAGTCGTAAGAGTGATAACAGAAGCCCTCGTCGACGTTCACCAATCAGAAGATCATCGCCTAGACGTTCCCCTATCAATACCCGTAGATCTCCGCTAAGAAGGTCATCGCCCGTACGAAGGTCATCCCCGCAGAGAAGGATTTCTCCGTTCCAGAGAAGGATATCTCCGTTCCGAAAGATGTCTCCTTTGAGAATGTCGCCTTTAAGAAGTAGACCATCACCCAGAAGATCGCCTTTAAGAAGGTTGTCCCCGAGAAGGTCGCCCTTGAGAAGGTTAACCCCTAGAAGATCACCGTTAAGATCGAGACTGTCACCCAGAAGATCGCCGCTCAGACGATTATCGCCTAGAATATCACCCAGACGATCGCCTTTGCGCGGAAGTTCACCCAGACGTTCGCCATTCCGCAGAAACTCGCCAAGAAGATCTCCTCTTCGTAGATTGACACCGAGACGTTCTCGTTCGCCTTTACGTCGTCTTACTCCGCGAAGGTCGCCGATTCGTCGGTCTTCTCCGTCGAGAAGAAGTCCGGTCAGAATATCACCACCCAGAAAGAATTCGGGATACGGAGACCGGTCTCCATTGAGAAGGCAACGTAGTCCGTCGCTCCGTGGTCATCGCGGAGGAGGAGGAGGTGTATCTCCCAAAAATCGTAGTCGCAGTCCGAATTACTTTAAAGCCAGATCACCTTTACCATACAAACGCGAAGGAAACGTCGTGGTAGTTGATGACGAGATAATGAGAGGGCCTCAACAGCAACAACAACAACCTAGAATGCAACCCAACGTACAATTACCAGATTTCAACCAGAGATACGATTTATTCAATCAGAACGTCAATCCTACCCTCAACTACCCGATATCCACGGACACCGGAGAACTTTTCAGTCAACGCGGAGGAATATTCGCCAGCAGCGCTAAGCGTAAGCCAATCATATCCTTCGACGAGGACATCGTTACGTCGACGAAAAGAAGTCGTACGGATCCGTATCAACCGGATGCCCTCGAAATGTCTGCCCCAAAAATGAACAAGGATAAAAAAGGCGGTAATTTCTGGGAGAGTTGGCACAAGACTCACGACGAGGAAGCGGAAGACGCCGCAGCCAGTCAGGCTCTACAGGAAGAGATTTGGACGAAACAGCGCCAAAATTGGCCAGGGGTAAACCCAGGTACGGTAGAATTTCAATTGTCATTCGACCATCGTCCGAGAAGCGGTAGGCGAGATCGGATAGTACCGTGGCTTTAATCGATAACCAAGATTATAGCTTAAGTACAATTTCCTTAACAGATGTACGTGGCGCTGCCGGATATAATCGACAGCTTTTAGGAAGGGATAGCATTTCAGGTAAGATAACAAAAAAAAAAAAAAAAAAAGCCCCAATCCTCATTCCATCTCTTATTTATCATCATGGGTGCTCGTTACCTTTTAAGCCCTCTATCTTAAGCTCGTACGTTTAAGCGGGAAGCGTTCTCTTAGATACGCGTTCATTTTGTTGGATTAAGCGACGGTAACTAAAATCATTACCGTTTCAGTTACTGTTTTTAATAAATCGGAAAAACCCGATATTCTGATAAGTAAAAATGAAGTCGGGTATGGCGACGCTAATCCCTCGAAACCGACTGCCGAAGAAATATGGCGACAACAAGTAGAATTAGCCTCATCCGGTAGACCCAACGCTTTGTCCGAATTGAGAAGAAATCCAAACGATTGGATTCAAACTCCTATCGGTACCAAAGATAAGCAATCCTATCAACCGTCGATCAGCGAGTTGATGTCCAAGAAAGAGGCCTACGATAGTTCGCGGTCCTCGAGGAACGTCGGGAACTTTGGACGTCCGAATCCGGTTAGTTCTCTATTGGGCGATCCTGACATCGGAAACTGGAGCAATCCGGGAAATCCTCGTGACAATTCTTTCGAAGGACGTCTTGGATCCGCGCCACGCCACGCGACCGATTCCTGGCTCAATTCCGATAGAATTGGTACCTCACCATCCGGTTTATTATCATCATCGAGGGACGTGAATCCCGGTTCAAGTTCCAGTAGTTCGCGTTACGGTATGGTTAAGACCGGTACTTCATCGTCGGTACATCCTTTAGCCGCGGCCGCGTTTTCCGGAAGTGGCGGTTTAGAAATTACCGGAGGTAACTCGATACCGACCACCGGACGTCGTGGTGAAAGAAATAGTCAGCAGTGGAACGCTCCGATTAGATCCGGAGCCGATACTAGTTCCAACATATCATCCAGAGTATCCGGCGTAAATATCCAGACGAAAAGTTTACCCCAAGATTCGTGGAGAGGCGTTGTCGGAAACAACATCATGACGGCGTCATCTGGGAGCGGTGCTTTGATGTCGACTCCTTCTCAACAATCTTGGCGAGTTCAACAACAGGACGCGGCCGCGGCCTCCATTTTATCGAAACCGCCTCAAGAAGATTTGAACGTGGTGGCCCAGAAATTGAATTCCACTTTAACCAGAATTTTGAACGATTACAAACCGACCGGAGGTTTGTTTTCCAACCCGGCGTTGAAGATGGCTCAACAAAGACAGGATCAAGGCATGTTCAGACCAGGACCCGTCGGTGATAAGCTTTCACTCGCTCAGAACATCGCTTTGGCTTTAACTAATATGGGAATGGCTAACGTTCCTCAACACGAATTAGTGGCTATTCTTCAGCATCTCGGTCTTCTCGGTGGAGGTGGACAAGGAATGATGCCAAGCGGTAATCGCGTCATGGATGACTTACGGGAAACGGTCAGCCGTTTCGAACGTACCTTTCAGTACCATCGATTTTAAAGTGTTTCGTTCGTTTCCAACGGAGTAATGATTCAGGTCATCAGTGTGCGCTATCATTCAGCGCGATATCATTATATTACAAGTACCTAAAGTACGCTTTAGTCGTTTTCGATTTTGAATATTCAATTCCCTTCTTCGAGATTCGTTTCAAAATGTTAGAATCGATATTAAATCACCAAAAATTTACCATCATTTCGTATTTGAATTCAGTGGCAGTGCGACGAAATACTAACGTATCATAATTAATCCTCAGTAGTGAAATTGTATTTTTTTTTGTAATTGTCATAGCTTCGAGTTTACCAGCTAAGTTCATTTACCATTCAACACACCATTTACTTTATAAGTTTACTCCGCGAATCACGACCAAATTGAATAAGTACAATGGTAATTCTAATCTTTTCCCGTTAATTAGTCACTTAATTAATACAGAAAATTAAATAGCGATTCATCGTTAACGCTGTATGTATTTTTAAATAAATATTTGTCGCATTGATTAATGTCTTTTTTTTTTGCTTAAGGTATTATCATAAGCCTATTAATTCTTCACCCATAAGTTTGAGTTCCCCATAGAGCCCTTCGTATTCAGCAGTATACGCCACCTCGCCCAAAAACTAAGTTAATTCTCCCTACCCCACCTCATTCCTCTGGACAGGAAACGGGATGTCCTAGCACGCTGGGAAGGCTAAGAGATGATGAAGTCACACGGCGTCACTGTATTCTAGATCACGTGAAAAATCTTATCTAATACGATAGGCCTATAGACGTTTACAACCTTGGAAAAACTCAAATTCTGGTACGAAAAATAAGGTTTTCAGTTTGAAGGTAAGTTTATATTACAATATTGCCAAAAATAACACCATGTACATTTAAATATGATTTTATTTGAAAATCTGACATTCAAAAAACATCAGAAATACAACCAAAAACGTGTTTCGAGTCTTTCGCAAGGCACACTAGTAATTTTTACATTATTTATAACAATCAACGGACTTATTAAGTCTTTTTATTATACATTTATACACTGTCCATCACTAAAACTAAACTTACACTATAGACTATAACCTTGATTTGTCCTAGTTCACTTTCGGAGATAAACGGTCAAAAAAGGAGTCAATTTGACATCTCGGGACAGATCAAGGCGCGGGAAACGTTCTCTTAAAGGGACTATCTGCGCTTTTCAAATCCCGTTTAAAGTCGCCTTCTTTTCTAGCTTAGCAGACGACGTTGTACAAAACAAATTGTACAGTCAACGCTAGGCTGCGTGCGTAAGGGAAGAGCATTTTAAAGGGGCAGGTTTCAGAGCAGATAGGGCCTTTAACTACATCCGTAATACCACGGAAACACTCCGTATGAAAATACAAACTCTACCTACACTTAACTCGCGAAACGTTTAGTACTTAAAATTAACTCTCGATTACAGTTTTACTACGTCGGTAAAACTTATTCCTGAGTGATTTGGCGCTTCTACCCACGATTCCTCTCTCTACCGTTCCGGATGTCTCCGACGATTTCTGGGAACCTTCTCTTTCGGAGGCTAAAGCCGCCGCAGCTCCCGCCACGCTATGAGAAAGTGCTCCAGTCAGTAGAGGATTCATACCAGCTCTAACCACTGGTTGAGCTTCTTTAAGGGCCACGAGACTGGCTCCGGTTAAAGTATGTCTTCGGAATCTATTCGGCGTCTCGATCTGCCTCATGTCGACGCTAGACGGATCGGCTTGGAAGGCCAAGGCGTTCATAATGACGTGATCCGGAATGACCCCGAGTGGATGGACCTCTCTCATCAGGATACTGGCTGGAATCTTGTAGAATTCTATGTACTCCAGAAAGGTAAAAAACGTTTCTCTCAATTCCGCGTTCGGTTCGTTTTCGCAATAATGTTGGCTCCAATGTAAGGCCGCGTGGAATTTAACCAACTCGTCCGCCCTGAGCTCCTCGCGAGATAGTATCAGGCAAACGACGTGTTGAGGTAACATGGCGAACGAACCGAGACTTAGAACGTCGTTGCCGTGTAAGTCGACGTATTCCAGAACCTATAAGTATTAATTCATTCCCGTTTAAAGGGACCATCCGCAATTTCTGAATCCCCTTGAAAGTCGCGTTCTTTCCTAGCTGGCGGAAGACGTTAACCCTAACGAATTCCGCGGTCAAAGCTAAGGAAGAGTGTTTCAAATGGGCAAAATTTCGAAGCGGATAGGACCTTTAAAGGTATAAATAATAGTCGGACCAAGGAAGGTGTATCAACTTGACACATAAACCAGTTTTGTAGCTCGAGCTAATGAGTTAATACCGTCTCCTCTGTTGCACACAGACCTATTTTCACCATTAGCCCGAGCGTGAAACGCGTGAAAATAGGTCTGTGTGCATCCGCCTTTAAAGAGTGTCCAATTCAGTGAACGCCCGAGCGTTCAATGTTATGAGCCGAACATCAAGCGTAATATTAATCTATGACGCCAAACTCCAAAAATCGGTTAATGTTACTTACCCCAGCTTTCCGCGATTTTTACCGCTGGAAGCTTTGTTATCAATAATTTGGATTAACGTTCGTGCTCTAACGATTGGCAATAGCAATTAGGTTTTTAGCGAGATTCGGAACACTCCGAGAGCAGCGTAATTAGCTATAAGACACTCGTTAGAAGCGTTTCGTAGCCACCTACTTTTTGTATGAGCGATTTTGTACATTTGTATTGAATGTATCTTTCGGCGGACGCTAACAAAGCGCAAACCGTGTCGACATTTATGCAACATTGGACGAATCCCATGCAAGCTTTTCGCAGTTCGTCTAAAGCGTAGTAATCGGCGGCATTTACTAAACCTAAAAATATTAATATTAGAACGGGTTAGATAGATAATATCAAGAGTTTATAAGAGACCCCGGATGAGGTGGAAATATAAAAGGTTAAGAACAAAGTTCCACCATTTTTACGCGAGCCTACGCTCTCTTCCGGTGTTGTTGTTCGGAGACTTAACCCTAACTTCCGATTCAAATTTGGTCGAAAGACGGATTTGGTATTGGACTACAGCAAGTTGCGATGTCCACCGAGATGTAAGTGTCTTAGATAGTAAGTTACCGAGTTTTATCAGCGCTGCTATGGACTCTTTCACCACCCACATCCAAAGGGTGCTTCTAATAAGCTTCTGATAATAGCGTTAGAAACTCCTACCCAAGAGCGTCCTCGCTTGCAGAGTGACACATCCCGTATGAATATATTCTATTAATTGTCGAAAAACATCGGGTTCGAATTCTTCAACGATAATCGTTTGATGAGTCGGCATTGGAGGCTGAAAGAATTGTTCTTTTATTAATTCACTTTTTCCAAATTAATTTAAGTGGATTAATTAATTAAAGTGAATGTACTTGAATACGTACTTGTTGGTAGGGAACGTGTAATATTGGTTCGCTGCTTCTTTTCAAAAAATATTTCAATCTGTTCGTTTCTCTGAAGTCCTTTCTTCGTGTACTTTCTTTAGGAGAACCACTTCCGGCTCCACCGTGATGACTTAACCGAAAACCCGGACCAGCCGAATACAGCATCTTGTGGAATATTCTAGACACGCCAAGTATTAGTAAAACAGTATTTTTCCCGATTAGTCGTCAAACTTACTTGCTTCTTGCTGCCAAAACGGCTTTGACGGCGCAAACTGGTTCCCTAGTTTCACCCACTAAAAAGGTTATGTCGCATAATTCGGGCATGCTAGCCAAAAACTTCATGTCTTCGGCCAATCCGCTTTTATTTTCGAACATCGACGAATCATTATCATCCTCCGATAGGCTCATTACGTCAGACATGCTCCAATCGCTAGACGCCTACACTGTAGTCTGTTAAAGGGACTGTGTTTTTTAAATCCCCTTTAAAGTCGCCTTCTTTTCTAGCTTAGCAGACGACGTTGTACATAGCCAATTGCGCAGTCAAAGCTAGGCTGTGTATATATGGGAAGAGAATATTAAAGGGGCAAATTTCAGAGCAGATAGGGCCTTTAAGGGGGTGAAACTCGAAGCTTGATTTAAGTTTGACGCGAAAACTAGATTTTTGGTTCAAATAATTAATCTTGAACTTAACTTCCATAATTTTTCGGGGTTCACGATATCTTACGAAATTTCCTACCAGGTTAATTAAGTTAATTTTGGCGCTGACTAATGTTTCAAGGGGTTATGCCTAAAATTATATACGGGAAAAGCGTTAAAGGTAGGTATGTTACCCTACCTTTAACGCTTTTATACACTTAGATTGGGATTCTTTGTAGTTGGCATACCGCGTTACTACCCCATTCCACGCGAAGTCAATAAAGAGTATGAATGCCCCTTTAAAGTTGGTAAATGTTGCCCGCAAGGCTCGAGTATTTCACCTACCTTTTGAAAACGTAATTTCTTATTGTTTTTTCACTAACCCTTGGTTCATTGTATAGATGAATAATTTATAGTTCCTTAAGGTTAAAAGGTTTCTTAATCATTATTGTTGGTTAAAATAAAGTGGAAGATTAAACTATAGCCCGAAATCTAGTCTAAATGATGAGTTGGGCTTCGACGATGGCTTAGACTGTTCCGTTAGGTTTTTGATGGATCGATAAGGATAATTTGTCTCCGCGTAGGGGGCGCTTATGGATATTGTATCTAGCCTGTAATATTGAAAGAGCTATCGTACCTGTTGAGTTAAAAATACCTGTTGCCACACTTAATTCGCTTTACTGTCTCGTAATATTATTTGAAAAACTTATATATATATATATTGTAATCTGATGAAAAATCTTTAAATTTAATAAATAATGAACAAAGGTTTATTTATTTTCAAAAGGTGTATAATTTTCAAAGGGGGATTTTGTTTTCAAAGGGGGATTTTGTTTTCAAAGGGGGATTTTGTTTTCAAAGGGGTGTTTTATTTTCAATGCGGTGTTTTATTTTCAATGCGGTGTTTTATTTTCAATGCGGTGTTTTATTTTCAATGCGGTGTTTTATTTTCAATGCGGTGTTTTATTTTCAATGCGGTGTTTTATTTTCAATGCGGTGTTTTATTTTCAATGCGGTGTTTTATTTTCAATGCGGTGTTTTATTTTCAATGCGGTGTTTTATTTTCAATGCGGTGTTTAATTTTCAATGCGGTGTTTAATTTTCAATGCGGTGTTTTATTTTCAATGCGGTGTTTTATTTTCAATGCGGTGTTTTATTTTCAATGCGGTGTTTTATTTTCAATGCGGTGTTTTATTTTCAATGCGGTGTTTTATTTTCAATGCGCTGTTTTATTTTCAATGCGCTGTTTTATTTTCAATGCGCTGTTTTATTTTCAATGCGCTGTTTTATTTTCAATGCGCTGTTTTATTTTCAATGCGCTGTTTTATTTTCAATGCGCTGTTTTATTTTCAATGCGCTGTTTTATTTTCAATGCGGTGTTTTATTTTCAATGCGGTGTTTTATTTTCAATGCGGTGTTTAATTTTCAATGCGGTGTTTAATTTTCAATGCGGTGTTTAATTTTCAATGCGGTGTTTAATTTTCAATGCGGTGTTTTATTTTCAATGCGGTGTTTTATTTTCAATGCGCTGTTTTATTTTCAATGCGCTGTTTTATTTTCAATGCGCTGTTTTATTTTCAATGCGCTGTTTTATTTTCAATGCGCTGTTTTATTTTCAATGCGGTGTTTTATTTTCAATGCGGTGTTTTATTTTCAATGCGGTGTTTTATTTTCAATGCGGTGTTTTATTTTCAATGCGGTGTTTTATTTTCAATGCGGTGTTTTATTTTCAATGCGGTGTTTTATTTTCAATGCGGTGTTTTATTTTCAATGCGGTGTTTTATTTTCAATGCGGTGTTTTATTTTCAATGCGGTGTTTTATTTTCAATGCGGTGTTTTATTTTCAATGCGGTGTTTTATTTTCAATGCGCTGTTTTATTTTCAATGCGCTGTTTTATTTTCAATGCGCTGTTTTATTTTCAATGCGCTGTTTTATTTTCAATGCGCTGTTTTATTTTCAATGCGCTGTTTTATTTTCAATGCGCTGTTTTATTTTCAATGCGCTGTTTTATTTTCAATGCGCTGTTTTATTTTCAATGCGGTGTTTTATTTTCAATGCGGTGTTTTATTTTCAATGCGGTGTTTTATTTTCAATGCGGTGTTTTATTTTCAATGCGGTGTTTTATTTTCAATGCGCTGTTTTATTTTCAATGCGCTGTTTTATTTTCAATGCGCTGTTTTATTTTCAATGCGCTGTTTTATTTTCAATGCGCTGTTTTATTTTCAATGCGGTGTTTTATTTTCAATGCGGTGTTTTATTTTCAATGCGGTGTTTTATTTTCAATGCGGTGTTTTATTTTCAATGCGGTGTTTTATTTTCAATGCGGTGTTTTATTTTCAATGCGGTGTTTTATTTTCAATGCGGTGTTTTATTTTCAATGCGGTGTTTTATTTTCAATGCGGTGTTTTATTTTCAATGCGGTGTTTTATTTTCAATGCGGTGTTTTATTTTCAATGCGGTGTTTTATTTTCAATGCGGTGTTTTATTTTCAATGCGGTGTTTTATTTTCAATGCGGTGTTTTATTTTATTTTGTAAAAAATCCAAATGTACTACGCTTTAGCTTGGAGAAACCTTTAAGTCTATCAGAGCTTCACGAGATTCAATACAAGAATGTCTCATTTACCTTGCCGTATCCTCTATTGCTTACAAATAAATAAACATTTAAACATAAGCAACTATTTAATAAAAAAAAAAATATACCGAGATAAGTCAATGTCATTTTGGAAATATATAATTAAGGGCAGACCCGACGGTAATTTTGAGGAACTAAAAAGATTATGATATCTAAAATGATAGATTTGAAAAGATGTTCCGTTTTTAAGAAAAAAGCTCTGGTTCGCACCTTTGGGATAGAGTTCAAAAATTACACGAATTTTGTAACAATTACACCGTAATAAATCGTATCACGTATTCAAGAAAACTGTTTGTATTTCAATTTCTCTGAATTAAACGCCTAGTTCATCTTTCGAAATCAAAAAGGGTTGTTTTATTTTCAAAAAAGGGGTGTTTTATTTTCAAAAAAGGGGTGTTTTATTTTCAAAAAAGGGGTGTTTTATTTTCAAAAAAGGGGTGTTTTATTTTCAAAAAAGGGGTGTATTATTTTCAAAAAAGGGGTGTTTTATTTTCAAAAAAGGGGTGTTTTATTTTCAAAAAAGGGGTGTTTTATTTTCAAAAAGGAGTGTATTATTTTAAAAAAAGGGGTGTTTTATTTTCAAACAAGGGGTGTTTTATTTTCCAAAAAGGGGTGTTTTATTTTCAAAAGAGGGGTGTTTTATTTTCCAAATCTCAATTTTCCAAATTTCAATTTTCCAAATCTCAATTTTTCAAATCTTAATTTTCCAAATCTCATTTTTCCCAATCTCAATTTTCCCAAATCTCAATTTTCCCAAATCTCAATTTTCCCAAATCTCAATTTTCCCAAATCTCAATTTTCCCAAATCTCAATTTTCCCAAATCTCAATTTTCCCAAATCTCAATTTTCCCAAATCTCAATTTTCCCAAATCTCAATTTTCCCAAATCTCAATTTTCCCAAATCTCAATTTTCCCAAATCTCAATTTTCCCAAATCTCAATTTTTCCCAAATCTCAATTTTTCCCAAATCTCAATTTTTCCCAAATCTCAATTTTTCCCAAATCTCAATTTTTCCCAAATCTCAATTTTCCCAAATCTCAATTTTCCCAAATCTCAATTTTCCCAAATCTCAATTTTCCCAAATCTCAATTTTCCCAAATCTCAATTTTCCCAAATCTCAATTTTCCCAAATCTCAATTTTCCCAAATCTCAATTTTCCCAAATCTCAATTTTGCCAAATCTCAATTTTCCCAAATCTCATTTTTTACAGGGGGTGTATTTTACAGGGGGTGTATTTTTACAGGGGGTGTATTTTTACAGGGGGTGTATTTTTACAGGGGGTGTATTTTTACAGGGGTGTATTTTTACAGGGGTGTATTTTTACAGGGGGTGTATTTTTACAGGGGGTGTATTTTTACAGGGGGTGTATTTTTACAGGGGGTGTATTTTTACAGGGGGTGTATTTTTACAGGGGGTGTATTTTTACAGGGGTGTATTTTTACAGGGGTGTATTTTTACAGGGGGTGTATTTTTACAGGGGGTGTATTTTTACAGGGGGTGTATTTTTACAGGGGGTGTATTTTTACAGGGGGTGTATTTTTACAGGGGGTGTATTTTTACAGGGGGTGTATTTTTACAGGGGGTGTATTTTTACAGGGGGTGTATTTTTACAGGGGGTGTATTTTTACAGGGGGTGTATTTTTACAGGGGTGTATTTTTACAGGGGGTGTATTTTTACAGGGGGTGTATTTTTACAGGGGGTGTATTTTTACAGGGGGTGTATTTTTACAGGGGTGTATTTTTACAGGGGGTGTATTTTTACAGGGGGTGTATTTTTACAGGGGGTGTATTTTTACAGGGGGTGTATTTTTACAGGGGGTGTATTTTTACAGGGGGGTGTATTTTTACAGGGGGTGTATTTTTACAGGGGGTGTATTTTTACAGGGGGTGTATTTTTTACAGGGGGTGTATTTTTACGGGGGGTGTATTTTTACAGGGGGTGTATTTTTACAGGGGGTGTATTTTTACAGGGGTTGTATTTTTACAGGGGGTGTATTTTTTACAGGGGGTGTATTTTTTACAGGGGGTGTATTTTTACAGGGGGTGTAATTTTACAGGGGGTGTAATTTTACAGGGGGTGTATTTTTTACAGGGGGTGTATTTTTACAGGGGGTGTATTTTTACAGGGGGTGTATTTTTACAGGGGGTGTATTTTTACAGGGGGTGTATTTTTTATAGGGGTGTATTTTTGCAGGGGGTGTATTTTTACAGGGGGTGTATTTTTACAGGGGGTGTATTTTTTACAGGGGGTGTATTTTTACAGGGGGTGTATTTTTACAGGGGGTGTATTTTTACAGGGGGTGTATTTTTACAAATCTCAATTTTCCCAAACTCAATTTTCCCAATCTCAATTTTCCCAATCTCAATTTTCCCAAATCTCATTTTTTACAGGGGGTGTATTTTTACAAGGGGTGTATTTTTTACAGGGGGTGTATTTTTACAGGGGGTGTATTTTTACAGGGGGTGTATTTTTTACAGGGGGTGTATTTTTACAGGGGGTGTATTTTTTACAGGGGGTGTATTTTTACAGGGGGTGTATTTTTACAGGGGGTGTATTTTTACAGGGGGTGTATTTTTTACAGGGGTGTATTTTTACAGGGGGTGTATTTTTACAGGGGGTGTATTTTTACAGGGGGTGTATTTTTACAGGGGGTGTATTTTTACAGGGGGTGTATTTTTTACAGGGGGTGTATTTTTACAGGGGGTGTATTTTTACAGGGGGTGTATTTTTACAAATCTCAATTTTCCAAATCTCAATTTTCCAAATCTCAATTTTCCCAAACTCAATTTTCCCAATCTCAATTTTCCCAAATCTCAATTTTCCCAAATCTCAATTTTCCCAAATCTCAATTTTCCCAAATCTCAATTTTCCCAAATCTCAATTTTCCCAAATCTCATTTTTTACAGGGGGTGTATTTTTACAGGGGGTGTATTTTTTACAGGGGGTGTATTTTTACAGGGGGTGTATTTTTACAGGGGGTGTATTTTTACAGGGGGTGTATTTTTACAGGGGGTGTATTTTTACAGGGGGTGTATTTTTACAGGGGGTGTATTTTTACAGGGGGTGTATTTTTTACAGGGGGTGTATTTTTACAGGGGGTGTATTTTTTACAGGGGTGTATTTTTACAGGGGGTGTATTTTTACATGGGGTGTATTTTTACAGGGGGTGTATTTTTACAGGGGGTGTATTTTTACAGGGGGTGTATTTTTACAGGGGGTGTATTTTTTACAGGGGGTGTATTTTTACAGGGGGTGTATTTTTACAGGGGGTGTATTTTTACAGGGGGTGTATTTTTACAGGGGGTGTATTTTTACAGGGGGTGTATTTTTTACAGGGGGTGTATTTTTACAGGGGGTGTATTTTTTACAGGGGTGTATTTTTACAGGGGGTGTATTTTTACATGGGGTGTATTTTTACAGGGGGTGTATTTTTACAGGGGGTGTATTTTTTACAGGGGGTGTATTTTTACAGGGGGTGTATTTTTACAGGGGGTGTATTTTTACAAATCTCAATTTTCCAAATCTCAATTTTCCAAATCTCAATTTTCCAAATCTCAATTTTCCAAATCTCAATTTTCAAAATCTCAATTTTCAAAATCTCAATTTTCCCAAACTCAATTTTCCCAATCTCAATTTTCCCAATCTCAATTTTCCCAAATCTCATTTTTTACAGGGGGTGTATTTTTACAGGGGTTGTATTTTTTACAGGGGGTGTATTTTTTACAGGGGGTGTATTTTTACAGGGGGTGTATTTTTACAGGGGGTGTATTTTTACAGGGGGTGTATTTTTACAGGGGGTGTATTTTTACAGGGGGTGTATTTTTACAAATCTCAATTTTCCAAATCTCAATTTTCCCAAACTCAATTTTCCAAATCTCAATTTTCCCAAACTCAATTTTCCCAATCTCAATTTTCCCAATCTCAATTTTCCCAAATCTCATTTTTTACAGGGGGTGTATTTTTACAGGGGTTGTATTTTTTACAGGGGGTGTATTTTTTACAGGGGGTGTATTTTTACAGGGGGTGTATTTTTACAAGGGGTCTATTTTTTACAGGGGGTGTATTTTTACAGGGGGTGAATTTTTACAGGGGGTGTATTTTTACAGGGGGTGTATTTTTACAGGGGGTGTATTTTTACAGGGGGTGTATTTTTACAAATCTCAATTTTCCAAATCTCAATTTTCCCAAACTCAATTTTCCCAAACTCAATTTTCCCAATCTCAATTTTCCCAATCTCAATTTTCCCAATCTCAATTTTCCCAATCTCAATTTTCCCAATCTCAATTTTCCCAATCTCAATTTTCCCAAATCTCATTTTTTACAGGGGGTGTATTTTTACAGGGGTTGTATTTTTTACAGGGGGTGTATTTTTTACAGGGGGTGTATTTTTACAGGGGGTGTATTTTTACAAGGGGTCTATTTTTTACAGGGGGTGTATTTTTACAGGGGGTGAATTTTTACAGGGGGTGTATTTTTACAGGGGGTGTATTTTTACAGGGGGTGTATTTTTACAGGGGGTGTATTTTTACAAATCTCAATTTTCCAAATCTCAATTTTCCCAAACTCAATTTTCCCAAACTCAATTTTCCCAATCTCAATTTTCCCAATCTCAATTTTCCCAATCTCAATTTTCCCAATCTCAATTTTCCCAATCTCAATTTTCCCAATCTCAATTTTCCCAATCTCAATTTTGCCTATCTCAATTTTGCCAATCTCAATTTTCCCAAATCTCAATTTTCCCAAATCTCAATTTTCCCAAATCTCAATTTTCCCAAATCTCAATTTTCCCAAATCTCAATTTTCCCAAATCTCAATTTTCCCAAATCTCAATTTTCAAAAATCTCAATTTTCCCAAATCTCAATTTTCCCAAATCTCAATTTTCCCAAATCTCAATTTTCCCAAATCTCAATTTTCCCAAATCTCAATTTTCCCAAATCTCAATTTTCCCAAATCTCAATTTTCCCAAATCTCAATTTTCCCATATCTCAATTTTGCCAAATCTCAATTTTGCCAATCTCAATTTTGCCAAATCTCAATTTTGCCAAATCTCAATTTTGCCAAATCTCAATTTTGCCAAATTTCAATTTTGCCAAATCTCAATTTTGCCAAATCTCAATTTTGCCAAATCTCAATTTTGCCAAATCTCAATTTTCCCAAATCTCATTTTTTGGAGGGGGTGTATTTTTACAGGGGGTGTATTTTTACAGGGGGTGTATTTTTTACAGGGGGTGTATTTTTACAGGGGGTGTATTTTTACAAATCTCAATTTTCCAAATCTCAATTTTCCCAAACTCAATTTTCCCAATCTCAATTTTCCCAATCTCAATCTCAATTTTCCCAATCTCAATTTTCCCAATCTCAATTTTCCCAATCTCAATTTTCCCAATCTCAATTTTCCCAATCTCAATTTTCCCAATCTCAATTTTCCCAATCTCAATTTTGCCAATCTCAATTTTCCCAAATCTCAATTTTCCCAAATCTCAATTTTCCCAAATCTCAATTTTCCCAAATCTCAATTTTCCCAAATCTCAATTTTCCCAAATCTCAATTTCCCAATCTCAATTTCCCCAAATCTCAATTTTCCCAAATCTCAATTTTCTCAAATCTCAATTTTCCCAAATCTCAATTTTCCCAAATCTCAATTTTCCCAAATCTCAATTTTGCCAAATCTCAATTTTCCCAAATCTCATTTTTTATAGGGGGTGTATTTTTACAGGGGGTGTATTTTTTACAGGGGGTGTATTTTTTACAGGGGGTGTATTTTTACAGGGGGTGTATTTTTACAGGGGGTGTATTTTTACAGGGGGTGTATTTTTACAGGGGGTGTATTTTTACAGGGGGTGTATTTTTACAGGGGGTGTATTTTTACAGGGGGTGTATTTTTACAGGGGGTGTATTTTTACAGGGGGTGTATTTTTACAGGGGGTGTATTTTTTACAGGGGGTGTATTTTTACAGGGGGTGTATTTTTACAGGGGGTGTATTTTTACAGGGGGTGTATTTTTACAGGGGGTTTAGTTTTTACAGGGGGTGTATTTTTTACAGGGGGTGTATTTTTTACAGGGGGTGTATTTTTACAGGGGGTGTATTTTTTACAGGGGGTGTATTTTTTACAGGGGGTGTATTTTTTACAGGGGGTGTATTTTTACAGGGGTTGTATTTTTACAGGGGGTGTATTTTTACAGGGGGTGTATTTTTTACAGGGGGTGTATTTTTACAGGGGGTGTAATGTTAAACCTATGGTAGCGTTATTCCTATGAGAATTTAGCATGGGTAATGTTAATCCTATGGTAGCGTTATTCCTATGAGAATTTAGCATGGGTAATGTTAATCCTATGGTAGCGTTATTCCTATGAGAATTTAGCATGGGTAATGTTAATCCAATGGTAGCGTTATTCCTATGAGAATTTAGCATGGGTAATGTTAATCCTATGGTAGCGTTATTCCTATGAGAATTTAGCATGGGTAATGTTAAACCTATGGTAGCGTTATTCCTATGAGAAAATACACCCCCTGTAAAAATACACCCCCTGTAAAAATACACCCCCTGTAAAAATACACCCCCTGTAAAAATACACCCCCTGTAAAAATACACCCTATTCCTATGAGAATTTAGCATGGGTAATGTTAAACCTATGGTAGCGTTATTCCTATGAGAATTTAGCATGGGTAATGTTAATCCAATGGTAGCGTTATTCCTATGAGAATTTAGCATGGGTAATGTTAAACCTATGGTAGCGTTATTCCTATGAGAATTTAGCATGGGTAATGTTAATCCTATGGTAGCGTTATTCCTATGAGAATTTAGCATGGGTAATGTTAAACCTATGGTAGCGTTATTCCTATGAGAATTTAGCATGGGTAATGTTAATCCAATGGTAGCGTTATTCCTATGAGAATTTAGCATGGGTAATGTTAATCCTATGGTAGCGTTATTCCTATGAGAATTTAGCATGGGTAATGTTAAACCTATGGTAGCGTTATTCCTATGAGAAAATACACCCCCTGTAAAAATACACCCCCTGTAAAAATACACCCCCTGTAAAAATACACCCCCTGTAAAAATACACCCCCTGTAAAAATACACCCCCTGTAAAAATACACCCCCTGAAAAAATACACCCCCTGTAAAAAATACACCCCCTGTAAAAAATACACCCTCTGTAAAAAATACACCCCCTGTGAAAAATACACCCCCAGTAAAAATACACCCCTGTAAAAATACACCCCCTGTAAAAATACACCCCTTGTAAAAAATACACCCCCGGTAAAAATACACCCCCTGTAAAAATACACCCCCTGTAAAAAATACACCCCCTGTAAAAAATACACCCCCTGTAAAAATACACCCCCTGTAAAAAATACACCCCCTGTAAAAAATACACCCCTGTAAAAAATACACCTCCTGTAAAAATACACCCCCTGTAAAAATACACCCCCTGTAAAAATACACCCTATTCCTATGAGAATTTAGCATGGGTAATGTTAAACCTATGGTAGCGTTATTCCTATGAGAATTTAGCATGGGTAATGTTAATCCAATGGTAGCGTTATTCCTATGAGAATTTAGCATGGGTAATGTTAATCCTATGGTAGCGTTATTCCTATGAGAATTTAGCATGGGTAATGTTAAACCTATGGTAGCGTTATTCCTATGAGAAAATACACCCCCTGTAAAAATACACCCCCTGTAAAAATACACCCCCTGTAAAAATACACCCCCTGTAAAAATACACCCTATTCCTATGAGAATTTAGCATGGGTAATGTTAAACCTATGGTAGCGTTATTCCTATGAGAATTTAGCATGGGTAATGTTAATCCAATGGTAGCGTTATTCCTATGAGAATTTAGCATGGGTAATGTTAATCCTATGGTAGCGTTATTCCTATGAGAATTTAGCATGGGTAATGTTAAACCTATGGTAGCGTTATTCCTATGAGAAAATACACCCCCTGTAAAAATACACCCCCTGTAAAAATACACCCCCTGTAAAAATACACAATATTCCTATGAGAATTTAGCATGGGTAATGTTAAACCTATGGTAGCGTTATTCCTATGAGAAAATACACCCCCTGTAAAAATACACCCCCTGTAAAAATACACCCCCTGTAAAAATACACCCCCTGTAAAAATACACCCCCTGTAAAAATACACCCTATTCCTATGAGAATTTAGCATGGGTAATGTTAAACCTATGGTAGCGTTATTCCTATGAGAATTTAGCATGGGTAATGTTAATCCAATGGTAGCGTTATTCCTATGAGAATTTAGCATGGGTAATGTTAATCCTATGGTAGCGTTATTCCTATGAGAATTTAGCATGGGTAATGTTAATCCTATGGTAGCGTTATTCCTATGAGAATTTAGCATGGGTAATGTTAAACCTATGGTAGCGTTATTCCTATGAGAATTTAGCATGGGTAATGTTAATCCAATGGTAGCGTTATTCCTATGAGAATTTAGCATGGGTAATGTTAATCCTATGGTAGCGTTATTCCTATGAGAATTTAGCATGGGTAATGTTAAACCTATGGTAGCGTTATTCCTATGAGAAAATACACCCCCTGTAAAAATACACCCCCTGTAAAAATACACCCCCTGTAAAAATACACCCCCTGTAAAAATACACCCCCTGTAAAAATACACCCCCTGTAAAAATACACCCCCTGTAAAAATACACCCCCTGTAAAAATACACCCCCTGTAAAAAATACACCCCCTGTAAAAAATACACCCTCTGTAAAAAATACACCCCCTGTGAAAAATACACCCCCAGTAAAAATACACCCCTGTAAAAATACACCCCCTGTAAAAATACACCCCTTGTAAAAAATACACCCCCGGTAAAAATACACCCCCTGTAAAAATACACCCCCTGTAAAAAATACACCCCCTGTAAAAAATACACCCCCTGTAAAAATACACCCCCTGTAAAAAATACACCCCCTGTAAAAAATACACCCCCTGTAAAAATACACCCCCTGTAAAAAATACACCCCTGTAAAAAATACACCTCCTGTAAAAATACACCCCCTGTAAAAATACACCCTATTCCTATGAGAATTTAGCATGGGTAATGTTAAACCTATGGTAGCGTTATTCCTATGAGAATTTAGCATGGGTAATGTTAATCCAATGGTAGCGTTATTCCTATGAGAATTTAGCATGGGTAATGTTAATCCTATGGTAGCGTTATTCCTATGAGAATTTAGCATGGGTAATGTTAAACCTATGGTAGCGTTATTCCTATGAGAAAATACACCCCCTGTAAAAATACACCCCCTGTAAAAATACACCCCCTGTAAAAATACACCCCCTGTAAAAATACACCCTATTCCTATGAGAATTTAGCATGGGTAATGTTAAACCTATGGTAGCGTTATTCCTATGAGAATTTAGCATGGGTAATGTTAATCCAATGGTAGCGTTATTCCTATGAGAATTTAGCATGGGTAATGTTAATCCTATGGTAGCGTTATTCCTATGAGAATTTAGCATGGGTAATGTTAAACCTATGGTAGCGTTATTCCTATGAGAAAATACACCCCCTGTAAAAATACACCCCCTGTAAAAATACACCCCCTGTAAAAATACACAATATTCCTATGAGAATTTAGCATGGGTAATGTTAAACCTATGGTAGCGTTATTCCTATGAGAAAATACACCCCCTGTAAAAATACACCCCCTGTAAAAATACACCCCCTGTAAAAATACACCCCCTGTAAAAATACACCCTATTCCTATGAGAATTTAGCATGGGTAATGTTAAACCTATGGTAGCGTTATTCCTATGAGAATTTAGCATGGGTAATGTTAATCCAATGGTAGCGTTATTCCTATGAGAATTTAGCATGGGTAATGTTAATCCTATGGTAGCGTTATTCCTATGAGAATTTAGCATGGGTAATGTTAATCCTATGGTAGCGTTATTCCTATGAGAATTTAGCATGGGTAATGTTAAACCTATGGTAGCGTTATTCCTATGAGAATTTAGCATGGGTAATGTTAATCCAATGGTAGCGTTATTCCTA
Organism: Odiellus spinosus; assembly: GCA_963920705.1. Taxonomy (NCBI): domain Eukaryota; kingdom Metazoa; phylum Arthropoda; class Arachnida; order Opiliones; family Phalangiidae; genus Odiellus; species Odiellus spinosus. Next base: position 15,010,541 of record OY987238.1, read on the forward strand.
TGAGAATTTAGCATGGGTAATGTTAATCCTATGGTAGCGTTATTCCTATGAGAATTTAGCATGGGTAATGTTAAACCTATGGTAGCGTTATTCCTATGAGAAAATACACCCCCTGTAAAAATACACCCCCTGTAAAAATACACCCCCTGTAAAAATACACCCCCTGTAAAAATACACCCCCTGTAAAAATACACCCCCTGTAAAAATACACCCCCTGTAAAAATACACCCCCTGTAAAAAATACACCCCCTGTAAAAAATACACCCTCTGTAAAAAATACACCCCCTGTGAAAAATACACCCCCAGTAAAAATACACCCCTGTAAAAATACACCCCCTGTAAAAATACACCCCTTGTAAAAAATACACCCCCGGTAAAAATACACCCCCTGTAAAAATACACCCCCTGTAAAAAATACACCCCCTGTAAAAAATACACCCCCTGTAAAAATACACCCCCTGTAAAAAATACACCCCCTGTAAAAAATACACCCCCTGTAAAAATACACCCCCTGTAAAAAATACACCCCTGTAAAAAATACACCTCCTGTAAAAATACACCCCCTGTAAAAATACACCCCCTGTAAAAATACACCCTATTCCTATGAGAATTTAGCATGGGTAATGTTAAACCTATGGTAGCGTTATTCCTATGAGAATTTAGCATGGGTAATGTTAATCCAATGGTAGCGTTATTCCTATGAGAATTTAGCATGGGTAATGTTAATCCTATGGTAGCGTTATTCCTATGAGAATTTAGCATGGGTAATGTTAAACCTATGGTAGCGTTATTCCTATGAGAAAATACACCCCCTGTAAAAATACACCCCCTGTAAAAATACACCCCCTGTAAAAATACACCCCCTGTAAAAATACACCCTATTCCTATGAGAATTTAGCATGGGTAATGTTAAACCTATGGTAGCGTTATTCCTATGAGAATTTAGCATGGGTAATGTTAATCCAATGGTAGCGTTATTCCTATGAGAATTTAGCATGGGTAATGTTAATCCTATGGTAGCGTTATTCCTATGAGAATTTAGCATGGGTAATGTTAAACCTATGGTAGCGTTATTCCTATGAGAAAATACACCCCCTGTAAAAATACACCCCCTGTAAAAATACACCCCCTGTAAAAATACACAATATTCCTATGAGAATTTAGCATGGGTAATGTTAAACCTATGGTAGCGTTATTCCTATGAGAATTTAGCATGGGTAATGTTAATCCAATGGTAGCGTTATTCCTATGAGAATTTAGCATGGGTAATGTTAATCCTATGGTAGCGTTATTCCTATGAGAATTTAGCATGGGTAATGTTAAACCTATGGTAGCGTTATTCCTATGAGAAAATACACCCCCTGTAAAAATACACCCCCTGTAAAAATACACCCCCTGTAAAAATACACCCCCTGTAAAAATACACCCCCTGTAAAAATACACCCCCTGTAAAAATACACCCCCTGTAAAAATACACCCCCTGTAAAAATACACCCCCTGTAAAAATACACCCCCTGTAAAAAATACACCCCCTGTAAAAAATACACCCTCTGTAAAAAATACACCCCCTGTGAAAAATACACCCCCAGTAAAAATACACCCCCGGTAAAAATACACCCCCTGTAAAAATACACCCCCTGTAAAAAATACACCCCCTGTAAAAAATACACCCCCTGTAAAAATACACCCCCTGTAAAAAATACACCCCCTGTAAAAAATACACCCCTGTAAAAAATACACCTCCTGTAAAAATACACCCCCTGTAAAAATACACCCCCTGTAAAAATACACCCCCTGTAAAAAATACACCCCCTGTAAAAAATACACCCCCTGTAAAAATACACCCCCTGTAAAAATACACCCCCTGTAAAAAATACACCCCCTGTAAAAATACACCCTATGTAAAAATACACCCCCTATAAAAATACACCCCCTGTAAAAAATACACCCCCTGTAAAAATACACCCCCTGTAAAAATACACCCCCTGTAAAAATACACCCCCTGTAAAAATACACCCCCTGTAAAAATACACCCCCTGTAAAAATACACCCCCTGTAAAAAATACACCCCCTGTAAAAATACACCCCCTGTAAAAATATACCCCCTGTAAAATTACACCCCCTGAAAAATACACCCCCTGTAAAAATACACCCCCTGTAAAAAATACTCCCCCTGTAAAAATACACCCCCTGTAAAAAATACACCCCCTGTAAAAATACACCCCCTGTAAAAATACACCCCCTGTAAAAATACACCCCCTGTAAAAATACACCCCCTGTAAAAATACACCCCCTGTAAAAATACACCCCCTGTAAAAAATACACCCCCTGTAAAAATACACCCCCTGTAAAAATATACCCCCTGTAAAATTACACCCCCTGAAAAATACACCCCCTGTAAAAAATACACCCCCTGTAAAAAATACACCCCCAGTAAAAATACACCCCTGTAAAAATACACCCCCTGTAAAAATACACCACTTGTAAAAAATACACCCCCTGTAAAAATACACCCCCTGTAAAAATACACCCCCTGTAAAAATACACCCCCTGTAAAAAATACACCCCCTGTAAAAAATACACCCCCTGTAAAAATACACCCCCTGTAAAAAATACACCCATGTAAAAAATACACCCCCTGTAAAAATACACCCCCTGTAAAAATACACCCCCTGTAAAAATACACCCCCTGTAAAAATAAACCCCTGTAAAAATACACCCCCTGTAAAAATACACCCCCTGTAAAAATACACCCCCTGTAAAAAATACACCCCCTGTAAAAAATACACCCCCTGTAAAAAATACACCCCCTGTAAAAATACACCCCCTGTAAAAATACACCCCCTGTAAAAATACACCCCCTGTAAAAAATACACCCCCTGTAAAAATACACCCCCTGTAAAAATACACCCCCTGTAAAAATACACCCCCTGTAAGAATACACCCCCTGTAAAAAATACACCCCCTGTAAAAAATACACCCCCTGTAAAAATACACCCCCTGTAAAAATACACCCCCTGTAAAAAAATACACCCCCTGTAAAAAATACACCCCCTGTAAAAATACACCCCCTGTAAAAAATACACCCCCTGTAAAAATACACCCCCAGTAAAAAATACACCCCCTGTAAAAATACACCCCCTGTAAAAATACACCCCCTGTAAAAATACACCCCTTGTAAAAATACACCCCCTGTAAAAAATGAGATTTGGAAAAATTGAGATTTGGCAAAATTGAGATTTGGCAAAATTGAGATTTGGGAAAATTGAGATTTGGGAAAATTGAGATTTGGGAAAATTGAGATTTGTGAAAATTGAGATTTGGGAAAATATAGATTTGGGAAAATTGAGATTTGGGAAAATTGAGATTTGGGAAAATTGAGATTTGGGAAAATTGAGATTTGGGAAAATTGAGATTTGGGAAAATTGAGATTTGGGAAAATTGAGATTTGGGAAAATTGAGATTATGGAAAATTGAGATTTGGGAAAATTGAGATTTGGGAAAATTGAGATTTGGGAAAATTGAGATTGGGAAAATTGAGATTGGCAAAATTGAGATTGGGAAAATTGAGATTGGGAAAATTGAGATTGGGAAAATTGAGATTGGGAAAATTGAGATTGGGAAAATTGAGATTGGGAAAATTGAGATTGGGAAAATTGAGATTGGGAAAATTGAGATTGGGAAAATTGAGATTGAGATTGGGAAAATTGAGATTGAGATTGGGAAAATTGAGATTGAGATTGGGAAAATTGAGATTGAGATTGGGAAAATTGAGATTGAGATTGGGAAAATTGAGATTGGGAAAATTGAGATTGGGAAAATTGAGTTTGGGAAAATTCAGATTTGGAAAATTGAGATTTGTAAAAATACACCCCCTGTAAAAATACACCCCCTGTAAAAATACACCCCTGTAAAAATACACCCCCTGTAAAAATACACCCCTTGTAAAAAATACACCCCCTGTAAAAATACACCCCCTGTAAAAATACACCCCCTGTAAAAATACACCCCCTGTAAAAAATACACCCCCTGTAAAAAATACAACCCCTGTAAAAATACACTCCCTGTAAAAAATGAGATTTGGGAAAATTGAGATTTGGGAAAATTGGGATTTGGGAAAATTGAGATTTGGGAAAATTGAGATTGGCAAAATTGAGATTGGGAAAATTGAGATTGGGAAAATTGAGATTGGGAAAATTGAGATTTGGGAAAAATTGAGATTTGGGAAAAATTGAGATTTGGGAAAATTGAGATTTGGGAAAATTGAGATTTGGGAAAATTGAGATTTGGCAAAATTGAGATTGGGAAAATTGAGATTGGGAAAATTGAGATTGGGAAAATTGAGATTGGGAAAATTGAGATTGGGAAAATTGAGATTGGGAAAATTGAGATTGGGAAAATTGAGATTGGGAAAATTGAGATTGGGAAAATTGAGATTGAGATTGGGAAAATTGAGATTGGGAAAATTGAGATTGGGAAAATTGAGATTGGGAAAATTGAGATTGAGATTGGGAAAATTGAGATTGGGAAAAATACACCCCCTGTAAAAATACACCCCCTGTAAAAATACACCCCCTGTAAAAATACACCCCCTGTAAAAATACACTCCCTGTAAAAAATGAGATTTGGGAAAATTGAGATTTGGGAAAATTGAGATTTGGGAAAATTGAGATTTTAGAAAATTGAGATTTGGGAAAATTGAGATTTGGGAAAATTGAGATTTGGGAAAATTGAGATTTGGGAAAATTGAGATTTGGGAAAATTGAGATTTGGGAAAATTGAGATTTGGGAAAATTGAGATTTGGAAAATTGAGATTTGGGAAAATTGAGATTTGGGAAAATTGAGATTTTGGAAAATTGAGATTTTGGAAAATTGAGATTTGGGAAAATTGAGATTTGGGAAAATTGAGATTTGGGAAAATTGAGATTTGGGAAAATTGAGATTTGGGAAAATTGAGATTTGGGAAAATTGAGATTGAGATTGGGAAAATTGAGATTGGGAAAATTGATATTGGGAAAATTGAGTTTGGGAAAATTGAGTTTGGGAAAATTGAGATTTGGAAAATTGAGATTTGGAAAATTGAGATTTGTAAAAATACACCCCCTGTAAAAATACACCCCCTGTAAAAATACACCCCCTGTAAAAATACACCCCCTGTAAAAAAAACACACCCCCTGTAAAACACACCCCCTGTAAAAATACACCCCCTGTAAAAAATACACCCCCTGTAAAAATACACCCCCTGTAAAAAATACACCCCCTGTAAAAAATACACCCCTGTAAAAAATACACCCCCTGTAAAAATACACCCCCTGTAAAAATACACCCCCTGTAAAAATACACCCCCTGTAAAAAATACACCCCCTGTAAAAAAACACCCCCTGTAAAAATACACCCCCTGTAAAAAATACACCCCCTGTAAAAATACACCCCCTGTAAAAATACACCCCCTGTAAAAATACACCCCTTGTAAAAATACACCCCCTGTAAAAAATACACCCCCTGTAAAAAATACACCCCCTGTAAAAATACACCCCCTGTAAAAATACACCCCCTGTAAAAATACACCCCCTGTAAAAATACACCCCCTGTAAAAATACACCCCCTGTAAAAAATACACCCCCTGTAAAAAATACACCCCCTGTAAAAATACACCCCCTGTAAAAAATACACCCCCTGTAAAAATACACCCCCAGTAAAAAATACACCCCCTGTAAAAATACACCCCCTGTAAAAATACACCCCCTGTAAAAATACACCCCTTGTAAAAATACACCCCCTGTAAAAAATGAGATTTGGAAAAATTGAGATTTGGCAAAATTGAGATTTGGCAAAATTGAGATTTGGGAAAATTGAGATTTGGGAAAATTGAGATTTGGGAAAATTGAGATTTGTGAAAATTGAGATTTGGGAAAATATAGATTTGGGAAAATTGAGGTTTGGGAAAATTGAGATTTGGGAAAATTGAGATTTGGGAAAATTGAGATTTGGGAAAATTGAGATTTGGGAAAATTGAGATTATGGAAAATTGAGATTTGGGAAAATTGAGATTTGGGAAAATTGAGATTTGGGAAAATTGAGATTTGGGAAAATTGAGATTTGGGAAAATTGAGATTTGGGAAAATTGAGATTGGGAAAATTGAGATTGGGAAAATTGAGATTGGGAAAATTGAGATTGGGAAAATTGAGATTGGGAAAATTGAGATTGGGAAAATTGAGATTGGGAAAATTGAGATTGAGATTGGGAAAATTGAGATTGAGATTGGGAAAATTGAGATTGAGATTGGGAAAATTGAGATTGGGAAAATTGAGATTGGGAAAATTGAGTTTGGGAAAATTCAGATTTGGAAAATTGAGATTTGTAAAAATACACCCCCTGTAAAAATACACCCCCTGTAAAAATACACCCCTGTAAAAATACACCCCCTGTAAAAATACACCCCTTGTAAAAAAATACACCCCCTGTAAAAATACACCCCCTGTAAAAATACACCCCCTGTAAAAATACACCCCCTGTAAAAAATACACCCCCTGTAAAAAATACAACCCCTGTAAAAATACACTCCCTGTAAAAAATGAGATTTGGGAAAATTGAGATTTGGGAAAATTGGGATTTGGGAAAATTGAGATTTGGGAAAATTGAGATTGGCAAAATTGAGATTGGGAAAATTGAGATTGGGAAAATTGAGATTGGGAAAATTGAGATTTGGGAAAAATTGAGATTTGGGAAAAATTGAGATTTGGGAAAATTGAGATTTGGGAAAATTGAGATTTGGGAAAATTGAGATTTGGGAAAATTGAGATTTGGGAAAATTGAGATTTGGGAAAATTGAGATTTGGGAAAATTGAGATTTGGGAAAATTGAGATTTGGGAAAATTGAGATTTGGGAAAATTGAGATTGGCAAAATTGAGATTGGCAAAATTGAGATTGGGAAAATTGAGATTGGGAAAATTGAGATTGGGAAAATTGAGATTGGGAAAATTGAGATTGGGAAAATTGAGATTGGGAAAATTGAGATTGGGAAAATTGAGATTGGGAAAATTGAGATTGGGAAAATTGAGATTGGGAAAATTGAGATTGGGAAAATTGAGATTGAGATTGGGAAAATTGAGATTGGGAAAATTGAGATTGGGAAAATTGAGATTGGGAAAATTGAGATTGAGATTGGGAAAATTGAGATTGGGAAAAATACACCCCCTGTAAAAATACACCCCCTGTAAAAATACACCCCCTGTAAAAATACACCCCCTGTAAAAATACACCCCCTGTAAAAATACACTCCCTGTAAAAAATGAGATTTGGGAAAATTGAGATTTGGGAAAATTGAGATTTGGGAAAATTGAGATTTTAGAAAATTGAGATTTGGGAAAATTGAGATTTGGGAAAATTGAGATTTGGGAAAATTGAGATTTGGGAAAATTGAGATTTGGGAAAATTGAGATTTGGGAAAATTGAGATTTGGGAAAATTGAGATTTGGGAAAATTGAGATTTGGAAAATTGAGATTTGGGAAAATTGAGATTTGGGAAAATTGAGATTTTGGAAAATTGAGATTTTGGAAAATTGAGATTTGGGAAAATTGAGATTTGGGAAAATTGAGATTTGGGAAAATTGAGATTTGGGAAAATTGAGATTTGGGAAAATTGAGATTGAGATTGGGAAAATTGAGATTGGGAAAATTGATATTGGGAAAATTGAGTTTGGGAAAATTGAGTTTGGGAAAATTGAGATTTGGAAAATTGAGATTTGGAAAATTGAGATTTGTAAAAATACACCCCCTGTAAAAATACACCCCCTGTAAAAATACACCCCCTGTAAAAATACACCCCCTGTAAAAAAAACACACCCCCTGTAAAACACACCCCCTGTAAAAATACACCCCCTGTAAAAATACACCCCTGTAAAAAATACACCCCCTGTAAAAAATACACCCCCTGTAAAAATACACCCCCTGTAAAAAATACACCCCCTGTAAAAAATACACCCCTGTAAAAAATACACCCCCTGTAAAAATACACCCCCTGTAAAAATACACCCCCTGTAAAAATACACCCCCTGTAAAAAATACACCCCCTGTAAAAAATACACCCCCTGTAAAAAAACACCCCCTGTAAAAATACACCCCCTGTAAAAAATACACCCCCTGTAAAAATACACCCCCTGTAAAAATACACCCCCTGTAAAAATACACCCCTTGTAAAAATACACCCCCTGTAAAAAATACACCCCCTGTAAAAAATACACCCCCTGTAAAAATACACCCCCTGTAAAAATACACCCCCTGTAAAAATACACCCCTGTAAAAAATACACCCACTGTAAAAAATACACCCCCTGTAAAAATACACCCCCTGTAAAAAATACACCCCCTGTAAAAAATACACCCCTGTAAAAAATACACCCCCTGTAAAAATACACCCCCTGTAAAAATACACCCCCTGTAAAAATACACCCCCTGTAAAAAATACACCCCCTGTAAAAGTACACCCCCTGTAAAAATACACCCCCTGTAAAAAATACACCCCCTGTAAAAATACACCCCCTGTAAAAATACACCCCCTGTAAAAAATACACCCCCTGTAAAAAATACACCCCCTGTAAAAAATACACCCCCAGTAAAAATACACCCCAATAAAAATACACCCCCTGTAAAAATACACCCCTGTAAAAATACACCCCCTGTAAAAATACACCCCCTGTAAAAATACGCCCCCTGTAAAAAATACACCCCCTGTAAAAAATACACCCCCTGTAAAAAATACACCCCGAGTAAAAATACACCCCTGTAAAAATACACCCCCTGTAAAAATACACCCCCTGTAAGAATACACCCCCTGTAAAAAATACACCCCCTGTAAAAAATACACCCCCTGTAAAAATACACCCCCTGTAAAAATACACCCCCAGTAAAAAATACACCCCCTGTAAAAATACACCCCCTGTAAAAATACACCCCCTGTAAAAATACACCCCCTGTAAAAATACACCCCCTGTAAAAAATACACCCCCTGTAAAAAATACACCCCCTGTAAAAATACACCCCCTGTAAAAAATACACCCCCTGTAAAAATACACCCCCAGTAAAAAATACACCCCCTGTAAAAATACACCCCCTGTAAAAATACACCCCCTGTAAAAATACACCCCTTGTAAAAATACACCCCCTGTAAAAAATGAGATTTGGAAAAATTGAGATTTGGCAAAATTGAGATTTGGCAAAATTGAGATTTGGGAAAATTGAGATTTGGGAAAATTGAGATTTGGTAAAATTGAGATTTGTGAAAATTGAGATTTGGGAAAATATAGATTTGGGAAAATTGAGATTTGGGAAAATTGAGATTTGGGAAAATTGAGATTTGGGAAAATTGAGATTTGGGAAAATTGAGATTTGGGAAAATTGAGATTATGGAAAATTGAGATTTGGGAAAATTGAGATTTGGGAAAATTGAGATTTGGGAAAATTGAGATTTGGGAAAATTGAGATTGGGAAAATTGAGATTGGCAAAATTGAGATTGGGAAAATTGAGATTGGGAAAATTGAGATTGGGAAAATTGAGATTGGGAAAATTGAGATTGGGAAAATTGAGATTGGGAAAATTGAGATTGGGAAAATTGAGATTGGGAAAATTGAGATTGAGATTGGGAAAATTGAGATTGAGATTGGGAAAATTGAGATTGAGATTGGGAAAATTGAGATTGAGATTGGGAAAATTGAGATTGGGAAAATTGAGATTGGGAAAATTGAGATTGGGAAAATTGAGATTGGGAAAATTGAGTTTGGGAAAATTCAGATTTGGAAAATTGAGATTTGTAAAAATACACCCCCTGTAAAAATACACCCCCTGTAAAAATACACCCCTGTAAAAATACACCCCCTGTAAAAATACACCCCTTGTAAAAAATACACCCCCTGTAAAAATACACCCCCTGTAAAAATACACCCCCTGTAAAAATACACCCCCTGTAAAAAATACACCCCCTGTAAAAAATACAACCCCTGTAAAAATACACTCCCTGTAAAAAATGAGATTTGGGAAAATTGAGATTTGGGAAAATTGGGATTTGGGAAAATTGAGATTTGGGAAAATTGAGATTGGCAAAATTGAGATTGGGAAAATTGAGATTGGGAAAATTGAGATTGGGAAAATTGAGATTTGGGAAAAATTGAGATTTGGGAAAAATTGAGATTTGGGAAAATTGAGATTTGGGAAAATTGAGATTTGGGAAAATTGAGATTTGGGAAAATTGAGATTTGGGAAAATTGAGATTTGGGAAAATTGAGATTTGGGAAAATTGAGATTTGGGAAAATTGAGATTTGGGAAAATTGAGATTTGGGAAAATTGAGATTTGGGAAAATTGAGATTGGCAAAATTGAGATTGGCAAAATTGAGATTGGGAAAATTGAGATTGGGAAAATTGAGATTGGGAAAATTGAGATTGGGAAAATTGAGATTGGGAAAATTGAGATTGGGAAAATTGAGATTGGGAAAATTGAGATTGGGAAAATTGAGATTGGGAAAATTGAGATTGAGATTGGGAAAATTGAGATTGGGAAAATTGAGATTGAGATTGGGAAAATTGAGATTGGGAAAAATACACCCCCTGTAAAAATACACCCCCTGTAAAAATACACCCCCTGTAAAAATACACCCCCTGTAAAAATACACTCCCTGTAAAAAATGAGATTTGGGAAAATTGAGATTTGGGAAAATTGAGATTTGGGAAAATTGAGATTTGGGAAAATTGAGATTTTAGAAAATTGAGATTTGGGAAAATTGAGATTTGGGAAAATTGAGATTTGGGAAAATTGAGATTTGGGAAAATTGAGATTTGGGAAAATTGAGATTTGGGAAAATTGAGATTTGGGAAAATTGAGATTTGGGAAAATTGAGATTTGGAAAATTGAGATTTGGGAAAATTGAGATTTGGGAAAATTGAGATTTTGGAAAATTGAGATTTTGGAAAATTGAGATTTGGGAAAATTGAGATTTGGGAAAATTGAGATTTGGTGTAACAGTTACATCGATTTCACTGTCACTGCCCCTTTAACAAAAAGAAATTTTAGATCCTAACACCGACCTCTGGACTATGAGTCACTCTATACTTCGCCCTAGAGTTTCTCTAGGTGGTGCAATCCTAGAGCCCCGGAGAAAACGTAGAATAGAATAGGAGGGAGTTGCGAGCCCGGAGCCGACCAGATAAGGCTGCACTCAAGTTAGCATTTGCCATAATGTTTCGATTTTTGTTTGTATATATATTTTAGTATGTTCGTTAATTAAATATTCTTAATTTTAAACTGCCGTGTATTAATTTTATACTAATGGTCCGCGTTTGGAGTGTCGCCTCAGACGGAACCATTACAATGGCGCCCAACGTTTTTTGCCCCTGTGCCGTTTTTTGCCGTGTTTAGTTTTACTTTTGTTTTTGCGATGTTTCGGACTCCGGTTCAGCGCGCTTCGCTCGCCTCGCCATCGCCTGGTGGAGGGGGTGTTGCCGCGGCCCCTGGAATCACGTCGGGAAATGTGACTAACACAATGCCAAATTTACCGTTAATGGTAGCAAACCCTTCCCAGAACACAATGGGTGTTCGCTCTCGCTCTGCTGGTAATCTTACCAATATCGCGACCCCAGTAAACGCGTCCGTCAGACGCAGTCGCCTAGCAGCATCATTCTCACACCGGCCAGTACACACCAGTACTCCAATTCAACAACCAAGTCAACAACAAGCGCAAGTACCTATTTCCTCAAATCTTACTCAATCCGTTCCATCAACTCCTCAACTGCCAGCCAATGCCGTACAAATGTTAACTAACGCCTTAAGCGCCTTAACCTCTCAAATCTCACAAGTTAACCAACGTTTTGATTCTCTGGAACAAAATATACAACAAGAATTCACTAATCAATCGCAAGAAAGAATAAACCTAGCCCAAGATTCAAATGACCGCTTTAAGGTAATGGAAACACGCCTTGACAGACTAGAAACGTCCGTCAACAAAGTTCCAAATCCGCCGCAGAATCCACTTACGATAAACGTGCCGACTACGAATGTTAACCCTTCAGGTACCCAAAATACATCTAGCTTTGCTGCAGCATCGTCGGTAGAAAGCAAAATGGGCTCGCGGATTTGCTATAATTGGCTCGCTACCGCGTCGTTTCGCGGCGCGAAAACGGATAACGCTTTCCGTTTCTTACGAGATGCGACGAAAGTATTTACAGCGAGTGGAACGCCGTCCTCGCAATGGATAGGATTAATTTATCACGCCTTTAAAGGGAACGCGTCGCGATGGTTTGATAATCGCCGACATTCCTTTACCGATTGGTCGGATTTCGCAACCGTATTTTTGTGCGAATTCCGCCAAAAAACACCTTTGGAATTACTTAAAGTCGCCTTAAGTAGAGAACAAAAGGTAGGAGAATCTTTTGAAAAATTTGTTTGGGATATTCAAGACGCGCATGAGCAACATGATGCATCCACCGCGGAATCTATTATATTCGATACTGTAGTAAACAGCGCCCTGCCTGAATATAGTCGAGAATTACGAAACGTAGCCGAATCAAAAAAAACAATTCAAGAACTATTACGCGTAGGACGTTTAGTCGCTCTAGATTTAGAGAAAGCGCACGCTTTATATGGTTCACGGCATGAACCGAAATCGCGGGTGGAAACAAAAAATGAAGAGAGAGAAAAGGGAGAAGAGCGACCCGCCGCTGCTCGCCCTTCTCGACTTAACGACCTCGAAAAACAATTGGTGAAAGACCAAAAGTGTTTCGCTTGCCAGAAAGTCGGACACAAAAGAGTAGATTGTCCAGAAAGGGCAAGTCTCAGAGTTTTGACAACAATGTGTACAAAAGATTGCCAGCACGTATCCGTGCTGGTTAATAAAGTTGCGAAGATTGCTTTCGTAGATTCTGGCGCCACCTATTCAGTAATCGCCGATACCGAATTGGTTAGTCTCGGAAAACCGTTGCACGACATAACTCCGTGGGTAAAAGAAAATATGACCCCCGCCATTGGCCCAGCCATAATGCCAATAGGTACCTGCTCGGTGGAGGTCTGCATTCAGGGTATAACAATGAACGTTGATTTTGCCGTGCTGAGGAACTTTAACACGCCAGTACTTTTGGGTCAAGATTTTATACGAGGTGTTGGATTTGTCGTCTTGCCCAATAGCAATGTATATGCATTTGAGACAAATCTCAATTGTAGATGGCCTCTCTATTCATTCGGATCGAAACCGGAAGAAACCAGCCCGAAACAGCTTAAGAAAAATGCCGAGAACGACCCAGAAGCGTGTCTCACAATGAAACAAACTGTCGAAAATAACAGGTCAAAAGTAGACAACATCTTGACAAAATTTGAAGACGTAGTATCCTCGGGTAGGCTCGGACATACTATGATCGTTAGACATAAAGTATTTACCGGAGACGCAAACCCAGTTAAGAGTCGCCCCTACCCATATTCGCAGACGAAACGGGCCGAAATCAGTCGACAAATAGAAGAATTACAGGAAAGAGGGATAATCGAACCCTGTAGTTCACCCTGGGCCTCGCCCGTCGTCCTTGTCACGAAAAAGGAAGGTGGATTTCGACTATGCGTTGACTATCGCTCACTAAATGCCATATCGTTGGACGACGCTTATCCAATGCCATCAGTCCAGTATATCATGGACAGTCTCAAAGGAGCGAAGTATTTTAGTCGGATAGACTTACGATCAGGCTACTGGCAAGTAGAACTAGACCGGCAATCTCAAGATAAATGCGCTTTCGTCACTTCAGACGGTCAGTTCCGATTCAAACGAATGCCGTTTGGACTTAAGTCGGCACCCATGACGTTTCAGCGCCTTATGAATGACATTTTAAAGGACTGCCGAACATTTTCCTGTGTCTACCTTGATGACATAATTATCTTCAGCTCCACAGTCGAAGAGCATTTACAACATTTAGAAACAATACTGGAGGTGTTGAGGAAAGCGAATCTAACGTGCAATTTGCCAAAGTGCTGTTTCTTTCAAGAACAAATAGATTTCCTGGGCTTTGTAGTATCAGCTGACGGTATCCAAACAAACCCAGAGAAAGTTGCCGCTGTTCAACACTTTCCTACTCCGAAGAGTCAAACCGCTTTACGGTCATTTTTGGGTTTGGTCAATTTTTATCGAGGATTTATTCCAAAAATGTCCGAAATAGCTATGCCATTATTTCGGCTACTCAAGAAAAACGTCCCCTGGCGATGGGAAAAAGCAGAAGTAGAAGCTTTTCGGAGATTGAAACAAGAATTAATAGACAGTGTGGTTTTGGCGTTCCCTGACTTTTCAAAACCCTATATCCTACAAACGGACGCCTCCTTAACAGGTATGGGAGCCGTTTTATTCCAAAGGGATGAAAATGATAATGAACGAGTCGTCGCGTTCACAAGCTATATGCTGAAACCCGCCGAACAAAGGTATCACGCGACGGAACGCGAACTTTTGGCCGGAGTTATTGCAGTTAGGAAATTTCGAAACTACTTGGATGGACAAACGTTCACATTAAGAACTGACAATAAGGCCCTAGTTTGGCTGCACAGAATGAGAGACATCAACAGCAGGCTAGTAAGATGGGCTCTACTACTCCAAGAATTCAGCTTTGTCGTTGAACACGTTGCTGGGAAGGACAACGTAGTCCCAGACGCTATTTCAAGAGCTGAATACGACATCGTTGACGAAAACACCGAGCCTTTTGAAATGGAAGAGGAAAGGTTGTCCATTCCAGAAAGACTGAAAACTACAACCGGGTTAACCCTCCTAACCGTTACACCAGAGGAAAAAGAAGGAATGGAGGTATTACCAGCACTATCACCGGACATTTTACGAGATCATCAAAGGGAAGACGACCGGCTTAACTTAATAAGAGACTTTTTAAGCCATGGGACGCTCCCAGAAGTTAAACCTTTAGCTCGCTCGATCCGAAAACAAGCCGCGCAATATCTTCTCTGTGACTCTGTGTTGTATAGAACAGAGAATACTATCAACACCGAACCAACTTGGGTACCATGCATCCCTCGCTCGTTACGCGAAACAGTTCTACGTTTCCTACACGACCATCCATCGTCGGGACATCTCGGGTACGAGAAAACGGTATTCCGCCTTCGCCAACGCTGTTATTGGGATGGGATGGCTCGCGACACGAAGGAATACGTGTTATCTCGCGATCTTTGCCAAAAGAGTAAACCGCGACACGAGAAACCCATGGGATATCTACAACCTATCGAACCAACAGCTCCAGGAGAAGTTTATAGTGTAGACTTAGTCGGACCCTTACCAAAAAGCGCGAAACAGTTTGCCTTCATCCTAGTGATTGTTGACACGTTTTCGAAATGGGTCGAAGCGTATCCTTTGCGTCGCGCCACTGCCAACGCAGTCCGGAAGCTTTGTTTTGAGCACATGTGCCGGTACGGAATACCTCGAATCATCATTTCTGACAACGGGAGTCAGTTCACTTCGCGCTTATTCACTGAAATGTGTAAAACAAGTGGTATCGCGCACCACACAACCTCAGTTTATCACCCCCAGAGTAACATGGTCGAGAGGTACAATCGCTCCTTAAAGCAAATCTTGCGTGTCTACGCTCACGACACACACCGACAATGGGCCACGCGCCTACCCGAGGCCCTTCTCGCACTAAATTCGGCCGTAAACTCTTCCACCGGATATCCGCCCGCGAAGTTAACCTTCGGAAGAAATTTACGGTTACCGGTCGAAAATAGTCTCGCGCAACCGCCGGTCGAGCCCCTATCGATGGA
Organism: Odiellus spinosus; assembly: GCA_963920705.1. Lineage (NCBI taxonomy): Eukaryota > Metazoa > Arthropoda > Arachnida > Opiliones > Phalangiidae > Odiellus > Odiellus spinosus. The sequence continues at coordinate 15,026,321 of OY987238.1, forward strand.
CGACTACGTCGATAAAATAGAGAAGACCATGGAGGCGATGGAAAAGCGTGTCCGCGAAAATATAGCGCGTGCTCAAAAGCACCAAAAGAAAAACTATGACCTTCGCCGTAGTGCGGTCCACGTTAAAATAGGAGATTGGGTCCTAGTGCAAGCGCACCCCCAGTCATCCAAAGATGAGGGTATAACAGCGAAGTTGGCTCTCCTATACTTGGGACCTTACCGAGTTGCCAGTGCCGCGGGTAACCTCGCGTTTCGTTTGGAAGACGAAAACGGAAAATCCGCTGGAACCCAACACGTGTACAACCTCAAGGTATATACAAAGAGAGAGGTCCTACCGGGAAAAGACATTGTTTCCCTTAACCCTGACATTCCTACAGTCCAACAATCCACCCGAGTTTTGCGACCGAGACAGCACATTGACTATGCAAAACTCTCGGGGATTCGTTACTAAGACACTGAAATAGAAATCGTTTCTAAAGTGTGTATATATGTTGTGTTTTTGTAGTATTAAGTAACTCTTCTTTATTTCAATTTCGGTATATTCATTTTGTTATATTTTAAGCCCATGTTTGTTATAGATAGTGTATTAATGTAATAGAATTTCCAAACAGGTAGTTGAACAGAAACAATTCCTACGGAAAAATAGAATAACTAGTTCACTTGGATCATAGAAAGCCAGTGCTAGTACTACGCCATTGCCCAAAACTTAATCTGTTGCCATTAGATTAGTTTTTTTTGTTATTTAGTCCACTAGAGTAGGAAAAGATCTAGCGCTAAAACCTGAGCCATTACAAATCCAGAGTATTGCCCACATAGTCTGTTTGTATTTCTAAGGCATATTAAGATCCTTATAACTTAATTAGCTTTATAAGCTGCCGTAGACTTTCTAATTGTGTAATCGTAAAATTGACCTAGTTAACTTAGTAATTGTATTCCATTTAAAGAAAAAAAAATTTTTAGTTATTGTTTTAACTACTTATCCCCGGGTCAGTTTAGTGGAGGGGGATGTAACAGTTACATCGATTTCACTGTCACTGCCCCTTTAACAAAAAGAAATTTTAGATCCTAACACCGACCTCTGGACTATGAGTCACTCTATACTTCGCCCTAGAGTTTCTCTAGGTGGTGCAATCCTAGAGCCCCGGAGAAAACGTAGAATAGAATAGGAGGGAGTTGCGAGCCCGGAGCCGACCAGATAAGGCTGCACTCAAGTTAGCATTTGCCATAATGTTTCGATTTTTGTTTGTATATATATTTTAGTATGTTCGTTAATTAAATATTCTTAATTTTAAACTGCCGTGTATTAATTTTATACTAATGGTCCGCGTTTGGAGTGTCGCCTCAGACGGAACCATTACATTGGGAAAATTGAGATTTGGGAAAATTGAGATTGAGATTGGGAAAATTGAGATTGGGAAAATTGATATTGGGAAAATTGAGTTTGGGAAAATTGAGTTTGGGAAAATTGAGATTTGGAAAATTGAGATTTGGAAAATTGAGATTTGTAAAAATACACCCCCTGTAAAAATACACCCCCTGTAAAAATACACCCCCTGTAAAAAACACACCCCCTGTAAAACACACCCCCTGTAAAAATACACCTCCTGTAAAAATACACCCCTGTAAAAAATACACCCCCTGTAAAAAATACACCCCCTGTAAAAATACACCCCCTGTAAAAAATACACCCCCTGTAAAAAATACACCCCTGTAAAAAATACACCCCCTGTAAAAATACACCCCCTGTAAAAATACACCCCCTGTAAAAATACACCCCCTGTAAAAAATACACCCCCTGTAAAAAATACACCCCCTGTAAAAAAACACCCCCTGTAAAAATACACCCCCTGTAAAAAATACACCCCCTGTAAAAATACACCCCCTGTAAAAATACACCCCCTGTAAAAATACACCCCTTGTAAAAATACACCCCCTGTAAAAAATACACCCCCTGTAAAAAATACACCCCCTGTAAAAATACACCCCCTGTAAAAATACACCCCCTGTAAAAATACACCCCTGTAAAAAATACACCCCCTGTAAAAAATACACCCCCTGTAAAAATACACCCCCTGTAAAAAATACACCCCCTGTAAAAAATACACCCCTGTAAAAAATACACCCCCTGTAAAAATACACCCCCTGTAAAAATACACCCCCTGTAAAAATACACCCCCTGTAAAAAATACACCCCCTGTAAAAGTACACCCCCTGTAAAAAATACACCCCCTGTAAAAAATACACCCCCTGTAAAAATACACCCCCTGTAAAAATACACCCCCTGTAAAAAATACACCCCCTGTAAAAAATACACCCCCTGTAAAAAATACACCCCCAGTAAAAATACACCCCTGTAAAAATACACCCCCTGTAAAAATACACCCCTGTAAAAATACACCCCCTGTAAAAATACACCCCCTGTAAAAATACACCCCCTGTAAAAAATACACCCCCTGTAAAAAATACACCCCCTGTAAAAAATACACCCCGAGTAAAAATACACCCCTGTAAAAATACACCCCCTGTAAAAATACACCCCCTGTAAAAATACACCCCTTGTAAAAAATACACCCCCTGTAAAAATACACCCCCTGTAAAAATACACCCCCTGTAAAAAATACACCCCCTGTAAAAAATACACCCCCTGTAAAAAATACACCCCCAGTAAAAATACACCCCTGTAAAAATACACCCCCTGTAAAAATACACCCCTGTAAAAATACACCCCCTGTAAAAATACACCCCCTGTAAAAATACACCCCCTGTAAAAAATACACCCCCTGTAAAAAATACACCCCCTGTAAAAAATACACCCCGAGTAAAAATACACCCCTGTAAAAATACACCCCCTGTAAAAATACACCCCTGTAAAAATACACCCCCTGTAAAAATACACCCCCTGTAAAAATACACCCCCTGTAAAAAATACACCCCCTGTAAAAAATACACCCCCTGTAAAAAATACACCCCGAGTAAAAATACACCCCTGTAAAAATACACCCCCTGTAAAAATACACCCCCTGTAAAAATACACCCCTTGTAAAAAATACACCCCCTGTAAAAATACACCCCCTGTAAAAATACACCCCCTGTAAAAAATACACCCCCTGTAAAAAATACACCCCCTGTAAAAAATACACCCCCAGTAAAAATACACCCCTGTAAAAATACACCCCCTGTAAAAATACACCCCTGTAAAAATACACCCCCTGTAAAAATACACCCCCTGTAAAAATACACCCCCTGTAAAAAATACACCCCCTGTAAAAAATACACCCCCTGTAAAAAATACACCCCGAGTAAAAATACACCCCTGTAAAAATACACCCCCTGTAAAAATACACCCCCTGTAAAAATACACCCCTTGTAAAAAATACACCCCCTGTAAAAATACACCCCCTGTAAAAATACGGGCCCCCTGTAAAAATACACCCCCTGTAAAAATACACCCCCTGTAAAAAATACACCCCCTGTAAAAATACACCCCCTGTAAAAATACACCCCCTGTAAAAATACACCCCCTGTAAAAATACACCCCCTGTAAAAAATACACCCCCTGTAAAAAATACACCCCCTGTAAAAAATACACCCCCTGTAAAAATACACCCCCTGTAAAAAATACACCCCCTGTAAAAATACACCCCTTGTAAAAATACACCCCCTGTAAAAAATACACCCCCTGTAAAAAATGAGATTTGGAAAAATTGAGATTTGGCAAAATTGAGATTTGGCAAAATTGAGATTTGGGAAAATTGAGATTTGGGAAAATTGAGATTTGGGAAAATTGAGATTTGGGAAAATTGAGATTTGGGAAAATTGAGATTTGGGAAAATTGAGATTTGGGAAAATTGAGATTGGCAAAATTGAGATTGGCAAAATTGAGATTGGCAAAATTGAGATTGGGAAAATTGAGATTGGCAAAATTGAGATTGGCAAAATTGAGATTGGGAAAATTGAGATTGGGAAAATTGAGATTGAGATTGGGAAAATTGAGATTGGGAAAATTGAGATTGGGAAAATTGAGATTGGGAAAATTGAGATTGGGAAAATTGAGATTGGGAAAATTGAGATTGGGAAAATTGAGATTGAGATTGGGAAAATTGAGATTGGGAAAATTGAGATTGGGAAAATTGAGATTGAGATTGGGAAAATTGAGATTGGGAAAATTGAGATTGGGAAAATTGAGATTGGGAAAATTGAGTTTGGGAAAATTGAGTTTGGGAAAATTGAGATTTGGAAAATTGAGATTTGTAAAAATACACCCCCTGTAAAAATACACCCCCTGTAAAAATACACCCATGTAAAAATACACCCCCTGTAAAAATACACCCCTTGTAAAAAATACACCCCCTGTAAAAATACACCCCCTGTAAAAATACACCCCCTGTAAAAATACACCCCCTGTAAAAAATACACCCCCTGTAAAAAATACACCCCCTGTAAAAAATACACCCCCTGTAAAAAATACACCCCCTGTAAAAAATACAACCCCTGTAAAAAATACAACCCCTGTAAAAATACACCCCCTGTAAAAATACACCCCCTGTAAAAATACACCCCCTGTAAAAAATGAGATTTGGGAAAATTGAGATTTGGGAAAATTGAGATTTGGGAAAATTGAGATTTGGGAAAATTGAGATTTGGGAAAATTGAGATTTGGGAAAATTGAGATTTGGGAAAATTGAGATTTGGGAAAATTGAGATTTGGGAAAATTGAGATTGGCAAAATTGAGATTGGCAAAATTGAGATTGGCAAAATTGAGATTGGCAAAATTGAGATTGGCAAAATTGAGATTGGGAAAATTGAGATTGGGAAAATTGAGATTGGGAAAATTGAGATTGGGAAAATTGAGATTGGGAAAATTGAGATTGGGAAAATTGAGATGGGGAAAATTGAGATGGGGAAAATTGAGATTGGGAAAATTGAGATTGGGAATATTGAGATTGGGAAAATTGAGATTGGGAAAATTGAGATTGGGAAAATTGAGATTGGGAAAATTGAGATTGGGAAAATTGAGATTGAGATTGGGAAAATTGAGATTGGGAAAAATACACCCCCTGTAAAAATACACTCCCTGTAAAAAATGAGATTTGGGAAAATTGAGATTTGGGAAAATTGAGATTTGGGAAAATTGAGATTTGGGAAAATTGAGATTTGGGAAAATTGAGATTGGGAAAATTGAGATTGGGAAAATTGAGTTTGGGAAAATTGAGTTTGGGAAAATTGAGATTTGGAAAATTGAGATTTGGAAAATTGAGATTTGTAAAAATACACCCCCTGTAAAAATACACCCCCTGTAAAAATACACCCCCTGTAAAAATACACCCCCTGTAAAAATACACCCCCTGTAAAAATACACCCCCTGTAAAAATACACCCCCTGTAAAAATACACCCCCTGTAAAAAACACACCCCCTGTAAAAATACACCCCCTGTAAAAATACACCCCCTGTAAAAATACACCACTGTAAAAAATACACCCCCTGTAAAAATACACCCCCTGTAAAAATACACCCCCTGTAAAAATACACCCCCTGTAAAAAATACACCCCCTGTAAAAATACACCCCCTGTAAAAATACACCGCCTGTAAAAAATACACCCCCTGTAAAAATACACCCCCTGTAAAAATACACCCCCTGTAAAAATACACCCCCTGAAAAAATACACCCCCTGTAAAAATACACCCCCTGTAAAAATACACCCCCTATAAAAATACACCCCCTGTAAAAATGAGATTTGGGAAAATTGAGATTTGGGAAAATTGAGATTTGGGAAAATTGAGATTTGGGAAAATTGAGATTTGGGAAAATTGAGATTTGGGAAAATTGAGATTTGGGAAAATTGAGATTTGGGAAAATTGAGATTGGGAAAATTGAGATTGGGAAAATTGAGATTGGGAAAATTGAGATTGGGAAAATTGAGATTGAGATTGGGAAAATTGAGATTGGGAAAATTGAGTTTGGGAAAATTGAGATTTGGAAAATTGAGATTTGTAAAAATACACCCCCTGTAAAAAATACACCCCCTGTAAAAATACACCCCCTCTAAAAAATGAGATTTGGGAAAATTGAGATTTGGCAAAATTGAGATTTGGCAAAATTGAGATTGGCAAAATTGAGATTTGGCAAAATTGAGATATGGGAAAATTGAGATTTGGGAAAATTGAGATTGGGAAAATTGAGATTGGGAATTGATAAATTTTATTTCAATTTTAAGTTAAATCTTGAGACTAATTGCTTTACGTAATTTTCCCGCGCAAACTAGTCCTCTGGACAATAAAGTTTATTTATTGCCAAATTATTGGAGGAATCTTTAATTCACGAAATCGCTGACGAAAATCACGAAATCGTCGGTGAAAAATCACGAAATTGTCGTCGAAAATCACGAAATCATAAACTGTGACCAAAAATCACTATATTCTCAGCCAAAACAAATGATTGAAAAGAAAAAAACTTAACAAAAATTCTCGAAACAACCAACTGGGTCAATCCATGTGAATTCGACTTAAGAAAAAGGGCCTAATAGATGATAATATAAATTCTGACTATGTCCCAACCTTGAAAAAAGGGTACATCTTCCATAGAAAGGGGTTCTATTTAACGGCTGTTTTTGTTAGTTTCAAGGTTGGATAAAGTATGGAAAATCCTATACTTTGAACCAACCTTGAAAAACGCTACAATACAGCCCGATAAAATAATAAATAATAAATACACCCCCCTGTAAAAAAAAATAAATACACCCCTTGAAAAAAATTATTAAATACACCCTCTGTAAAAAAATAAATAATACACCCCCTGAAAAAAAAAAAAAATATATTATAAATACACTCCCTGAAAAATACACCCCTTGTAAAAAATCCAAAAAAAAAAAAAAATAATAAAATAAAAGATCCATTTTTTACAAGGGGCTCTCCAAATCACAGAAAAGTTGATACAACAGAAATTCCATTAATGTTTTTATTTTTCTATAACAAACTGAAAGTGGTTTATAAAACTGAATGATATCTATTTACACATGGAACTTTATTAAAAAAAAGAAAAAAAGGTTATATTAAAACGCCACTGAAAACTCTGCACCCAAAAGTTTAATCTTTGTTTTATGATTTAACTATGAAAAGAAATAAATTACTTTTTTCTTTTACATTTTTAAAAAAATGGCAATGTTGTAAAATAATCTCTTATACAAGCAAAACTAAAAATCTATTAAAAACAGAGTCTTGGGAACTTGATCTTCGTTAGATGCATCGTGAGACTCGTCTAATCTCTTTTACTAGCTTTCATCTGAGACGATTTTCCAGTAGGGTCAAGATCGGGTAACAAAGAGGTTGGCAAAAGGTGGTCCCAGGATGGAAAGATTAGGGTTAAAAAGTAAAATTTATAAATCAATTAATTTTTGGCAAAATTGCTGTTGGGAAGCTTAGCAGTAAAGGAAGACTGACTGAAAATTTTACTAGAGATTTTTCCAAGGTGTTGGATAAATTATTTCGATTTAAAAATAATACTCAAAATATTAAGACTTAACGCTGGATTTATATTTTAAGTTTTTTACAAAGTGGCTAGAGTATATCCCGCGATATTTATTAGAATCTCCGCGAATCCCGCAAAGCTTATTTTCAGCGCAAATGTTAATTTTATTTCTAGTTCGTAAATATTTTTACTGGTGGATAATATTTTAAATTATAGGTGAATAAAGGATAAATAATTGAGATATTATAGGAAATTAGTTACGTTCTAATTATACAATGAATGAACCGATTCGATTAACATTATATAAAAATTTGAGGCAATTGACGTACTAAAAGTACTAAAGGGTCAAAGCAGAGGTATATAATAACCCCCTTCGGAGGAAAGTATGAAAGGTAGCCAAAATCGACGAACAACGAGTGCCCGGCGTAAATCGCGGCGGATCGACACGCCGCTTTACTCCCAAAAAATAGTTACACCATTTTGAACCTGACTAAATTTTCCCTACGCGCGCTTCCGGAACTCGCAAGCTGAAGTCAACCTTCGACTCCATTTTAACAGACAGCCTGACTCCCGAGACATGAAGTTCTAAACACAAATCGAGCCGTCTTGTTTATACAAAGACCATTTACTAGAGTAGCGACATTGAGAAGTCCAGCGCGAGCTAGTGGCCTAGATAGTCAGCAGCGGGCTCTCGTTGTTCGTGATTTTTAGCATTGGTAGTATAGGGGCTTTCATACTTCCCCCCAAAGGGGGTTATTATATACATCTGGTCAAAGGTATAAAAAAAACTTACGGAACTTTGCGCTATTCCTCTCAGAGGCTCCCTAGTTATTTCCTCTTCAATACGGAAAGTTTTTTCAAAACCTGGTTCTCTACACACGTTGTAGGCAACAGGCGGGCGTAAATAGTTCTCCTTCCCTTGGTCACCGCATTTATCACTTTCCCCTTGGTTTTTCCTTCTGGGAGGAGACGGCGTAATATTCGTAGCACTATCTGAAATCATTAAATTGTTAAGGTGTAATAATTCCATCGTTCGCCAAGACGGAGACGCGATCTGACAAATGGCTCCTAATCTACTAATAATGTTTTTTCCAAAATATTCAGTCCGAGCACGAACCTCGCGAATTCTTTTCTACCAAATTAGAAGATATTTCCTGATTGGGAGAGTATCAAATTAAACGAAAAACAGACGTCACGAGTACGTAAAAACAGCTTCCGGATTGATTTTATTTATCACGTGACGTGGTATTACTTTTCATTTTATTACACTCCCATAAAATAAAGAAAGAAAGCGGCTTAATTATACAATGAGAAAAACTATAATTTGGTCAAAAATGGTAGTAATTAGAAAATTCAAAGAGATATTCATAGAGTGATATTCAACAAAAGTGAACGCAAATTTTATATTGCTTTTGCTCCTCTAATACCCTTTTCAGACAAGCGTAACCAGCCGGTTTAATCAGATTTAACCATGGTTTATTCAAAATTAACCAAAGTTTATTCAACTGAAAAGGCTATGTAAACCTCTGTTAAATCTGATTAAACCACGGCTAATTACGCCTCGTCTGAAGTGGGTATTAAGGGTGAATTACGATTTTTTTTTTTTCTTCATTTACTGTAATGACCAAATTAGGAAATATTTTCTAATTGGTTATGCTGACTTTTTTTATGGCTAGCGACAGATGTCACGAGTACGTAAAAACAGCTTCAGGAACTTTCAATTTCTAGAGTAGATTAAATTTGGAATGTTTTTGATCTATGTCAATTCGACTTGTGGGAAATGAGTCTAATTTTTAATTTCAACCGTTATTTTTCAACAGATATAACCATAAGAAAGTGATATTTACCAAGCTCGAGACTCTTAAGGGGAAGCCCTGAACGTTTTTTTTTTTTGTTTTTTTTCTGGGCCCTACTATAGACGCATTAGGGTTATTATTAAGGGTTATTAAATGTTAATGCTATTAATTTAAAAGAAATGTCTCTTTCGGGGAAGTTACGTTATCGTATCTCATATAGTAAACGAAAAATCTTTATTCGTTTTCGAATAAATCCCGCTTTAGTGACCCTATATTTTCACTATTTAAAGAAGTTTAAAGTTAATTTAAAAATTATCTATAACCGTAATTGAAAATTTTACTCGGGGAAGTTACTCGGAATTGTCTCTAGTTTCATTATCAAGAAAAGAAATAGCTCTGATAGCCCTAGAAGCCGAAAAAACATGTCTAAAGTAAGAAAAAAAAAAAAAAAAAAAAAAAAGCGTAGGGGTTGATGACTTTTCTAAATGTCCCCCCCGCAGTTAAAAGTTGAACAATCCCATCGCGCAACCCTTGAGAAATCATTAATTTTAATCTACCCTTTCTCCGTACGAAGCTAGAAATCTATTTTTATTTAATTTTTTAGTTCTTAGTTAATGTGACCAGCGATTCGAATGATAAGCTCGCGCTTTATTTCAACCACGATGATCCATTAACTACGAGATTAAGCCTATTTTCCAGGTAAGTTTAAGCTTTGCATTGATTTTAATTCATTTTACTAGTGGACTAGGCCTATTTAAATGATAAGGAATAGAAAATCATTCGTTGGCCGATCGCATTTTCCTCCAAAAAAATTTAAAGCCTAAAAACTTACCACTAGCTATACTTGATACGTTATTGAATTGTGCCGCGAGAAACTCTGACTCGTTTTGTTCTTCGGCAGTTTCAACCTACGATGGGCAAAAAGAGCGATTAAAATTTAGTTTTCGAAATTAACCTATAAAATCTCCCCAGCCAATTTGCATTCCAGCAGAGTATTGGTTTGTCTACGAGTATATCTGGTAGAAATAAGGCACTAGTCGCGGCATTTGACTACTAAAATAAATGTGCCGACTATTAAAATTAGTAGAAATTGGGGGGATAACTAGTCAATTTGACTAGTAAAACATTTACCTAAATATTAATATTTATCAAACCCAAAAAGGGGGAAAAAAACGAGATTATACGAAAGTCGGAAAAGCTTAAATTCAGTCCTCGCAAATAGGACTTACGAAATATAAAGCGTAATATTAATACGGTCTTTCCTTATTCAATTGTTTCATTGCCCTATTTTTACTCCCAGTAGTCAGTGACTACTAAAATAAATTAATTTAGGTTATAAATTAGATTGAGACTTGCCGGTTTCCGAATATGATTAGCCGCACTCGCTGCGTCTTTGAAAACGAGATCGTGATTACTTATACCGTACACGAGACTTTTAAAAGATCGGAGGAACGCTAAATGTTCTTCAAGCTCCGGCGTGGTTTTTTCATTTATTTCGCCTAATTTTCCGAGCCTGTCATGGGTTTCCGATATTTTTGTATTTCCCAACACCCAATAGTTGTTCAAATCAGCGTCTTTGAATAATCTGGCATTAAATGTTAAAATGGAGAGACAAAATTAGTTTAAAACAAATTAAAAAAAAAAAAAAAAATTAATAAAAAAAATATTTCGAGATTCTCGTTACACTTCGAAATCAAATCTGGCCTATTTCTACCAATATATAAATTAAAACAAGTAAAATATTATAATTACCGATGAGGCTCTTCATACGGCTTCATTCCGGAAAACTGCCTCGTAATTGAGTTTTTCATAATCTGTTTTTTGAAGATTTTTTCTTCCACCGCAGCGCAGGTTATTATCCGATAAACGAAAATATGCTTCGATTGTCCATTTTGGTACGCGCATCTAACCGCTTTTTGCTCTACAACGTTGTTAAATTCTGGACTGTAGAAAACTATTCGGTCAGCTGCGGTAAGAACAAAATCGGCATTTTCCATCTACAAAATACAATTTCAGAGAATTCCAGCTTAGACTATATTCGGAACAAGTTAATTAGGTTTAATGTGGATTCCAGCTAAGCCTAACAGAGACCCGCATTGGCCGACATTATCAGGCCCAATCCATCATTCGAGCCAGGCTCAGGATTTAGCGTTGAAAAAAAGCCAGAAACCCGGTATAATTTGGATCCCAGCTAAGCCTAATTTCTATAAAATACTTTTGAGCTAGAGTTACGTTTTATTAAGTATCGAAGTTGAAGTAACTCACCTGGGTCATTAAAAGCAACACAGAATATTTTGTATTATTCTGGAACTTCCAGATTAATTGTTGACGTTCGTGCTCGTCGCGGATGGTTCCACATAACCTGATGAATCGCCAACGTCTTTTTAAAATAAAATTAGAACAAATGATTTTTTCCATCTTCGCATCAATTAAATAGCTCGGTACTTACTTATAAAGTAGGATTTTTTCAATAATATCTAGAGTTTTTTGCTTATTAGCAAAGACGAGTATTCGATGTTTGTTTTCAATTAGGTTTTCTAACAGGAGAAAAAGAGTTTCCAATTTTCCTGATTCTTTTAGGAGTACTTCTGAATCGACGTTTGCTAAAGGATTTTCAATCTCTTGGCTAAAATTAAACAGACCAAAAAGGATCAACTTAACGTAAACTTACTTTCCGATAGTTTGACCCAATAATTTGCCGAGTTTTACAGAAAGGTTTGACCCATCGAGAGAGAAACCACAACCCAAAAGGGGGGGGGGGGGGGATTAGAGTTAAGGCCGAGAGTTTCTTCCCGATAAGAAGGTGCAAATTTTGTTATTTTAAATTAATCTACAGCGAGTCTACTTTCTAATGGCACGATCGGTTTTTGCGTAGGAGATTGTAGAGAAAGTTATTTCTTGCGGGACTCCCAGCAAATTGAGAAAAAAATATTAAAGGAATTAAGGCCTAGAAATTATTTCGAAGAATAAAATTAAGTTTTGAAGTTAAAACAACGACGTCCACCCACATATTTAAAAAAAAAAATTAAAAAACTGAACTAGGATCACCGCGAGTTTGGGCCGAGAGGAAAATCTACAAATGCGGAATATGAACTTACTTTAAATTCGTCTCCATGTCCAGCTCAGTGAAAAGGCGAGGATGATCACAAATATTCCTCAATTTTTCTAATTCGCTGGTACACGTCCGTTTTCTTGTATTCATAATCTGATACAAATTCGAATCATGATCAACTTCACTACAATGAATTAAAATAAAAATTAAGTTTGGTCTACCTCTTTAACATGTTCCGATTCCAAATATTGTCTGTATATTTGTACTTGGAGATCGCTTAAGTATACCCATAATACGATATCCATTTTGGGTGGTAGAGAATGAGCTCTAAAAATAAATTTAAAATAACGGTTCATCAATAAAATTTAGAACTATAAATGGCACTTTGGTTTTTTTCGTAAAACCATCGCTGGTTTCTAGTGTCCCTGTATTGTCCCTCGATTTTAGTTTCTCAAACAATCGCGTATTCCTCCCAAATCTCTCGTTATTAAATCGGTACTAAAAGGCGAATATCCCGAACTATTTTAAAAATCAAAAATCAAACTGATACGTAAAAACAGCTAGGATTAGGCATCCTTACTTAGAAACTGCAATTGATTGATTTGTCGCGGAAAAACGCAAATCAATCTTATCCTTATTTTAGTATCTCTACACAACTGTTTTTCAAAATTTCCCCAAGTAATTTAAACTTTACAATTCCTAGATTAAAACGCGATAACATTAAAGGGAGAATGCAACCTAACGAGTGATTTCTAATCAATTCCATATAGTTTAAATAGCAGCCTAATCCATCAGCGAAAAAAAAAATATTACGAACAAATATTAAACCAGAAATAAATTTTAAACTTACCCAGAAAATAGGCTTAGCGTATAAGGGGCTAGCGACCAATCATATGTTATTAGAAGTCTCCTGGAGATCTCGCCTTAACTATGGGCCTTCGCTAATTGGTCGCTAGCCCTTACAAGCGAGGAAATCACGGTCTGCCTGTATTCAGCTAAGCCTATTTTCTGGGGTTAATTTATTTCTAGTTTGTGTTGCAAGGAATCAAAATTATCTCGTTGTTAGGTTGCATTCTCCCTTTAAGGAGAATGTTTCCCGATAATTCCCTGACCAAAGCTACAAACCCACCAAAATTTATAACTATTGGTATAAATTTTCAAAAATTTTAATTTACTCATTCGAGGAAGGATCCTTGGTTCTTCTTAAGTAATAAGGTGCAATCAATTTATTTAACGCTTCAGATTGTTGTCGCGCGTATTTCTGCGCATCAGAAGAAGCATTTTCTTGAGCACCCTTCTCGATTGGCTTTTTGTATTGGGTTTTGAATTCGGCCTCGGAAACTAGTAACTTCCCTCCATGACAAATATTGAACGCGGTCCAAAGTTCCTGAGAAAAAAAAAAAAAAAAATTTCAATTAAATGCTTGGAAAACAAACTCCTTTTCAATATTTTCTCCGTATACAAGGGTTCAATGGAAGTACAAAATGTTGGAAGTTAATTTCCCTGACTTTTCCAGGTTTTCCCTGACCATTTCTAAATAATTTCCCTGACCAATTTTAATACTTTTTTCGTGAATATATTCTTACGAGGGAGCTGCTGGCAATTCCCACATTTTATTTGACATCGGGGTCAACCGATAGTTTACTCGGAATATGAGAAACAATTTGAATCTTCAGGCAAACATTTTCAGTTTAGAATAATTACGTTACAACTGATTGCTAAACCAATCATAAACAGTTCCTTGACACTGGTACCAAAATATTTATTTTCTATGACCGTTTGGGCTACTTTCAAATTCCCTGACTTTTCCCTGACCTTTGGGGCCACTTTCCAAATTCCCTGGCTTTTCCAGGTCGTGTACGAACCCTGATATGTTTCTTATAAAACCATCTATTTCTTTCAGTATGAAAAGTAAAACGGACAGGTGAATGTAAAAAGTGGAGTCTGGAATTTAATTTCTCGCCATTTAATTGACGAGAAAGGCGCGAGATCAATTCAGCAAGATGGCCTGAATTGAGACGGGTAGAATCTGCTATAAATTAAACTCACATCAAGATGGTTTTGTATCGGATATTCAGTTCGGATAATTTTATGTTTCGCTGGAAGGCGATCGGCGGCTGTTGAAGTTAGATTTTTATTCAAAATTCTATGGGCGTCATCAAAAATGACGTAATCCTAAAAAAAAAAAAAAAAAAAAATGCCGGTTTATTAATTTGGATAAAGTATTTTATTTAAGAAACTATCTTGTTTTTTTTTCAAATATGCCTTGACAAAGACAGGAGCCAATGGGACCCGCGTACGCTTATAAATCCATCCCTTTCCGCCTTTAGTAAGGTTAATCGCGAGATACTCTTTAACTGGTAATGATCATGTCCTTTCATTATTGTATTTATCTTTTAGTCCTGTAATCGATCGATCGCTTTTTCCTTCGCGTTCGGTTGAGGAGTTTAATTACTTCGATTTTGGCCCACCCTTTATCGGGAATTCTAACGAAACTTATTAATTAGGTAATTACGCTCTGAAAATCATTTTAAAAAAAGCTAAGAGGGGGGGCGAATGACTGTCAGCCGATTAAGGATTAAGCGTAATCATTTTAGCATTGTCAAAGGCAGAGATTCCAAATATTAAGCTCAATGGCTTTTTAGTACAGTCAAAGGTACAGCCTGTACACCGTTTACGTCGAGTCAAGTCTCGCCAGTTGAAAATTTAAACGTTAGAAAATAGTCGCGCCTTGCCATTAGAATGATAAATTTTAAACTCACGGGCTTTGATAACAAACACTATTGTACAATTATAATTAAATACATTAACAGAGATCTCACCCATGTGTAGGTAGATCCAAATGGTTTTTCCTCGGACGAAGTTACAAAATTTTGAAAACTTGTGATTAACACCCTCCCTTCTTTCAAAACTTTCCGTTTGTCCTTTTTGTGCTTTTTTGAATAAATCGAGATTTTTAATAAAGGCAGCCTGAAAAAAAAAAAAAAAAAAAAAAAACGTTTAATTCATCAGTAAATACTAACGAAAAGTTTAGTTCTTACGATTTTTGGAATTCATCCTCCCACTTTTGAATTCTCTTAGCAGGTGTTACAATTAAGACTTTCTTCACTTCTCCCATTTCGAAAAGCCGAGAAATAAACACCACGAATGCAAGGGTGTTGCTGAACCTAAAAATAATGAAAACTTTAGGGAAAGAACGAATCGGGAATTCTCCACTTCAGCCAAAATATTAAATTTAAATAGAATTGTTCCGCGCAATTGTTTAAATTTGTAATACGCGTTTAAACATCGCAATCCGAAATACGCTTAAGAATTAAACTTTGGTTTCCCCTCTATTTATTATGACTATTTATTTAGTGAGGAAATTTTAGTTTCGGTTCGTGAAGATTTATTTTCAGTTAATAAAACGGAAAAACACACTGACAGGGTTGTCGCAAACCTGGAAAAGTCAGGGAATTTCCAAAATAAGTCCAAAAAGTCTAGCAATTTTTTAAATTATTCAAGGGTCAGGGAAAATTGAGAGGGTACCTTGATAGTGTTCCAAAAAAATTATCAAATTTTTTTAACTACGTAGCCTTTAATAAATACGTGTAAAAATTGATTATAGGGTCATTGGTCAGAAACTCAGAACCTTTGAAACATTTTTGGCCCAAATTATTCCCATATACTTTCTCACGGATTAACAAAAAGAACTATTTTCAGGGAGAGCTGCGTGACTAAACTCTCGTTAATGTTCAATAAATACGATGAAATCGTATGAAATAAGTTAAAATTGGGTTATGCGCTTTGGAATTAATAACCCCAAGCCTTAGTAGAGTACTGACAGCGACCACTGCGCAGTGATATAACATATAGCGTAAAATAATCAATATCTTTAAGATCAAAACTGCTTATTAAAAAATTTACTACTTTCGTAAAAGTTTTTTTTACCCTCTTACCCTCCCTATTTCGCTTAACTACTGATATAAAGGGCTAAATTGGTCAAAGAACTTGATGTATTTGGTCAGGGAAAAGCTGGAAAAGTCAGTGAATATTTAAATGGAAAATCTACGCCAACCCTGCGTTGAAAAATACGCTCATAATAAAGAATAAGAAAGAAGGCAATTCCTTTTGTTATATTTTATATTTTGTTTCAAAAGACGCCTGAGACTATTTAAACTTCGGCCGAAAGATGTTCCAAGGAACTTCCATCCCTAAAAAATATAAGAATAACATACCCCTTGTCATCCCCAAGAACGCCTCCTTTATTTTTTTGATGCAGGAACCACATCCAACTTACTGCCTCTACCTGGTGATGGTAAAGTTTTCCTAAATAAAAAAATATTTCCAGATTTGAGTTTCTAAGAACGATTTGCCTTCATTATTAATACAATATTAAACTCATTTTGAGCTTAAAGCAACTGGCGTCTCTAGAGTTTCTCCTAAATTCCTGCTTTTCTGCTACACAATTAATTTACCTTACCAAAGGCAGGAGGGAGGGATTTATAAGTGTATGTGGGTCCCATTGGCTCCTGCCTTTGGTAAGGTATATTTGGCGTGCATCAGGGAAGAGACTTTCACAGGGGCTCCTCCAGAGCCGCCAGTTGCTTTAAAAGATTAAAAAGACGCGAGCTTTACCTCAAGATCCTGAATTAATTTGAAATATTATCTCTCGCTAGCTGAATAAAACTTAATGATTTCACGGCTCTGCGATATTGCATTATCATACTCATTATTAGTTATAAACCCTCAGCATATGGCATACGACACACCCCCAGCATTATATATAGCGTTTATCCAAACTCAAAGTTAACTTGACATTGACAAGAAAAGGCATGCCTGACAAGGTCAAGGCCACTATGCCTACAAATAGACTAAAAACACGGGGAGGTCTAAAAACTCGTACTCGCCAACTGCTCTCATTGCTCTGGCTTCTTGGTGGGTCAAAGGTTATTGATAATAATGAACTTCACGCTGCGTTCAACAATGCGTACCAGAGATAACACTTCTAAAGAAAATGCGTTGCTTTTCCGGTACGAGTTTTTAATGCGAGAAAGTTAGATTGTTAGAAGAAAATTCATTAGACAAAGAACAGAAAAATCCACTGAACTAAACTCAGAGTGCTCTTAGTCTCGCTGAAAACCTAATTGCTCTTGCCTTTGCTTGCTAAAGAACATCTTGCGCAAGAGCTTTGGAACGTAATATTTGAAAAATAATACAACCCCCAATCAAAATCATTGAAAAAAATTTGATTTTTTTTTTCAATTGCTCTCTGGAAATCAAAGTTGCCTGTAGGCCTACATATTTAAATATTAAGGCTGATAACTTTTGTACTCGTCTAGGACTTGATTAGAAACTTTGTCTCTAAACCATTCTTAACGACTCAGATTAGTCTAGTTTACCAGGTGTGGAGACTTGACCCCCAAAAAGATACATACCTATAGAAATTTTCAAATTTTCCATATTTTCTAATTTGCCTTCGTTGATTTAACCGAGATGGCTACGCAAATTTCGGTTATTATGAAAAAACCAACAGTAAATTAAATTCCACGCTTCGATACTTGTCCTCAAGCCAATACGTCAGCAAAACAAACAGTAAATATAAGCGAGTTTGCTTCTTCGCTTGAATTTAAGCGTTTCTAATGCATCGCTGCCAGAAAAAATTCAGGGTATCGCGCCCAAACTGTTAACAATCTAGCCCAATTTCCAGCCCAACAAAAAAACCACGAGTTTCATACTAGCCCAATTTCTTGCATTTAGCCTATTTACCCATAACTTATTAAAATTCAACCGGTTAAATTAATAGAACAAAACTCGCGACACAACTAGTATTACTTTACTACGAAATTTTTCGAAAAGTAAATTGATAGGATTGGGGCACTCCCCACTGGATTTTTTTATCATATGATATAGATTTGTTTGATAATGAAAATTAAAAAGATTTATTTCCCCGCAAACCACGCTCAAAGCCAAACTTTTCAACATGGTAAAGGTCCCCCGTCCCCCTTTCCCTGCGTTAAAATACCCAATAATAAGCCTTTTCGGTTGCTATTTGGATCTCGCCCAAAAAAACCGCCCAACAGCCCAACGATTTTTTTCTCGTGAATGAACATGAAAGTCGCCTAAAAAAAACATCCCCTGTAAAAAATACACCCCCTGAAAAATACACCCCTGAAATAATTTAACCCCTGAAAAAAATACACCCCCTTTAAAAAAAAATAACAAGGGGTACCCCTTGTAAAAAAAATGGGTTTTTTTACATGGGGTACCGGCCACCCATTAAAAAAAAAAAACAAAAAAAAAAAAACACGGAGTTGGTGGAAATTAACGAAAACGATACTTGACATTTCAGCGGGATGTAAAAAAGTACACGTTTCTTTTTAAAATTATAAGTTTTATTTTCAATATGTTACAGTTTACTATTAATACTACGTCTAGGTTAAAATAGTTAAAAGTTTTAAGCGTTAATTTTTTTTTTTTTTTGCTTTTTTAAATGGCGTCGAATTGTTAAATTTTATTTCAATTTGAAGTTAAATCTTGAGACTAATTGCGTTACGTAATTTTCCCGCGCAAACTAGTCCTCTGGTTAAAAGTTCCCTAGTTTCGTTCGAGAAAACATGTCCGAATGGATTTGAACTTTAAAATTTTATACTAAATTTTATTTAACTAACTCCTAAGTCACGTTGGACTCTGGGGCCGGACAAAATAGTTTATTTATTGCCAAATTATTGGAGGAATCTTTAATTCACGAAATCGTTGACGAAAATCACAAAATTGTTGTCGAAAATCACGAAATCATAAACTGTGACCAAAAATCACGATATTCTCAGCCAGAACAAATGATTGAAATGAAAAAACTTTAATAAAAATTCTCGAAACAACCAACTGGGTCAATCCATGTGAATTCGACTTGAGGAAAAAGGGCCTAATATAAATTCTGAGTATATCCCAACCTTGAAAAAAGGGAACATCTTCCATAGAAAGGGGTTCTATTTAACGGCTGTTTTTGTTAGTTTCTAGGTTGTATAAAGTATAGAAAATCCTATACTTTGAACCAACCTTGAAAAAACGCTACATCGTAAATACAAACGGGTGCTTTTTAACGGGTATATTATTCGTTTCCAAGATTATTTTATAGAAAGGCCTATTTTAAATTTCAACCATTATTTTTCTACGAATATTTAAGCGGAAGAAACTGATATTTACCAAGTTTAAGATTCCAGAAAAAATTATTTCTCAAGTTATCATTTTTAAAATTTTTTTGCATAAATTTTAATTTTAAATTTTAAAATTGGGTTTTTCTTTAATATCTTTAGAATTAATAGCCTTAAATTAATAAAAATTCGTATTATTGATGAAAAAGAAGCGCTGAATACGAATTTGATGACGAAAACACTGTGAAAAAATTACGGAACGAGATAATTTCAATTTTTGGGGGAGTCTCATAGGGGCCAAATTTGATACTCGAGTGTCACCTTCAAAAATTATGAAAAACTTAATATTTTCATATCCCTTTTTCCTCAAGTCCAATTCACACGGACTGACCCCACTGCCAAACCCGAAATCGGTGGAATAATCACGAAAGCATCGACAAACCCAATATTCCAATAAAGATATCGAAACAGACTTTTTTTTTTTTTTTTTTTTGCTAATGTCCGACCCCTGGTGCGCGTTTGATTCGGTCAAGTATATAAGAATTAGTTTAAGAAAGTATATATTTCATTTAAATATATTAATTTGATTTAATTTTTTGTTTATAGTATAAGAATTAAATATTAATCCTAACTGTTTTTTTTTTTTCAAATTTTGTTACTATTCCGATTAAAAGTATAATCGCTTGTTCGCCTTCATTTTTGCATTTTTTTGTTTCATCGTATAGTAATCGATTACTTTTTATCAATAAGTAAAGTTACGTTAATAGACATTTCCAATCAAATTGTCCGTTAGACGTACTCGAGTGCGTCAAAGGAAAAAATGGCGGTTTGACTAATTGCCATTTTCTTTCGGACGTTTCTTCAACGCAGATTACTCCGCAATACGGAGACTTGTGCGTAATACGAACTAAATCGTTAGCGGAACGAGGTTCTTTACCGATTAATTGACGACTACAAGTATCTAAGGACGCAGCGTGCGCTACCACCAAGATATTTCCTCCTACAACATATATAATTACAAATAAGCGCTTACCCAAACTCCTACTCGTTAATCGATTGATTATAGCTCGATATTCGTAATCGTTAATCAATAATAGACCCTAAAATAAATAAAACGAGCTTAAAATCTAACACCCCCAGGTAAGTATTATTTCGGAGGCGCCATCTATCAGCTAAATAATTCTTAAAAAATAAATTAGGCTTAGGAAAATATATAAATAAGGCATCTATTTTTTCCCTACGTTCATACATTAAGGCAAAACCGGTTCCTAAACCAGAACAAAGCGATTTCCGTTTGTTCATACGCTGACAAGACGGTTCGCGGCCGTTTGACCTAAGCCAAGGCTTAGCGTCGTTTTCAAAAAAAGGCCCAAAATTTAATAATTATAAATAATTATCAGCTAATTGGGCAAATTTTTTTTTACCCAGCAAGCTCTTGGGCAAGATTATTTTATTTTAAGGTCTACTGAACGTAGAAACTCGCTTACTCGTAAAGAAACAAATAAATATTGAATTACCTTGATGGCCAGTTTTATTTAAGATGGTTTGGACGACGTAATAACTTCTAACGTAATAATTCTCGCTCGATTCGCTGGCCGCGTACATATCCTCCAAAGTAACGACTGGTTCGTATTCCAAACAAATATTATACCCTAAAAGTTTCGCTTCCCTCGGCGTTAACCAAGTCGGTTTTGATTCTTGATACCAAGCGAGCCACTCGAATAAACCCGGTTCAATCTTTATCGGAATTTCGGAAAAACCAGCTCCTAAAACAGAAACGCAATTTTAGATTTTAAAATTAATTAAAGATAAAAATAAATTTACAAACCTTTTAATATGTTTGTGGCTGTTTGAATGCAACGGAGCGACGGTGAACAAAATGCGTGTTTTATTCGAACATTAGATTCTTCCATCGCTTCCCCTTAACATTAAAAAATGGTAAAAAGAAAATAAGCTACGATTATTTAACGATTACGGAAATTACGCAAAAATTAGGAGGAGTTCTTAAAAAAATTGGGCTTACGTTAAGATAAAATATTTAAAACTTAATTAGGCTTAGCTACGTGTTTAAATTTTTCACCGTTGCCAAAGGACCAATCAGAGGCTTTGGGAGCCCTGACTGCCCAAAATTGTGAAGGCACGCATCGAATCTTCTTGCTTTGGTTTCAATGAGAAATATCCTAATTATTGAAGATTCATAATTTTTGACGTAACTACTTCTGGTTAAAACTAATCATATGACGTCATTCCTCACTATTTACAGCACGCGTATTAAAAGTTATTTATAAATCCGTCTATCCAGACCTATGTTCCATAGCCCAAAAAAAATAGTATTATAGGTTATTTGTAGGTCCAAAAATATCAATTTAGGACTTTTTATATTTTTTTAGTGTCAAAAAATATGGGTTTGGCTGACACATAATGCAATATAGTGTCTATAGCTTCTAGATCCGTCCCTCTTGCCTTTCTTTGGCACTACTAGCTACTCACGCCCCCTCCCGAAAGTCTACCTAAGCTCTAATAAAATAGAGTAATAATTACCAGTGACCTAGGAGAGGAAACCTTTCTGCCACAGCTTTGGTTTTTGCGAACATTTGCACAAGTTTTTCAAGCAAAAGTATAATTTTTATAGTTATACGGATCATTCATTTCAAATTTTATCAGCGAAATTGAACAAATTACCCAAAAAATAGGTATTATAGGTTAAAAAGTGAAATTATAGGTAATTATATTTGGTCTGGGAGCCCTGTAATTTTCATAAAATCAAATCTTAAATTTAAACGAAGATCTCTAAGTTATCACCTAGATGTCGCTAGAGGTTCTACAATTTGATTTTAGTACCTCGTGGGATGACCCCTTAGTTCTGATTGGCTTCTTGGCAAGGAGTAAAGAAATTCAAACGCGTGTTTAGGATATAAAACTTTTCTAATAGTATTTCTACATCAAAAATTACGAAAAAAATTCAGGGGAGAAGGAAAAAAAACACTTAGTTTCAGGTAATCCCTTTAAAGATTAAGCGGATTAGATTAAGCTTACTCCCTGCAATATCGCGCGAATTACACCAAGATTATGTAACGCGGCGATAAAAGTCCCTCGTTTTAAAAGTTTCTAAATTAATAAAATAATTTTTGACTGACCGGTTAAAAGAGCTTGATGTAATCCGATTCTGGTCAGCGGAGAATCTTGGGCGTAATCCTGATAGCCTCTATTTCTGGGCGGGATATGACGAGGCATATTGATGTCTCGACGACAGTATTTTCCCTCGAGATCCACGCAAGATCCGATCCAATTTCCGAAGGTAAAATCCATTCTTTCCGCGTGTCTGGCGATAAAAAGTCGTCTCGGACTCTCTTCCGTTTCAGACGACATCTAATAAACGAGTTTTGCCATTTTAATCTACGGTATTTGTAACTCTCGATAACGTCTAAACAACGTACGTCCATTTTCAAATTTGATTCGGTTGACGTTTTTGGATCCAACGTCGTACCTTCGGAGGTTGATGGGGATTTTTTATTCGTAGCTTCCGAAGAAGCGTTTTGTTGAAAATAACTTAAGGGTAATCGTCGACCCGATAGAGAAGGCTCGTCAAAATCCTCGAATGATATATTTCCGGTTAAAGGTACCGCTCTACCAAGTTAAAATTAATTTTGAAATAGTAATTGGCCGAAAATTTAACTAGAAATGGGCCAAAAAGGAGTAAAAATATTCTTAAACTTACTTATGTATCGTCCAGGCGTCAGATTCGGCGACTCTCTCTACGAACTCTTTAGGAAATAATCCGGCGCAACCGGTTAACCAAGAAGTTCCTTCGGCCCATCCATCCATGGGTGAAACGGTGGTAAGATTACCGACATCTTTATTCGTAGTTTGGGCTTCCGTATTCGCGTAGATAAAATCACCCACGATTAATTCTAATTCGTCCGGTTCTTGTTGCGGCAAATAAGGATGAGTCACTCGAAAAACCTTCAAGAAATACGGTTAAATCGAAAGAAACGCGCGATGAAAAGATTTTAAAAACTAACTTCGTTTCCTTTGATGATGGAATCTCGCGAAAATAATTTAAGTTCCCAATTGGCTGCGGCGTTCAAATCAATTTCTCTCGATAATTTTTCGAGGGCCGGGTAATCTTCGCTTGGAAATTGGTAAGAGAGCGTAACGTGTAACGCTTTAAGGTACGGTTCCACTTGTATTCCTGAAATATTGTACCGTTTATTTGGAAAACCAACCAAACCACGAATAAAAAACATTTGAAAAGGAAATAAGGAACCAAAAGTCGGATTAAAAAAGGTTAAACGATTAAATTCAGAGATAAGAACTGTTTTTCGATGGAAGGAAAAAAAGGAATCAAGCAAATTGAAGTCGAATTTCGCATTTTTATCTATTTTTCAGGAATTATGTCTCTAACCCTTTAAATTTTTTGTAAAAATACAATAAGATTTAAATATATCGTGCCCCTAACCCTTTACTATCAAAATAATAAAAATTTAAATATGGGCCTAAAAATATCGTGTTCCTAACCCTTTAAACCCACAACACAGAAAATATTAAAAATACCGCGTCTCTAACCCTTTAAATCCGTAAAACTCTAATTTTTCCTATCCTAACCTTTTAAATTTATTGTAAAAATACAATAAGATATAAATATATCATCCCCGTAACCCTTCACAATCAAAATAATTAAAATCTAAATAGGACCTAAAAATATCGCGTTCCTAGCCCTTTAAACCCACAACATTGAAAATTCTAAAAATATCGTGTCTCTAACCCTTTAAATCCGAAAAACTCAATTTTTCCTTTCCATTTTGCCCTTTTTAATTCGAAAATAAGCCAGAAAGTGAGGAAATGGGTAGAAAAATCTATTTTGTAAGACAGAAGCTTACGCTTGCGAGAGATTCCTTTAGTTAAGGAAGAGTAAGAGGAAGAACACCACGGAAAACACGTTCCCAGAACGTCCAAAGCTCCCATTTCAGAAACAACTGGAAATATCAGCGTGGTGGAAAGGTTTTAAAGCCGAGCCCCAAGAGTGTGACGGAAAACGTTTAAAAGAAACGGAAGGTAGCGAGAGAAAGTTATCGATATAATAAAGATATTTACTTACTGTATTCGGAAACTTCTCGCATAAATTGAACGGCTAATCGTTTCAAAGAATCATTGTGTTCTTCAGCGACAAATAATCCGAGAAACGTCGGTGACGTGTAATGATCCAATTGAATTCGATCCGGAATTTCGCTTCTTAACTTTTCAACAACGTGTTTCAAAGCGTTGACAAGGTGCGGAACACTATCGTCTGGCGCCTAACATTCCCGTACGTTTTTATCTCGACAATTATTTAATATTAATAAAACTTACCTGAAAAAATGAACACAGCGTAATATGAGGTAAATAATTATGGGCTCCGTTTCTCCCGCACTGTTTAAGGGAAGCGTCGAAGAAATTTTGTAATTGATCGAGTAACGGACCGGAGGGACAGAGGTATAATATGTATTCTCTAGGAGTATTATCGTCTAAAGTCGGATCATTAACGTGAGCCAATAACCTGCGTTTTTTTATAGGTGAGAAATTAATAATTTAACCTTGTTTTTAATCAATTACCAATCTGCCGCGATTTGAACACTACGACCTCCAGTCGCTGCTAAAGCTTTTTCACTGAGAATTAAGTATTATTAAGAGTTACGTTAATTAAAATTAACCTAATAACTTACGCCCTATGTTTTGGAATTCCCATTTGAAGTAGAATTTGAAGAGGAGTGCTATTTGATAATTGACGAGCCGCTTTAGAGTAGCTAACATTTCTCCGTGGTATATTTGGCGATGCCATACACTACGGAATAATAATCAAATAAATTATAAACTAATTATTAGTTAAATCTATGAACAAGCTAAGTTTAAGTTCTGACAGACTGATTAAAAAACGTGTTACGTGTATTTTGAAACCAAGGCTTAGCTTTTGTCAGGATGATGTTTGTGAACATAAGTGATTACTTACTTTCGAATCTTGAAAACATTTGGGAGAGGGAGTATTTCTCCTAAAATTTTCTTGCTTATTCATAGTATTTTAAAGGAATTTAACTTAATAACCGGATTTATCATTAATTTTAACTTAAATCACGACTCTGTAACAAACCGGCCGAA
Organism: Odiellus spinosus; assembly: GCA_963920705.1. NCBI lineage: Eukaryota > Metazoa > Arthropoda > Arachnida > Opiliones > Phalangiidae > Odiellus > Odiellus spinosus. The sequence goes on from OY987238.1 coordinate 15,051,902, forward strand.
CCCAATCGCGGCCATCTTGAATTTAAGCAGTAGACTGAATAGAATCAGGGACGGAAATAAGTCACTGGACATTGTCCAAAAAATTTTCCAAATGTCCCATAACTTTTTATTTTTGAGAGGGGTCACTAGACATTTGCCGATAAGAAAAAGTACTTATTAATGCAGGAAATCTAGTGATGTTTGGTAATTTTCTTAAATGTCCGATAATTTTTGAATTTTTAAGCGGGTTTCTGCAAGGTAAGTAAAAAATCCACTATATAGGGTTACTGGACATTCGTCCAATAAGAAAATTTTCTTATTTCCGTCCCTGAGTAGAATCTCCTAACATAAAGCACTAATAAATTATAATCCGAAGAAGAGTGATTATAAATAATGCGCTATTCCACACGAAAGTTACGAAATAAACGACCCTTCATAATGATTTTCAAGGTAAGTAAAAAGAGTTATTATCTTTTGGGCTTTCGCATGCGGAAATTTAAAAAATATTAGTTTTACTCAAATTTTTATAAATGTGTTGTATGGTGGGAAGACAATGGATGTAAATTCTTCATCACCATTGTTGCTGGTTCCCCAGAAGGATGACAATGAAGTCTCGGATAACGCATCTGGGACAAATTCAACCAGAAAATTGAATTGTGCGAGATGCAGAAATCACAATTTCAGTATTCCGGTCAAAGGACATAAACGTTTTTGCCAGTTTAAGGATTGCACTTGCGTGAATTGCGAGTTGATTGTAGAACGGCAAAGGGTCAAGCTGGCACAGGCGGCTCGGGATGAGGCCATGATGCGAAAACTAAGTGGCCATGAGCAGTTGTCAGTTGGAAATGGTAAAAATAACATTGAGCGAAATATTTTGTTTCACAACTCTGATATAACTTATATTCAATAAACGTAGCCCTTACCGAAAAAAGTTAGTGATCTGAAGAGGTCCTCATGTTAGCTACAGAGGCGCAAAAGACCTCTTAAGACTATGTAAGACACCCGAAAGACTTCCCCAAGACCTCTTAAGACTAACTTTTTTCAATAAGAGAGATTTGGTCAAGAGACGGACGGAACAGAGATTAACTGTCAGTTCTCTATTAGTCACTTTCATTACGTTTAATCATTTGTTTCTGTCAGATTTTGTATAAAACATAGAAGCTAAATCCAGGGCTCGAGCTTGGCTCGAAGCTCGATAAGAAAATTTTTCAGGGCTCGAGCTCAGCTCGAAGCTGTCTAATAACTCAGGATTAAATGTTGTTTAATAAGTAAAGATTCTTACTGGTATAGTACATCCAGACCATGGCCGTTAAATAAGCACGGAGGAATATCAAAGAGCCAATTTCCGCTTCTACGAGCGATCACGTAAACACGGGCCATATATGGATCCAATAGCGCGAAACGATATCATGTGTGATAAATAATAATAAATTTTACATTAATTTTTAAATTGATTCAGTAATTTTTTCGGATGAAATATTTTATTTTACGAAACAAACTGGAAATTAGTTTAGATTTGAATAATTTTCAATGAAATTGTGGAATTTACGCTCGCAGCTTTGGACTAATTTAAGTAAATTTACATTTCGTAAAATCCATTTCAGGATGCTGTTCCATAAACCTACGCGTAACGAGATCGATCGTTAATTAACCTATAAAACTTGTTTAGATTTAATTAAAAATTTTAAAATGAGATTACTTTTTTAACATATCTTGTTTCTTCTGTTCCTCGGAAGTTGGTAATCCCATTTCCTTTTGTCTTTGGTCGTACATCATTTTTTCAACCATTCCTCGAGTTTCTCCGTCCAAATCGGATAGTTTAGACGATTCGGGATTTACTTTCTTGGTATTAATTTCCGGATCCGTTGTAACTATTCTATTCCACCATTCCATCTTGTTAATCTTAATTAACAATGAACAATAAACACATTATGAAACAAATTCAAATGCAATATTGCAATTTGTTTGAATCTACTTAAGCCTTGGCAAAAAGTATTTACAATTAGTTTGATTGAATCTACTTAAGCCTTGACAAAAAGCATGTTCAATTACAGTTTGATTTTGCTCAGCCTCGTTTAAAAGCATGTTCAGTTTCAATTTGCTACGCCTTGTTTAAAAGCGTGTTCAGTTTCGGTTTGAAACTTCGAATCTACTTAAGCCTTGGCAAAAAGCATTTACAGTTAGTTTCAATCTACTTAAGCCTTGGCAAAAGCATTTACAGTTAGTTTCAATCTACTTAAGCCTTGGCAAAAAGCATTTACAGTTAGTTTCAATCTACTTAAGCCTTGGCAAAAAGCATTTACAGTTAGTTTCAATCTACTTAAGCCTTGGCAAAAAGCATTTACAGTTAGTTTCAATCTACTTAAGCCTTGGCAAAAAGCATTTACAGTTAGTTTCAATCTACTTAAGCCTTGGCAAAAGCATTTACAGTTAGTTTCAATCTACTTAAGCCTTGGCAAAAGCATTTACAGTTAGTTTCAAACTTTCAATCTACTTAAGCCTTGGCAAAAAAGCATGTTCAGTTTGATTGTTTGAATTTGAATTTGCTAAGCCTTGTTAAACAGATATTTTGACAAGGAGTAGTTAATTCTTAAATTTCAGTTTCAGGGAGTATTTGCTAAGCCTTTTCAAACTGAAATTTCAGTTCTTTCAAGTCTTCAAATAGTAATTGCTAAGCCTTATCATTTAAGTTTAAATTTCCAAAAGTTTTCTTACCTTTTCTAAGGTAATTGCGATGGCTTTCGTATCTTCCATAACCCAAACACTATCTTCTACTTTAACATTATTGTAAAGTTCTCCGTCAATTATCGGTGGATGACCTTTTAATCCAACAGTCAAATGCTAAGGAAAAATTACAAAAACCAGATTAATATTAATCAGGTTTAATTTTAAAGTTAATTTGAGTCCAAAAGCATTATTTAAACTCACCTTTTTCTTAATATCAACAACAACATCTCGACTTTTTGGTTTGAAGTTAACTTTTAAAGGAATTCTAATTTCAACCTCTTGTAAAGTTTGCGTCCATTTATAGTTTGGTAGGTCAGCTCCGTTACCCGAATTGGGCTTTAATTTGTCTTTATCAGCTTCGTCATCTTCGTCACCATCATCTTTCTGAAATTAAAATTAATTTCAAACGATGCAATCTCATTAATTTGGTTTAAGACTTACTTTCTCAGTCGGAATTTCAACTTTATCACTCGTTTTCTTTTCTTTATTCTGTAAATGCGTTAATATTTTTGATAATTAAAACTTAAATATTACAGTAGTTAACTTTTTCAAACTCACTTCTAATTCTAGTTTTAATTTCTCAGCTTCCTCGTCAGTTAATTCGGTAATTTTTGGAACTTCATCTATGGAATTAGCCTTTTCTTCCTCCTGGGCTTTCTTACGCAATTTTTCTTTCCTTTTTTCTTCAGCGGCTTCTCGTTCCTGTACTTTTTTACGATGTTCTTCTAAAGCGACTTTTTGATGTTTATCAAATATATCGTCGATAAGTTTCTTAGCTGTTGATTCTCCGGCTCCCATATAGAAGTCTGTCTTGCGAGCCAGAAAACCGAAAAACGTATCCAAAAACTGTAATTAAAAATTAGAAGTAATCAATATACAGGCTAGAGCCGCTAGAAGGATTCTAAACGTGCTATCTTGACATTAGGCTTAGCTATGTTATACTAGGTAGGTATCTAAATACTCGCCTCTTTCACTCCGCCTTCGTGTTGTTGGGCCATAGCTAAAAGCATTCCATCGAATCTTTCCGTATCGTTAGAACTCATGATTCAATTTTATTAATTAATGGAACAATAATTATATTTAAAAGCGCACGAACACGCCCGTCCGTAACGATCGAACCGTGGAATGAGCTAGAACAAGATTAGCAGACGACTCTTAAAGTCATATCCGGTTCGTCGGGGTCAAACGTTTCCCGCGAAACTCAAAGCGATAAAGCTCGTTAAAGGCCAAGGCTTAACATGGATGAGAATTTATGTCCAAATTCGGTAGATTTAAATAAAATGTTTAAAATTACCGTCGCAACTGTCTTAATAAGATTAAAACCAAAAAACGTGAAAAGCGAGGTTTTCGTTACGATTATAAAACAAAGATTTCAATCTAAATACGTCGATATTTTGAAAAAGGTTTCGCAGCTTGAAAATGAGAGACTTCGCGTAGCGCAATGTCGTGTTTTAATGCAATTTACTAACGGAAATGGTAAATTAACTTTTAATAGGTCATTAAATGCAAGTTTCACGAGTAATTTTACATTTAGATTCCCAATTATTTCTAAACACGGACGATTCCTACGCAATTTTAATCTCGCCATTGAATGAACGAAGGGACGAGACTTTGTTACACGATTTCAACGCGGGGTTTTTGAAAAGAATTCCATCCGTGATATCAAAAATCGCCTCCGAAGAGTTTTCTCCTTTATTTTTCACCCATAACGAGTATCTTTATAAAACTATCCGTGAATCTGTCGACAGATTCTTCTCCACGAGAAAAATCGACGAAGAATTATCTGATGAAGATGACCAGTGTGAAATACAAATTTATCGTAATATAACTACGCTAAGCGAATGTCCGTTTTTGGACCCTGACATTGCTAAGACGCTTCTGATCGAGTGTTCATTGTTTACCCAAAATGCCCTCGACCTTTACGTTCAAAAACGAGGTCGGATGAGCCTAAAAGTAAGTAGAATATCTGTGGTCCGATATGTGACGTCATATCTAGCCACAAACAAATAGTTACCCCCTTTAAAGTCGCCTTCTTTTCTATCTTAGCGGGCGACGTTAGCCATAGAGAGTTGTACAGTCAAAGCTATGATGCGCATGCAAGGGAAGCATTTTTAAAGTGGCAAATTTTAGAGTAGAGAGGGCCTTTAACGGGCCTACATTGGTTGTCTGCTCAATAAGCTTAAAGCGACAAAGGGAGAATGCAACCCACAATATGATGGTATTTGAAAATATAATTAAAGGGATAATGAAATACATCGTGAAATTGTTATTAAAGAGAGAGAGACGAAAACTAACCGCCCAGCGACCCCTCGTTAAGCCTCGTAATAAATAAAATAATATTACATTTTAAATTTAATTTCAGACAATGGACGCTTTCAGCGAGAGGATATCATTGCTCGGAATGTCTAACCTATTAGCTAACCGCGTGACGTATATTCTTGTAGAGCAAATCAGATCTTGTTGCAAAAAATTAAAAGAGGAAATATTCGTTTGTCCGTACCTTCGCGACAGTATTTACTATTTGCTGAAATCTTTAGAGACAATTTTAAGTTCGCGCAAATCTATAAATTGCGAAAAACGTTTCGTATTTGACCAGGAAAGAGACGCTGCTTTAAAAAATGCTTTGCAACAATGTGGGGATGATGAATTTTCTCTCGTTAATATGTATATTTCACGAGTTATATCTTTGTTTTCATTTGAAGCTAAATAAACTACATTGTCTATTTACCTATTTCCTTATTTTACTACGTAAGGGGGTCGTCTATTTCGTGGGAACTGGGTGAGGGCCTCCAAAATGGTGCATCATTTCTCCCAAGCCTTTCAGTTCTCCCAAAAAACATTAAGTCTAATTTCACACAATTTCTAGGTTAAGTTAGAATGGGAGAAATGGGAATTGGGAGAACCTTTTTGGGTGAAATTGAAATGTAGCGCCGTAATTGTTCTAGAAAATTATAGATAATATATATCTTTGGCAAGGCTTATTATCGTCACTCAAACTAGGTAGCTACCTATCATGGCGGTTGAGCGAAGCGTGACATTTGGCGAAGGGTACTACGTAGAAGTTTAATAGACGTTTAGCCTTTCTAGAGGCGAGCCGAGTTCAAAGGTGAAAAACTTTAATGATCACGTCGGACGGTCAGAGTTCTAAGGTCTTTACGAACGAACCAGGCGGAACGGTAACTGATAAGGGCTCCAGAGATCAAAGATCTTTTTTTAATCGAACCCAAGGAGCTCCTAAAGTTTCGAATCGTGATGGGTTCAACCCGCGAGTTTGGCTCGGAGAAATAGGTTAGGGGAATGGTCGCTCGCTTAAGTGTTTGGTATAAGCTAATAAATATTGGGTTTGTATCCAAACCTCGTTGACGAGTTCCCGAATGATAGGAGAAACAACTTATTAAGAACTTAATACCAGAAGCCGATGAAACCCTCCTTTGAAGTCTATTACTCCCGGGTCTTGTCTACCCCTCTCTGTATGGGTTATTCTCAAAAGGCGCGATTCGTACGCCTCCTAACGGTAGATGTTTTCGGAGCGGGAGTTCGTCGAGCGAATATCTCTATAGTCTTTCGCAGCCTTGGAACCACCAAAAAAAATAGTTCACGCGCATTGGTATTTTCGTATTTTCCGAGAATGGTCCGCTGATCCCTCACCCCGAACCCTTCGACCACCCGCGGGCTACGCGAGAAATTCATTGATAGTATTTTACAAAACGCGCTTTGCTATTCCCTTTATTTCGCTAAAAATTAGGTGTATCCCAGCTTTGTACGTGCTGAAAACTCTAGGGGGAATTTACCGTCGTTTATGTCAATGACGCTTTTCGCCTATATTTAGAAAAAAAAAAAAAAAAAAAAAATCTCAAAAAAAGCTAAGGTTTTTTTTAAGTAAACAAAAAAAAAAAAAGAACTGTAATCCTCCTTCATGCTTCGGTGACAGATTGGCGGCTAGAATTTAGAAATAGTGGCTGTGTATTTTTGGTGGGACTATATTTTCAAAGATGAGTGATATTCAATTTAAGTGGCTGTCAATAGGCTAATTTAGGTGGTTCCAAGGATGCGAAAGACTATAGCAGCCTCGGAGTTCGTCCAAAAACGTCGTCGTTTGTGGAGAGAGAAAATTTCCAATTTTCCGTAGACAGGGGGGATGATGTAGGACCCCTTCTAACTCGTAAAATTGGAAATTTTACCCATACAGAGAGGAGCGCTATATGGAACATTGGAGTAGTAGACTTCAAAGGAGGGTTTCATCGGCTTCTGTTAATACTTATTATTGCGAACAAAGTTTAAAATCCCTTATAATTGACCTTCTCCTAACCTTGAAGCTTCGTGTTTTATTGACATAGGTTTGTGGGGCTATTTATGTTAATAAGTAACGTGTCCACGCCTCTCTCTCTCTCTAGGAGTCTTTATTTGAATTTTAAGACGGTGATCCTTCTACCTCATTCCTCCAGGATTTTATTTTAAACCGAACATTTCGTATAGTTAGAAAAAGGCACTTGAAAAAGTTTTCCTCGAAGTTCATTCAGCTTTTATTCTAGATTTTATCCCGAAATAAACAATTTCATTACGTTAAAATGAATCAAAGGGAGAATGAAATCTTAAAATAAAATTAACTTTTTTATTTTGTGGTAGCTGGGCAGATTGTAGTTCGAGGAAGGCCCCTCTTAACAACACCTTTGAAGCAAGGACCCTAGACTAAGACGTCAAATACTGTAGCCTTAATAGACGAATTCGAAATGGTACTTGCCGATCTGTTTTCAAAGATGAATGTTCCTTTTCCGATTGGCTAAGCTACGACGACAAGAGACGAGAGAGACAAACAAGGACCCGGTAACCCTTCCCCTCGCGCTTCGAGACTCGACGCGACGCGTGTCAGATAGCAACGGGTGTAATACACTTTAAGACTACCCAAATTAAAGTAAATTCAAATAGATATGATTAAACGTAAGACAAAGGCTTAGTTCTCCCTTAATTTGGCAACAAAGACCAATAATTTGGTCAGAGGGTTATTCGATTAACATTTAGGTTTTAAAGTGATAAAATTAGCGGCTCGCTCTCGACCGTTAGCGAGATAAAATGACCTTTTAATAAAACCAAACATTGAGGGGGGAAAAAAAAGTAAATAAAGAATAGGGGAACTAATTTGGCGTTGGATGAAGCAAACCTCTCCGCGGGGAAGACGCGCCCCCGAAGGTGGGAGGAAGTTTAAGGATAATTTAATGATGGCCCCTAGAAATTGCTTTTCCACTAATGTATTGTTCCGCTTAATTAAATTAAAAAACCATCAGGAACGACGAAACAGGCCACCGAGAGTTTTGCCCCCCTCCCCCCCACCGTGGCTCGTCCACCCCCCTTAATCGCGATCTTATACGCTCACAGTTATGCAACGCGTCTTCTAACTCTTCTAAGTATTAGAATTTAAGGCCTTGGTCATACATGGACGATTTTGTTCGCACCATTGCGAATTATAACCAATCTATCAGAGACGAGTTTGCCCATCAAAGATAAATACAAAAGGCTACTCCGAGTTCTACGAACATCAGGGTCTTATGACTTATACGAAAAATCCAAGGGATATTCTGACATCTAGGTAAAAATTCAAGGGATATTCTGACTGCTAAGCAAAAATCCAAGGGTTATTCTGACTGCTAGGAAAAATTACAATGGGTATTCTGACTGCAAGGAAAAAGTCAAGGGGTATTCTGATTTTTAGGAAAATTTTAAGGGGTATTCTGACTGCTAAGAAAAAATCCAAGGGTTATTCTGACTTCTGGGAAAAAATCCAAGGAAATTCTGACTTCTAGGAAAAATTCCAAGGGGTATTCTGACATCTAGGAAAAATTCCAAGGGGTATTCTGACATCTAGGAAAAAATCCAAGGGGTATTCTGACATCTTGGTAAAAATCCAAGGAGATTCTGACTTCTAGGAAAAAATCCAAGGGGTATTCTGACATCTTGGTAAAAATCCAAGGGGTATTCTGACATCTTGGTAAAAATCCAAGGAGATTCTGACTTCTAGGAAAAAATTCAAGGGGTATTCTGACTTCTAGGAAAAAACCCTGGTGTCATTCTTACTTCTAGATTAAAAATACTCGCGCTATTCTGACTTTTATTAACAAACTCAAGGTTTACCGAATTTCTGAGACAAACCAATGGGTCTTTTCTAACTTTTTACCTTTTCGAATGAAACGAAAAGGTCTTCCGAGTACTACCCTTGAATATATGAAGCATATTTATTTATGACATTTTTTTTCCTTCTTTATGGGATTGTATTATTTGTTTTTACTCTTGGGATAGACATTGGTGGTTCGAACGGGGCTTCGGGGAACGATCTTTCTCGGATATCGGGCGGGTTGAAGTTGTATACGCGATAGGCTAGTTAATCGTACCGGGAATACCCTAATTTATATCTCGGCGATTAACCGTAAGTGAATTAGCGGGCCTACCCTAAACTCCCCGTCGCCAGGGGGCGTCCAACCTCCCGAAGGGCCAAAAGGGCGGACCCAAAAAGAGCCCTTCGCTTCGACTAAAAGATCATATTTCACGACTACCCAAGATTATGCCTTAAACAGACGACGCTCAATTTTATTTCCAGAAAAACACTTTCGAACGAAATTTCCCCAGATTTCATTTTAACATCAAGAACACAAACTCTCCATACGAACTTATATATACGAGGGTTAAGCCTATAGAAATAGCCAACGGTACATTGAGCTGGCTCAATCGTCCAATTGAGCTGGCTGAATCGTCCAATTGAGCTGGCTGAATCGTCCAATTGAGCTGGCTGAATCGTCCAATTGAGCTGGCTGAATCGTCCAATTGAGCTGGCTGAATCGTCCAATTGAGCTGGCTGAATCGTCCAATTGAGCTGCCTCAATCGTCCAATTGAGCTGCCTCAATCGTCCAATTGAGCTGCCTCAATCGTCCAATTGAGCTGCCTCAACCGTCCAATTGAGCTGCCTCAACCGTCCAATTGAGCTGCCTCAACCGTCCAATTGAGCTGCCTCAACCGTCCAATTGAGCTGCCTCAACCGTCCAATTGAGCTGCCTCAACCGTCCAATTGAGCTGCCTCAACCGTCCAATTGAGCTGCCTCAACCGTCCAATTGAGCTGCCTCAACCGTCCAATTGAGCTGCCTCAACCGTCCAATTGAGCTGCCTCAACCGTCCAATTGAGCTGCCTCAACCGTCCAATTGAGCTGCCTCAACCGTCCAATTGAGCTGCCTCAACCGTCCAATTGAGCTGCCTCAACCGTCCAATTGAGCTGCCTCAACCGTCCAATTGAGCTGCCTCAACCGTCCAATTGAGCTGCCTCAACCGTCCAATTGAGCTGCCTCAACCGTCCAATTGAGCTGCCTCAACCGTCCAATTGAGCTGCCTCAACCGTCCAATTGAGCTGCCTCAACCGTCCAATTGAGCTGCCTCAACCGTCCAATTGAGCTGCCTCAACCGTCCAATTGAGCTGCCTCAATCGTCCAATTGAGCTGCCTCAATCGTTCAATTGAGCTGGCTCAACCGTCCAATTGAGCTGCCTCAACCGTCCAATTGAGCTGAAATAAATATTTTTGAAAGAGACGAGTTCCCCTTTGAGTTTATCGTTGATCGGTTAATGGTCATTGATGAATAAAACTTTTGGGATATATTTAAGCTTTCGAGAGGTGTCGATAGATAGTAGATCTCGGGCGTGGGGGAAATTTAATAATAGTTATTTCTTCGGAAACATTATTCGAAAATAAGACGACTTATAATGTACGAGTTGAACCGGTTCAATCACTATATTTCGTGAATTTAAATCATTCGTCAAATGTCAAACGAAATTGCTATTCGGAAGAACCAGAGAAAGAAATGGTTCGTGGTACAGTCATTATAGAAACGAGATCAACCAGACAACGCTACAGACTCGTATTTACGTAAAAAATTACTAAAAAAATACTAATATAATAATGGTACAAATTGCTTGGAAAATTCAAACATACTTCGAAGAAATAGACAGATTAAAACAAGGAGGATCAGAGAAGGAGAGGAAATGTGGGGCTGCGTTGAGTTAGAGAGAGAAGAGCCAACCTCCCACTCTGGTGGAAAGGGGGGATAGGAAATTCTCGAGGTAAACTGTTGTCACGTGGTCGCTAGCTAGCGCGTCTCATAAAGGATTCGTTTTACCCACGCGACAACATTTTACCACGAAACGTCTCTACCCCCGTTCTCCCAGAGTGGGAGTTTAGGCCGACGCAGTAGGAACCGCGCCGTCCCCACATTTCCTCTCCTTCTCTGATCCTCCTTGATTAAAATAACCTAATTTCAATCTGAAGAAGTGGATCAAAATTAAAATTGATTTTTTTCAGATTATTTGTGGTAGGGTCGCCTAATTCTGAACGCTTCTAATTCCGAACACTTTCATTTAAAAATGTATAACTTAACTTTGGTTGGGTCAATTTAAAGATGGAAGGGTTCATTTTGTTGATTAAGAACGGGGCTATTCGTGGAACGCGACTTTATCATTCTAGGAAAAGACACGGAGAAGATACGACCCTAATTATCCAACCGCCATAATTAGCCTAATTAAATTTGTTCAATTCTTGAAAATAAATTTCACGCGTTTATCAATTAAAATTAGCCCTACATCTAATTAAATTACGCTCTTATATCTCTTCTTCTGGGTTCAAAAGAAGACCTTTATAAATCTAGAATGTCGGCGAAGGATATAAAAAAAAATTTGCGAATTTGATTCAACGATATTCTTATCCGACAATCATTGAAAAGGCCAATGGGCGCGGTCTTTAAAAGCGGCAATTGTCGCCCTAGTCTCGTGATGATATAGACACCACCAATTTTCTTCCCACACCAATGATATTACGAAAAATTAAAGACTGAATCACTGAAATCGATCACGATATTATTTAAATATCATCCAAGGATTTAGACCACCAAATTTAAAGGGATACTATAAGCTGATATGATTGCTTGCGTAAAAATATGCCCCCCTGAATTTTTTCATCAAATACTAGAGCTCGGAATCGGATCGATGCATTATCTTCCGTTATTCGGATATTTTCAGATATTTTATTCAAGGATAAAATTGTTCGTAACTAAAACAATGAAATTTCTATATACGTATAATTGTTATAAGGTTTACCCGAAGATAAGCCTTCGCCGCTTTATCTATCTACAATAACTCGTATTCAAACGTATAACGATGGATTAGAAACATTGGCGTTTCCAGAATTAGTCGAAAATATAAGAAACAATATTTCAAATTGACTTTTAATTCGAAGAATAGAAATAAAACGATAAGATTTTAAATCATCTTTTTATTCGTTATTTTTCGGGGAAAATAAATTTTGAATTAAATTTTTATCCTCGCGTATAACGCCATGGATAATATTCGAAGATAAGGCGGCCATTTTTGGATAAAAACGGATATGGATTACGTTTTGTTACTTTATCTTGGAATAAGTTAACTCGAATTAAGTCTATGTTTTAATTTAGTAAATTTTATCCAATAATAAAAATTATACAAATTCCGAGCACTAACAAAAAGTTAATTGCCGTGAAAAAAAAATGCTTATAATTAAAATTTTCCCGCGTTAATAATTACGCTAAATGTTTCCGTATTTAACAAGACCTATCTAGGCATAAGAATACTTGTTTCCTTTTAAAATCTAGAACATATCTAACCTAAGTTAATTTATTTAACCAAGGAAACGAATTTTAAACGCGTCAAATCGTATATGGGCATACGCAACACTTATATATTCAAATTTTACCCCTATTATTATTATTAAAGGGTAGATGGAACGGAAAATTCAACTATAATAACTATTGAAAACATATACCGAAGAATATCATCAGTTTTCATTTACATTCGCTCTTTTCCAGTAAATGGAATCGCGGCGCTTAACCCGCGTCTAATTCAAATTTATGGTTTGCTAGCGCGAAACCTTAGACAGACTCGGTAATATCAAGAATATGTCCCACCTTAATTTTAATAATTGGTGTAGGGGTTCATTCTTCGCCTTTACGACGGTTCCAGGTGGAGATGGTTACGAAGCTTTCTAAGGTCGTGGCACATAGGAAGATTTCTCTCTCTTTTAAGAATAATAACGCCTTAATTTATCGCCATTTTAGGCCCCATACCGCCTCTAAAATTTTAAGGAATACGAATCACCAAAGGATTTTCACCAGAAAAATGCCAAACAACGAATTTTAATTAAAGTGACTCTGTAACCTCTCGAGAAATCAAAATTAAATATAGCATAGTTAAAGTAAAGCTGTTACCATTTATGGTAGGGTCGCCTAATTCCGAACACTTTCATTTAAAAATGTATAACTTAATTTTGGTTGGGTCTATTTAAAGATGGAAGGGCTCATTTTGTAGATTAAGAATCGGGCTATTCGTGGAACGCGAATTCGACACTCTAGGAAAAGACCCGGAGAAGATACGACCCTAATTAACCAACCGCGGTAATTAGCCTAATTAATTAGATCGTTTTTAAGGGAATGTTTGCCTTTAGGATCCGGGAAATAAAATTTTACGAGATTCGGAAAATACAATGAAATCACGTGACCATAGTGATTACGTAGTATCTTTGGGGAATTCTAATTTCAAAAATTTCAAAAATGGCGATTATAAAATCTGAATTTTTAGTGTCGCTGTAATTTTGTTCTGTGAGTCATTTTGAATCGTTTTTAACGACCAACCCGAAAATATCACTCAAATTCTATTTGGAGTTCGTGAAAAATAGGTGACAAGCTTCCTTTAATTGTACGTTTTTAAAAGAATTTAAAAGTAAAGTTTCATTTTTGACTGTAGCGTATTTTAATTTTAAAATGTATCAAGGTTTCATCCTTCGCGCCAGATTTTCGAGATTCAAAAGAAGACGGGCCGTGTACTCCTTGCGGTGTAATAAATGTCTCGAAAATTAAAATACGTTCCTTCTCCAGACCCAGTCTCATTTCTACTAGAGGGTATATGCCCGGTTAAATTTTGACTTCCACGAGATTAATGGAAATTCTAGTATAGTACCCTACAAAGCCAGCTTCCAGAGGAAAAGTTAACATTACCATGGAAACCAAATTTCAAAAAGATAGAGGCAAATTCTTTTAAAGGGAAAATGAACTAGAATACTTTATTTACGAAGATTAGATTTAAAATTAAAATAAGTTCGATTGCTTCGTCAAAGGGGACCCCACGTATCTTTTAATCATTGTCTAGGTTCGATATAATTAAAAAGAAAATAATAAATTAGGGATTTTGTGCCAGACGGAATTCTTCCATTCGACCGAATATTATTCGATCGAAAACTCATTCGATCGAAAACCCATTCGATCGAAAACTCATTCGATCGAAAACTCATTCGATCGAAAACCCATTCGATCGAAAACCCATTCGATCGAAAACTCATTCGATCGAAAACCCATTCGATCGAAAACTCATTCGATCGAAAACCCATTCGATCGAAAACTCATTCGATCGAAAACTCATTCGATCGAAAACTCATTCGATCGAAAACTCATTCGATCGAAAACTCATTCGATCGAAAACTCATTCGATCGAAAACTCATTCGATCGAATTCCAATGGACAGATTTTTTTTATTAAAATGTAGAAATTAATTCAAATTAAATATAAATATCCCATGTTCCATTAGACCGAAAAGTATAAAATAAAATACGTATTTTGATCTAATGGAAAATTATAGAAATATTAGATTCATTGAAATTGGTGTGGGAAAAAGTTTGGTCGAATGATAGACTAGCGTGGCAAACAGAGGGAGTCTTCTAGATATTAAGAAGTCTTTCTTCCAAATATTCTTTCGGTTTCAAGGTTCAAGGGCTAACTTTAGTCAGAATGGCGTAACAAGGGCTAAGAAAAATCCGGTCGATTTATTTATCCATGGCAACAACAACAAAAAAATAAAAAAAGGAATTTACCCCAACAAAAAAGATTTAAAAAAAAGGGGTTTTTAAAAAAGACATTTCAAAGCTTCATTTCCTTGTTAAAAGAGGGCGTGTTTATATCAAGAACTATTTGTTTTTAGTCACGAACGAGGCTTAAGTATATTCTAGAGACTCTAATTCGGATTCAATGAGGAGTTAAACGCACCCGAACGGAATTAACTCGATGTAATTAAGAGTCAGCCGTGAAAAAAAGCTAATCAGCGTTATCATAAAATGATGACGATGATGATTAGAAGTAACTAACTTCACCCTATTTATACAACCATAAGCCTATTAATTCCCCCGTAAGTTAGTAACGAGGGTCGTTTTAGCGTTAAGCTAATGACTGTCCGATCTCGCTACTCATATCCATCTAGCGGTGGTAGCTTTAACCTCTCCCAACGCGTGCTAAGAGCCCAAGACATCCTGTTTCCTGTCTCGAAAGGAATAGGGCGGGGTAGGGAAAATTAACTAGGTTTTTCCGCTAGGTGGCGTAGGGCTTGAAATTTCTCTCTCTCTTCCCGTCTTCCGTATAGGTGCCGAATGGGGAACTCAGACTTACGGTTGAAGAATTATTAGACTTATGATACAATTGATACAGCTTGGAGTATTATCTACTTGTAATAAAAGTGAAAATATGATGATGTGGTGTTCCATACAAAATATTTCACCTTTTCGAAACGAATCTTAAAAAGTTATTTGTATCGAAAATAAAAGATTTAGGAGAATAAATAATTTGAAAGCCTTTTGTATCTCAGAGTCGACGCCACCTTTAAAATATTATTTTTGATTTTTTTTTATATACCTTGGCGTATATTGGCTATTATACTCAGCCGTTTTGGTCACGATGTGACTTAATACAAAGGTGCAGTAATATCTACAATATGGAACGAGCTTCTACGTCACGTCATCACTGCGGTCACGTGATTTCGTTATTGTAGAGCCTATAGTTGATTCTCGCGCAATCTGACAAAGGATTTTAATGATAAGGTCGCTTTCAAGTATCAAGAAGGATCAGACAAGGAGAGGAAAAGTGAGAACGGCGCGGTTCCTACTGCGTCGGCCTAAACTCCCACTCTGGGAGAGCGGGGGGGGGGCAGACGGGGTAGAGATGCTTCGTGGTAAATTGTTGTCACGTGGGTAAAACGGATCCTTTATGAGACGCGTAGTCACCGACGACCACGTGACAACAGTTTACCTCGAGAATTTCCTATCCCCCCTTTCCACCCGAGTGGGAGGTTGGTTCTTCTCTCTCTAACTCAACGCAGCCCCACTTTTCCTCTCCTTGTCTGATCCTTCTTGCAACTATAAGCTTTCAAGTATAAGCGGGTCACTATCCCTTTGGTGGTGGGATCTTGGATATATTTCCTTTAATCTTATTCTGGCTTTGGGTCCAATCGAATAAACCCCATTCTAACCCAGCGGAAGAATTTATTGAAAAATGCCAATTCTTATTCTTTTACCCAAAAAAAACTTTTTTTTTTATTTTTTTCAATTTTTCCGAACAATGAACGAAAAGAAAAAGATTGCGGAAACGTTTTTGATATCAAAGAAGTTGATTTTTTTTCTAGCTTTTCATTTCACGAAGTATCTGATATTATTAAAATACATTCTACCATAGAGACTTAACATAGGGAGTGGAAACTCACGCCTTAGGCAAATCAAAACGAGATGTAGCTCCTCAAGCAACCTTTGCCAATGCTAATAACTGGCCTGGCCAACTTCCGGTCACGTGACATCACCCGCGCATTAGAGGGAAGCTATACCGGAAATCGACCCGGCCTTTTACAACGGTTGTTTTGAGCTCTATGATTCTACTCCTAGAGCAATTTGAATTTTTAGCGCGTTGATTACTTTCAAATAAAGTTATATACTTTTGGCGAAATAAAATAGGCCTAATATAAAGTAATTGTATCTTTTAGATAAGTATATGGATATCACGAGAAAATGGACAGGAAGTGAAGTTAAAATGAGACCTTTACCTTTTTGTATGTTTCGTTGCAAACGACTAAGTCCAATCTTTAAAAACAATTTTCTACCATATTTAGGAGATGAGTTGATATTTTCTTTATGTTTTTCATAACGTAGATTTGGAAAAAAACCCTAAAATTAAAAAAAGGATAGGTTAGTTTACATTTAAACTTGAAAGATACGAAATTTTGGTTAGGCCTAACTTTAGGCCTAACTTTTAAATGTTTAACAATGACTTCGCAAAAATGTAGTTAAAAGAAAACCAACATATTTAATAAACTTAACGGAAACAATAGAATGGATTTCTCGGGTCACGAAAGGTCAAATTTAGTCACGAGCTGCCACGACGCGACTAAATTTACGAGATGTGTAAAACCAATCAATTCACACGTGTATATCAATGGAAGTAATGAGTGGTAAAAAAAATTACCAGAGGAAGGAAAGAGTTCTCCTTCAATCCCTATTAGTTCAAATCTAACGGATAAAAAAAAGCGACGTTTAGAACAATCGACTCAAGGCCATTCAAGAACAAAGGTTGAAACCCTAATCTAATGGCTAATTAACGAAAGATTTTGAATCCAGACCGAAATTAAGAGACCACCTTTTCTTTCCTCTTCGAGATTAAACTATGAAGAACTACTTTTATGTCTAACTGCGTTCAATATTTGGTATTAATCCGCGTCACCATAAACCCACACTTTTAACAAATAGGCGAATGCGACTCGTTCGCGACTACTTGTTCGTTGTTTCCTAGTTTCATTACTGACGCAAACCAAGAAGGATCAGATAAGGAGAAGAAAAGTGGGGCTGCGTTGAGTTAGAGAGAGAAGAGCCAACCTCCCACTCGATTGGAAAGGGGGGATAGGAAATTCTCGAGGTAAACTGTTGTCACGTGGTCGCTAGCTAGCGCGTCTTATAAAGGATTCGTTTTACCCACGTGACAACAATTTACCACGAAGCATCTCTACCCCCGTCTGTCCCCCGTTCTCCCAGAGTGGGAGTTTAGGCCGACGCATTAGGAGCCGCGCCGTTCCCACTTTTCCTCTCCTTATCTGATCCTTCTTGCGCAAACCATCATTAAATATAATTTAGAACTATATATTCGAATTATTCTAGCCAGGCGCGTCCGGGCTAAAATTATTAATGTAGCGTAGAAATATCAGTAAGTACTGTCTATATAATGCCCTTTAACCCCCCAATTCGTCTGGCTTTGGCCGAACGGTCAATAGAAATATTCTTCACAATTTCACTTGAACAATCTTTCATTTTTTGGCAGGCGATTGGAAGAGGGCGCGTCCATCTCATTCTATCGTGAAAATTATCTCCCCCACACACTCTTATCACTTTAATCCCAATAGAGAACGTAGGAATGAACCAAAATATCTTAAGAAAAAAGGTTTTTCCAATAAGATGTAAGAAGCATTTCAAGATTGTAACTTCCATTTAAACCTTAAGGGAAATCTTCAAGCGGGATTGGTTTTGGTATTTCGTTTATACTCTAAGTATATTTGACCTATATTCTAGACCACGGACTGAAACTAGTGCCGGAACTAGACATCAGGAAAGTAAGGATTCCTTCAAAGGTATTTAGGCAAGTCATTAGGATATAGCCTGGACCATAGATAAAATAACTAACGTATATAGATTGGAATCTCAATGTTATAGAAGTGACTCCGCGCGATCGCGGCGATCCTGGTGGTTGGAGCCGAACACTAAAATCTGGTAGGCCAAAAATTTGCAGGGCCAAAAATTTGCAGGGGCCAAAAATTTGCAGGGCCAAAAATTTGCAGGGCCATTGAAGTTTCCAATCTATATACGCAGAAGCCGATGAAACCCTCCTTTGAAGTCTACTACTCCAATGTTCCATATAGCGCTCCTCTCTGTATGGGTAAAATTCCCAATTTTACGAGTTAGAAGGGGTCCTACTTCATCCCCCCTGTCTACGGAAAATTGCAAATTCTCTCTCTCGACAAACGACGACGTTTTTTGGACGAGCTCCGAGGCTGCTAGAGATATTCGCTCGACGAACTCCCGCTCCGAAAACATCTACCGTTAGGAGGCGTACGAATCGCGCCTTATGAGAATAACCCATACAGAGAGGGGTAGACAAGACCCGGGAGTAATAGACTTCAAAGGAGGGTTTCATCGGCTTCTGATATACGTTAGTTATTTTATCTATGGTCTCGCGTTGGTACTAGTAAGGACTTGAACTCTCGGAGTCTGTCCCTGTCCCTCAGTCGAAACCGAATAGAGTTAAAAGCGTTACCACCATCTCTTTTCTATGTTATGGATCGTTGAATATGGGTCGCAACGGGACGCCATCTAGTGGAACGCCGAGGTTTTACTTCCGGCATCGATTTATCCCACTGAAGTTAAGCTAACGGATTGGTGGAAACGTCATAAACGTTTTCCCGTTATTTCTGGCCGTTTGATTGCTCCGCGGGGAGTCGAGGATAACAACGGGCCGAGAGTGAAGATTCCACCCAGAAGAAAGTTTTTCTCCTACAGATATTTTTCTATATCATCTTAGACCAAGAACTAAATTTAGAAACGCGGGAACGGTGGTACCATACGGTTAAGTACTATATAGATTATGTAGAAATTTTTATGGGGTGGCCTTACGTACACTCAAAGGGTGCCTCGAAAACAAACTAAAGTGCGTCCAGTTTACGTGGGGGAAAAATGCAGGCGTCGCCTCATAATTAATATACTATCTAAGACACCAAGGCTTAGAAACAAAACGTATAACGACCTCTGAGTCTTTCCATAAGTTAGTCATACCAAGAAGGATCAGATAAGGAGAGGAAAAGTGGGAACGGCGCGGTTCCTACTGCGTCGGCCTAAACTCCCACTCTGGGAGAACGGGGGACAGACGGGGGTAGAGACGCTTCGTGGTAAATTGTTGTCACGTGGGTAAAACGAATCCTTTATGAGACGCGCTAGCTAGCGACCACGTGACAACAGTTTACCTCGAGAATTTCCTATCCCCCCTTTCCACCCGAGTGGGAGGTTGGTTCTTCTCTCTCTAACTCAACGCAGCCCCACTTTTCCTCTCCTTATCTGATCCTTCTTGGTCATACCATCCTTAAGGGGTGGACGTTAACCACGCACCGACTTCTTGGGTAACCGTCCAACTGAGCTAATTTCCTAGTAGCAGAGTTAATCACAATCCACAAATAAGTATGTTCTTAGTTATAGTATATTTAGTTCTTATATTTTTCTATATCTAGTCTAAGTTGGAACCTATTTCGGGGGTCTAGAACCTACATAGAAGGAAAAAGAACTAGTGTCGTCTATCATGTATAGATATAAACGAAGCGTTAACACTCCTCGTGACCCCTGTGGGCTTTTCTGACCTTTCACCGGTTGCTAGAAGAAACCCCAGCTATCAAGAAAGTGTGCGGGGATTAGCTCGTCCAATATAAGTTCCTAATGTCAATACGATTAATATCGTACAACCGGAAGTGAGTGTCATTTCCGCTTTCACGTACAATAATATGCCCAACAACAAATGATTTTTGTACCAATTCCTTGGCGTTTAAAAAGGCCTAAATATTTTTACAAACAAATATTAAACTAGAAAACAATTTAGGCTTAGCATTCAGGGTTAACCAATCACGATGAACTCGCCTTATCGAATTGCCTTTGTTCATTAGTCGCCGTGAATCCGGCTAAGCCTTTTTTAATGATAAGTTTTAAATTTATTTCAAGTTAAATATTTTAAATTGTTTTAATCCTATTTAACGATAAGTAATCCTACTCGTTGCATTTTCAAACTGACGCGCTTAAAGAATATTTCTGGTAAAATGAGAAGATGTAATGGCGGGGAAAAAAAGGACCGCGAAATTTGACTTTATATCCCAACGGCAAGAAGATTCTCAGTGAAAAGAAACTTAACGTTGGCAGAGAGTGTCCTGGTAGGGTTCCTGTCAAAACCCTGACAATGAAGGCAAAAGCGAGCCAAATCCCCAGATATAAAGATTCTTACAAAATACGAGATGGAGGAAGAGAGAGAGAGAGAAAGGAGAGATAGAGAGTGGCTCTTGTATCTGGAAACTTGACTCCATGAGGGTTGGATTCACCATCCAGCCATTGAGAGATAGAAACGGGTCGCAGTCAAGTTTTTATTATCAGATGGATGCTTTAACAGTATGCTTTAAATCAGAAGCCGATGAAACCCTCCTTTGAAGTCTATTACTACCGGGTCTCGTCTACCCCTCTCTGTATGGGTGACTTTCAAAAAGCGCGATTCGTACGCCTCCTAACGGTAGATATTTTCGGAACGGGAGTTCGTCGAGCGAATATCTCTAGCAGCCTCGGAGTTCGTCCAAAAAACGTCGTCGTTTGTGGAGAGAGAAAATTTCCAATTTTCCGTAGACCGGGGGGATGAAGTAGGACCCCTTCTAACTCGTAAAATTGTGAATTTTACCCATACAGAGAGGAGCACTATATGGAACATTGGAGTAGTAGACTTCAAAGGAGGGTTTCATCGGCTTCTGTTTAAATCTATATTTTAAGAAAGAGGCTTGAAATTTAACCCCGATTCTTATTAAATTTTAAATCAGGTTAAACATAATTATTTACGCCAGGATTATTACCCAAAATAAAGGATATTATACCCTTCAGGTCAAATTGCATTAATATCTTATTGGTTCCTTACAATTGACGTAATCGTGACGTTAATTTCCTCATTGATAACGAAAGCGGTAAGGAATGAAATTATTAAATTATTTAGAAAAAAAAACTAGGTTATAAGAATATAACTGGGTTTATTTTTAAGTAGCAACAGATGCGTTAAGTTTCACTCAATTTTAGTAAGATTGGAGTAGGAACTCGCGAGCCTGACTTTCTCTACCTTTCTAATTTAAATTCGAGCTATGTACCTATGGGAAATTAAAAACTTCTTTCATTTTGCCAGCCAGCGCGATTTCAAAACCCACACTCGAGCCACTAATCCTATTACGTACCTACTTCTAACTTTATACCCTCGAAACAGAAGCCAACGAGAGACTGAGGTACACGCCTTTTTTAAATTTGAATTACTAAAAAGTTATGTAATTTTTGAAATTAATATTAATATTTATATTTAATTTTAATTCGTTAAACAAGTATTAGAGCTCGGAATCGGATCGATCCATTATCTTCCGTTATTCGGATATTTTCAGATATTTTATTTTCGGATAAATTTATAACTAAAACAATGAAATTTCTATATTCGTACAATTGTTATAAGGTTTACCCGAAGATAAGCCTTGGCCGCTTTATCTACCTACAAATTACTCGTATTCAAACGTATAACGATGGATAAGAAACATTGGCGTTTCCAGAATTAGTCTAAAATATAAGAAACAATATTTCAAATTGACTTTTAATTCGAAGAATAGAAATAAAACGATAAGATTTTAAATCATCATTTTTATTCGTTATTTTTCGGGGAAAATTAATTTTGAATTAAATTTTTATCCTCGCCTATAACGCGATGGATAATATTCGAAGATAAGGCGGCCATTTTTGGATAAAAACGGATATGGATTACGTTATTTTTTACTTCATCTTGGAATAAGTTAACTCGAATAATTAATCCGATAATATAAACCAGAATTTAATAGATTTTATCCAATTAATAAAAATTATACGAATTAAGGAAGGTCATTGCGCACTTCTAGATACTCATATACTTCTAGTTCTAGCTCAAAATTTCCACGTTTATTCACCCAAGAGACTCGCATTTTTTTAACGAAATCTATTCAATATAAAGCGAATGAATTTATCAGGCTTAGCTTTTCAGTATTTTTCAAAACAAAATTATTCTAATAATAATATTAAATTTATATTTCATTATGGTTAATAATTTTTACGCTAAATTCTTTCCCAGGCGATGTTTTTCATTAATTTCCTTATCAGAGAGTGAGAATGCCTAAACAACTACGCAAGAAGAATGCTTTTCGCTTCCATGGAAAGATCGACAAAAAAACGCGTTGCTTCGTGACGTTTAAAGGGAATATCTGTGAATTGAAGTAAGCGATATTAGGGTTTACCGCTTCAATGATCTCATTCTTCTCGGGTTTAACCCTCGCGAAAGATGAACCGAGCGAAAAAAGATGAAAAAGCTAACCAAGAAATGACTTAACGCAACACCGCATCCCCAGCTCGTGACACATTGACTAAGTTTTTTTGGGGGAAATTCTAGGACCCTTCCATCTAGCATTTCATGGATTGTTTTTGTAAGAGGTAACCGTACGTTCCATATCACATAATCGATATAAAAAGTGACATCAGAAGCCGATGAAACCCTCCTTTGAAGTCTATTACTCCCGGGTCTTGTCTACCCCTCTCTGTATGGGTTATTCTCAAAAGGCGCGATTCGTACGCCTCCTAACGGTAGATATTTTCGGAGCGGGAGTTCGTCGAGTGAATATCTCTAGCAGCCTAGGAGTTCGTCAAAAAAACGTCGTCGTTTGTGGAGAGAGAATTTCCAATTTTGCGTAGACAGGGGGGGGATGAAGTAGGACCCCTCCGATCTCGTAAAATTTGGATTTTTACCCATACAGAGAGGAGCGCTATATGGAACATTAGAGTAGTAGACTTCAAAGGAGGGATTCATCGGCTTCTGGAGACATCCAAGGAGGGACAAATATTAAAAGAAAATTGGGAAAATGAGTTTCCCTTTGAAGATTAAAGGCGAATGCACACAGAAACATTTTTTCACGCGTTTCACGCTCTCATATAATTCCACTACGGGTTCAATTGGGCTAAATTAGAAGGTCAATTTTTTTATTTATCGAAAAATCAACATCATTAATTTCTAACGGAAGGTTTTAGTCGTTGAAAACTTGACTCTGATGGTCTATATAGTCTTGAAAGGGTAAAAAAAATGGCCAAGGCTTAAGCAGTTTTAAGGCAGCTTGGTGACGGGTAAGGGGTGGAGGAAAATTATAAGTTCATTGGGCTCGTTACCCAATGAAGCGGAAATAAATGCCCTTAATGAAGGGGTCGCGAGCGAAGAGGTTAAACGAGATAAGGACCACTAAGGCTTCGATTCCTAGGACCCATCGTCACCGCCGCGACCAAGGCTACGAATAGAACAAAGGCTAAGTACAAAGGTAATCTAACGTGATATTAATGAATGTAACTGAATAATGGACGCGCGATAGAGAGGGGTTTTAGCAACCACGTCGCCTGGGAGAATCAAAGGAGAAGAACACGGTGAAGAGCTCTAGGAGACGAAAGGATCAAGAAAATTAACACGCATTCACACGGATGTAACGAAAAAAATAATTCCGTACCGAATCGGTAAAAAAAAAAAGTTACGTTACGTCATGGATTAACCAACGAGAATTTAGATAACTGGTAGAAAAATCAACAGATATTCACACGGATGTATCAATACTTAAAAAAGTTACGTATACGTCCCGGATCAATCAGCGAGTGGGGCTGAGTGGGAGAAATAACTTTAAATTAAATTTGTGGAATTTAGATATTTTTTTTATTGGTTGGAATAATTTTTGATAATATTTCAAGGTTTTCCCTGATTGGATAATCTAATCTAAATGATTATATTTTTAATTAGCCAAGTAGCTATTATTTAAAACATTAAATTAATTAAAAATTAAAATTAAATCAAATGGTCAGTAAATTATTATTTGTTAGACTGGTCAAAATTTTTCGAGTGAATGTAACTTGGTATTCTTTTGACTGAATTAAGAATAGGTTTGGTTTTTTAGGATTCAATGAAAACCATCATTATTTTTCGCTCTGGGAAATGTAAATTTTGTTCCTGGGCTCCGAGACAAAGTAGAAAGCTAGCTAGCCTTTCACCTCGCGGTCCCTGACGATTCCCGCCAAAAATTTTCTTATCCTAATATAAATTCGGCACTCGGTGTTATTTCCCTATCGGATATAATAGGGATAAAGGTCGGGAAGTGTCATACCACGATTCCAAAGACGGTAGGAATTATAAAATTCGAAAGGGTCTTTTAGAAGATTTCCCGGAGCTTCATTTACATATTTTTACGGCTCTTTGAATTTAAAAGTGAATTATTTAAATCAAAAACTCGTTGTTTTTCCATTTTCGACACCGGACCCTGCCCGGGCCCGGGTCGACCCAAAGAAAAAGATTAAAAATATAAAGATTGTACTCGAAGGTTTTGAGGAAAAAAAAAGCCTTTTAATCTGTACTAACATCTATAGGAAAAGATCAAAATAACCATTGAAAGATGGGTTTCACTCTGAGAATATTTGGTCTAGAAGTTGCCTAAAGATTTGGTCTAGAAGTTGCCTAAAGATTTGGTCTAGAAGTTGCCTAAAGATTTGGTCTAGAAGTTGCCTAAAGATTTGGTCTAGAAGTTGCCTAAAGATTTGGTCTAGAAGTTGCCTAAAGATTTGGTCTAGAAGTTGCCTAAAGATTTGGTCTAGAAGTTGCCTAAAGATTTGGTCTAGAAGTTGCCTAAAGATTTGGTCTAGAAGTTGCCTAAAGATTTGGTCTAGAAGTTGCCTAAAGATTTGGTCTAGAAGTTGCCTAAAGATTTGGTCTAGAAGTTGCCTAAAGATTTGGTCTAGAAGTTGCCTAAAGATTTGGTCTAGAAGTTGCCTAAAGATTTGGTCTAGAAGTTGCCTAAAGATTTGGTCTAGAAGTTGCCTAAAGATTTGGTCTAGAAGTTGCCTAAAGATTTGGTCTAGAAGTTGCCTAAAGATTTGGTCTAGAAGTTGCCTAAAGATTTGGTCTAGAAGTTGCCTAAAGATTTGGTCTAAAAGTTGCCTAAAGATTTGGTCTAGAAGTTGCCTAAAGATTTGGTCTAAAAGTTGCCTAAAGATTTGGTCTAGAAGTTGCCTAAAGATTTGGTCTAGAAGTTGCCTAAAGATTTGGTCTAGAAGTTGCCTAAAGATTTGGTCCAGAAGTTATCTATTTTTTTATAGTAGTGTAGAAAAATGAATCTCCTTTATTGATTTAACTTGACAGGTTAAGTTTAACGAGTGTAATTACGAGAAAAACCACGTCATTTTAAAATGCTTTAGAATAGAATTCCTCGGCACGATCTGATTTATCGTAATTCGTTAAAGATTTCCAATTGGGTCTTTCTAGTCTACACCGCGCAGTCAAAAATAAAATTAATTCCATTTTTTGTTAGTTTTTCTTTACGCGCCGGATTCAATATAACAAACAGAAATATAAAGCAAAAATGTCATCCATTCGCGGAAATGGAAAAAAAAAAAAACCCAAAAAAATGACTTGGCTAGATTCCAAGAACCCCATATATATAGTGCACCTATTTTACTAATGCTTTCATTTATTCGTCGTTTGATGTTTTAAACCTTGATCCAAATAATATGTTTCCCCAGTTCTTAGTTTAATCCTCC
Organism: Odiellus spinosus; assembly: GCA_963920705.1. Lineage (NCBI taxonomy): Eukaryota > Metazoa > Arthropoda > Arachnida > Opiliones > Phalangiidae > Odiellus > Odiellus spinosus. Next base: position 15,077,866 of record OY987238.1, read on the forward strand.
TCAAGATTAAGCCTAATTTCAAACGTACCTTAAGCCTAAATTCAAACGCATCTTAAGCCTAATTTCAAACGCATCTTAAGCCTAATTTCAAACGCATCTTAAGCCTAATTTCAAACGCATCTTAAGCCTAATTTCAAACGCATCTTAAGCCTAATTTCAAACGCATCTTAAGCCTAATTTCAAACGCATCTTAAGCCTAATTTCAAACGCATCTTAAGCCTAATTTCAAACGCATCTTAAGCCTAATTTCAAACGCACCTTAAGCCTAAATTCAAACGCATCTTAAGCCTAAATTCAAACGCATCTTAAGCCTAAATTCAAACGCATCTTAAGCCTAATTTCAAACGCATCTTAAGCCTAATTTCAAACGCATCTTAAGCCTAAATTCAAACGCATCTTAAGCCTAAATTCAAACGCATCTTAAGCCTAAATTCAAACGCATCTTAAGCCTAAATTCAAACGCATCTTAAGCCTAAATTCAAACGCATCTTAAGCCTAAATTCAAACGCATCTTAAGCCTAAATTCAAACGCATCTTAAGCCTAAATTCAAACGCATCTTAAGCCTAAATTCAAACGCATCTTAAGCCTAAATTCAAACGCATCTTAAGCCTAAATTCAAACGCATCTTAAGCCTAAATTCAAACGCATCTTAAGCCTAAATTCAAACGCATCTTAAGCCTAAATTCAAACGCATCTTAAGCCTAAATTCAAACGCATCTTAAGCCTAAATTCAAACGCATCTTAAGCCTAAATTCAAACGCATCTTAAGCCTAAATTCAAACTCATCTTAAGCCTAATTTCAAACGCATCTTAAGCCTAATTTCAAACTCATCTTAAGCCTAATTTCACTTTTAACAGATTGGAAAATTCATAAATCGCCTGGTTTATCTTGTTAATATTTTATAAAAGAAAAAATCTTTAAAAAAGTGTAATTTAGTCAAGTGAGTTTGATAGGCGCTTGAGATGATGGAATCGATGGATTTCCTCTGGGCGGGAAACAGGCCAGACCAGAAAGCGAATATATACCCAACATATACGTACGAACAGTCTCAAAATCCGATATTTTACAATATTTATTTTTTTCATAAATAAAACCATTTCTTGGATTTTTTTTCTCTAGATATGAACGAAAAATATTTCATTTTTTTTTTTCATATCTTTTCTTGACGCTAGAGTGCAACTTTTATCGCAGTCTTGAAATGGGTCGATTTTATCAAAGTTTATCTCCTTTCGTAGAAATATAGGTTAAATAAGAGGAAAGGTATATACATATATTACAAGAAATATTCTTTAGACGAAATTCAAGATGTATTGACATTTTTCACTGTTCAACCTAGGACTTCCTACGCTAAACTAAACCAATGAAATTTCTATATTCGTATAATTGTTATAAGGTTTACCCGAAGATAAGCCTTGGCCGCTTTATCTATCTACAAATAACTCGTATTCAAACGTATAACGATGGATAAGAAACATTGGCGTTTCCAGAATTAGTCTAAAATATAAGAAACAATATTTCAAATTGACTTTTAATTCGAAGAATAGAAATAAAACGATAAGATTTTAAATCATCTTTTTATTCGTTATTTTTCAGGGAAAATAAATTTTGAATTAAATTTTTATCCGAACTTATAACGCGATGGATAATATTCGAAGATAAGGCGGCCATTTTTGGATAAAAACGGATATGGATTACGTTTTTTTACTTTATCTTCGAATAAGTTAATCAAACGGATAATATACATCAGAATTTAGTATATTTTATCCAATTAACAAAAATTACGATGTTTTTGGCAAACAAGAACGCCTTGAATTAATTGTTTAACTTAAATTTGTAAACATAATTTAAATTATAAATGGTTTATGTATGAAATTTCGTTTTAATTTTACTTGGAAATAGATTAATATGTGTTGCAAATTAGGGTTGAATCCCGGTACAGGATATGTTTACTTCAAAGATACTAATCTCCTTCATATCGCGGTCATTGGAGACCGTAACAAGTTGGTTATTTCATATTAAAACCTTAAATTATTCACTTCTGATAATATTAAATTGAATCCGTATTTGAAACTCAAGCCAAAGCGATCCTTATATTCTATATTTGAATTTTAGGTAATATCTATTCAGCAATAACTAATATAGCTGATGGTACATATATTTAGACGATGAGAGCTGCCTGGTACAATTTATAATATTGGCATATATGTGGATATGTTTCATACGGGCCCACTTCATCTCAATAAATGTCAACGATATAGGAGTGTATATATATATATTCGGGAGGTGATGAATCTAACCATCTCATAGCCATACACCTTTATACCCTCCCAATTTCCCTTTAGAGGTGATGATCAAATCATATTTGAGACGCTAACAAGACGACTCTCGACGTATTCCGGTATGGGCAACTTATAGGGCTTAGCATCAAATAACACCTGGCTATAGTAAAGCTTAGGAACATTATAAACAAGGCCAAAGTGCCATTATATAACACAACCCGTATTATTATTATTATTAGAATGAGGACTAGAATATAATTAAATTCCATCAAAAATTAAGTAGCTATAATTAAATTTCAATATATATTTGATTTGTATAATATTTAGCCTAGGTTTCGAGTAATTTTGATTTGGACGCCTCGATAGGGAGACAACTGATTGAATCCAAAATAAAGAAAATAGATTGGGAATAGAAAAACATTCGGCAATTAGTCTAAATAATAAGATATATATCGACATATCTAATACAATTAATAAGTTAATTATTATTTTATACCATTCGCTAAATCAAGATAAAAACGAACTTGGAAAATAAGGAATATTATTTAGCAAAATTTTGGAAGTTAATTTCCCTGACTTTTCCAGGTTTTCCCTAACCATTTCCAAATAATTTCCCTGACCAATTTTAATACTTTTTTCACGAATATATTGTTACGAGCTTGAGCCGCTGGCAATTCCCGCATTTTATTTGACATCGGGGTCAGCCGATAGTTTACTCGGAATATGAGAAACAATTTCAATCTTTAGGCAAATATTTTCAGTTGATAATAATTACGTTACAACTGATTGGTCAACCAATCGTAAACAGTTCCTTGACACTGGTACCAAAATATTTATTTTCTCTGACCATTTGGGCTATTTTCAAATTCCCTGACTTTTCCCTGACCTTTGGAGCCACTTTCCAAATTCTCTGACTTTTCCTTGACCTTTAGTGCCACTTTCCAAATTCCCTGACTTTTCCTTGACTTTTTGGGCCAATTTCCAAATTCCCTGACTTTTCCCTGACCTTTGGAGCCAATTTCCAAATTCCCTGACTTTTCCTTGACCTTTGGAGCCACTTTCTAAATTCCCTGACTTTTCCTTGACCTTTAGTGCCACTTTCCAAATTCCCTGACTTTTCCTTGACTTTTTGGGCCAATTTCCAAATTCCCTGACTTTTCCAGGTTTTCCAGGTCGTTTACGTAAAAATAGCTTCAACTGCGTATCTTGAACAACGCTTTTAAAAATGACCCTAAAACATGAAGTATATTATTTGGCTGTATATCTCTTGGACCCGAGTCACCCGAGTAAAGTAGAGAAATATATATTGGTGATTGATGTAGACCAAAGCTAATTTTGTTTCGCTCCCAAAGTAGTCTCTCTTTCTCTGTAGCGCTCTCACTATTGCGGCAGCGTTGTAGTTCTTCGTCTTATCGATTCCCGATTTCTTCTTTGAGTCGAAACCCTTTCAATACAATCTTCGGGAGTCACTCAACGTAAAATATTTTCTTTTTCCTTTTAACAGAATCCAAATAACGACGCGTATTTGCAGTCTACGACTAGTTCTTACACTCGTCTCCGTTTCTTAAAGAGATAGTTACGCGAGAATTTGGGAATACTTATTATAGCCGCGTTCACACTACAGACTTTGAAATCGTTTTTAACCGTCTCGGAAAGGTCAAATTATAAAATTTTGGGGTCACCCGTGTAGACCTTTGATCAAGAAACAAAATTAATATCTTAAAAAGTCGATTTGAACGGATTCTAAACGATTTGAAAAGGGTTCCAAAGTGTCAAGCGCGAACGTAGCTTATTTTAACTTTCAAAATCGGTATACTTGATGGGCTCCAGTTTTAGCAGATTCAATAACCCCATAGAGCTAATCGATTTTAAACTGTAAAATCAATATTCGAATCGCTAGGAATCGTTTCAAACCTCACATTTTAGTCGCGTTCACACTAGAGACTTTGAAGCCGTTTTTAACCGTCTCGGAAAGGTCAAATTATAAAATTTTGGGGTCACCCGTGTAGATCTTTCATCAAAAAATCCAATTAAGATCTCGAAGAGTCGATTTGAACATTCGAAACGGTTTGAAAGAGTCAAGTGTGAACGTAGCTTACATCTTTATAAATCGATTTATCCTAGACCGAATCGGTATAAAACTGGTTCCCGTAGCAGTCCCGAGGAATCTAATCAAATGGATTCTAGAAAAGACGGCTTCAAACGTTTTAAATCAATTTCAAGGCCTTAGTTTCTACTTTTTTCCGGATTATTTTGTTTTGGCCCTTAGAGGACTCTTATGAAAGCCACGTTTCGTTATTCATCTAGTGCCCACTGTTCAATTATCTTGGAAAAAGGTTTAGCCTTTTACTTCGTTTAATTGGCATATTGTTAACGTCGTTATAATTAACCAATATTTTTGGTTTTAACAGAAGCCGATGAAACCCTCCTTTGAAGTCTACTACTCCAATGTTCCATATAGCGCTCCTCTCTGTATGGGTAAAATTCACAATTTTACGAGTTTGAAGGGGTCCTACTTCATCCCCCTTGTCGACGGAAAATTGGAAATTCTCTCTCTCCACAAACGACGACGTTTTTTGGACGAACTCCGAGGCTGCTAGAGATATTCGCTCGACGAACTCCCGCTCCGAAAACATCTACCGTTAGGAGGCGTACGAATCGCGCCTTTTGAGAATAACCCATACAGAGAGGGGTAGACAAGACCCGGGAGTAATAGACTTCAAAGGAGGGTTTCATCGGCTTCTGGTTTTAATTAACAAAATTTAACTAGATCGGGTAGGAGGCTGAAGTATAGGTAAACTATCCCTTGAAGAATACGATTTGATTGTTAGAGTGAGATATCTGGAGCCAGATTCGAACGAACGGAAATTTCAACGTGGTACGTTGTCATTCTCGACTGTTTTTTAGCATCAAAAATAGTCTATTTTCGAATTCTTCGATAAGGAAAAGAAATACCCTACGGAATAAAATTCGAAGCAACTCGGGTAAAAAACAAGTTCGATATGACACCGATTAAGCGTGCCCGTCGTAAACCCATTATGAAGATTAATTTTTAATTAACTTGGAGCTAAAAATGTAACAGATTTGAATTTATTTTCGCAATCATCGTGTCAAAAAACGTATTCCACATTTGTTCCACAATTTTTTTGGTGGTTAGATTAATTTCTAGTTTGGTAAAATTTGAATAACCCACGAAACCCAAAGAATTTAAGGGTCTTAAACAAAGCCAGTCTTCGATTCCATATCCGAAATCCTTCGGAATTTCCCATCGAGTTGCAGCTGGATATAATAGCCAACAAGTTTGGCCCTAAACCAATACCGACAATTCGAAGATTTTTATACGTCGTGCCTGGATCAGTAGAGTTATCCGATACGGACTAGACTTTGCGAGGATGGTTCAGCTATCAGGGTTTCGAGTTTCACTCGTCAATGACCCGTACATGATACGGTATTCTAGACGCTAGATTAGGAGATTTCGCGTATCCGAATTTGGATTTCTTCGTGGATTTAACCCTCGGCTTGCATATATAGATATATAGTCAGCCATCATTCTCACGTAGCTATCTATCAATTTTCTCTCAAAACAGAGTCAGGAAATTGAATGAATCTAGGTTTTGCGTCAAAGATGACGCTCTACTGACAAAATGTCAACGTAAAGATATTAAAGGAAGAATGGAACGTAATTTTAATTAAAAACACATATTCCTGGTAATTAGGCTTAGCTGAATTCATGGAGATACAGCCAAGAAGGATCAGATAAGGAGAGGAAATGTGGGAACGGCGCGGCTCCTACTGCGTCGGCCTAAACTCCCACTCTGGGAGAACGGGGGACAGACGGGGGTAGAGATGCTTCGTGGTAAATTGTTGTCACGTGGGTAAAACGAATCCTTCATGAGACGCGCTAGCTAGCGACCACGCGACAACAGTTTACCTCGAGAATTTCCTATCCCCCCTTTCCACCCGAGTGGGAGGTTGGCTCTTCTCTCTCTAACTCAACGCAGCCCCACTTTTCCTCTCTTTATCTGATCCTTCTTGATATAGCTAAGCATTGAAGGGTGAACAACCAATCAAATGTTATTAAAATTCTCATCAAGATCTCGCCTTAAAGAAAGTCTTCGCTCATTGGTCTCTGACCCTTTAATTTGAAGAACATCATGATCTCATTGTCAATCCAACTAACTTGTTTCCATGGTATATGATTTTTGTCTGACGCTTAGCCTACCGACCAATTCCCATCAGAAACACCATTCCTCTTCCAAAGATTATATATGACCAAATTAAACCCGTTCATAATGAAAAGAGACGTTCTTATAAACATGACCCAGGGCCTAAACATATTAGCGTCACCAAGCCGGGGAAGGAATCGAAGGCTCGCTTATGACATCCGGTTCCATTATACACGTTTTCCTACATAGGAGATAGAGAGGTGGTTCCTCTAGGATGTTAGGTGGTTCGGCAAGTACTGATCTGACAGTACAAAGTAACCCGGTCACGTCCTCTATTTGTTCAGGAACCTGTCTTTTGAGCCTTCCTATAACGGGTTTATCGGGGGGCCCTACCCCTTTTTTGTTGGCTTTTTGCTTTTTTTTTTTTTTTTCCCGAGTAGTCGAAAGATCTTCGACGTGATAAGATTAAGAAATACAACACCGAAGGCCTTCGCTAGCGAGATCCGTAGTGGCTAGCGAGCCAAGTTCCGCTACGATTTAGGTGATGAATGTCTCGTTGTTTCAAGGCGAGGGCCTTAAAACAAGGACATTACTACGTAGCTTACAAAATGTTATTACGAAACTCAATCGCTACGGCAAAAAAAAGAGTTTCATTTCAAAATTTCATCATCATAACGGGATTATATCTGGTCAAAGTATCATTTCGCGATGCCATTTTTAGCTTAACTATACAATTAAAATTATCCCGTAATTTCGAATACATGTGAGGGGCCACATTTGGAAAAAATTTAGGCCTGACTAGCGACACTCTTATTAGAGAATATACAGGAGGTCATTGATGAGCACGCTTCACTTAGTTAAAGTACAGTGGAAGGCTTATATTTCCCGCCAAAGTAGACTCAGACCTCGTATATTTCCCGCCAAAGTAGACTCAGACCTCGTATATTTCCCGCCAAAGTAGACTCAGACCTATATATTTCCCGCCAAAGTAGACTCAGACCTATATATTTCCCGCCAAAGTAGACTCAGACCTATATATTTCCCGCCAAAGTAGACTCAGACCTATATATTTCCCGCCAAAGTAGACTCAGACCTATATATTTCCCGCCAAAGTAGACTCAGACCTATATATTTCCCGCCAAAGTAGACTCAGACCTATATATTTCCCGCCAAAGTAGACTCAGACCTATATATTTCCCGCCAAAGTAGACTCAGACCTCGTATATTTCCCGCCAAAGTAGACTCAGACCTCGTATATTTCCCGCCAAAGTAGACTCAGACCTCGTATATTTCCCGCCAAAGTAGACTCAGACCTCGTATATTTCCCGCCAAAGTAGACTCAGACCTCGTATATTTCCCGCCAAAGTAGACTCAGACCTGGTATATTTCCCGCCAAAGTAGACTGTGGCCTTTTTCAGGTGTAAACTACGGAATAATTTACTGTCTCGCGTTATTTAGGTGAGAGTATCCCTTTAGATTTTAGCAATGAAAATTTTGGCATAAAATAGGGTGGGAAATAAGGCTTACGTCGCGTCCAACAATAAATATATTCAGACGAGAAGAGCGTGGTTCCGCCTTTGGCAAGCCACTTCACCTTCGATAATCGGAATTTTATCCGCCCTAATGTTTAATTGGAGCCAATTAGAAGCGGCTGGCAAAATCCCTCATTAATTCGCGTGTTGTATTCCAATACGAAAAGCTTCGAATTAGAGCCGATACGAACGACGAAATGAATAAATCAAAATTACACCCCCTTTTCATATCCGAAATATAAACGCGTTCAAACTCACTCGTAATAATCAGCGCGAGTCGGTTAAAATGGAGATGTTACTGCGTTTTCACGAACTCTAAATGGAAATTGAGTGATATTTTCGGGTTGATCGTTAAAAAACGATTCAAAATATATATACATATGTCATAGAACAAAATTACCATAACAGTAAAAATACAGATTTTATAATCACAATTTTAAATCAGGGTTGGCACAGTTTTTTTAGATTCAAATTCCCTGACCTTTTCCAACGATTTTCCCTGACCTTTTTTGCTAATAACTACACAATTTTAACCTTTTATTGTTTATATAATCGCGTTGGCCAAACTGCGGGCGTATCTTTGTTCTAATCTATACAACTGACTGCAAGGTCAGCTGAGAATCTTAACAGCGGATAATGATCGCAATTTCCTGACTTTCCATGTTTTCCCTGACCCGTGGCAACCCTGTTCAAGAGTTAATTTCGCCGGGAACCTAGCTTTAAATTCGTTGAAATCTGGAACTAACTCGTACTTCATAAATATCAGGTTAAGTTTGCAAAATAGATTAAGGCTTAGCGGACTAATACATAATGTTAACCATCGTACAAATATAAATAGGCTCGCTTTCGAATTATCAAAATTTGAATATATTATTCGAACCCGAAATTAACGAGGAACTAGGACCGTTGCCGAATAAATGCCAGAGGTTCAAATTATATTACGTATATTTTACCAGGAATAATTTGCAAAATACGCATTCGCCCGGGCCAACAACCGGAACTTAATACGCCTAATTTTTAAGTGGGCCCATCTTGGGTATATCTGATAATAATAATAGTCGATTCAGAAGCCATTATCGGATGTTTTAAACAAGGAGGATGAATAGAAAAGGAGAGACATACGTCAGAAAATTGAGCTCGGAATCGGATCGATCCATTATCTTCCGTTATCCGTATAAATTTGTTTGTAACTAAAAATTTGTATATTCGTATAATTGTTATAAGGTTTACCCGAAGATAAGCCATTCGCCGCTTTATCTATCTACAAATTACTCGTATTCAAACGTATAACGATGGATAAGAAACATTGGCGTTTCCAGAATTAGTCTAAAATATAAGAAACAATATTTCAAATTGACTTTTAATTCGAAGAATAGAAATAAAACGATAAGATTTTAAATCATCTTTTTATTCGTTATTTTTCATTGAAAATAAATTTTGAATTCAATTTTTATCCGAACTTATAACGCGATGGATAATATTCGAAGATAAGGCGGCCATTTTTCGATAAAAACGGATATGGATTACGTGTTTTTTACTTTAAGTTAACTCGAATTATGTTTATGTTTTAATCAAACGGATATACGTCAGAATTTAGTAATTATTAATAATAATTATACCAATTCCGAGCTCTATTTTCAATCAAGATTTTTGGTTTATATTTATCAACCCTTGTTAAATATTATTGGTCATTACAACGTGTATAAATTATATATAATTTTTAACCAGTTTATCCTTTTTTGAACAAAAAAATAAGTTTTTATACTTTTTTCTGCCAAGTCGTGAGATTCGAAGGAAAAAGGACATTTTTTTTTATATATATAAATCTAGGGTCCTGTTTTTTTGGGGGTCCGGGGTTTGGAGGTGAAAGGGAGCGATAATGGACTTCTATGGTACTTTAACCAATGAGCTTTTTTAGAAGCGCTGATCCGAGAGAGGGAGAGAGAGTGAGACTGAATAAAGAAAATTTATGGTTATGTAGCCAGCGCCACCTAACTCGATCGGAGCCTATTTATCCTGGAATGAGGTTACAGCACCTTTAAAGTTAGATCATCATCCGCCCACCCCAACCCCCTCAGTAAATTCCTAGTCTACGAGAGATTTACTGGTAGAAAATGAGGCAATATAAGGTTGTAAGATGTGTACTAAAATTTTTACTAATAAATAAAACTTACTCTCGATAGCTTTATAAAAACTAAAGAATTTAAAAAATAAGTTGAATTCTAATTAAAATAGTTCAACCAATTCTAATTAATTAAACTTCAAACAATTATATTTAAGGTAACCGTCAGCCTTAAGTTTCACCATTAATATTTTAATTTCAGTTAAGAATTTATGTTAAATAATTTAAAATATTTAAATTTTAACTCGTGTTTATTTCAACAGGCTTTAATTTTTAGCAGAAGCCGATGAAACCATCCTTTGAAGTCTACTACTCCAATGTTCCATATAGAGCTCCTCTCTGTATGGGTAAAATTCACAATTTTACGAGTTAGAAGGGGTCCTACTTCATCCCCCCTGTCTACGGAAAATTGGAAATTCTCTCTCTCCACAAACGACGACGTTTTTTTGACGAACTCCGAGGCTGCTAGAGATATTCGCTGGACGAACTCCCGCTCCGAAAACATCTACCGTTAGGAGGCGTATGAATCGCGCCTTTTGAGAATAACCCATACAGAGAGGGGTAGACAAGACCCGGGAGTAATAGACTTCAAAGGAGGGTTTCATCGGCTTCTGTTTTTAGGTAACAAGTTCGAGAGATCTCGGATTGCTTAAAAAGCGTTCAGAATTAGGCGACCCTACCCTAATTAACATAATCTTCGTTACGACGTAAGATCAAGTGATTTTTTTCCTCCACGCTCTGATTAAGAATACAGAAATTGCAAATTTATTCTTAAGAAAAATATGTTTAATTTCAAATTAAATATTTTAATTAAATATGTTTAATTGGTATTTATTTAGAATTAACTATTTTAGCTTCTAAATCATAAATATCTTTTGAAATTATTACGTAACATCAAAAATGATATTTATTAATTCATTTCAACGCGTGTGTGTTGGAGTGGGGGCGCTGGGGGCAAAGATCGTACTAAAAAGTAATAAGAAAACTAATTAGGCGAACGATATTAAGGATCGATATTATTGCGAGTCAGAGAGAGAGAGAGAGAGAGAGAGAGAGAGAGAGAGAGAAAAAAAAATGTCGTCTGCAAATATTTGCGAATGAGAAAGCGTATGGAAAGGGGGGAAAGGTTGTGTGTGTGTGTGTGTGGAGGTGGTATAAACATTAGTCAATATTAAAAGCAACAGTAAGAAAAGCGGCTGTCGCCACCAGCGAACGATTAGAATTTAATCATAAATTTTGTCTTCGAAGCGAGATATTTCTAGCCCCTCCCCCTCCCCTTTGAACCATCGGATTTTTTCAGTTAGAAACTTCAGCACGTTTTGTTCCACTTCTATGATTTACCGCCGAATATAACGAAGGAGGTACTAGCTTTAAACGTGATCGAAATTTCAAAATGGAATTTTGACTGAAATTTATTTTCCGATGTCATTTGATTTAGAAACAACGAAGACTACGAAGTGATAACCGTGCTTTATTTAATGAAGATTAAGGCTATATTGTTTCGTAGTAAGTAGAACTAAGACTAAGCCGGCTCAATTTCAAATAAACGAAGAGTAAATTATTTTTAGCTTTTCTAATCGGGATTCGGGAAATGGCATTTTGAAAAATTAATTTCAAACCTGAATTTCATTTATATTTTTCAATTTCCAGCAAGCTTGTCCGATTTTCACAATTATCTAAATTACTATCCCATTATCCAAATTACTATCCCATTATCCAAATTACTATCCCATTATCCAAATTACTATCCCATTATCCAAATTACTATCCCATTATCCAAATTACTATCCCATTATCCAAATTACTATCCCAATATCCAAATTACTATCCCAATATCCAAATTACTATCCCAATATCCAAATTACTATCCCAATATCCAAATTACTATCCCAATATCCAAATTACTATCCCAATATCCAAATTACTATCCCAATATCCAAATTACTATCCCAATATCCAAATTACTATCCCAATATCCAAATTACTATCCCAATATCCAAATTACTATCCCAATATCCAAATTACTATCCCAATATCCAAATTACTATCCCAATATCCAAATTACTATCCCAATATCCAAATTACTATCCCAATATCCAAATTACTATCCCAATATCCAAATTACTATCCCAATATCCAAATTACTATCCCAATATCCAAATCACTATCCCAATATCCAAATCACTATCCCAATATCCAAATCACTATCCCAATATCTAAATCACTATCCCAATATCTAAATCACTATCCCAATATCTAAATCACTATCCCAATATCTAAATTACTATAAGAATATCTAAATTACTATAAGAATATCTAAATTACTATACCAATATCTAAATTACTATACCAATATCTAAATTACTATCCCAATATCTAAATTACTATCCCAATATCTAAATTACTATCCCAATATCTAAATTACTATCCCAATATCTAAATTACTATCCCAATATCTAAATTACTATCCCAATATCTAAATTACTATCCCAATATCTAAATTACTAACCCAATATCTAAATTACTATCCCAATATCTAAATTACTATCCCAATATCTAAATTACTATCCCAATACCTAAATTACTATCCCAATACCTAAATTACTATTAAAATTTTAAATTTTGTAATAACAGAAAAAATGTTTGACAAAAGAGTCAATTGGGGTGAAACACATTTACAGGCGTTGCGTAGAAAATACATTAGGTGGTTTGCCCCTAAATATCAGCTTCTCAGTTGACACCAAACACAAACTTAACATTAATAAATTTGTAATAAAATAATGAAAAATCAACTTAAAAATGCTTTGTACGAAAATTTACATATTTTAAAAAATCATTTCAATAAATTATCTTTTCAACCATTATTTTTGTTTGAACTTTTAGGTGACTTTAGCGGGAGACTTACTCGGAGCTAGTAGAGAAGTAGGTCAAATAAATGACCCTTATTTCAACATTCTGCTCGAAGAATTTCTTAAAATATTTGGCCAACTAATGATATTTTAACTACGTCTCGACTTCGGTAAAAAAATTATTGAAAGTTAAGTCAATTTCATTACCAAAAGTATTTGAGTTTATTATCAAAAGTAAACTAAAAATTAATTAATTAAAGTTAATTTTAAAATGCAAAAATGTTTAAAATTTCATAGAAAAACTTAAATAAAATTAACCTAGCTTCGCACTTCCCAAAAAAAGTTTAAATTACACTGACTATTAAATAAACAAACAAATAAGTAAAAGCTACAAAATATAGACGCTCTTTGATCTATTTTGATATCCAATGAAACTTAACATTGCGTATAAATCCGCTCAGTTTTCACTACATTACGAAACTACGCGCGAATAAAAATTAATTCGTGTCAATTTGATTTTACAGTAAGTATAAAATCTACCGCTATATAATTGTAGGAAAGATGTTACGGCTTTAGAGTGTACTGAATATTAAGGGTGGATTAGGATTAGTATTTACGAGCGGAAAATCGGGCAGTGTCCCTTATTTCCTAACAAGAAAAGTTTCTAAGAATTTTCACGGATCGGTACTCAGGAATTTAAGACTTTAAAAGAATGCAAATTATTCGAAGGTTATATTTACAAAAGAAAGCCAAAATAGGTCAACTTACTGAAAACTTTACAAGCATTCTTTTTAAAGGATATTCCGAGGAGCGTTAGGTCACTCTCGTTTTAGACGAACAATTACACTAATTAAATTATAACATTAATATTCTTAATCGCTATTTAAGACATTTGAGACGAAAAATATCCGGCTTGAAAATATTATGGAAAAGGGAACGTGAATTGGAAAAAAATAATATCAGGTCACTACAGTTTTCAGGGTTATTCCCAATAGACCGATTTTCAAATGATCGACAATTCGGGTTTGGTTCAATTGGTTGATTTTTAAACGATTGGCAAGGAGTTATTCCCAATTGGTCGATTTTCAACCGATCGAAGAGGGATTATTTCCATTTCATCGACTCATAAATGATCTACAAATGGCTATTACCAATTGCTCGATTTTCAAACGATCGACAATTGGAGGAGAGATCCAATTGATCGATTTTCAAACGATCGACAATTGGAGGAGAGATCCAATTGATCGATTTTTCAAACGATCGACAATTGGAGGAGATATCCAATTGATCGATTTTTCAAACGATCGACAATTGGAGGAGATATCCAATTGATCGATTTTCAAACGATCGACAATTGGAGGAGATATCCAATTGATCGATTTTCAAACGATCGACAATTGGAGGAGATATCCAATTGATCGATTTTCAAACGATCGACAATTGGGGAGAGATCCAATTGATCGATTTTCAAACGATCGACAATTGGAGGAGATATCCAATTGATCGATTTTCAAACGATCTACAATTGGGGAGAGATCCAATTGATCGATTTTCAAACGATCTACAATTGTGGAGAGATCCAATTGATCGACTTTCATCAAATGATGGAAAATTGGTGTTATATAATCATTAAAAAACATTTTCCTTTTCACATTCCCTTAATATTTTAACTTCTACACGATTTCTCGTTAACGCTCATAGGGATTCAACTACGTATGTCTACTATGTATTAAAGTAGCTGTCTATATTTTGTAGGCATACACGATTACGCGGCTAACTGGATATATAATCTGCATGTATGTTAAGTGCAATTTTGTTTTCCATTATCTCTTTACGAGGCCGCATAGCGAAAGGATGAGATCTTAGAATGGGAGAGGAAATTGGAAAAAGGAAAATAATGTCACGTCAGCGAATTAAAATGACCCTGCACTTGTCCAGCTAACAATTTATATATAAAGCCTGTTTCACACGTACACCCTTAAAAGAGCTTAGATTATTAAAACAACGCGAGAAATCAGGGTTGAAATCAAAAAAGGTCTCATAAAAGATTCAAAATTTAGAAATATTTTTTTCACCATGGGTTGGTACCATTCCCGTGGGATTTGGGTCCACTTGATCGACTCCCAATTGAAAGACTAGTTAAAAAACTAACCTATAATCTTACTTAACACCCTCTTCAAACGAGCCGCGTAATTAGGCATGATTTAATCGTGATTAAACCCGGTTTAAATCAGATTAAACCGGCTAGTTACGCCTCATCTGAAAAGGGGGTATCATTGTCCGTCAGTTCGGACGTCAATCAATTGGACAAAATCGATCTGTATCATTTAAAGTATATCAAAAGAACCGGAGATATCTCTCGAATATAATTGGTTCGTGGGGTTTCTGAATTAAACAAAAACTTATCCAAGTTATATCAAATAAATAAAACAAAAATTGAATTGTCTTTGAGTCTTCCGGAAGAGTGTTCCTTCTCTAATTCCGGCTTCTTAGCTAAAGCGTAAGTGTTGGAACGCGCTTGGGTGTGGGGGTCGGGGGTTGGAGATGGGGGGGATAGAGTTGGGGTTGGCCCCAAAGTTGTAGCGTCACGTAGGGGCCATCGAAGATTGCTTTGACTAATGGGCTGTCAGATGGAAAATTGGCCCCAGAGACGTTTTACTAGCTCTGACGCTGCTAAAAGGTTCATTATCTAAAAAGCAATTCTTTCCCCGTTTACGCGTTACAATCTCTCTCTTTTTTCAATCAATCCTTTCAATTCCCGCGAAAATTACGCCCCTCACTCTTACTCTAGAAAGAAAAAAAATTGCTTAAAAAAGAACTAAGCCTAACTTAGTATGAAAACTCGGAGTGATTTGATTAAACCGTGGTTAGAAAAATTACTATTTTTTTCCTACGAAATTTAACATCGTGTATTAATACGCGCCGCCTTACGTTACGCTGAGAACTAAAATTTACCTATTATTAAATATAATCAATTTTAACTCTTATCCGATAATATTAATTTCATAAGAAGATTAGCCGCTTAAAATTTAACCCCATTTTTTTATCCTAACGCGATTGGATATAAACATTTTAACATTAAATGGAGATGGAAATTTTTATTCATATTTATGTTAATTTTATTGTGTATATAATTATATTTTTTCGAAGGCAACCATTGAAACAGTCTAGAATATGTGGGCGAGAAAATATAACTACTTGGATATTCTAAGAATTTTGGTGGCGGTAGTGAAATTTGAAATATCACTTATTCCTTTGCATATGGTACAAAATTAGACCAATATGTTAGGAAGGTTTAAAAGCGTACCCTTTAAAATATAGAGTTTATTTTCATTTCAATTTCCCTTTAATTTTCTTAATTATTTAGATTTCAATCTCCCTTTATTTTGATTTCAATTTCAATTTAATTTTTCATTTCAATTTCCCTTTATTAGGGTTCGTACAAAATTTTGGAAGTTAATTTCCCTGACTTTTCCAGGTTTTCCCTGACCATTTCCAAATAATTTCCCTGACCAATTTTAATACTTTTTTCACGAATATATTCTTACGAGCTTGAGCCGCTGGCAATTCCCGCATTTTATTTGACATCGGGGTCAGCTGATAGTTTACGAGGAATATGAGAAACAATTTGAATCTTTAGGCAAATATTTTTAGTTGATAATAATTACGTTACAACTGATTGGTCAACCAATCGTTAACAGTTCCTTGACACTGGTACCAAAATATTTATTTTCTCCGACCATTTGGGCTATTTTCAAATTCCCTGACTTTTCCCTGACCTTTGAGGCCACTTTACAAATTCCCTGACTTTATGGGCCAATTTCCAAATTCCCTGACTTTTCCAGGTCGTGTACGAACCCTGTTTAATATCATAATTATTTTCATTACAATTTCCCTTTAATTTCATCGCTAATTAAGAAAAAAGTAACGTAACTCATAACTGATTTTTATTTCTTCTATCTCGGTGAGCAAATAGTATTTTGCAATAACAGTAAATCTCGTTTAGATAAGCTTACCAAAAACTTTTTTTAAAAAATAAAATAAAAATAAAAATTTCAAATTTAATTAGTAAAATTTTGACCTCCCCCTTAAAATAAATAACGATTATAGATTGGAACCGCGTTGGTTTTCGAAAACCCTTCGAAATAGACAGTATTTGAGGCCAGTATAAGGCCCACCCCCCCAAAAAAAAAGAAAGATTTAGAAAAATTCATTTAAAACGGTAGAATGAGTTTTGTTTAACTTTTAGGAAAAGTCAAGTTAGGCCTTTGCTTCCAGCTTTCCAGTAATTTAGCTAGCAATCCAATTTAGTGACAGATATCGACTAAGCTAGATGGAAACCCTAACACCCAACCCTTACCCCCCCGTAAAATATTGATTTTTAACTCTAAGGATCTCCGATAAATTACGAACAAAAGTCAATTACTATAAGTAGCCAACTATATTCGGAATTCGTTAATTTTTATTAATTGGATAAAATCTACTAAATTCTGATTATCTGTTTGATTAAAAATATACTATTCATTTCGTTCGAGTTAAGTTATACCTAGATAAAGTAAAAAAAAACGTAATCCATATCCGTTTTTATCCAAAAATGGAATCTTAAAAGATTATCCGCGTTAATACGGAGGTAAATTCGGTAAAAAGTCGGTTAAACCGGTTTAATTCAAAAACTACTTAATGTTTTAAGCTCAAAATCTACAAATGTTAATTTCAAACATAGACGAAAGTGTGTGTAAAATTTCATAATAATCGGTTGACCCCGGGCGACACGCGTTTTTATCCAAAAATGGATCCGCGTTAAAACCGAGGCAAATTCGTGGGGTAGTGGTTAAACCGGTTTAATTCAAAAAATACTTAATGTTTTAAGCTCAAAATCTAGAAATGTTAATTTCAAACATAGACGAAAGTGTGTGTAAATTTTCATAATAATCGGTTGACCCCGGGTGACCCTATTGTTATTTTGCAGCTGATATATTTCGATTAGCAAACCTCATAGTTCAATAATTACAGCTCGGGGCTCGGGCAATACTCAAATGTTTGCCTTTTGTTCGAAAACTCGCCAGTCTATAGTTATTTGCGGTTTATCTCGAGCCAAGGCTTAAGGCAAACCAGATCCTTTTCTATTCAATTGGGAGGCCTTTAAATCTAACGAGGCTTTTAGGTTCGCTTCAATTGTTACGCGATAGACATCAAACTTAGCCGTTTTCTATCGACGCCTGGACACTGTCTGTTTCGGATATACAGTTTACAAGTTGAATAAAACTACTTTCATCCTTACCAAGTCTTACATTACGTGTTAATACGCCTAAGATTGAACAGCAACACGATTCAATGATAACGTAAGATGTACCTTTAAGGATAAAATAGTTTCGAGGCTAAGACACCCTTATTGTCTTTATACTACGAATTGTTTATACTATTTTGTTTAAAGATCAAAGGGAGAATGAAATCTAGTTTAATATTTATTTTAAAATTTATTTACATTGGATTAGGGCTATTTAAACAATAAGTAATTGATAAAAAATTACGCGTTGTTAGGTTTCATTCTCCCTTTAAACCGAAATATGTTTAATTACGCTGTTTTTATTGCAAAATGTCGGATATTTTTAGGCGAGAGAGGTCTTAATTCAAACGCGTATTTAGTTCGGAATCCGATACGAATTTTAATGATTGTAAAAATCGTCCAATTACGCGCCACATTCGATCTTATTGGTTGAATAAATACAGGTAGTCGAGCTAACGATTGGTAGATGGGAGCTAGCTGATTCGTATATTTAATTTTCTCAAATTTCGCCTGAAATCGTCAAGTGAAAAGAGGCAGCCCATTAAAAATTTCAATTTATTCAAAGAGGTTTACTGGTAAAAAGGTTGTATCTAAATAAAGGTGATTCTTCGAATTTTAACCTCAATTTTTAATTTTTTAAAATTGAAATTAGAGTTGGAAAATGTACTCCAAATAGAAATTGAGTGATATTTTCGGGTTCATCGTTAAAATTAGATTTAAAATATATATACATATGTCATAGAACAAAATTACAGCGATTGTAAAAATATGTTTTATAATCACCATTTTTTTAAAAATATTTTAAATAATTTTTTACCCATCAATAAATTAATATTAAATTAAATTTAATTTGATAAATATAAGATCTATTTGATATATTTTTAAATATATTTATTTAAATTGGGTATTTATTTAAGCTGACCGGTAAATCTGGCCCCCAAGATAATAGAAATATGGGAGAAATACTAATTCAAGCGAATACCACATTTCCCCCCCTTCGTTAGCACTAATTCATTCGGGGTTAAGGTTTGTTAAATAATTTAAAAACAATAAGAGTTAAGGCGGGGGAAATATACATTTTATTATCTTTACTTTTATCCCCGCAGCTTCGTCTTCATTAGCTCTAAAAGAATAGACAAAGTAGGACGAAAAATGGATTTTAATTTATTTCGGGCTGCCGTTTTAAGTCGTACGCTGTCAAAATCATCATAGCTAGGATTTTAAATTATCCAGAGGCTAGGTCATACGCTCTAAATCTATCCAACTTCAAAATCAGAATAAAAGGAAACCTACAAAGGTCGTTACCAGAAGCCGATGAAACCCTCCTTTGAAGTCTACTACTCCAATGTTCGATATAGCGCTCCTCTCTGTATGGGTAAAATTCACAATTTTACGAGTTAAAAGGGGTCCTACTTCATACCCCCTGTCTACGGAAAATTGGAAATTCTCTCTCTCCACAAACGACGACGTTTTTTGGACGAACTCCGAGGCTGCTAGAGATATTCGCTCGACGAACTCCCGCTCCGAAAATATCTACCGTTAGGAGGCGTACGAATCGCGCCTTTTCAGAATATCCCGTACAGACAGGGGTAGACAAGACCCGGGAGTAATAGACTTCAAAGGAGGGTTTCATCGGCTTCTGTCGTTGCGTAAATATAGTTTCGTAACTCCTAACGTTTCCCGCAATTCTTCATAATTTAGTGAACAGTCTCGGCAGCTAAGTTTTCAGTTCTTGAAAACTGCGAAGAGCAAAGTTGCTTCGGCCGAATTTATTCCAGGTCAGAGAACAAGAATTTCCTCCCAAAACTCTAGTTCTGTTTCTGAATATCACGTAGAGACCAAAAATACAGAGCCAAGATACAGCTCGGAATTCTGATCCGTTTGATTAAAAATAGACTATTTGCAATTCGAGTTAACTTATTCCAAGATAAAGTAATAAACATAATCCATATCCGTTTTTATCCAAAAATGGCCGCCTTATCTTCGAATATTATCCATCGCGTTATACGCGAAGATAAAAATTTAATTCAAAATTTATTTTTCCGTGAAAAATAACGAATAAAAAGATGATTTAAAATCTTATCGTTTTATTTCTATTCTTCGAATTAAAAGTCAATTTGAAATATTGTTTCTTATATTTTAGACTAATTCTGGTAAACGCCAATGTTTCTTATCCATCGTTATACGTTTGAATACGAGCAATTTGTAGATAGATAAAGCGGCGATGGCTTATCTTCGTATAAACCTTACATTTAACTCAAATGAAAAATAGTCTAATATCCATCGGAATTTAAATTTTATCTAATTAACATACGAATTCTGAGCTCTGAGGTAACTTGTCTCTGTTATTACAGCAGGCAGTACTGGCATCGACCCGCACTCAAGCTGGGGTTGTTCTCCTTTTGTGTCATTTGAGCGTTACTAATTTTAAATGAAGAGAGTATTTCTCTTTCGAGTGACGCTGGCCCTAGTCCTCTTAGTATCATAGTAAAATAAATTACGTTTTCAATAGTAGTAAAGCTATTTTTATGAAATAATTTCTATTGGATAGAATGGCTAGCGTAGATCTGATACTCGTAGAAGATTCCAATCGCTCCATATTATTTACATACTTGGATAATTTTAGTTATAATAAAGCGACGCTTTCATTGATATTATCAGAAGCCGATGAAACCCTCCTTTGAAGTCTATTACTCCCTGGTCTTGTCTACCCCTCTCTGTATGGGTTATTCTCAAAAGGCGCGATTCGTGCGCCTCCTAACGGTTGATATTTTCGGAGCGGGAGTTCGTCGAGCGAATATCTCTAGCAGCCTCGGAGTTCGTCCAAAAAACGTCGTCGTTTGTGGAGAGAGAGAATTTCCAATTTTCCGTAGACAGGGGGGGGGGATGAAGTAGGACCCCTTCTAACTCGTAAAATTGGGAATTTTACCCATAGAGAGAGGAGCGCTATATGGAACATTGGAGTAGTAGACTTCAAAGGAGGGTTTCATCGGCTTCTGCTGTTTTTAATGTCGCTGTAATTTTGTTCTATCAGTAACAGGTTCACTTTAAGCCCAATTCACGTCCTATGAACCATTGTAGGTTTATTACAAAGAGGAATTTGATAAAGCCCAGATTTGTACTTAAAATCTCTCTCTTAAAGCGCTAGGGTCTCGATTTCCAAAATTTTCAAATTTTGATTTTTAAAATTAATTTCTATAATAAGGAAAATAAATTCATAACTCTGACGTCTGTCATTAATTGTGACACGGAGTTAGGCCTAAAACAAGGTAAAAACATCCCGAGTGGCAGGCAATTAACATAAATATGGGTTTTAAAAAACTGAAGTGGCGTCATCCAATTAAAAAATATTAGATAATTTTCATAATAATTTACATAATATAATAATTACTGAAATTTGTTTAATTTTGATTCAGTTCAGAAATTAATTAACTTAAAACTTAATCTAATTTAATTTGAAAAGGTTGTTAAACATCGCTAAAAAATTAATTTTAATGTATAATTAATTTTAAGCCTAAATAGATAAATGAAATTCAAACTCTAAGAGTTCAAATGTATTTATATTCGTTAGAATGGTGAAATAAATAATTAAACTTTATAGTTAGTAACCCTTTTAAATTGAAATTAATTCTGGCAAAATATTACGGCGTTTACGACCATCTCTTTGTTTAATATCCCTTCCATTTTATGGCATTATTTTAACGACTGAGCCAAGCTAGCAATAAGGAGATCGGGCCTTATATAAGGAATGACCTATTATTATTATTAACCTTTCAAATTTATGCCTTAAAATCCATATTTTTTTTAACAATATTAAATTAATTTTAATTAATGAATCTATGTTTTCACCATGTTTTAAAGCCGTATACATTCCAAATTTAATGAACTTTAACCTCCACATCACCTTCTTCGTCGAGATTTTGCCGCGTGAAATTGCTCGTTTATTATAAAATATTTATTAATCAATTTGTTTAATGTTTATAGAATGTAAATTAATTTTAAATCGTATATTAATTAACGATAATTAAATAAGATTAATTATCTAAGTAAAAAAAAGAGTCTTGCTTACTCAAAAAGTAGAAATAATCCGAATCAACAAAGGAGCAAAGTTATTTTAATTTAATTTTAATTGCTCTGATAATTTGGACTAATTGGAATTTTCGAATTTGGAACGTTTTTGAAAAAAACAAAATGGGTTGCTTTTTCCTGATTGGATAAGCCGATATATTTGGTTCGTAACTATGACGTCACGCGAATATTATTTAATTTATTTTTGATTAAATTAACGATAATTTTGAGTGGCATAAGTCACGTGTCTATTTTAGGACTGTAAGAAACAGTACACGTGAAATCAAGGAGGATCAGAGAAGGAGAGGAAATGTGGGGACGGCGCGGTTCCTACTGCGTCGGCCTAAACTCCCACTCTGGGAGAACGGGGGTAGAGACGTTTCGTGGTAAAATGTTGTCGCGTGGGTAAAACGAATCCTTTATGAGACGCGCTAGCTAGCGACCACGTGACAACAGTTTACCTCGAGAATTTCCTATCCCCCCTTTCCACCCGAGTGGGAGGTTGGCTCTTCTCTCTCTAACTCAACGCAGCCCCACATTTCCTCTCCTTCTCTGATCCTCCTTGGTGAAATCTAGCCAATTAGACACTCGAACATGGCCATAGAATTAGTCCAGCGACTTCTCCAGATTTCGTGGAGTCTTTGAGTGTCTTTTTCTACCCTAATTGGTGGGTTCTTATTATAGCCGCTTTTCTCATTTAGAAGCGTGTTTTCCCGCGTCCAATCACCAATCCTTGTGGCGATGCAAGGACCTATAGTTTCGTTCGCACTAAGATACTTTCAAACAAATTTTAACCCTTAATTAAAGGTCAAACTGCGAAATTTTGGGGTTAATTAATATTTTATTAATATAATTATTATCTTTAAAAGTGGATTCGAACACTCAAAATCGATTTGAAAATTGATTCAAAGTGTTAGGTACGAACGAAACTATTTAGATCTTTCGGCTGAAGCTACGAATATAAAAACCAGAAGCTAATCCAATGGAGGATTAGTGGGTTTTTCTTGGCTCTCCTAAGTACTTCCTGTAGTACGCAATTAAATCTTATTCGAAATTACAGACTCTATTTGGAGATATCGTAAGATAGTTGCACCAATATTATATTATTACCAGAAATTGGAAAAATAATTATATAAAAATTAAACTAAATTTAATTTTCCTGATTATAAAATTATATTAAATTTTTCAGTTTTGGTCAAAAAATTGGGTGATACTAGCACTTTAATATTCAAGCTAATGATTTTGCGCAAGTATTCGTCATAAATTAAAAATATGATAATGAGTAGAGCTCGGAATTCGTATAATTTTTATTAATTGGATAAAATCTACTTAACTTATTCCAAGATAAAGTAAAAAAACGTAATCCATATCCGTTTTTATCCAAAAATGGCCGCCTTATCTTCGAATATTATCCATCGCGTTATAAGTTCGGATAAAAATTTAATTCAAAATTAATTTTCCCTGAAAAATAACGAATAAAAAAGATGATTTAAAATCTTATCGTTTTATTTCTATTCTTCGAATTAAAAGTCAATTTGAAATATTGTTTCTTATATTTTAGACTAATTCTGGAAACGCCAATGTTTCTTATCCATCGTTATACGTTTCAATACGAGTTATTTGTAGATAGATAAAGCGGCCAAGGCTTATCTTCGGGTAAACCTTATAACAATTATACGTATATAGAAATTTCATTGTTTTAGTTACGAACAATTTATCCGAAAATAAAATATCTGAAAATATCCAGAAGATAATGGATCGATCCGATTCCGAGCTCTAATAATGAGTAAGAATTTTTACCCGGAATTGATAACGCGTGTTAAAGCTAGACTATACCTTTCATATTTGAATTTAAGGTTTAGAGATAATGGGTAGGTTTGGCTTTAAAGACGTTATACGCGCTGCCAATTTAAATTGACATATTATACGGTATATTTATCGTCAATTTATAATTTCGCTCGGGAAACTTGATATTTTTCAATATTTAATTTCAATTAGAATTTTAGCTGATTCATTTGATTCATAATGGTGAAAAATATAATGAAAGAAAATATAGAATTAATTAAAATATTGTCACGTGACAAGAGTTATTCCAAAGGTAAATTAAAGGGGGAATGAAACCTAACAAATGATTTTTTTTATCAATTCCTAACTCAATGGCAAAATTAATTTAAAAACAAAAATTAAACTATAATTAAATTTAAAACTTACCTGAAAAAGAGGCTTAGCTGGATTCATGGAGAACAATAAAACTCCCCCGGGGGTATAAGTACTAGCGACCAATCATGGATTAATCAACCTGACAGGGATAATTCACTTCCGGTGTAGACAATTTTTGTCACCAGGGCGCGATTCGAACAATAATTTTACCAGCGGGAATTATCCCTGTGAGGTTGATTAATCCATGGACCAATGATATTGATCGATGCCTCATACGTAGTGTTCAGGATTTCACGAATCCAGCTAAGCCTTTTTTTCTTTAAATAAGTTTGTCTGTAATTTTAATTACTGTTAGATTAGGCCTATTTAAACAATTTAAATGATCTATTAGGTTTCATTCTCCCGTTACATTGAAATTTAAATTTAGCTCTTCTCCATATTAAAATATTAATGGTTAAACTTGTCATTTTTACTCCAATTATTTTAGTTTGAATTTTAATATCGACGCGAATTAAGTAATGACGCATCTAGGCATCCCTCTATAATTAGGCCCTAGATATTTTTGGTTCATTGTTCTTCGTTCACAAATTAAGCGGGGCTATAGAATAGAACAAGGGACTCTTGTATTATTTCCCCTACATCGCTTATCTCGTAATGGTCTCTCTCTCTCTCTCAATTTCTCTCCCCAGCCCGTCAATTTGACTTTTATAGTAATGAAAAGTGTCTTTGTTTAATCATCTCCCACCCACCCCCGAAAAACAAAGAGAAGGTCTAATAAATTTCATTCGTTAATTGTAGGGTATTAGTTAAAAATGCAATTTCTAACTAACTGACTTTTGCAGCTTTTTCGCTGTGACCTTTTCCAACGATTTTCCCTGACCTTTTCCAACTAATACTACCCAATTTTTAACCTTTTATTGTTTTATATAATCGCGTTGGCCAAACTGCGGGCGTATCTTTGTTCTAATCTATACAACTGACACGCCGTCAGCTGAGAATCTTAACAGCGGATAATGATCGCAATTTCCTGGAAGCTTCTCGAAAGATCTTTAAATTCCCCGACTTTTTAAAATATCTTAAAATCCCCCGACTTTTTTGGTTCATTTTCAAATTCCCTGACTTTTCCCCGTTTTCCTTGACCCGTGGCAACCCTGATATAATTATATAACCTTGAGAGATATTGGATTAGGGACGAAGTGTGTACGGATTTTTTGGGCAATTATTTGACCCCTCTACTTGACCTTGTTGTCACGCTCAATAAAAATTTATTATATTATCTGGAAATGAATTCAAAAGACTAATTTCGCTAATAGAGTTCCATTTTAAATGTATACAATCAGCTGCATAGAAACTGAATTTTATGAGTAATTTTTTTCCTTATATGCTCGACTAAATTGGAGTAGTAAAGGGATAGTGCGACATTTAAGGTGTGTAGTATTTTGAATAATTACAATTGAAGTCTTAATTACCTCTAATAATTAACATCTTAATTTACCTTTAGAATTTGGGTAAAAAATTTATTTGTAAAAAATAGTTTTAATTTATTTAACTTTTTTTTTTCCTATAATAACAAATTCGCCAAAAACACCCGTATGAATTCTGAATAACCCATTCGCTAGACAAGGCTTAAATCTTATCCAATCATACCCCGATTAAAACTGGACCAACTTCTTTATTCTTTAGATGAGTTTCATGAAATTGAACGTGTCATCTTCCCTTTTTTTGAAATGTATCAACGCTAGATCGGTGAGGGGGGCGGGGAGTTCAAGGGAAGCTGGTCTTTTATTGGAGGAGCGAGGGGTGGAGTGTGGGCCATCGTATAAAGCTGTCGTTTCTCCTTTACACCAGGACTCTCCGCTCCATTTGATTATACGTCGAAATAACGCCCCTTACAGATCCACGCTACACTTAGAATGATCATTCAGTTGTCATTGAGAAGGAACCTAAGGGATTCTCATAGAAGATGAGGAACGAAAACGTATAGAAAAAGACCTACATCTGGTTTCAAAATCAATTGCAAGATTGAAATGACATCAATTCACCCCGGGAATAAGTATTAGAGTTATTCCAGACGTCCTTGACACTTCATTCCCATTTCAATAGAAACTATCATATCATATCCGTTTTTAAAATACAATTTCAAGCCCCTATATTACAAATTAATTCAGACTTTCACTCAACAATAAATAAACCAAGGCTTAGTAAGACATTGACTTGAAATTGAAAAGAGGAAATGATATCGCCACCATCATTTAGTCTATGATTGGAGCCAGAAGCCGATGAAACCGTCCTTTGAAGTCTATTACTCCCGGGTCTTGTCTACCCCTCTCTGTATGGGTTATTCTCAAAAGGCGCGATTCGTACGCCTCCTAACGGTAGATATTTTCGGAGCGGGAGTTCGTCGAGCGAATATCTCTAGCAGCCTCGGAGTTCGTTCAAAAAACGTCGTCGTTTGTGGAGAGAGAGAATTTCCAATTTTCCGTAGACAGGGGGGGGATAAAGTAGGACCCCTTCTAACTCGCAAAATTGGGAATTTTACCCATACAGAGAGGAGCGCTATATGGAACATTGGAGTAGTAGACTTCAAAGGAGGGTTTCATCGGCTTCTGTTGGAGCTAATAAAATTAGGATGACACGATGGACATATACATTTTTTTTTGGTAATTTCTTGAACTTTAAATGGAAATTGAGTATCATTTTCAGAAAGCTCAGTATTTGTATCCGGGTAGCTAGTCTCTGGCGCGCCTTTCTCTCTATTAGCTCTTATACTATAAATTGTATGGATTAAATTACTCAAGGAAGCCCCCGTTATTTGAGATGAAAAGGTATCCCGTAATATTCGCGAAAATTGAAAGGTTGACAACGCCAGCTTTATCGAAATATTGGATTTATATTCAAACTTTCATTATTAATAGCTAATTACCTTTAAGACTAATAAAGGGTGACTGAAAATGATAATTAAAGAAACGCCACTAACGACCTTGACGTAATATTTTGGGTAATAAAAATGGAGCCGCGACCGAAAAAAGATCTAAGCGTACAAATGTGGCGAAAATTGCGGACGAACTTTTGTTACAAAGTTTGGGAGGATGGTACCAGAGGCTAAAACTACGCTCCCATATTCTTATGGAACCTGAATGGATTCTTGCGTAAACGTAGCTTCATTTTAATCTATCATTAGTGTTGGAAAAATGCGAGCCATTTCTAGTACAGAAGAAGTTTATTTTAAAAGACTTTCTAAGGAGAAATCTCGAATTGAAAAATAACCTTATATAAGAATTGGTTTTGAGCCATGGTATTGCATTACCACCAGCTGCGTCCACATCTCCAAAACCGATCGCAATTTTTTTCAATTTTGGAGAAAGTAGAAACGTATAAACTTCAAAAGGGACAATGAAAATTCAAACCGAAATTCTTTAAATATAATTTTTTAATCATTGATAATTAAAAATTGATTTTCCAATATATAAAGTAGTTAATTAACGAAAGATAATTGAATTAATTTAATTAAGTACTTGTACGATAAACACCGCGCGAAAGCGATCGACCTTATCACTCGTACGAATGACGTAGAATTTCTAAAAATTATAAAAAAGGTGATTATAAAATATGTATTTTTACTGTCACTGTAATTTTGTTCTACGATATATGTATATATATTTTGAATCGTTTTTTAACGATCAACCCGAAAATATCACTCAATTTTCATTTAGAGTTCGTGAAAAATCAGTGTCAGCCTCTTTAAACTAACAAAACTTAATGCTAGTTCATTCCCCCTTTGAAATATTTGAACAGTTCATTCTCCCTTTGAAATATTTGAAGCAATGCCTAGAATGCTTCAGGATACTGAGGTTTTGAAAGTCGAGCCGACATACTAACGGAATATCTTCGCTCAATATCAATTCGTGGCTTCAATAGAACTTTTCGAAGAATTCGGAACTCAGAATGGTATTAAGTTCACAACGTGGGCAAAGCTTTGTTTGATACTATTAGAAACATATTTAAAGCCAGAAATATGCGAGAAATTCGCTTTCTATAGCTTTGTCCGCGTCTAAATCCCCCCAAAAAAATTTTAAAATAATAATAACGTGAAAATATGGCCAAGACCAAAATTATAAATTGTACCCTTATTAACTTGACACCTTTCAAAATACACGGTGTGTTAAAAAAACCTAAGAATTATTCAGAATTATAAGAATTCTTTCTTTCACGAGATGAAAATTTAGCATTTTGAGCCAACTAATGTCTAAAAATTCAAAAAATTGTAATATTTCTTAGAATTACTAAAATATGGTGTACTTTAGGGACCTAGACATTTTTGCAGAAGTGTTATCGTGATTAATCAGAGTTGACCTTGAGTAAGGTACCTTGGAGGAAATAGTCAACGAAATCGGGTGGTCTTACGTGACCTTTGGTAGCATTTACGGTTCCCAAATCTAGCCCCTAAAAATGTCTGATATTTTCTCATAAATTTTACATTTCTGGTACTATGATTCAGATTTAATAATAATCCCTAAAAAGAACGTATATAGGTCTAGGTTTCGTAGGCGCTGCAAACTCAAGATGGTTTTTAAAATGATAGATATAGGGGGTTTTTCGGCGTGTATCGAAGAACTGTCCATATGAGAAGGCTTTGTTCGCACGCGAACCATATGAAACTGACAGAAGGGCTTTTTTTATAGCCCTCTATTGAAGTTTTTTTCCATCGTAAGAGTTCTTGAAGCAATTTAGAAAAGGAAACTTATTTTTCGAATAAAGAAAATAATGGTCTAACTGTATGGGTTCGAATCTTTAATAACCTTTGAACTATTTGATCAAAAACCGAATTCAGAAGTCGTTGAAACTCGAATCATTTACCGTATATTTTTAGTTACGTTTTCGGAATTAAAACTTTAGAAGAGTTTTAACAAAGAATCGACCAATCATGTGGCAATGGGTGGGAGGATTTATTTCAAATTTTACACCCACTTAGGACCCATTTTGAAGCTAACATATCCGAAATTTCAGCAAGAAATACGCGGTAGTTTTGGTAATATATGAATTTAACCACTATACCCCTAATTTTCGGATTATTAATTAACCTAATTTGGTTGTTAACAGAGATTCATTCAAAAATCAATGAAAATTTGAAGCGAAGAATATAATATTTATGTATTGATTTAATTTACTGCAAAGTTTTGCAAGATTTAGACGAAGGGCAGAGTTCTAAATTAATTTTAGAAATTGGTAAATTATGCAAATTTGAATTGTCTATTATTTTAAATGAGAAATAAATTTTTAAAATTATTTAAAATCCTTCTTTCGAACAAGACTTTTGTTTGCAAATAGAAACAAAGCAAAAAACAATAGCGGGTTTGTGAGTGAAATATATTTCATACTATCTGGGCCTGACAGCGCACGCGCAGAGACAAACGAAGAATTTCAAATTCCATTTCCAGCATATTACATAAATTCTTCAAGCTCAGACGTTTCAATACGTACGGGGTTTTCACTAAATGCGGATATTGCTGCCTGCCCCTGAGTTGCCAGAACCTGAAGTTTGTCACGCACGAAGCGTAGAAAAATAAAAATGCATGGGCTTTCTATTGGAGTTGAACAATATTGCAACGCAATGATGGCAAAACTGAGTTTTTTCAGATTCAAATTCCCAACGCAATTTTTAAGCTTTTATTGTTTTATATAATCGCGTTGGCCAAACTGCAGCTGCGTATCTTTGTTCTAATCTATACAACTGACACGCCGTCAGCTGAGAATCTTAACAGCGGATAATGATCGCAATTTCCTGGCTGGCTTCTTGAAAGATCTTTAAATTCCCTGACCCGTAGCAACCCCGTTATATTTCAAATACGTCATCACCCTAAAACATCATCATTTGACTCGCCTACTTTATTCTAAATTAACATTATCATTTGACTCGCCATCTTTTAGAGCTAGGTTTTTTCCCGCAACTGACGGCCATTCTAGCCTGGCTAAGATTGGTGGACAGAGTCACTTGGGAAATTTGGTGGTATTGAGTTTCTATTTTTCTTACAGCGCCAACCGAAAAATAGAGAGGATTACTCGTTTCAGTCAAAGTAAGACTAATTTACGAAAAATAGAAGAGTAGGCACACTTTTTTTATTTTTTTTTTTCCCTCGTCTCCTTACAAGAGGATTACTTATCGACCACGCAATGTTTAAATAAATAAAAAAAAGGAGTTTGTCTAGTAGGTAATACCAGACAAGTACTTCTAAGTACCATTTACAATCCGTCATTTCAAGAGGGTTTTCGTCCAAAAAAAAAATAATAAAATAAAATCCGTTTCAGAGGCAATTAAATTTTTTGGCTAAGAGCGATTAGATTAACTAAATAACATAAATTTACCATGTCAGGTTTTTCATTCGGCTCGAGAATTTGGAGCCAAGAATTAATTTTATCAGAAGTAGATGATATAAGTAAGTATATCAAGCCATAATACCCTTTTCAGACGCGTTTAATCAGATTAAATCTAAGTTTAATCGCGATTAACCGCGTCAAGCTAACGTTATTAAACAAATAAACCCGAAAATAAAATATATCTTAAAGTATTCTTGAGCCTTGTCAGAAGTTGTTAACAAATCCGTTAGACCAGAAGTCGATGAAACCCTCCTTTGAAGTCTATTACTCCCGGGTCTTGTCTACCCCTCTCTGTATGGGTTAGTTTCAAAAAGCGCGATTCGTACGCCTCCTAACGGTAGATGTTTTCGGAGCGGGAGTTCGTCGAGCGAATATCTCTAGCTGCCTCGGAGTTCGTCCAAAAAACGTCGTCGTTTGTGGAGAGAGAGAATTTCCAATTTTCCGTAGACAGGGGGGGATGAAGTAGGACCCCTTCTAACTCGTAAAATTGGGAATTTTACCCATACAGAGAGGTGCGCTATATCGAACATTGGAGTAGTAGACTTCAAAGGAGGGTTTCATCGGCTTCTGGTTAGACTTTGGTAGGTAAAGTTGGAAAACTCCTTTAAAAGGTACGGCGATTATAGGCAAAGGCTTAGGTGAATTTTATATATATAGCCTAAGGTTGTTAAAGTGACGCTTTGAAAAGTGGTCCCCAAAGACGAACCCGTTCGCCACGCTTGCCAGGAAGTGTACCCAGGATTCTACGCTATTTAGAACTAAAGCTATCCCACTTTACTATTGCCTAGAGATTCACTTTCTATTGGATCAAGTGGAAAAGAGATAGACGCAAATTTGCTACTTAAATTTTCAGTCCAGGTTAAACCACCGATTTTCTATGATCCTAAGCTCTTTTAGAACTAAATCGCGCTTTATTTAAAATCATATAGATATGATAAAAGAGCCAGGACAATTTATAGTTCAAAATCAGCGTGGATCAAAGAGTGATCCCTGTATCACCAGAGGTATATAATAACCCCCTTCGGGGGGAAGTATGAAAGCCCCTATACTACCAATGCTAAAAATCACGAACAACAAGAGCCCGCTGCTGACTATCTAGGCCACTAGCTCGCGCTGGACTTCTCAATGTCGCTACTCTAGTAAATGGTCTTTGTATAAACAAGACGGCTCGATTTGTGTTTAGAACTTCCTGTCTCGGGAGTCAGGCTGTCTGTTAAATTGGAGTCGAAGGTTGACTTCGGCTCGCGAGTTCCGGAAGCGCGCGTAGGGAAAATTTAGTCAGGTTCAAAATGGTGTAACTATTTTTTGGGAGAAAAGCGGCGTGTCGATCCGCCGCGATTTACGCCGGGCACTCGTTGTTCGTCGATTTTGCCGACCTTTCATACTTCCCCCCGAAGGGGGTTATTATATACCTCTGGTATCACAAATTACAAGTTTTTCACCAACTCCAAATGGAAAATAACTAACTCATTCTTCACATTGAAATCAGTAGTTCAACTAAGGTAGCCTATTGCTTCTAAATCGTTGAACCTTTTTAGAAAAGTTTCGGTTGTCTTGAGCGACGTATAAATAACGGGTACGTACAATATGCAAATCAAAAATTACCGCCGCTAAGAAGAAAGACTCAACGCTTCAAAATTTCCATTATAGGAAAACGTCTTTTTTTTTTTTTTTTTGGAAACTTGAAGAGCGAAAGACATAAGACTAGCTTGAAAAGAATGAAAATTTACGCGTAAAGGCTCTATATCAATTTTTAAAATATTTTTACATGTCAAGACTCAAGAACGAATTTGAAATTAAATCTTTAGTATATTTTAAATCTTCAAACCAAAAAAAAAAAAATCAATGGGAGGAGCTAAAAGACGACGTCAATTACGTCATTGAAAACTTCACTAAGTTAAATATGAAAATTAAAACTAAATATGTTTGAATTTAAAAATTCGAGTGAATAAAACTTGATATTCAAGTACAGGTAAATTGATAAATTAATTAAATTTAAATAATATTATCAGAAGCCGATGAAACCCTCCTTTGAAGTCTACTACTCCAATGTTCCATATAGCGCTCCTCTCTGTATGGGTAAAATTCACAATTTTACGAGTTAGAAGGGGTCCTACTTCATCCCCCCTGTCTACGGAAAATTGGAAATTCTCTCTCTCCACAAACGACGACGTTTATTGGACGAACTCCGAGGCTGCTAGAGATATTCGCTGGACGAACTCCCGCTAGGAAAACATCTACCGTTAGGAGGCGTACGGATCGCGCTTTTTGAGAATAACCCATACAGAGAGGGGTAGACAAGACCAGGGAGTAATAGACTTCAAAGGAGGGTTTCATCGGCTTCTGATATTAATTATATTTAAAATAACGGGAAACTATTAATTACGACAATAATTAATTTAAAACTAATGTTTCATCTATTATAGTTCTCTCAAAACTAGTTTTTCGAAAATTACTCAAGATACAATGTTTTTTCTTTTAAAGTGATGAGAAGGACGAAGAAATTTCTACCAATAAGTTTTAGGGTTAATGATGATGGCTATCGTCTTCGAAAAGAACAAAAGAGGTTCAAAAAATCAGCTTGAATTCACAGCGTGGGGTGAAACTACTACTTGTAATGCATGCCGTACAAATACGGAGTCTTAACTTTTACGATTTCTACCAATTGAAAACTCAAAAACATTTTCTTTCAACGAAAAAGGGGTCTGCGTGAGTAAGCGAAAAAAATGCAATATTGATTGCCAAGGCTTAAAACGCAACGCGAAACAGAAACACAAAATTAAAAATGATCCTCGTACTTTAGCTTCATTTGTAGAAAAGACCCTTAGCCACGAATTGGAAATAAGAAGGGGTTTTGTTTTGGTAATCTTTTATCAAAAAGACAAAGGCTTAACTTCTAATTTGGGATAAATAAAATAAGGGCTTAGAATTAAGCGATTCAAATTCAGAAAATATTTAGGCCTACCTGGAGAAATAAATACGGATCTTATTTCAGATGTAAAGAGATATCGTTAGGTTTGTAAAACATGACGCTCTTAAAGGGAGAATGCAACCAAATTACAAGTGATTTTTTTATCGATTCCTTATCGTTTAAATAGGCCTAATCCATCGATAAAAAGTTTACAATACAAATATTAAACTAGAAATAAATTTAAAACTTACCCTGAAAATAGGCTTAGCGGGATTCGTGGAGATCCTGAATCGCGTCCGTGTCAGGTCTAACGACCAATGAGCGAAGGCCCGTCGTTCACGCGAGATCTCCACGAGACTTACGTCGCGCGCGATTGGTCGCTAGACCTTACACGCGAGGAAAACAGGACCTCCATGAATCCCACTAAGCCTATTTTCAGGGTAAGTTTTAAATTTATTTCTGGTTTAATATTTGTAAATATTTTCAGTAGTGGATTAGACCTATTTAAACAATAAGGAATCGATAAAAAATCACTTGTTTTTAGGTTGCATCCTCCCTTTAAGGGTACCAAATAACCTTCAGCGGAAACCTTGGAATCTAAAGAGGTACTAAAACTAACCCTAGTTACGTTACGAAATAAGCAGACGATGTTTGAATTGGTTTTATACATTGGGAAGTGAAAATATGTCGAATGTTCCTCAAAATTAACTACAGGCTAATTCGGCATTAGCATCCAATAAACTGTTCATCTAAACCACGTGATACGATCACGTGGTTATACTATTATCCTCATTGGATTTTTATGTCAATTTGGTTTTATACTCCCTTTAAATTTAAGGTAGTGTCACACGACCTTTATAAACCTTTCTAACCCTCCGTATTTAGCTGGAAATGTTTAAGCCTTGGTTAGGCTAATTTTATAATAAAAATTAAATGTAAAACAAATTTTGCCAGTTATAATTTCGTGGGCAACATTTTAAATTAAACTAAATATTCAATTTAAATCAAGTGATATAATTAAAAATTAACACTTACCCCGTAATTTAAAACTTGACAGGCACCATCCACTACGTCATCCAATTTCCAAAGCTATTTCGTTTAGATTTAACACTGCAGCGTAATGTAATGAAGAAATCATCTCTGGAAAATAAAATATAAAACAAAATTAATTTATGCATATAGAAATTTAATCTAAAAATATTATTTACGTTAAATTACGCTAAGAAATTAAAACGCGTACTCATTCCACGTTTAAGTTACTAATTACCGTAGTTATTACTGTCCTAATGCGGCGTAATCTTTCAAAATAAAAATTGAAACTGAATCAAATAAAACAATGTAAGCTTTTTTTAAATAATCTTAAAATTATCCGAGTCTAAAAAAATCTAAAATTGGACGTAGTATTTTTTTTATCCTGTTTACACGTAAAATATATTCAAATCTCATTCTAATTGATCAATGGGCCCAAAAAACCATCGCGATAGAAACAAAACATTCGCTGATACGAAAATAAAAACGAATTTTAAATTTAAAAATTATATTTTTTATCGTAAATAAACAATATCCTAAAATTTGGTAAAAGGTCAAAAGGGCGAATGATACGTTTTAAAAACAGGCACGCAGCCTGCGGGGGGGTAACTCGGACGATAATAAGAAATCCAGGTAAAAATCAGGGCCATTCTAGAAGGCAATAACAATCGAATAGCGGCTGAGACTCGAGCTAAAAAAAATAAACGATCGAAGCTATTCGTTCCCGCTTTCCTAGTAATACCAAGGATAGGGACTTTGCTAAAGCCGTAAAAACAAAGTGGGTTATAAACGAGGGTGTTTTATTTCTAGGACCATCCTTACAACGAATCAAAACGAACGGAGGAAGATTGCGGAGAATCGTAGGAGTACATATTTCATTCATTTATTCCTAGACACTCCCAAGGAATATGGAGCTACTAAAAGCGCGTAAATCCAATACGAATAACGCCGGAAGTAAACGTTCGGGACAAAGAGATAGCCGGAAACACGTACTACATTATTACGATCAGAAGATCTAATTAGGAGGTGTAGAACTGGGAAAGTGGGGCTGAAGGTTTAGGTTCAAGAGGTCACGGAAATGAATTTAGTTAAATTAAACTAACCTAACTTCATCTAAAACATTGTCGATCATTTGAAAGTAGATCAATTGAGAATAATCTATTTTAGATCATTTGAAATTCGATCTATTGGACAAAACCCCAATTTTCGATCATTTGATCATTTTGGATTAGGTTTTGTTACTACATTTGACGTTAGCGGACGCTTCTAAACGCTAATAAGAAACGTGTCCATAATTGGTTAGACTCCAATAACGCGACTAAGCCTTAAAGATTAATAGGAAGTGTCTCATTTATCATTTGAATTCCTTCTGGTACTACGCGTATTAGTAAACCCTTATCATTCTGCCCTAACAATAACACTAGTCACTTTTCTACTAAGCCTTGGCGCGTGAATTTATATAAAAAATACTTATTATCGGAATTCAATGATAAGAAAAAATAAATTTTTGTTTTTGGGAAATAGAAATTACCACGTGGTGATGTCAAACCATACTAGGTTGAAAAAAATGAATATTTATTTCGGTTGGCATAAGACGAGCTTATCTAGTTGTTAAAACTTCATAGAGACCGAAAGAAGTAGCCGTTAACCGCATTTAAGGCTGGTAGTTAAATAGGGAGGGTTGTTGGAATAATCCAAGTACTCGACCACGAAGCCACTCGATTCCTGTATAGTTTATATTGTTTGCCTTAAAGGCGAAGCTACAAAACGAAATCGCCTTCTAGCCCCATAATCTCTTCTTGTTTGTATATAAAGGTACTTGGCAATATAAGTCCGAATGCGGCAGTGATATCTTTGGACCA
Organism: Odiellus spinosus; assembly: GCA_963920705.1. Taxonomy (NCBI): domain Eukaryota; kingdom Metazoa; phylum Arthropoda; class Arachnida; order Opiliones; family Phalangiidae; genus Odiellus; species Odiellus spinosus. The sequence goes on from OY987238.1 coordinate 15,114,508, forward strand.
TGGAACAATAAACCGAGGGGAAATCGGACAATCTTACTTGTCTTCACTCGCTTAAAGAGCATCGGGCGGTGACTCCATTCCACAATAAAAACAGTCAGAAGCCGATGAAACCCTCCTTTGAAGTCTATTACTCCCGGGTCTTGTCTACCCCTCTCTGTATGGGTTAGTTTCAAAAAGCGTGATTCGTACGCCTCCTAACGGTAGATATTTTCGGAGCGGGAGTTCGTCGAGCGAATATCTCTAGCAGCCTCGGAGTTCGTCCAAAAAATGTCGTCGTTTGTGGAGAGAGAGAATTTCCAATTTTCCGTAGACAGGGAGGTATGAAGTAGGACCCCTCCGATCTCGTAAAATTGGGAATTTTACCCATACAGAGAGGAGCGCTATATCGAACATTAGAGTAGTAGACTTCAAAGGAGGGTTTCATCGGCTTCTGAAACAGTGAATATCTCGAAAAAAGAATGAGATGCGTTTTTAGGAACCGCGTGTTAAAAGGACCTATCTAACGTCGCCTGCTAAGCTAGAAAAGACGCGACTGCCTTTAATTATCGCGTCTGGTAGAACGTTGGTTTATTTTCCCACCCTTTTAGGGTCTTTGGATGTAACGTTGAGATACCCCGCGGGCTGAGACGCGGCGCGCCTAAAATGGGAAGCCAGTCTGTTTTATCATCAGACGAAACTGCCCCATAAACATCCGACGCTATTCATCCTGAGGCGGATTCCAGTTCGCGCCTGAAATCAACCCGTTTTTTATTCTTTCGTAAAAGGACTGATAAAGTGAGAATGAAGTTGGATATCGTTAGATTTTGAAATTTAATTTCCATGACTTTTTCCACTAATTTATTCTTACGAGCGAGCTATGGGCAAATACCACTTTTTATTTGACATAGTTTATCATTCAGGAGGTCAGCTGATAGTTTACGAGGAGTATGAGAAAAAAATTTGAATCTTTACGCGAATATTTATCGTTTATTGGTTAATTAGTCAACCAGTTAAACAGTTCCTTGATAGACTTAACTTGTTCGCAAAAATATCTTTGAAATCTTAAAAACTCTACTGAAAATCCTGAATTTCTCTAGAGAAACGTGGCAACCTCTTAGAGTTAACTTACCACGCCCATATCCTAAGGAAAATATAATAATTAGAGTAAAGATTAATTAGCATAGCGGGGTCAAGAGTGTAAACAGAGACGCGCGAAATCTTATCTTAGTTTAACGTCATTAAAATGTGGAGCGTTATTTTCTCATAAACAGAAGGTATCCGAGTTGGATGCCAAGTGTTCCCGCTAGGAAACGACCTGTATTCCTGAAACTCGAGCCCAAACGACTACGGACCAAAAATGAAAGTTTATCTATATCTTCTGGGAAATTTACAGGTTTCTGATTTTGCAAATTTTTAGTTTCAAAAGCGTAAGAGAAATAGGATTAAATTTAGGAAATAAAACTTGCTTCGTTAATCGCGTTTAAATTTAATGATATATTCCTTGTAGCGTACGAGGCGTAATTAGGCCTATATCCAGTTTAATCAAATTTAACCGAGGCTTACGTTAAATCTAATTAAACAGGCACTTGGACATTTTTTCAAACTTGGACATTTTGGAAACTTACACAGGAAGTGACACACACACAGACAGACACACAGAAACGACCAGTGTAATACCTCCCCCTGAACTAAAGTTCAGTCGGGGAGGTAAAAACTAGCTTTGTTAATCGCGTTTAAATTTAATGATATAATCCTTGTAGCGTACGAGGCGTAATTAGGCCTATATCCAGTTTAATCAAATTTAACCGAGGCTTACGTTAAATCTAATTAAACAGGCTATAATAACGCTTCGTCTGTAGATAAGGAAGCGATCACGGTGCGAGAATATGGATTAATTGGTTAAATATTCTTTGGATAGATCATTTGATATCTGGTATAAGTTCTTTGTCGGCTAATAAAAACATTGAGGGCGAACTCTGGAACGATTTTGGGAACGTTGTTCGATCAATATCGTATCAGCATAAAACCTAGCCATAGTAAAAGCGACTAAGCTAGGTAGGCCCCAAAAACCACCTCATCACCCCACCCAAAGCAGTTCGATAGAAGCTAGAAGGTCAAAGAGTTCAACCGAAAATAAAATCTTAGACTTTAAAAATAATAACATCGATGTTTTTTTATTAAATTAATTAGTTAATAATTAGTAATTAACCCTTAGCCGAGTTCATAATTAGGGGGCGATTTGATTTTACTGTTTGAAATCGATTAAGAAATACTAGTGTGTTAGGATTACCTATTAAATGATAATGAAATATATTTTACATTTTGACGTCACGATAGAAACGAATACCCCTACATCTATGGCCTTTAAGAAATAAAAAAATAAAAAAAAAACCCTTAATATAGTTGCACTGAGTCGCTTTTGGTCCCTCGAGGTCACGGAAAAGCAATCTCACGCCGTAATGAGCGAAATATTTAGTCGGTTGGTGATCGATCACGTGGTTACCCTTTCATACGGAAGCTAATATATCCAAAACCCAACCTAGTTTTCAACTAAAAGCGAAGTTAAACCTTCCTCCATTATTACCAAAACTAACTACATAGTAATAAGGCTAATCTCTACTTTATACTCATTGCAAAGTACGTATTTCAACTTCATTCGCTAGCGGGTACGAACCTAAGCTACACGACATTTCTAATAGATTTATTAGCCTTGACATAAAACCAATACCTTCACGTGTGGTGACAAATTAAGATGATAATATACTTTCAATAAAGATTACTTTACAGCGTAATTGAAACCGTGGCGGAATGATACGATACCTTAAACATCGTAAGGATAAAAGTAGACTATCACCGATTTTAAGGGTTAGGGACTTTTTTAAAATTTTTATATTTAAATGGTGGAAATAATTTGGCGAAAAGGTCCTAAAAGGCGTTGAAATTCGTCTCTTAAAATAAAAATTTAGTTTTATTCGCTAAAACAATTAGAAATTGAAAAGTTCACGCGAGATGAGGTCAATTAGTTTTTGGTGGAAGTAATTTGACGAAAAGGTCCTAAAGAGCGTTGAAATTCGTCTCTTAAAATAGAAATTTAGTTTTATTCGCTAAAACAATTAGAAATTGAAAAGTTCTCGCGAGATGAGGTCAATTATTTTTTTTTTCTTACGGTAGCGACATCTGTGAACTTTCCTCGTAAACTACCAACCATACTATAAAATCTAATTATAAAATAGATCAAACATTACGTTATCTTTTATCAAGGTTCATAAAACCCTTCATTAGCGTCGATATTAATTAAAATTCAAACAATAATTATCGGATAATCTGGGATTATATTTAGAGTAATAATTACAGCTGATAGATGCGTATGATTCTCCGCAAGCCATTTATGAATATGTCTATAACGCTTTAACCGCGTTGCTTTTATATTTGAAAAAAGTCCATGCAAAAAAAATATTTGGGTCAAATAAGTCAACGATTAAATTTGACTTCCACCTTACGCCTTGGTCATCGACTCAACTCAAGAAGTTAGGGTTAAAGTTCAATGGGGCGAGGGGTATCATATTATGTCAGTTTTATGTCGAAATATCCCAGAGCTGCTGCAATTTTTGAAAATAAAAAAATCACTTTTTGTTCCGCACAGGGGAATATTTTTTGGGATCCATAAAAAATATGAAAAAAATTGGTTACAGGGTTAAAAACTTGGTGATAACTTGGCATTATAAAATGGATTCCCCCCCCCCCTAAATACAGACTAATTAAAAACCAATTAGTTCAGAAAATATTTAGAAAATATTCGGATATTTTCAGATATTTTATTTTCCTATAAATTGTTCGTAACTAAAACAATGAAATTTCTATATTCGTATAATTGTTATAAGGTTTACCCGAAGATAAGCCTTCGCCGCTTTATCTATCTACAAATAACTCGTATTCAAACGTATAACGATGGATAAGAAACATTCGCGTTTCCAGAATTAGTCGAAAATATAAGAAACAATATTTCAAATTGACTTTTAATTCGAAGAATAGAAATAAAACGATAAGATTTTAAATCATCTTTTTATTCGTTATTTTTCAGGGAAAATAAATTTTGAATTAAATTTTTATCCTCGCGTATAACGCGATGGATAATATTCGAAGATAAGGCGGCCATTTTTGGATAAAAACGGATATGGATTACGTTTCGTTACTTTATCTTGGAATAAGTTAACTCGAATTAAAAATAGTCTATTTTTAATCAAACATATACATCTAATTAATAAAAATTATACGAATTCCGAGCTCTAGCCATAGTTTTTTTCTATATTTTTTCTACAAGTAAAGCGTATCCAATCTCGGCTAGCCGCTCTGCACGTATTAATCCTAGAGATATGGGGAGTGAATCCTCGACCACCAGAAGGAATGGGAGGGTGTAGAGAGGGGGTGGGGGCCAAAGAAGAGTAAACCCGAGATATCGAGAGTTATAAAGATGGAGGGGTTTGGGGGCATGGCAGCCCCGCTACGGGTTTCGCGTTTCGGAGCGCGCTAAAGTAACAAATACCCTTCAAAATCTCTTTCCACGCGAAAACGAAACTCCGCGAAACCAGGATATAGCCTACCACGAGACTTACAAGCCTATATAAGAACTTATTACATCTCTCAGAGGATTTCACTCGACCCCTACACCCCCCAAACACCCAAGACCCATCCACGTCCCCTCTCCTCTCTTTCCATCCACATAACGTTAACGTTTCTAGGACTAACCAAAGAAAAGGATGAAGAAACAAGATTAACAAGATAATCCGAACACCTTAGAAACCCCACGTGACTAAATTTAAGCCTAAAAGACTAATCTCGGATTAATAATCTACCTCTATTAAATTATGGGAATTATGAAAAATGTAAACAACAATGAACTGCTCCATGAGGTAAATAACTCATCGTGGATTTAGTCTATAGCCGCGTTCACACTACAGACTTCGAAACCGTTTTGAACCGTTTTGGAAAGGTCAAAGTCGCCGCGTTCACACTAGATACTTTAAAAGCGTTTTCAACCGTTTTGAGAAGATCATTTGTCAAAGATCATTTGTCAAAGAATGAAATTATTTGCTTGGAAAGTTAATTTTAACATTTTAAACGGCTCGAAATCAATTTGAAAGTTGCTAGTGTGAACGTAGCTATTATAAAATTTTGAGGTCACCCGTCTACACCTTTGATCAAGGAACAAAATTAATATCTTTAAAAATAGATTTGAACATCCGAAACGGTTTGAAAGTGTCAAGCGTGAACTTAGGTTAAATCGAAGAAAATGTCCACCCCAAATCTATCAAGTCAATAAACCAGAATTTCCCCATTTACGGCTTTAAAAATTTTTTCCAAGAAGAGAGGAGGGTTTGGGCTCTCGGCTACGAGAGTCTTACCGAAACGCGATAGAATAAAAAGGCAGGAAGATAAAGATAAGCGTTAGGGCGTTACTACTAGAATATCTTTCCGTACCGCTTTTAAAGCGTATTACTTCAAAGTCCACGGACAGGACAGGACACGGTTGGTATAGATGGGAGAAGAGCTTTAGCCAAAAACCTATCGTACACTCTTATTTGGCTTCCTTTTTATTCGTTTCAAAGAGCGCGAGCGACCGAACGCGTAGAGGTATACGTACCCACATATATAAGGTTTACACGCCAAGGCTTAACCTTAAATCATGGAGGAATGGGGTACAAGAATCAAAGGTTGAAAGAATTCATATACTAAAGAGAACAAAGCTTCAAAAATTCAATAGTTTCCCAACAATTTGATTAGGCTTACGATCTGGTTGAAGTGTTAGATGCGATTGGGGGAATCTTTAAAAAAAATTATTACAGTTTAGCTACGTTGTCACACTAGCATTTCTTAATCCATTTGAAACGGTACAATCAAAATCGATCGATTCAAATCGCCAGAAATCGATTCATCGTAGCTTCATTTATCGGGTTGTTGAAACCAGCCGAATCGGTACGAAACTGGTTCCCGAAGCAGTTTCGAGAAATCCCAATTCCAGTTCACGTGACTCTAGCGAAACGTATCCGCGCCTTGTCCATGGTTTGCCATGGATGCGAAATATTAGAACCGTGATACCACCGCACCAAAAAATTGAAGCAATCTTTGATTCCCTTTCCTTATACCTCCAAGCTTAAACTATATATATATTAAGGAGGTATAGACCCGCTGCAAAGGGTAGCTAGGGTTGTATTGCTCCAACTATCGGAAATTCGTCGGTAGACCCGGCGTCCTGCGCGCGATCGTCCATCTTCATCACCAAAATATTTCTTGTTGACGTAAGTGTGTTCTTTGTAAGCCGCTTTCTCTTCCCCCCCCCCCGCCCTTCCCCCGTACACTAACCCCCCCCCCCCTATCCATCGCTTCTTTTCCTTCAGGATTCTCAGGAAAGTGGCTTTTTCCTAGCCCTTTTCCTCGATTTCCTGTAGTCGGTTTCAGACCGAGACAACAGCGTAGTTTTACAAAACGAATGAGGAACTAGGTTTCGTGCAAAACTGCAAAACACAGTAACTGACACAGGGTGACCACTGAAAATTTGAAAATCCTATATAGGAAATATATGAAATTTCTTTGCGAAATATAGGAAAGTATAGGAAAAATTTTATGTAAAATATAGGATAAAATAGGAAAATAATTAAAAGTAGGAACCATGTTTATTATTGCATCGCAACTCTCGCCACCGGTTTAAACGTGGTATTAATATGATCCAATTGCTTAAATAGTATGGAATTTTACAGACTATTTTAACTGGAAAATGTACGGTTAAGCTAAAATAATCTTATACAGCCACAGCTGACAGGATGGTTTATAACTTTACCCTTAACTAGAGATTTTGAGTTGAAATATAGGAGATTATAGGAATTGACATTAAATTATAGGAGAAAATAGGAAGGAGGTGAAAATATAGGAAAAAATAGGAAATATAGGAAAAGTCGTCACCCTGCTGACATAGTGCCGTGATAAAATTACTCTTCAAAATTGATTACTGTTCGTCTAATTAATTTTTAATTAATTAGTTTGTAAATTGTGTTTACCATTTATTTTAGGGTTTTTGTTTTTCCTTAACAAGTTCGCCCATAAACTTGCCGATATGGGAATCAACCCCACTTAAAATGATAGTGATCTTTCAAGCTACGATTACTTGGCAGTCAGATGAAACAGAAAATTGACGTAGAACACTGCGCTTGAGATAAGATATAGCTATATAAATATACAGAATTCTTTTTGGAACGTCTTTAACTTCTAAACCCCCTCCCACGAATGTCCGCGTGTCTCTCCGTCGATTTTAGCACGCGGTCTTACTTTAGAACGAAACAACCATCCGCGAAACCAACCGGAAACCCTAAAAAGATTTTCCTTAGAACTACTTCCGGTTCCACGCGAGCGTGTCTTCCATAAAACTCGCGTCAATTTCGAATTATAAGCAATTTTATCAGGACAATGAAGTGTCACGAAGATATCAATAAAGTAAAAACACGTAATCCATATCCGTTTTTATCGAAAATTGGCCGCCTTATCTTCGAAAATTATCCATGGCGTTATACGCGAGGATAAAAATTTAATTAAAATTTATTTTCCCTGAAAAATAACGAATAAAAAAGATGATTTAAAATCTTATCGTTTTATTTCTATTCTTCGAATTAAAAGTCAATTTGAAATATTGTTTCTTATATTTTAGACTAATTCTGGAAACGCCAATGTTTCTTATCCATCGTTATACTCAAACATACGAGATAATTTGTAGATAGATAAAGCGGCGAAGGCTTATCTTCGGGTAAACCTTATAACAATTATACGAATATACAAATTTTTAGTTACAATTTTATGGGAAAATAAAATATCTGTAAATATAGGAATAACGGAAGATAATGGATCGATCCGATTCCGGGCTCTAGACGTATTGAAATGTTTACAATCTAAAATCCTTGTCTGTAGATAAGCGGGCGCGCTCTAAGGGATTTGGGCGGCTAAATTCAAATGACCCGGAACTTTCCAAAAGGCGAGGTTTGCAACGATGTCATCTAAGTCTTAATCCCCCATGGAATGAACAGAAGAATAAAATGGCTTAATTGAAGCAAATATTTCTTTAACTTTCAAATATCGTCCGCAATTTTTGGAAGCACTAACATTTTTTTTCAATGAAGTTACGTGAAGAGGAGAGAATCATAATTATTAACTTATTATTTACCACGATATACCTTATAAGTTAATTTCCCTGACTTTTCCAGGTTTTCCCTGACCATTTCTAAATAATTTCCCTGACCAATTTTAATACTTTTTTCACGAATATATTCTTCCGAGCTTGAGCCGCTGGCAATTCCCGCATTTTATTTGACATCGGGGTCAGCTGATAGTTTACTCGGAATATGAGAAACAATTTGAATCTTTAGGCAAATATTTTCAGTTGATAATAATTACGTTACAACTGATTGGTCAACCAATCGTAAACAGTTCCTTGACACTGGTACCAAAATATTTATTTTCTCTGACCTTTGGGGCCACTTTCCAAATTCCCTGACTTTTTGGGCCAATTTCTAAATTCCCTGACTTTTCCCTGACCTTTGGGGGGTCATTTTCCAAATTCCCTGACTTTTTGGGCCAATTTCCAAATTCCCTGACTTTTCCAGGTTTTCCAGGTCATGTACGAACCCTGAATAAGTTAGGTTTCTAGCGCGAACGTGCATTGATTGGTTAAAAAAAATGATAAGAACATTGAAAGAGGTTTGAAACCTTTCATTCACGCGTGCCAGAACTAAAACCCAACCTACTTCATTAATAATAAAAATAATAGTTTATGCCCCTAGAAATCGTATTTTTGTTTGGGTTTTAACCAATAGGCGTGGATGTTTCTTCTCACGGATTTCATTATATTTTTCGATCGCGCATTGGATGAAGCGATTTAGCGGCTTGGCGTCTTTTAGTCCGCGTCGCGAAAGACGCGAGCCGTCGAATTAATAAGCCTTTCACTAGAGACTCGGTATAATTTATGGAGGTGTCCATAACGAAAACAAATGGCGTGTATTAAACCTATTCTCCTTCTCGTAAAACTTGGCACTCGGAGAGATCACTAGGGCGTTCTACCCATAATAGGGGGATACCTTTCATTTCTTACGAACATACACGATTTTTTTAGACCAGAAACTCGTAAAGAACAAGAAATATCGATTGCTTTCCTACGTTAACTCGAGTTGAAACTCGCTGTAATTCGAGGGGCTAATCACTTTCCACGTACACGTGGATTACCGATTACGCGTAATCATCTTAGTACAGTCAAAGGTACAGCGGATTAAGCCGAGAGACTGGCCCTTCGCTGGAATTTAAACTAAGATTAAACGTAGAGAACTTCTGGTTCTTTATTAGTTTCTGTTTGTACGTAATGTAATGTGGGCCTAAGCCTTAATACTCGTTGAAATCTCAAAGTAACAAAGACGGTACGAATTGGGCTGGCCATGGCTATAGTAGGAACGTATATCGAGGATGGTCATTAAGGTCACGCGCGCCCAGCTCTTAATGTTTCCCGTTCGCGCCCAACCGAAGAATAACTTGCTTTTTACACCATCACCCGGACGCCGGAAAGATAAAACGTATTATCTAAGACTTACGCCCTTTTGCATTCCAAATTTCTACGAAAATGGATGGATTTCGTATATGTCGATAATGTGCAATTGATTTATTGGTAAATTATCGATAATTAGATAGAGTTATCGGTAATTTATGATTGTTCAATGTAATTATCTATAAATTATGATTGTTCAATGTAATTATCCATAAATTATGATTATTCAATATAATTATCTATAAATTATGATTATTCAATATAATTATCTATAAATTATGATTATTCAATATAATTATCTATAAATTATAATAAATTGAATTATCTATAAATTATTATTATAAATTGAATTATCTATAAATTATTATTATAAATTGAATTATCTATAAATTATTATAAATTGAATTATCTATAAATTATTATAAATTGAATTGAATTATCTATAAATTATTATAAATTGAATTATCTATAAATTATTATAAATTGAATTATCTATAAATTATAATAAATTGAATTATCTATAAATTATTATAAATTGAATTATCTATAAATTATTATTATAAATTTAATTATCTATTAATTATTATTATAAATTGAATTATAATTCTTCAAAATCAAAGGCAAGTTAATAAACAAGTGTTTTTCAAAATTAGAAAATAATTCCCATATTAAATCCAAAACACGTTTTTGCTATTAAGGTGACGTCACGCTTTCTTTACCCCCCCCCCCCCTTCCTTCTGATATCCAGGATACATTGACGTCTGTATCGTGAGAGGTTGTTTTTCAGACATCTTCCCAAATGTACAACTTTTCCCTCCGCTAAGCCAAAATGTTTAGTTTCAATATTAATGATAGCTTGATAGAGAAGCGGCCCATTCATTTTCTAAGGCTCAGAATACAAAGAGGGTATAAGGGGCTTCTCCCCCAAACCCCCTTCCACAATGTAAACGATGTGTTTGACGCGTTTCAACCTCCCCCCTCTCTCCTTATATTACACCTCTGGATAAAGGGGGGCCCGTCTCTAGATGACACACTTCGATTTATGTCTCAGTGAGCAGCTAGTCCAGAAAAAAGAAAAAAAAAAAAAGTTTTTTTTTTCTCGACGGTTTGAAAAATGATCCAGATATCAATATTGAAGAATAACCTACGCAGTTTCAAATGTCAAAAGAAACCAAAATTCGGATAATTTTTATTAATTGGATAAAATCTACTAAACTCTAATGTATATTATCCGTTTCATTAAAACACAGACTATTTTTTATTCGAGTTAACTTATTCCAAGATAAAGTAAAAAAACGTAATCCATATCCGTTTTTATCGAAAAATGGCCGCCTTATCTTCGAATATTATCCATCGCGTTATACGCGAGGGATAAAAATTTAATTCAAAATTTATTTTCCCTGAAAAATAACGAATAAAAAGATGATTTAAAATCTTATCGTTTTATTTCTATTCTTCGAATTAAAAGTCAATTTGAAATATTGTTTCTTATATTTTAGACTAATTCTGGAAACGCCAATGTTTCTTATCCATCGTTATACGTTTGAAAACGAGTAATTTGTAGATAGATAAAGAGGCCAAGGCTTATCTTCGGGTAAACCTTATAACAATTATACGAATATACAAATTTCATTGTTTTAGTTACAATTTTATCCGAAAATAAAATATCTGAAAATATATATACGAATAAAAGGTTGGCGACCAATAGAATCCGATTAGATCACGTGATCCAGGGAGGAGAAACCAATCAGGTTGGTATCTTTCATAGTAACGTTGTTTCATTCAAAAAAATTAACTCACAACGCGTGTTGAAGTGTCGTAAAAACATATCATATTTAAAAAAATTATTACGAATATTTAATATTATTTTTCAATTTAAAAAAAAACGTCTTAAAAATTGAAGAAAATATCAATTTTAAATTTCGTTCTTCGCTTTATTAGGATTTCTACCCCCTCAATCTTTTAAATGTCATTTTAGTTCGTTTCTTTCAAAAAATACGCCGGATTTCATTGGAAATTTACAATACGTTGAAATATTACCGTTCCACTCGATTCATTTGTATTTTCTAACTGGGTTCACGGAGGCTAACTTATATTTTCACGTATATTGTAATCTAAAAATGAAACCCCAATTTTTTTTCGACATTTGGACAAGGGATGGGGGATGGGGGAGGGGGGGGGGGGGGGTTTGAAATCGAACTTTTCCTTTCGATATAATATCAGAAAGCGGGAAAAAGTCATAACTCAAGAAAGGGTCATTCTTACAAGTATATTTTATATATCTTCAACTAAATGATGGTTTTATTTTCAGCGTGAGAAGCAGTTGGATGGAGTTTTGAACCACGTGACACATATACCACCCACCCCATACTTTCAAAAACTATTACACATAACCCTTTTCTTTAGCCGGATAGTTGAAAAATACATTAAAGGATATGTCTCACCAATATTATCAAACCTTAATTAAAATATTTTGATTTAATTTCAATTTCTTTCTAATTTAATTTCAATTTCTTTCTAATTTAATTTCAATTTCTTTCTAATTTAATTTCAATTTCTTTCTAATTTAATTTCAATTTCTTTCTAATTTAATTTCAATTTCTTTCTAATTTAATTTCAATTTATTTCTAATTTAATTTCAATTTATTTCTAATTTAATTTCAATTTATTTCTAATTTAATTTCAATTTATTTCTAATTTAATTTCAATTTATTTCTAATTTAATTTCAATTAATTTCTAATTGAATTTCAATTAATTTCTAATTTAATTTCAATTTATTTCTAATTTAATTTCAATTAATTTCTAATTTAATTTCAATTAATTTCTAATTTAATTTCAATTTATTTCTAATTTAATTTCAATTTATTACTAATTTAATTTCAATTTATTACTAATTTAATTTCAATTAATTTCTAATTTAATTTCAATTTATTTCTAATTTAATTTCAATTTATTACTAATTTAATTTCAATTTATTACTAATTTAATTTCAATTTATTACTAATTTAATTTCAATTAATTTCTAATTTAATTTCAATTTATTTCTAATTTAATTTCAATTTATTTCTAATTTAATTTCAATTTATTTCTAATTTAATTTCAATTTATTTCTAATTTAATTTCAATTTCCAATTTATTCCTAATCGTATTTCAACTAATTCTAATTAAATTTAGTTCAAATTTTAAATTCGCGTGACACTTTCCCTTCATAATAATATATAAGAAGTGATTTTCCAAAAGTTGAAAGAAAAAAATTTGTCGTTTAAGAAAAAGCCCGAATTTCTCTCGAAGAGTCGATAATTCTAAATGACTTCAACAATTTTAACTGGGTTTTAAAAACGTCACAGATGCGGAAGAATTATAGATTTAAAAGTAACCCTGTCATAGATACAAGTAGAGCTCGGAATCGGATCGATCCATTATCTTCTGGATATTTTCAGATATTTTATTTTCGGATAAATTGTTCGTAACTAAAACAATGAAATTTCTATATTCGTATAATTGTTATAAGGTTTACCGGAAGATAAGCCTTGGCCGCTTTATCTATCTACAAATTACTCGTATTCAAACGTATAACGACGGATAAGAAACATTGGCGTTTCCAGAATTAGTCTAAAATATAAGAAACAATATTTCAAATTGACTTTTAATTCGAAGAATAGAAATCAAACGATAAGATTTTAAATCATCTTTTTATTCGTTATTTTTCAGGGAAAATAAATTTTGATTTAAATTTTTATCCTCGCGTATAACGCGATGGATAATATTCGAAGATAAGGCGGCCATTTTTGGATAAAAACGAGTAATATTGGAAGTAATATATTAATATATTCATGACGTCAGGGCGTCTCCCCCTATGGTTATCTCATTGGCTTTGGTTCTATTGTTTCTAAAGCGAGGGACAGAGAATAAGGCGCGATATTTTGGGTAATAGTGATGAACGAGTAGATTTCTGGGGAAACAAAGTAAGAAAATTGTTCTTATACACCAGTCTTTCGTGTTTAAGTAAGGCATCAGAAGTTAGGGCGGAAAGTAGGTAGAGGGGGAAAGGCGATAGACGATGGATCACTTCCGGTCAAAGTATACGCCAACCAACCAACCAACTAAGAAGAAGACAGCTCCGCGAATAAAACTTCTACGACCTTTACCCCCCATACCTCCTACTCAATATATATTTTTTTAAAGGGTTAGTCGCGACTTTATTGGTGTTATTAAGACGGCGCGAAAGATGTGGATTGGTAATTCGGGGCCAGGGAATTGGATTTTATTTATTAAGTTAATTTCTGGAACTATAATTTTCGTACGGAAGACAGGGCTTAATCTGGATTAAGTATTTTCACGAAAAAAGACGGCGCGAAAGCGACAACTAGATATGGATTGGTCATAATTGCTCGCTAGTCCTTATAGGGGGGAGTTCAGCTGATATCTAAACGAATCCAGCTAAGCCTATTTTGAAAAAAATACACTTAGATTTCATTCTCCCTTTAAAAGGAAGGAATCGAAGCGGGTAACTAACCCTTTACCGATAGAAGAGATCGACATTGTAGAAAGAAAATGGAAGAATAAGAAAAATCGATGCTTAACTAGAAAAAAAAAATAAAAAAGCGATAGGCCTTGGCGATTGGAGAGTAACGAAAATCGTGCTACTCTAAGATCATGCCAGTGATGTGGGATCATATTTCCAAAAACCCCGTAGATATCAAAAAGTATCCGCTAAGGATGTCTAAGAACCGAGCAACTTAAGCGAGCGAGAAAAAACAGAGACGGAGAGAGAGTTTTCTTAAGTAATTGCGGTATTACATTTCATAATTAACTGACTCCGTAACCAATCAGAAGATCGCTAGAGGAAATTCTTCGTTTCCGAAGAACTATTCCAAATATTTGAGGAAAAGAATTTTACAATTTCCCGCCATAAATAATTTACCGAAAATATATCAATTATCCAAGTTGTTAAATAAAATTCTTTTAGACTGGTCTACTTCGCCAACTGAATATTATATTTTATCTTTATTCCAACGTAATCTAACTACTTAAAATGATTATTAATAATTAACTTTAATCCCTGATCTCGATTGCCAACAAAAAATTTTTTGAAAAAAATATTTTGGGTGTTCAGAGAGAAGCCGACATTTAGGAACATTGACCGTAATGTATTTTGTACGCAACCCCTGTAAAAGTGTTTCAACCTATCGACAAGCGAGTCCGAGGGGAAAGATTCCCACCAGGGTATAAAGAAATATTAATTTATATTCAACCAAATTGGTCCCTTATTGTAAGATATTTTATTATTCGGATAAATTGTAATTAAAAGAATGAAATTTGGATATTCGTATAGTTGTTAAAGGGAGAATGAAAGAAACAACCTATTTTTAATCGACAAAGAATGCTAAAATAATGAGAAAAACAATAATATAACTCACCAAAAATATTTCCTTATTTTATAATCAATTTCCAAACTTACTTTTTTTTTTAAAATACGCGTACTCGCTCGTGATTGGCTACCGGATATTACGCGAATTTTAAAAAAAAAATACAGGTCGTGCTCGGTAATTTCACCGAGCTAGGCAGCCAAGGCTTAGCATCTTCAAGTTTCGGAACTTTGGAAATTGATTATAAAATAAGGAAATATTTTTGGTGATTTATATTATTGTTTTTCTCATTATTTTAGCATTCTTAATCGATTAAAAATAAGTTGTTTCGGCCTTTCATTCTCCCTTTAAACGTATAAGGTTTATCCGAAGATAAGTCTACGCCGCTTTATCTATCTACAAATTACTCATACATTAATTATATATAATTAATTTCATATATTACATAATATATTTCAATATTTTAGCAAATTACTAATATATTCAACAACTTTTTTAGATGTATAGGCGGGCTACATTACGCAGTTACTTCAAATTATTCTTCCCAAATATACCCCGAAATTTTTAGCTCATTTTATTTAAAACTTTCCCCCTTCTTTCGAGAATTCCGAAGAAAAATAAAATGGGTTAAGGTTTGCGTAACGAAACTAATATGGTACAAAGCGGGGAGAAAGAGATGTAAGCGTAATGAAGTGTCCTTACCCCCTGTATAAACTCTATTACGTCAAAGATTTTACCATGGCAACGTTCCAGAGACCATTTTGAACAAAAACTACAGCTCTTTTACAAAAACCTTAGACAAAAGTCTATTACATTATTCTATAAAAGTAAACACTATAACCAGCAAAGGCCCAGTTTTGATACATAGCTGATCACTTAAAAATAGACAAAAAAGTCATCACCCCTGTCTTACTCGAGTGATTTGAACTCTTCTTAATCGAAATTTTCAGTCAGGAGAGAGAGTGTTGAAATTTAGGCGGCCCGCGCTTCGTACAGCGTGTGACGTCATATGACGTCACTTTCCTCCCAAAACGCCATAGATTTGACTGTACAAACTTGACCCCAAAAAACGCGTCATGACGGTACGGTGATGACGTAGCCTGTTTCTTTTAGTAGACGCTAGAGTCATGTCCTGGATTTATCATTTCTTGGCCTACGCTCCTTCCGGGATGAATTTCTCCACAGAGTGGCGCTTCAGTTCATTATTTACAAGCTAAAGTGTCTCGAATCGTGCAAAAATCTGGACCTTTACTGATATCAGAAGCCGATGAAACCCTCCTTTGAAGTCTACTACTCCAATGTTCCATATAGCGCCCCTCTCTGTATGGGTAAAATTAACAATTTTACGAGTTAGAAGGGGTCCTACTTCATCCCCCCTGTCTACGGAAAATTGGAAATTCTCTCTCTCCACAAACGACGACGTTTTTGGACGAACTCCGAGGCTGCTAGAGATATTCGCTCGACGAGCTCCCGCTCCGAAAATATCTACCGTTAGGAGGCGTACGAATCGCGCCTTTTCAGAATAACCCATGCAGAGAGGGGTAGACAAGACCCGGGAGTAATAGACTTTAAAGGAGGGTTTCATCGGCTTCTGCTGAGATTGATATTATTTTATTTCTGGAAACACTTATCTATCCCTTTATTATACGTTTCGTATGAAATTGGGAAAGAATTCCGCCCAAGTATTAAAACTTGTTCCACCAACGAGAGCGCTAACGAGATTTACCTATACTAACGTAAATATATTCGAGTAGCCCGGTATATTTTCTGAAATTTAACAACTTGGGAAGAAAGATTTTCCCGGGAGAGTCGGTCACTGATATGTTATAACAAGACGCTCGTTACCACCGAGATGAAAAGAAGGAAAAATATGAAATTTAATAAACGGGGAGAGTTGTACGAAATAGTTAGTAGATGAACGCGAAATGGGAATGCAATTTCCGACAAGACTGTAAGCAGGGTTCGTACATTAAATTTTGGATTTTAATTTCCCAGACTTTTCCAGGTTTTCCCTGACCATTTCTAAATAATTTCCCTGACCAATTTTAATACTTTTTTCACGAATATATTCTTACGAGCTTGAGCCGCTGGCAATTCCCACATTTTATTTGACATCGGGGTCAGCCGATAGTTTACTCGGAATATGAGAAACAATTTGAATCTTTAGGCAAATATTTTCAGTTGATAATAATTACGTTACAACTGATTGGTCAACCAATCGTAAACAGTTCCTTGACACTGGTACTAAAATATTTATTTTCTCTGACCATTTGGGCTATTTTCAAATTCCCTGACCTTTGGGGATACTTTCCAAATTCCCTGACTTTTCCCTGACTTTTTGGGCCACTTTCCAAATTCCCTGACTTTTCCAGGTTTTCCAGGTCATGTACGAAGCTCAATCAAGAAGGATCAGACAAGGAGAGGAAAAGTAGGGCTGCGGTAAGTTAAAGAAGAGCCAATCTCCAACTCGGGTGGAAAAGAGGGATAGGAAATTCTCCAGGTAAACTGTTGTCACGTGGTCGCTAGCGTCGTCGGCTACTACGCGTCTCATAAAGGATCCGTTTTACCCACGTGACAACAATTTACCACGATGGCACGAAGCGTCTCTACCCCCGTCTGTCCCCCGTTCTCCCAGAGTGGGAGTTTAGGCCGACGCGGTATTAACCGCGCCGTTCCCACTTTTCCTCTCCTTGTCCGATCCTTCTTGGCTTAATTACGGATATTTTTAGTCCAAATTAGATTTGAATATAGAATACGATTCAACCTACGTTTCTTCCATCTTACGAGGAAGAAAATTATTTCGAATTTGCTTCGTGGACCCTAAAAAAATGATTTTATTTCGAAATCCATCCTTGAAATCGGATTTTTTTTTCTATTGTATTATTTTCAATGGAAATTTCTTTATAAAAAGATTCGAAGTGTATCTTATAGTGACGCCTATATATCTTGGCAAAGTGAAAACATTTTGGAGTATATCTCGAAAGCATATAGCCATCCTGAAAATGGCCAGTTTTACCGGTACATAAAAATAACACTATATTATTGAATTTAAAATTTTCTTTCAAAGTGCGAGAGAGAGCGAGACTTATATTGGGTGAATTTATGAGGGTAATTCTTGGAGGGGTCTCTTTTCTTTCGTAGCGCGTTTGCCTGTCAAAATGAAACTAGCTTTCAAAAAAATATCCTGTTTGATATAGAAGTTTGCCCTTCTTTCCCTTAAAGCCATACGTATACGCGGATTCAACCAAAGATTACAAAATGGCAACGTATCTAACGCGGAGTAATAAATATTGGTAAACCTGGTACCATGGACTGAGTATATTTGGGGAAAAATTCGACAAATAACCTTAAAATAGGATTAAGTCAGGAGGAAAAAGGACCTAGATTGCGTTGAAACTCGAGTTATCAATATCTTCTACTTATAATTTATTCTAGATCTAATATCATAGAGATAAAGGGAATTTAACTATGATTCAATTGAATACTAAGAATGATTCTTATTATAGGATGATCCTAAGACGGCTTCAAGCGTATTTCCCACTTTTCAACTTTTTTTTTTTAAGTTGGGTTGTGTTCTGATTTAAATAAAACCATGGTATTTGAAAATTGGACCTTAAAGGTTAAGAAAAGGTCATGATTTTTGAAAATTGGAAATTAAAGGTTAAGAAAAGGTCATGGATTTGAAAATTGGGCCTTAAAGGTTAAGAAAAGGTCATGGTTTTTGAAAATTGGGCCTTAAAGGTTAAGAAAAGGTCATGGTTTTTGAAAATTGGACCTTAAAGGTTAAGAAAAGGTCATGGTTTTTGAAAATTGGACCTTAAAGGTTAAGAAAAGGTCATGGTATTTGAAAATTGGACCTTAAAGGTTAAGAAAAGGTCATGGTATTTGAAAATTGGACCTTAAAGGTTAAGAAAAAGGTCATGGTTTATGAAAATTGGACCTTAAAGGTTAAGAAAAGGTCATGGTATTTGAAAATTGGACCTTAACAAATTAAACAAGCCTATTTTCCAAATAATTTGAAAATTATTATTGGTTAGTATTTTTTTAAACTATAGAGAATTAGATTTATTTTAATTTCAATAATAAATCTGAATTTTTGCTTAAATAAGATTTAAGACCAAGATATTTAATTGGTCTAATTTTTAATTGCAAAACCTTTCGATTTCCCTCGATACTGGAATTATTATAGCGCGAACAGGGCCTTGGAACGTTATTTTTGGAGGTTTTGAGAGTGTGCTCGTGGAACATTATTGAAGATTCAGTTTATTTAGACTAAGTAAGAGGCGTTTTTGGTAACGGTTATGGACATAATAAATTCCGCCGCTATAGAGTTTGGACTTTTTTCCATAAAACTACATTATATTGACAATATTTTACTCCAAATAGCCCCTACTTTTTTTGTAGTCCTAACTCACCCTAGCTCTTACAAGGGCGTTTTTACATATACGTATAATTTAATGGTCAAATAATCTTATTTCTAAATACATTACATGAATTTTTTAACTAGTAATGCTGTAAAGTGACGCTGTCATGAATTTTTCACGAAGTATAAAATAGAAAATGAGTCATTTTCGGCGAAATTTTTAAAATTAAAATTCCCCAAAGACACTACGTCATCACTATGTTCACGAGATTTCGCCTACAATTGATTCTGACACGTGATAAGATCGCTTTCGCGCGGTCTTTTTTGTAAAAGTACTTAATCCACAGATCAAGCTGACGACGGTAGTTTTTATACAAAAAAAGGCCCATAAAAAATCTAGTAAATTTGTTATTGAGACGTTTTCCGAACTATTTTATTTTCTACGAAGATTAATATGGGGTGTTACTACTCGTTAGTTTCCAGTCGCGTTGCAAAGTTAAACAGTCCTTTTTTTGAGCGTTATAATATATCATTGCGCTATAAACTACTCGAAACAGGGAGAGAAAGTGAGAGAGAGAAAAAAATTAACTAAAAAACTTACGTTTTGCAATTATAGAAAGCAAAAACTAAAATTGAAAGGACAAAAATTGGAAGTTCTTTTTTTTATATATTTGCTCAACGAGTATTTGTAATGGCCGATTTTTGTTGATGGAATGAAGACTAACAGGAGTTAATTATGGCGAGTAAGGATTAAAGGTTAATAATTAAAGGGAAGATGAAACGGAAAACAATTTTGCGTATGGTCAGTGCTCCTAGATCTGAACGCTTCTAATTCCGAACACTTTCATTTAAAAATGTATAACTTAACTTTGGTTGGGTCGATTTAAAGATGGAAGGGCTCATTTCGTAGCTTAAGAATCGGGCTATTCGAGGAACCTAACTTCGACACTCTAGAAAAAGACCCGGAGAAGATATTCTAATTTTGGTCAGTCCTCATAATTCTGAATGCCTTCTAATTCTGAACACTTTCATTTAAAAATGAATAACTTAACTTTGGTTGGGTCAATTTAAAGATGGAAGAGCTCATTTTGTAGATTAAGAATCGGGCTATTCGAGGAACTTAACTTCGACACTCTAGGAAAAGACCCGGAGAAGATATTCTAATTTTGGTCAGTCCTCCTAATTCTGAACGCCTTCTATTTCCGAACACTTTCATTTAAAAATGAATAACTTAACTTTGGTTGGGTCAATTTAAAGATGGAAGGGCTCATTTTGTAGATTAAGAATCGGGCTATTCGGAGAACTTAACTTCGAGACTCTAGGAAAAGATCCAGAGAAGATACGACCCTAATTAGCGAACCGCGATAATAAATCTAATTATACTTAATTATCAGGTCCGGGAAATAAGGTTTTACGAGCTTCTGAAAAATCCCAGGCTGACGCGCTCGATTTCTTCGTAAAGTTTGAGTTTCCCGCTACAAAATAAACTAATTAAACCCAAAATTTGGCCGCAAACTCTTCGCAAAAACGTAATTTCAAAATATGTCTAAGAATTCTGAACGGCGTGTTAAAATATATGAAAAACCCCCAAAATTTTGCTAAAGGAACCACTTCCTAATATTAATTTATTGAAGATAAACTCCTGAAACTGTTCATTCCATTATATTTACTCCTGTCACGAAGGAAGAGATTTAGCTAGGAGGGTCCACCATTTTAGATAGAGGGAAAAAAAATTTAAAAAAAAATCAATGGAAAAGGGAAACCTGGCTTCGATTTAAAAGCCAATATCTATTTTGCTATCGTACGCTTTGTTAAAAAGAAACTTTTTTTAACCTTCGGCTATCGGGTATAGGTCCTATATAGCAACAGGGTCAGCGAAATAACCCTAATATTGGTTATTCAACAAGATTTTTGACCATCGGGGCTTCTAGAGCGAGTTATCGCCAAAGCAAAATTTATATTTCGATATAAATACGCCTTTAGAAAACGTTGAGTTTGTCAATATTGAAAAATACGCGTTCTTATTTACATAAGTGAAGTTAAATTTTGGACCAAGAGTATTATTATTATTATAAGTTGAGTAATTATTAGAAGTATTCAACTTCGAAATAATTTTACGGAACATAATGTAAAGTTTCAAATTAAACTCTAATCTCCCAAATTTAAATCTAAAGCTCAGTTACTAATCTATGTTTTTAAAGCTTCGAATTTACCTATAGCTTATATCAAATCGATTTAGATATCGGCTTCACTGTTAGAGCTCGGAATTCGTATAATTTTTATTATTGGATAAAATCTACTAAATTCTGATTTATATTATCCGAGTTAATTTATTCCAAGATAAAGTAAAAAAAACGTAATCCATATCCATTTTTATCGAAAAATGGCCGCCTTATCTTCGAATATTATCCATCGCGTTATAAGTTCGGATAAAAATTTAATTCAAAATTTATTTTCCCTGAAAAATAACGAATAAAAAGATGATTTAAAATCTTATCGTTTTATTTCTATTCTTCGAATTAAAAGTCAATTTGAAATATTGTTTCTTATATTTTAGACTAATTCCGGAAACGCCAATGTTTCTTATCCGTCGTTATACGTTTGAATACGAGTAATTTGTAGATAGATAAAGCGGCCAAGGCTTATCTTCGGGTAAACCTTATAACAATTATACGAATATACAAATTTAATTTTTTTTAATTGCAAACAAATTGATGGGAAAATAAAATATCTAAAAATATACGAATAACGGAAGATAATGGATCGATCGATTTTTGGTCTAAAAATAGTTAATTTAAACTTTCCTTCGTAAATTATTAAATATATATAGAATTATCCATCGAAAATAAGTTGTAATATTGTCATATCGACCTGAATTTCCTGAAAAATTGAAAAAACGCCAAAAAACTTGTTTATTCTGGATAAAACTAGGGAATTGTAATCTTGGCAACGAGAGAGAATCGCCGTAATAATAAGATTTAACCAATTTAAATATTCAATGTTTTTTTTTCTTCTTTTAGAGCGTGATGTGTGCGCCTTGCTTTTCGCCATTTTGGTGTAAAAAAAAAGTTTAATAAAGCCGAGTGCATTCCCGTTTTTCCCGAGTAGAAGAAGAGAAAAAAAATATTCAAAATTAATTTGAATTTTCAGTGAGGAGAAAGCTATTCTTATACTTCTAAAGGGAGAATGAAATGAATTAAAATTTTCGACAGAGTAAATTTATTATCGGAGATTTATTAATAAGCCTAAATGTGGACTAATAAACAAAATTAATAAATTTATATTAAGAGTTCGTACATTAAATTTTGGAAGTTAATTTCCCTGACTTTTCCAGGTTTTCCCTGACCATTTCTAAATAATTTCCCTGACCAATTTTAATACTTTTTTCACGAATATATTCTTACGAGCTTGAGCCGCTGGCAATTCCCACATTTTATTTGACATCGGGGTCAGCTGATAGTTTACTCGGAATATGAGAAACAATTTGAATCTTTAGGCAAATATTTTCAGTTGATAATAATTACGTTACAACTGATTGGTCAACCAATCGTAAACAATTCCTTGACACTGGTACCAAAATATTTATTTTCTCTGACCATTTGGGCTATTTTCAAATTCCCCGACTTTTCCCTGACCTTTGGGGTCACTTTTCAAATTCCCTGACTTTTCCCTGACTTTTTGGGCCAATTTCCAAATTCCCTGACTTTTCCAGGTCATGTACGAACCCTGATTAAGATAGAACAGAGTTGGCACAGTTTTTTCAGATTCAAATTCGATGACTTTTCCCGGTTTTTCCCTGAACTTTTCCTCCGATTTCTAACACCCTCTCCGGACTAATATCGAGCTGAAGAGTCCAAATCATTGGAGCATGAGAGGGGTGATGACTTTTTTGTCTATTTTTTTAATAGAAGTATGGGTCTTTGCTGATAATATTAAGCTACGGGGGCGTTGTTTATAAAATGATACATTTTTGATTAATAATAAATCTATGAGCCATTCCATTTTCTCTTTGACCAGATTTTTCTTTTTTAACGATAGAGGAGTATTATAGCTTTGATTTCGCCGCAATTTCCGACTGAATCGTAGTATGGAGAGGTTTTTATTTATTAAAAAGACAAAGTCCCTTTTTTCCCCTTAAAAATGTTTCCTTCGTATGAGAAAAAGGCTATAGTTTAGCATACATTCGTTTAAGAATATTGTAACAATGTAGTTAAAAACTACCGCGTATTACTACGAAATGTTACACCTCGTAGACGTAAAAGTAGATCGTTATGAACTGATAATGCGTATTATATATATATCGATTCAACCCCTATCTATAGTCACGTTCACACTAGACACTTTGGAACCATTTTCAAATCGTTTCGGATGTTCAAATATATTTTTAAAGCTAATAATTACATTTTTGGACAATAGATCTCTACAGTTGACCCCAAAATTTTCCATTTTGACCTTTACAAAGCGGTTAAAAAGGGGTTTCAAAGTCTGTAGTGTGAACGTAGCTTATATCTTTATAGGAGTTTTTAGGGTTAGATGTCAAGAGAAGCCGAAAAGGAAAATTTTAATTTTTTTACATATTTTATCCCCTTTATAAATAATGTCTTACTGCGGAAACATTTCTAATGTATATTTCATCTTCCCTTTGATTTTTTCCCTTACTTTATAAGCAAAAATAACAAAATTTTAATTCCCAAACTTTCCCCTTCGGTCATACAATTTATGGACCCTTTATACATTTTTTTTTATTTTATTTTTTTTCCTTGGAAATCTTATCTCATTTTTATTACTGGTCTTGTCTTCTTAAATTTACATTTTTCTTAATTTAAGAAAAATAAAATGTAGCGATTAATATATTTCCTAGTTGACTTTTCAAAATTTCAAGAAAAAAATTAAAGTTTCAAAAATGAGCTATGTCTAAAGTTTCGAAAAACGTCTGTTTTCCAATGGAGATTTTTTCTAAAGGGAGAGTCAAATTTTGTTTATTTTTCTAAGGCAGAGTCAAATTTTGTTTATTTTTCAAAGGGAGATTCAAATTTTGTTTATTTTTCAAAGGGAGAGTCAAATTTTGTTTATTTTTCAAAGGGAGAGTCAAATTTTGTTTATTTTTCTAAACGGAGAGTCAAATTTTGTTCATTTTTCAAAGGGAGAGTCAAATTTTGTTTATTTTTCAAAGGGAGAGTCAAATTTTGTTTATTTTTCAAAGGGAGAGTCAAATTTTGTTTATTTTTCTAAACGGAGAGTCAAATTTTGTTCATTTTTCAAAGGGAGAGTCAAATTTTGTTTATTTTTCAAAGGGAGAGTCAAATTTTGTTTATTTTTCTAAACGGAGAGTCAAATTTTGTTCATTTTTCAAAGGGAGAGTCAAATTTTGTTTATTTTTCAAAGGGAGAGTCAAATTTTGTTTATTTTTCTAAACGGAGAGTCAAATTTTGTTCATTTTTCAAAGGGAGAGTCAAATTTTGTTTATTTTTCAAAGGGAGAGTCAAATTTTGTTTATTTTTCAAAGGGAGAGTCAAATTTTGTTTATTTTTCTAAACGGAGAGTCAAATTTTGTTCATTTTTCAAAGGGAGAGTCAAATTTTGTTTATTTTTCAAAGGGAGAGTCAAATTTTGTTTATTTTTCTAAACGGAGAGTCAAATTTTGTTCATTTTTCAAAGGGAGAGTCAAATTTTGTTTATTTTTCAAAGGGAGAGTCAAATTTTGTTTATTTTTCAAAGGGAGAGTCAAATTTTGTTTATTTTTCAAAGAGAGAGTCAAATTTTGTTTATTTTTCAAAGGGAGAGTCAAATTTTGTTTATTTTTCTAAAGGGAGAATCAAATTTTGTTTATTTTTCAAAGGGAGAGTCAAATTTTGTTTATTTTTCTAAAGGGAGAATCAAATTTTGTTTATTTTTCTAAAGGGAGAGTCAAATTTTGTTTATTTTTCAAATAGAGAGTCAAATTTCGTTTATTTTTCAAAGGGAGAGTCAAATTTCGTTTATTTTTCAAAGGGAGAGTCAAATTTAGTTTATTTTTCAAAGGGAGAGTCAAATTTTGTTTATTTTTCAAAGGGAGAGTCAAATTTTGTTTATTTTTCAAAGGGAGAGTCAAATTTTGTTTATTTTTCAAAGTTAATATTCAACTTTATTTAAATTAAAAATTATTTTAATGTAATTAAAAAAGTCATATTTTTACTATCGAAGTTCAAGCGGGTATTGGCTTATTGAAAAGCCTTAAGTATGACGTCACGATTATATACTTAATCCTTCCGGTTTATCCAATAATCTTTTAGTAAGGCAAACTATAATTTCGATTATTTAAAAAAAATAATGTTTCGATAATTTTCGCGGAACTATATTTTAAGAACGAAAAAAACTAACCAATGAAAATCACAGAATATTTTTTCAACCCACCTTACAATTGGTTAATATTTTATTTCTTAACGTTCGCTTCTTCGAGACACATTTTTATGATAAAATAAAGATTAAGCGAAATCTTTGAAAATATATTTCCAATACTAAGAAACATTATTTTTCGTCATTTTATTTATTTCTCGAATAAAGATTAGACTTATTTTCATTCTAGTTAAGTTAACAATAAAATCTAAAGCTATGGCGGATTAATACTTAAGGTTAAATCAACTAGGGATTAAAAATAGTCCCGGTTAAGTTACTTTGAAACTATAGTTTCCGTCAATATGTTAATAATAATATCCCAGGAAACGAAAAAAATTGGAAAAACCAAATACAAAATCAGCTTGATATTAGGTAAATATCTTACGATTCCCGTGATATCTAAGAAGATAAACCCTATGAAATAATGGAACAATCAGCTTCAAACTCAGTACAAACTATTACTGATACGAAAATAAAATATATATTGAAGTATTATAAATATTTCATTGAATTCGCTATTGTATTTGACGAAAAAAAGAACAATATCTAACTCAATCGAATGTAATACGATAGAAGGCTAAGGGTAAGGGTTTTCTAAGCTTCCTCTATCCTCATTTCTCTCCTCAAACTAACATTGCTCTATCGCTATTAAAATTAAATAAATTGTAAATTTTAAATTTAGAATTTTAAAATGTTTATATATTTTAACAGAAGCCGATGAAACCCTCCTTTGAAGTCTATTACTCCCGGGTCTTGTCTACCCCTCTCTGTATGGGTTAGTTTCAAAAAGCGCGATTCGTACGCCTCCTAACGGTAGATATTTTCGGAGCGGGAGTTCGTCGAGCGAATATCTCTAGCAGCCTCGGAGTTCGTCCAAAAAACGTCGTCGTTTGTGGAGAGAGAGAATTTCCAATTTTCCGTAGACAGGGGGGATGAAGTAGGACCCCTTCTAACTCGTAAAATTGGGAATTTTACCAATACAGAGAGGAGCGCTATATCGAACATTGGAGTAGTAGACTTCAAAGGAGGGTTTCATCTACTTCTGATAAAAATAATATTCAATCCAATTTCGTTGAGTTATAAAGGTTTAAGGTCAAAAGGTTAAAAACATTTATTTTGCCAGCCATCATTTTAACTAATTAAGTCGCGAGGTCGTGACCTCTAGCTCTCTCTTTCTCTCTCGGGGCATTAGAACGCCTACACCAGCGTTAAACAAAACACACCATGTACTAACTTGTTTATTTTCAATTTCTTAAGCGAGCTGAAGACAAATATTGAATCTCTCTCGAGGAATTCATTCGTTTGCCTTTAATCAATAAATATACGAAGTTCTGGGTTCGAGTTTGCAACGAATACCGAGCTATTGGATCCATATTTATTTACCTAGAACCTGATTTAAATGTAAATACTACAGGGAGAGTAACTTCGGGTTTAAAGCAAACTTAGTGTGATACGAGGCAAACATATTGAGTTAGAAAGACTTTCCTTAATGTCGAACCTCTTTTGAGTCTATTTTAGCTTACAGTAAGTACAATTAGTAATTCAATTTTGGCTCCCATACTTATAGATCTATATATACTTACAAGGAGACTACCCGAGGTGTTTATAGCCGATTTTGTCCAAAGTGTACTATAATTTACACCTATATAAGATATAAAAACCCCCAAAAGGAGACGACGCACTACCCATTAGTTTGGCCATGGCAACCGAAAACGTTTTTGGCCATGGCAATCGAACAAAATCTCCATTGAAAAAAGCGTGGGATTTTCTCGGTTTCACAGGGGGCTACCTGCGAAACCTTTTCAAATTTTCAAATTGGTAATGTAGTTCATATCTAGGTAAAATTCATCAAGTTTTGGTAAATTGGGACTTTGTTGGGGTAAAATTGGTACCATTTTTGGGACAAATATTGAAAAGAAATTTCGTTTTTTCGACGAAGGTGCTTAATGGCCAAATACATTTTCGGTTGCCATGGCCAAACTAATGGGTAGTGCGTCGTCTCCTTTTGGGGGTTTTTATATCTTATATATGTCTACATTATGGCCGACTTAGGACAAAATCGGCGATAAACACTTCGGGTAGTCTCCTTGTTAGTATATTTTTGTATTAAAAGGGAGAGTGAATTAGAATTTATTTTTTTTTTTATCATTTCCATTGGACAGTGAATTAAAAGACAATTCAACCAATCAAAAGGTTCAACAATATTTACGCGACACGCGAAGCGAAATACCATTGAATTAAAACAAGAACCTCCAGCCAATCAAAACCCGCGCCATCTATATTTTTAATTTTTGATAAATATTACAAAATATCTAATTTTTTTGGCTATGAAATTAGTCTAATGGTTAATGAAATTAGTTAAGCAAATATGGACTACAAGCTTGTAACGTAAGAGGACCCCGGTTCTTTGAATAGCATTCTAGTTACATTTATACCTTCAAAAGGATGAAAAGGAAAAAAGAATAAATTGAAAAGAAGCTCCGGCTTTTCGGTTAATGCGAAATTAATGATGGAATTCTGATATTCTTTCTTTTTATTTCTTGTCGAAGACGGCGTCGATTGCCGAAGTATGGGAGGGCTTAACTTTTCAAGGAATTTTCAAAGACCCGCCACCAACCCGAATATTTATACTTTAATGATTTTTGCTTCGAAAGAAGCCACCAAATCGAGCGAAACTTTTACAATTTAATAGTTTCCAAACACGCATTCAGTTACGAGAAACTCATCTATTCGTACAACTCGTATGAAAATTTTTTAATGCTTCAAATAATCACAGCTTTACTAATATTTTAGATTTGAAATTTTTTTTATATTCTTAATATTTTCACCTATTTTATAAAATTTCCCTGACATTTTAATCTAATTTTAAAATTTCCCTGACATTTTAATCTAATTTTAAAAGTTCCCTGACATGTTAATCAAATTTTAAAATGTTCCCTGAGATTTTAATCCAATTTTAAAATGTTCCCTGAGATTTTAATCCAATTTTAAAATGTTCCCAAACATTTTAATCCAATTTTAAAATGTTCCCAAACATTTTAATCCAATTTTAAAATGTTCCCAAACATTTTAATCCAATTTTAAAATGTTCCCAAACATTTTAATCCAATTTTAAAATGTTCCCAAACATTTTAATCCAATTTTAAAATGTTCCCTGACTTTTTAATCTAATTTTAAAATTTCCCTGTCATTTTAAAATTGGATTTTCAATGGTGAACCCTTACCAAAGAATAATTTTAAAAGCACATCTCATGGGAATCTCTTTGGGTATTTATCCATAGAAGGTTGAAGTTTGAAGTGTAAACCCGTTAAGGTCACTTCAACCACCTTGTTGGGAACATTTCATTTGAGCTTGATGTACCGCCTTTATTAAAACTTTAAGATTAACCCTTACACGAGCATCAAAGCCGAAAGAGTAGGACTAGGATGCCACAGAAAAAAAAATGATTCTCAGATGCAATTCTCACTTTCTTCTTTGCAAATTTTTTTGCGCGCAACCGAACGTGGTCATACAAAGAAAACGAAGCTTTTACGGTCCCTCTTCATTTAATTATTAATTAATTTGTGCTTTAAACACTTAATAATTAAAAAAAACACGATAATATTTAAAGCAAATAATTAATTAAATAAAACCGTCATTTGGAGATTAAATTAGAGCCTTTTAATCACGAGAAACTAGTGACGTCAGTTTTACTTCCAAATTAAATTCGCTCCCATAGAATAATTAAACAAATCGGCTTACGCGGAATTAACAAATTCTGATCAAATTATCATTGATATCGGCTTAACTTAAAAGATTATCCACTTACGATTACGAGTAAAACGTTAGCTACGCTGTAGCTCGTCTTAAACAACACGAAAGGAAATTAATTTTAAACTAAGCCTTGGCTTTCTATATCTATCTGGTAACGAGCATCGCTTGGAAAACCATAATCTCTAGCAATTACAACTCCCGAACAAAACTTAAAAATGTAGAGCAACTTCTCCAATTACCTACGGTTCTTCTATCTTTGTTACGTTTTTTATCCAAAATACAATAGAAAAGGAAGAAGAATGAAAAGAAAAAAGTGAAATAACTCGAAGCTGGAAGCGACAGAGACTTGGCCACAGTTTTCTTACTAATAAATATCAACAAAGAATGGACCGCGATTGAAATAAGAAAAAAAAAAAAAAAAATTTAATGGGAAAGTCTCCACTTTTAATATTTCATTTTGTAGATTTGAAGAACCCTTTTAAAGGGAAGATGAAACCTAATTCAACATTTAAAATCAAATATTAAATTAGAAATAAATTTACCATCAAAAAAGGCTTAGCTTGGAATCACATTGGTCAATGGCTCTTATACAGGGTGTGTTCTAAAATGGTGGTAGGAGGGAGCCCCAGTGGTTTCTATGGGTCATTTTATGACGAAAATCTATGACGTTTTGTCCTAAGAGGGGCCGTTTAAGAGTTAGGTAATCAATCATGTATGAATGACCCCCTTAACGTAGATTAATCAACGTATACTCAATGATAAAATACGCTTAATTATTTATCTGGTATTTTAAAAAAAATTGATTTTTTCTTTGAGTATACACGTTTATTAATGTAGGTTAAGGGGTCATCCACACAGGATTCATTTCGTGTTTTTATGACAAAACGTCATAGAATATTTTCGTCTTCAAATGACCCATAGAACCCACTGTAGCTCGCTCCTACCACCATTTTAGAACACACCCTGTATATCATTGGAGGCTAGTCCTAATACCCCCGGGGAGTCCAGGTCATCACTAATCCAGCTAATAAGCTCTAAATTTATTTATAGTTTAATATTTGTTTGTGAATTTGTTTACTGTTAGGTCGCATTCTATCTTTAAAGTGATAGTGAAATGTAACTTTGATTGATAACGTGGCTTAGAAGTTATTTCATAAAATTATTCTTTGAAAATCAGAGGTCCCTATTTTGTGTTTTTCCTTGAAAACCAACGGTACGTTGAGAGTTATTCTTTGCAAAAACCGTAGAAATGAGTGTATTGGATGTGGGAATAAAGAAATAAAAAAGAGTGATATAGAAGAAGAAGAAGAAGAGGTAGAGAATAAAAACCTTAGTGAAAGAAATGGAAAAGTAGCGCGCGTTTTAGGGCCACGACTCTTTCACCGACTGGAATTGGTGGGGGGAAGGGGGAGGGAGAGGGGAGGGGTAACCGTAGCGAACTGGATAAGAAAGGCGAGTATTAAAACTATCAGGGTGGAAAGAAACTCATTTCTAAGCCGACTTCCTTTGTCCGAAAATCGATGCCACAAACCAACCCATCCACCTTCATCCCGGGCCCCATGCCCCGGCCTCTGGATAGAAATAAGCGTAGATACACCCAACCATTCGGAATAAAGCCAATTTTAAATGAAATGTGAAAAGGACCCAAGTTTGGGTTACCTTTTATTATCCCTTGAAATGTATTAAAAATAGATTATTTATAATAATATAATTTATTCTCCGTTTTAATCCCAAAAATGGACGTATAATATTACTAAAATTATAGAACCAGGGCCGGATTAAGCGATTTGGCACCCCGGGGGCAAATATTATACACGCCCCCAATAGCTTCGCGTTCAGAAATAATTTCAATTTCAATAACTAACGACAATTTTTTAAATATTTAGGTAAAATAATCGTTTTGGATTTGGGTGTAACCAGATTTCATCGGTGCCCCCATTTGGTTAGCGTCCGGGGGCAGGTGCCCCCCCCCCCCCCATAAAACTGACTACTTATTGACTTAAAATTTCAACTCTAATTAGCCCATCTCCACTCCCAAAAATTATTCTAACGAGAGTGGATAAAGAAAAAAAATACGTATTTGGTTGCCCTAGTTACGACCCGGTTTCGCCTAAGGAAAATTAAATCCGATTCTTATTTCCCAATGCCCCTTGTCCAATAGAAGAGGGTCCCTGAACCATGACTAACTACAGCCAGGCAAACACTCACAGAGGGTCAATAGGACAACAACCAGAATTTTCTAAAGCCGCGTTCACACTAAAGACTTTGCAAAACATGTTTAACCGTTTTATTAAAGTCAAATAATTAAATTTAAAACTCAACTGTAAAGATTCAGAGTTAAAATATTAATTAACTACCTTTAAAATTAGATTTCGACATCCGAAACAGTATGAAATTGTTATAAAGTGTGAATATACCTTAACTGTATCTGATAAAAACTTGGCTTCATTTTCCCTTTAAATTCTATAAGGAAACTTTGGAAATAAAAGAAGTTTAGCTAAGCCTTGGCTATCGAATTAACCAAAATTGGAGGAGAAAAAAAACGTCGATGATGTCTAAAGTAAAAGCGATTGATTAAGAACGGAAAAAACACTAAAAAAAACGACCCAATCTTCAGCGTATATAGCTAAGTTATTTTATTATATAAGAGCGGTTCTCTCCTATAAACAGATATCAAACATTTGTCTTAGTACCGCGCTGAAGAAAATTGAAAATAAATAAAGATAACTCAATATATAACGGCAGCCACGCCAACTCAACAAGAACTACAAATTCCGATAATCACTTGTTTTTTTTTCGTCTCCTCATTCGATTGAGGGGTCGTTCATTCAGGGAAATATGTGTACAGACTATCTTTGACTGGTACACTAAAGTTATTAAGCGTAATCTTTAAAATTCCCGCCTTTGACAGAGCTAAAATGATCATCCCTTAGTATTCGATCCAACTCCGTCAATAAAATATGTCTGATAAACTTAAAAGATATTGTACGCAAAATATTATAGTAGAATTATTTTTAAAATCTTTAGGCTGATTTAATTATGGTTAATTAACAAAAATCATTAAGGTTTTTAAATTATAAGACCGATTGATAATTTTTTCTTTAATTAGGAATTGAAATCTAAACCTAAATGGGGTCAGACATGAACCGAAAAAAATAGATAAATCATCTTTAAAAGAAAATTAAATTAGAATAATTCCATCGGGATCTCCAAATTACCTTTATAATTAAGGTTAATTAACTGGCAACACAAATTACTTATTGGAAATAATTTCCAGAAAGATTTGTTTAACAAATTAAAATTAAATTTAAAAGATTAGATTTAACTCCAACTAAATTTTTTTAACAAACCACGAAACCTTTTTATTTTCCCCTTAACCCCTTTGAGTTCAATTTCAAGAATTTCAAATCTAACTTCTAATATTATTTACTTCTGATGTTACAACAAAAGCCGTTTGGTGAATATTATATTTCCGGCATGCAGATCGTGTCTTTTTGTTTATTTTGTCTAGTGGGGATATTATAGACCTCCCTCCTTCTACTCCAATCGTTAAATACTCCTTGCCTCGAACATTTGGAAGGGTGCGGGGGGGGGGGGGGGGGGGGATATAAGCATCACCAACCAACATTGACGCTGTCAGAACTAAAGTATCAAAAGTTACGCTTTCAGACAGTTTTTCCAAATAAATTCCGGTCAAAGGGTAGGCGAACCGAACCCGAACGCGGCGCGTAGGGGGGAAACGAAAAGCCTGTCTGATACAAGGACACAGATACAAACTACCACCTAACGCCTAAGAAACTTCAATATCAGATCAGATTTACACACATTGCTACTATCTTTCGAACAAAATAAGGTCGAATTTCAGTTTAGGTTTAGAGTTGGTAAACAATAGAGTAAATACGATTGAAACCTTTTAAAAAAAATCACCGAGATACGGGTTGCTACCTACTGCAAAGTTAAACTGATTCACTCAAGGAGTAAGGATGAGGCGTTCGCCTAGCAATCAAAGTGAACTAACGACCGGAAAATCGATGAAGTTCCATTTTTCGACCGCTTCCCGACTGACCAACCCACTGCCCAAAAATCTAAGCCCCCTTCCTGGCAAAATTTAAGATCTTTCGCTTACTACCTCATAGGTCCTTCTCAAGGTCAATTGTAACCAAATAGTAACCGAACGATATTATTAACAAGTTACGTCTGTCTACACTAAGTGACTAATATAAGTTACTAAGCCTTGGTTTATAACACAGATACAAATCAGTTAGAACACAACCCTACAAATTCATTACTTACACCAAAGCTGAACTCAGTACCTGAGCTTAAACTTAAAATTATATTATCATACATTCTTAATGAATACACCTTTTTTCCCCCTCACAGAGTAAAAAAAAAATATTTAAACAACAACACTCACCCTAGGCATAATTGTATCCATTTCAGTATCACAGGAATCCCAAAGAAACACACTGACGCACCAGGAAATGAGAAACGAGGCTTAGCGAGTCCAGGCTTTAGAGTTCAGCTTGTCGAATAATTCCACGAAATCTTGTAATATCCTTCGAGAATCGAGACGAACAACAGTTAATCTTCAAGATATCAATCATAAAAATCCAAAAGAATGCTCATTAACATCGAAAACTACGGCAAAATCGTCTAAAAATTAAAATCGGTACAAAGCGAAGAAAACACACGCACAGCGGCCGGCACACTTACACTATCAAAAAGTTCTAGAAACTTCCCGCCGACTCACTCCCCTTCGCCTAGAAGGTTCGAGAGCCGAAAAAATAGTTCCTGATATTTTTACACTTTAAAATTATTTCTAATTGTAATTAAATTGATATTTGTATTAAATTGTTATTAATTATACTCGTACTAATTTATAAATGTATTGGTTTGCGTTCTTTAAGCCTTTTTGGTAAAATATTTTGAAAAATTCAACTTCGGTAAACTTTCAGCCGCGTATATTATTCCGCGAGCCCTCGGATTTTGGAAGAGGCCTATTATTAAATTGAGGGGTGTATTGGAGATTTTAGGTTAAGAATGAGGAGGGGCAATAAAATTATTATAACGTTATATTGGCTGTAATTTTTTATGATTATGTGTGCATGTTGATAATAAAAGACATGAAATTAAAGGTAATAATTCCATTTTTTAAGTTTGTTTGGTCAAAAATAAAGCTTCAAACTTTGAATTTTTTTGTTGGATTATGGGTCCACATTTTTAATTAATCCTATTTAATCCAATTAATTAAATAAAGCGCGCCGAATTGATTAAAATTAATTTTTTTTAGCTCGTTCGTATTTATTAACCAAATTAGATTATCTTTCCTGATTAGTTAAGCCTAATAAATAAAACATTGAAATTAAAAGTTGACGTCACACGTATGTAATTAAAAACCCAGGGAATTTTAATTTCTCGTAATTTAATGAGCTAGCTTGGGTGCGAGATCTTTTTTTGAGAAGTTACATTTATATTATTGTCTATGTCACTAAAGCCACATTTTCCAAATGTTAATTAAACCGGTTTAAATCTATATATAGACTTACACGTGTTGAAAACGCGCAATATGATTGGATAATTATAATTACGAAAGGGGTTATAGTGGATCTTAAGTACAGATTAGTGTATAATACAAGCTATATTGTTTAAAAGCGGCTTTGAGATAACAAGCGGGTCCCGCACCGGACCTGGGCTTATTATAGAATTTTCCATTTACCCGCGACGAAGCTTCCGATATCTCTACAATATAGCTTATAATTATCAATAGAGATTTCATTGGCCGATAATATTGGTGTTCCGGTTTGAATTTAAACCCCGCCCCTCTTTCCAACACCACCAATGCCTGGTATCCTTAACCCCTAGCATCTTTTCATTCATTTTAATCAAGGCACACTAGGCGCGTTGATAACGACGCGGTGATGGCTATTATTGATCTTAATTTAGTCTTTAATATACACTAATTACTCGTAACAAGAGGTAGACCCCTTAAAAGTGCGAGGCTTAGACTAGGATGAAGGCCCATTCACATTGGAAGATGATTAGCGGGATTCATGAATATAGACTGGATTGCCTACGTCACGTGTAATGTCAAGCGACCAAATCAGCCAAGGCCTAAGACAGGGTTCGAACAAAATTTTGCAAGTTAATTTCCCTGACTTTTCCAGGTTTTCCCTGACCATTTCCAAATAATTTCCCCGACCAATTTTAATACTTTTTTCACGAATATATTCTTACGAGCTTGAGCCGCTGGCAATTCCCACATTTTATTTGACATCGGGGTCAGCTGATAGTTTACTCGGAATATGAGAAACAATTTGAATCTTTAGGGCAAATATTTTCAGTTGATAATAATTACGTGACAACTGATTGGTCAACCAATCGTAAACAGTTCCTTGACACTGGTACCAAAATATTTATTTTCTCTGACCATTTGGGCTATTTTCAAATTCCCTGACTTTTCCCTGACCTTTTGGGCTAATTTCCAAATTCTTTGACTTTTTGGGGTAATTTCCAAATTCCCTGACTTTTCCAGGTTTACCAGGTCGTGTACGAACCCTGTAAGAGATCTCCATGAGACTTAAAATCGCGTTCGATTGGTTGCTGAAACTTACAACCGCCAGGAAATCAGCTTGTTTTCTAATTTTTTGACGCGCAAGATCTTAATTTTGATTAATTTACTTTTAATTAGGTTGGAAATGAAAGCAATTAAACCGTGATTAATCAGTAAATTGTACTAAAACATAATTATATTTTATATATTTCTGATTAATTAATAAATTATGTTAATAATTATATACCTTTACCAAATACAGACCGATGAATAACATTATTAATTTCCCAAAATAGTTCGTAACCTTAATGACGAGGCTCTCACGGGTGGAATCTGGCGCTTAATCCTGTCCGCCCAGGGCCCCGCAACCAAAATTCCTTAATATTTGCATCAACCCGTTCCATAACCCGATAAGATTTTAAATCCTAAATCTAAGACTCGGTTTTCTGGGTTCTTGTTTTGATAAATAATAATAACTGATTTTTCACGCAAATCTGGGATGTAAAATCTTCACGCAAAAATAGTTTTGTTCTTAAAAATGGGAGGTCAAAGGTTAGATTTGTTTCACTAGTAAACTAATACCCTTCTTATTCAGATGAGGCGTGGCTTAATCAAATTTATCAGGTTTATTAACCTCGGTTAAAATACAGATGTAAAATCTTCACGCAAATATATTTTTCTGATTTTAAAAATGGGAGGTCAAAGGTTAGATTTGTTTCACTAGTAAACTAATACCCTTCTTATTCAGATGAGGCGTAATTAGGCGTGGCTTAATCAGATTTATTAACCTCGGTTAAAATACAAATGTAAAATCTTCACGCAAATATATTTTTCTGATTTTTAAAAATGGGAGGTCAAAGGTTAGATTTGTTCCACACGTAAACTAATACCCTTCTTATTCTGATG
Organism: Odiellus spinosus; assembly: GCA_963920705.1. Taxonomy (NCBI): domain Eukaryota; kingdom Metazoa; phylum Arthropoda; class Arachnida; order Opiliones; family Phalangiidae; genus Odiellus; species Odiellus spinosus. The sequence continues at coordinate 15,151,379 of OY987238.1, forward strand.
ATTAAATTAGCAGTGGTTAAATCAGATTTAACCGATTGGTTTAAATAAATCTGATTAATCTAGCTAGTTAAGCCTTGTCTGAAAAGTTGCTTATATAACTTGGTCTTAATCATATTGTTTTTGATTTAATTTTTGGGAGGGCCATCTTATATAACGTTTCCATCCAAAATTTATGGACATCGGTAGGTCATTAGGGCGTACGTTATCCATGGGAAATTGTTGGCCCCCTAGCGGCAATATATGTATAGAGTTTTACCACATTTATCCGTTAACAGTGTACTATAATCTACAATATATTCTTATATAACCAATAACTTTAAACTCGCTGACAACTAACGTCGAATATTCACATATAGAGTATGGAAAAATATAGAGTTAAGCCTTTGCGCGCCTAGTAAGCTATACCTTTGATCTCATTTTTGACAGTTTTAAGAGACAGCGAATAGAAAATATGCTACAGAGGTTGGAGCGAAGTCACCTGCTTTGGTTTGCTACACGTAGTTTATGGACACTTCCTATTGAATTAGGCAACTATTTTTAAATTCCACGCTCTCTTTAGCTCGGTTGTTGTCCCGAATTCGGGTTAGTTCCGTGCACGACCCGAGACCGAGGCTTAGCGCCCGAGAAGCAAAGGAAACCTAACTTATTTAAATCCAAACTCTCCGCATTCTTGGTAAATAAGTGAGGTTGATAAATAGATTCAAGCTCGCTTTCGACTTTGATGTTGTTCTACATAAGGAGAAGCCAAAGGTCTCCAGGGGAAAAGTGTAAGATACCATCTCTAGTTGGCAGCGTGTTTAAAGCTAAGGTACCCATTTTAACTATAAAATATTTACGTAGATAAGTTTGTCCCTCTACTACAGACTAAATGTGAAATTTACAAGAATTCGTTTAAAGGGAAGATGAAACATTTTGACTCACTTAAGCCTTGGCTTCATCGACCAGGTGAATAAATAACTCCAGTACGCCTAGAAAAGACCCGTGATTTATAAGAATACTTGTTCATGGACGCTACACTAACCTACATCGATCAATTTAGCCATAATCGTTAATTTTAGGGCCATAATTTCTCTTATCGAGGTTATATTATTATCCTGGCATAAACCAGGCATGCTAACGTAATAAAATAGTTGCTCCAATGTCCATTTCGCGTGGGTTAATGAATGTAATAAATGAACTAGACAATTAAAATATTACCAGATATTCTAATCTAATCGACGTTGGATTTTTTTTCCCCAACTATAGTGACCTTTGACCTTTTACAAATGACCCTAAATTATAATTATAATTTCAATTCGTAAATTAATTAAATAGAGAATGAAATTACTCGATAACTTAAATTTCTTATCAAAAATAAGTTTTGTCAAAAATGGTTCGAAATTTCACAATTTTTTTAAATTCTGTTAAGCCTAATTATTGGGTGAATTTAATTACTTTCTAGCTTAATATATACGTTAGTTAATTATATAACTAACTTATACCTATCCAAGATCGATAAAAAGAACTCTAAATTCATTTTTAAATTCAAATAAAAAAAAAATCTCATTTTTACGAAATTCGGTATAAAAATTGGACGAATTTTCTTGTAGGATTCCTTGAAGTTCAAACACGAAACGTATCGTAACTAATAAATAAAACAAGCTATAAGAGGATGGAGTATATTATAAAAGGGAATTTTAATAGTCAATGGGTGGAACTATTTCTTTTACAATCGAGCATTTAACGAGCTTCGAGCATTTAACGAGCTTCTAGCGATTAAAAATTTAAAAATACATTATTATTTTTTGGATGGCTTTTAAACTTTTTAAAAAACGACAGTAAATGATGATAAGAGATTCTCGTAAAACGTAAAGGTCACTATACTGATGTAGATTGAATTATAATATATCTTGGAGGATTAGAGTATGGTGTGGATAAAGTCTCGTCTTTCATATCGGGCTAAATTTTCTCTCTCGTCTAAATATATTCGTGGCTAACATGACCGGAGAAAAGTGCGGGAAAATGAAAAATCTGGTAGCCATATTAGCTTTAAATCTTAATTATTAATTTACACGGGAAATATGTCCCTGTCTATAATCATGGGCCAAGAAACGATAAATCCAGGACATGACTCTTCCCTGCTTGAGGGTTGGCCAAACAAACAGCCTTCGTACAGCGTGTGACGTCATAGCTTTGACTGTACAAACTTGACCCCAAAAAACGCGTCATGACGGTACGGTGATGACGTAGCCTGTTTCTTTTAGTAGACGCTAGAGTCATGTCCTGGATTTATCATTTATCCACGGAGAGATCGCGGGCATTACTATCACGATTCTTAACCATCAAAAACTATTTAGAAATGGTCCGCGACACCGTCAATCTTATTCCTCCAAGGGTGTACGGTTTTCGGCATCTAGGAAGCAAAAAGGCTTAGCTAGTTCGAGTTGAATCTCTCTCGGGGACTCACTATGATCATCGTCAATGTCCTGGCTGGATGCGTGACTATAGGTCGGTTCGCGCGTATCCAGGCTGGCTCCCAGGCATCGATTACCAGTTTAGCGGAGAGCGATTTAATGATCACCCGTCCCAAAATTGCTTTTAGGCTAATGTTCCGGTTAATTTAATTAAGGAAATGCGAAAAACGTCTTTCAAACTATACGTTATGGATACATAACGCCTTACCAAGATATAACTAAATAGGGTTCGTTCAACTTGTACGTCTTGTGTCAATTATAATTCTAACATATGAAATTAGGCTTTTTTTAACAAGGGAGGAAAATGAGAGGTTGATTCAGAGATCATGGGATATTTATTTGAACTAACAAAATTGATATACTTAATTTAAATTTAAATATAAATGGTTAAACTTCGTAATTATTACTTAAATAAATAGTTTGAATATTAATTAATATTTTGTAATTAGAATTAATGAGTATTGCCGGTAGTTTACCAGGAAAAGTTTATACATCGTTAGAAAAATATGGTTGGGTTCACGGCGAAGGTAAAAACAAAGAATTAAGCTCTTAATTAAACTAATTAACTTAATCTCGCGTGTTTTTATGATCATTATCTTTCACTTTCCATTTGGTCAAGAAATAATAATTAAAATCACATTCTTTAATGAGTTTCAATATCATCTATGATTTATTTTTTTGACTAATTACCAAATCTTTAATTTGCCCCGTTAATAGCGCTACCTCATTACGATCCGTATACTTGGATATCTTTCTAACGTCTAAACTCAATTATCTCGCGTCATTTGTCGCCTTCAATATTCTATAGTTAATTCGGTTAAGGCTTTAAGATGGTAAATCCACCTTCGAGACTGATCTGACAATTAGATAAATAAAACCCATAATCATTTCCTCCGTCTTATTATATATTTAATCCCGATAATCTCATATTCAAAGGGAGTTGTTTGAGCTACTTATTTCCTTACGAGGTTCAGAATTATGTATCCATCCGCCTGAGCTTTGAATGTAGTTATAAATCAACTACTAAAAAATTATAAAATAGCCAAACTTTGCCGCTAGCGTAGTAATTCGGGTCCTTAAATTTTGGAGTCAAATTGTGTCAAAATATAAATTTTTTCTACAGATTTACGAAAGATTTAAAATTTTCAATCGGCCGTTTTATTTTTGGGTTAATTGTTTTATTTTAAACCCAAATTAGGCACTTGACCTTTAAGGTCAAAATATATATAAAGCTGAAATCGTAAATTTAACCGTAGGCCTTGGCTCTTCGAAATATACATAATAGATGTTGATGCGAAATTCGCCCTCGGGATTGAAAAGCAAAAGGAATTAAAGGTTTGGAAGATTTTGTTCGTTGAAAATGATGTAATTTTGATTATAACCCTGGCGCATTAATATACAATGTTAAATCCTTTACAAGGGGATAAACGGATTAGTTAAAATATATTCCTCTAAATCTCTCGCTAATTTCCCTCGAGGAATTAATCCGAAAAGTTTTGGGAAAGTTAACTAATATAAGTTTTAGCTTCGTAAATTAACCCGAGCAATTATAAGGATTTAGAATATCATTTTAAGGCTTATTTCAACGCCATGGATTTTTGGAACGGTAGACATTAAAATTTCCCTGATAAATATAGATTTTCCCCTGATACATTTATCAGTTAACAGTATTATGTCAAATAGTAATTGTAATAAAATAATAAATAATCTAAATAATTTCAAAAATCTACGAGTTTCCCTGATTTTTGGGACGATTTAAAATTCCCTGACGTTTAAAGACTCCTTACAAAATTCCCTGATGTTTTAAGACTTCTTACAAAATTCCCTGACGTTTTTAAGACCGATTTCAAATTTCCCTGACGTTTTAAAGACCGATTTCAAATTTCCCTAACGTTTTAAAGACCGATTTCAAATTTCCCTAACGTTTTTAAGACCGATTTCAAATTTCCCTGACGTTTTAAGACTCCTTACAAAATTCCCTGACGTTTTAAGACTCCTTACAAAATTCCCTGACGTTTTAAGACTTCTTACAAATTTCCCTGACGTTTTAAGACTTCTTACAAATTTCCCTGACGTTTTAAGACTTCTTACAAATTTCCCTGACGTTTTAAGACTTCTTACAAATTTCCCTGACGTTTTAAGACTTCTTACAAATTTCCCTGACGTTTTAAGACTCCTTACAAATTTCCCTGACGTTTTAAGACTCCTTACAAATTTCCCTGACGTTTTAAGACTCCTTACAAAATTCCCTGACGTTTTAAGACTCCTTACAAAATTCCCTGACGTTTTAAGACTCCTTACAAAATTCCCTGACGTTTTAAACCCAATTAAAAAACTTTCAAGTACAAGTACGCGCTGCGGTACAAATACAAGTTTTCAAACCACCCTGATCAATTGAAATAAAAATAAGATATGTCTTACCTTGGTCATCATCGAATCGTGGCAGCAACTTCGTCGTGATGAATTCGTCGCTGAGTTGATCAGGTAAATTTTCCCCTATTACCAAGAGATTCGTGCCGCGTCTGATGATCGTGACGAGTCTTATGATCTGATCGTGCAATGTTCAAATGATGATCGTGGAATGATCGCTCGTTAAAAGTTCATGCAAGTTCGTTTTTGCAACCGTATTCGTTTCCAATTCAACGAATCAAAGCAATTTGAAATTAAAAAGTTTATGGAATCTCATTCAAAAACGTCATGCAAATGACGAGATGAAAATGATATCATGATAAATCATAAAATTCCCGCGATGACTTCTTTATTTACGATTTATTATCAGCGCGGACTCGGCTACCGGATGTGACGTAATTTCAACCTTCATGCAGTGATCACGCGATGGAATTCAACGGGTTTCTTCGCGTGATGAAAATTATGTCGCGATTTCATCACGAAATATCGAATCTTGAGGATTTCTACTTCATAAAAATGAATGCAGTCTCGGCTACCGGATGTGACGTAATTTCAACCGATTGAATTCAACGGGTTTCTTCGCGTGATGAAAATTATGTCGCGATTTCATCACGAAATATCAAATCTTGAGGATTTCTACTTCATAAAATTGAATGCGGTCTCGGCTACCGGAAATGACGTAATTTCAGCGTTCATGCGGGCATAACAGGAAGATATTGACTTGTTTATTATGTTTGGCTTTCTTCGTGATTTCGTGATGATGTTTTGCGTGAGAAAATGCTTTTTTTTTTTTGGTTGATTTTCCCGGTAACAATTATGGTACCGGCATTTAATAACCAAAATAACAACTTGTTGTAACACAACATAGTGTTCAGTTTTCTTCCTCGACGAGAAAGTCCCAACGAATACGGCGTTTATTTCTTAGATGGTCGTTAATTGGTCCAATTGTCTCTTGAACAAGACGCCACGAATGTTTTTTTTTTTTTTTTTTTTTTTTTTTCCAAGTTAGGTTGGTTAGGTTAAATTTGTATTCGCGTGTATTTAGACGTTTGTATTTTAAACACCTAAACAATTAGTGTTCTTTTAGGCGCATTTCGGCACAGTATAATATTCTATATATTATTGAATTTTACGGAATAGTTTTTTTTGGATAAAGTTTGATTTTCGACAATCGCGAAGTTCACCGTGATTTTAATTATTATTTTTTTTTTTAGACGAACAGAAAACCCCAATTTTCAAACTGAAGCATAAACGGGTCCTAAGAATAATTTAAAACACCGTAATTAAATTAAGAAATTAAAATTAATTACGTTGAAAAAATTCGCGTAATTAAAATTAAATTTTCTAATTTATATTTTATATATTTGTATGATTGAACAAATTGATTTTAAATAATTAGTTTAAGGCTTTCATTATTTAAAAACCCGGTTTTGCCTAAGGGAAAGAGGCTAGAACCGTACGGGTTGACGTCATCATCTTTAACTCCTCCCCTTAGGCAAAAACGTGATATTTAATATTTATGTCCGTAAACTTCTGACGTCAAAACAATCACGTGATGTTTAAAATGACGTCATTGATACATTATGCTACAATTAAGGATACTGTTTATTGTTTAAGAGTCTAAGACCAATCAGTTTTGATTTTATTGATACGTGACGTCATATAATTGTCGTTAAAACAAAATTTCAGACTTACCGGAAATGATATCTGGGCACTTTTCGTCCAAGCCAATACTGACACTCTTGCAAATACCACCTTGATCTTTTTGTAATAATTTTTCCATCCTAATTTAATTAGCGATGAAATAATTAATTTTAGATTTAAAAGTAATTAATTTAAATTATGAAACCTACTTTTTGCTTTCGGTGGCATTCTTTTTAGCTAAATATCAATTTAATTTTTATGAAATTGAATTAAAATTAACATAATCGAATTTCCAAATTGAAATTGAGTCATATTTTCGGGTTAATCGTTAAAAAAATGATTCAAAAAACATAATTTTACAGTCGCCATCGAAATTTTTAAAACTAAAATTCCCACGATACGTCATAAGTATGGTCACGTGATTTCGCGATTGTATAGAGCCTAGAATTAATTCTCGCGCGAATAATAAGGTGGCTTTCGCGCGGTCTTTCTCGTATAAGTACTTAAACCAAATTATTCCATTTGGAAGTAATGAATGAAAATGGTAAGTAAAAATAATTCCTACCTCTATTTTGAACATAATTTTCTTTGATTTTGATCATGACAACGAATGTTATGGCGGTGGCGACCAAAACAGCGATGACTGACACTAAAACGAGGAGCGTGGGGCTGAAAATGATCTTCCATTGCTCGTCTATATCGAAAGACGCGGGAAAGACGGGAGAAATTGGAATTCTAAGATTAATAGACATTCTCTAAGGAGTAATACATCGAAGCCCCGATTATAGATAGAGAGGGCCACTTTGGGTTTAGTATGCACTGCCAAATTATTAATTGTTATAGTATATACACTTAACTAGTATAATAATCTTTAGTTCGATTTTCTGGCGTCGCTATCGACTGGGAAAACTCTATAAGAGGTTGATACGTAATATCAGAAGCCGATGAAACCCTCCTTTGAAGTCTATTACTCCCGGGTCTTGTCTATCCCTCTCTCTATGGGTTATTCTCAAAAGGCGCGATTCGTACGCCTCCTAACGGTAGATATTTTCGGAGCGGGAGTTCGTCGAGCGAATATCTCTAGCAGCCTCGGAGTTCGTCCAAAAAACGTCGTCGTTTGTGGAGAGAGAGAATTTCCAATTTTCCGTAGACAGGGGGGATGAAGTAGGACCCCTTCTAACTCGTAAAATTGTGAATTTTACCCAGACAGAGAGGAGCGCTATATCGAACATTGGAGTAGTAGACTCCAAAGGAGGGTTTCATCGGCTTCTGGTAATATCATAAGCCCAATAATTCAACCGTAAGTTAGAAACGAGGGTCGTTGCATCGTTAAGTTAATGACTGTCCGATCTCGCGACTCATATCCATCTAGCGGTGGTAGCATTAACCTCTCCCAACGCGTGCTAACTTGCTAAGAGCCAAAGACATCCTGTTTCCTGTCTCGAAAGGAATAGGGCGGGGTAGGGAAAATTAACTAGGTTTCCACCTGAAGTTTGCAGAGCTAAGCCTTGGTTCCCTAAATATCTTATAAATAACCCAATCATATTCTTGTAAGAGATTTTGCATCTATTGTGCTGTTAACTCGAAATAAAATCAGAACGTATATCGAAAAATGGTGTGTGTGGAGAAGAGGTCACGTGTTTGATTAGTGGAATAGAAGGTGTCGAGTATAGTAGCGGGGATAGAGAGGAACATCCGGGATTGCGGACAGGTCGGTTCGAGCTAAGGCAAGCCTGGGGTTCGATTCTCCGATGGCCGACGATATATCACGGGGGATTAATTGGATTGAACGGCCCGAGAGCCCTCTCAAATCCTCCCCCTTCCATCCTTGAAACCCACTTCCCCGAGAGCCAGGGTTAAGGAGCTACAATTGATTGAAACTTACACTCCATTTGATTAGGAAATACGTCAAATTAAACGTCTACTAACATAGAGATTAAAACTAATTGTTAAGGTGTCTGGTAAAATAAAATTAACATTAAATCATCTATCCATAATTACTTCCAAAACTTATTAAAATAAAATAAAAATTATCTCCATAGGAAACGCGTTACAAATGGTTTCCCCTTGAAGTTGGCTTCTCCTACAAATTTTAAGGATGATAAATGATGCTAAGTATTTAATTTAAAATATAAAATTATCCGTCCGTCTTAAATAAACCGGATTTCAACAAATGTAGACTAATTTTAAAGTTATTTAAATTTCCACCAAAAAGTTACGACGTCATAAAATCAGATACACCGGAAACGGAAACCCATACTAACCAAGGCCCAGTATTTATATTCAAGGGGTTTTGACGTTGCAAACCTAGAGTGCGTGGTATTCCATTGGGTATAAATAGTGTTTATTGGAATTGTAGACGAAGTTTTCGACAATCGGACCCAAGGGGGTTTTATCGAAGGGCTCCAAAAATGAAAAAGGCCGAGCAAAAACATCGTTTATCATTGTTTGATGGGGCCCTCGAAAACTGTTCATTCCCCATAAAAAAAAATAGCTCGTTTTCAGTCAAAAACCAAAGTTTTTTGAAGTTTGCCAATTTATTATTTAAATGGGAATAGTCTAGCGCGATATTTTCAACTTAATTTTGGCAATACCTAGGAAGCTTTAACCTCCCACGAATTATTAATAAGAGTTAAAGCTGAAGAACCAAGAACTAGCTTCCAGCGTATAGTCAAATCATCGTTGAAAATATATATGTTTGGGTTATGGCGTCACCTGTTTATCGGAAGGTTTCCCAATTTATTACGAAATAAAATATATACCATTTTATCGAAAACTACCCCTATAGATAATTCAGTATGTTTTTTAAAAAGTTATCAAAAACTTTCAAAAAATAGCTAATGATTTAGGCGCGTTTTCAATCAAGAGTGTTTGGACCAAAAAAGTTACTTTTTCCTCATAACTTGGGGAAGTCTTCCATTACGTCAAGAAGTCTTGGGGAAGTCTTAATGACTTCCCGAAGACTTTTGTAGTGTTCTTGAAGACCTCTTCAGATCAGACTAAGGGAACCTTCGAGGCTTCCCGTTGCATTTAGGCTTAAAAACCTGTTTTAAGTATTTAAGCCTAAATACAAAGTGAAGCCTGGAAGGCGCGTTTATTTCCACAGTGACAGGAGGAAGAACTATGTCTTTAACACCGGGACAAAGACTAGCACTTTTTTGAGCCAATATATGCCAAGTTTCAATTATTATAAGACTGTTCCTTACTGGTTTGTACGAAGCTTTCGTAGGGCGCTTGAGTGGAGGCGTGTATCGTGACTGAATCGCTTCTTCCCTTGACGTTAACGGCAAATAGGACGACGATAAAACGCGAAGCCGGTGGCAATTTGCAAGCCGAGAAAGAGGGCGACAAGGATGATTCGTTGGCGTAAAGGTGCTTCCACTGATTGTCGTACAACTCCATGACGTAATAGAGGGACATGGCGTCGTTACCCCCGTGCAAGCATTCAACGCGGAAACAATTCTTTGTTTGATTGGTAACTGAGCAATTATATACCGGTTCCGGGGGACCTATGACGTCACAAAGACAAAAAAAACCTCGAATTACATTCGTACAAATAAACTAAAATTAATTCCATTAAATATTTTTTTAAATCTAAATAAAATTGATTCAGTTTTAAGTCTAGGCTTAACGTGAGTTTGGATATTTCGTCGTTAATTTCCAACCAATCACGTACGCCCGAGAATCAAGCGTTAAGAGCCCCACGCTTACGCTGATTGGCTGACGAATGAAACTCGACGCTAAGCCTACTTTTTGAATAAGTTAAAAACAAATGTTTTCTAGCTTAATACTTGTTTATAAATTGGTTTTTACTAGCGACGTTTAAAGAGTATTTATTTTAAAGGACAACAGAGGAGCTCGCGTCATTCGGGGGACACGAAGAAGGCGGATGAACTTACCCGCTTGGAAAATGACGAACTGACAAGGTTGAGTTTGCGTTCCTACGGTATTGGCGGCCCAGCAATACAGGGTTCCATAGTTATCTTCGCTGGCCACGTGATAAGAGGCCACGGATTTGGTTCCTTCGCTGCCGAAAGATATAGAGTCAGCGGGTTGCGTCGTACGATTGAACAACCAAAAGAACTTGACGCTCGTCGGATCGGCTTCGACTTCGCAAGACACGGCGATGGTTTCACCCAAAGCGGCGCCGTAACGCGAGCGTTGGTCGCTTTTGCATAACGGAGTGTCTGCAACGACACCAAAATGAAAACGCTGTATAAAACTAGCTTAATTATGGAAATCATGACCGTGTATTTGCACTAACTTCTCATAAGCGAAAACGGAACACGTTCACACTTGCCACAAAACCGTTTTTGAAACCGATTGGAATGTTCAAATCGACTTTTTAAGATTATTTCTTGATCAAACGTCTACACGGGTGATCTCGAAATTTTATAATTTGACCTTTCCAAAACGGTTAAAAAAATGGTTTCAAAGTCTGTAGTGTGAACGCGGCTTCTTTCAACTCTTAAAGAGAGAATGAAATGTAATTAAAAATTACATTTCACTCTCTCTTTAAGAATTGAAAGAATTTTAATGGTTGAATTTCTCTCCTTTTACAGAAAAATATTCCGTAAATTCTAAAAGTTTAAAAATTCAAATGTACAATATACTGAGGTGACATAAATTATCTGCCCAATTATCCGAAAGCATACAGCTTCGGTGACAGTTATTCATTGTTAAACTCTCGTAGTAAACGCGTGTTTCTTTAGAACAACAACGGAATTCCAAACAAACGCGAAGGGAACATTATAAGCCGTTCAATTTTAATGGCAGACAAGTTTTACCCAAAATGTTTTTAACTCCGTGAAGAGTCGAGATGGGGGTTTTGCAACTTCATAATTTGATAAAATTTGTTAGAAATTAGATTTCTGAAACCTCAGATACAATAGGGTTATATCTACATCTATTCCTACAGTAAATATATGATGAGCTCATACAACGGTGTGTTCCCATTTCGCCAAATATTTCGCCCAAAATGATCTATTCCCATTTCGCCCAATTGTTAGATTAGGTAGGGTTAGGTTAGATTATTTGAGGTTGGGCGAAATGGGAATTGGGCCAAATGTTTTGGGCGAAATGGGGGTAAACCCATACAACAAATCCTAGAATCCCAATTTATCGAGGTGTAGTACTTTTCCCCCTACAATTTCCTACCAATTAAACTCCTACCAAACCTAGTATAGAATTTTATTTAGTATTTTTTAATCCTGAACTTCACTCGTGTATTTTTAGTTTATTTTTAAATTAAAAATTAAAGATATAATTCTGGATTTACATCTGTCTGTCTGTCGGTAAGGAACGATAATAAAATGTACAAGAAAAGTTAGATATACTGCGTTAAACTTCATTACAAACTCAGCTTCGCTTTCTTGACAAACTTGAAGCAATTTTTTTTCCATTAATAATAATATTAATTGGTTTTTTGTTTTTTTTTTCTTCTAAATAACCCAACATACGTTTAAAAGACGACGGATGGACTTGTTTTCCGGTACCGGTAACAAGCACGCTACTCGTACGTATATTATATTGATTTTTCCGCCTATATCGGCCAAGGCTTAGCTTCATACCCCTATATACTACTAAGTTATAAAACAATTTTTTTCCGCTCTCCTAAACGTGTTTAGAAGGTTAGTTTCTAGCCTTGGTTCATGCTTAAATGGCAGCCGCAAGAGACGCGGTTTTTAGAAGAGCCTATTTTCTGAATCGTGATATTTTTTTCCCGTTACGCCCAAAAACTTCATACATTTTCACAATTATATTCACGAAAGGAATGCGAATTGGATAGCTGAATTTATTCCTATTGAAGGAGTCAGCGACCAATGATCATGACCCGTTGTTAAGGCGAGATCTAGACGAGACTTATAATACCATTCGATTGGTTTCTGACCAATGAACGCGAAGAAATTCATCTAATAAACGTGAAACCAGGCTAAGCCTATTTTGGTGTTTTGAATTAAATATTAGATTTCATTCTCCCTTTAAATAATATTGTAAAAATTGGCACAGGAATGACTATTTTACCGAAGTTATTGCCATATTTTCATTAAAAATAGCAAGTTATTCTATCCTATGGTCTTACGGTTCGCCGAGTCAAAGGTTTCTGTTCTGGCGCGCGTTCATTCACCGTGATAGGGCGAACGTGGGCGGATTGTATCGGGTGTGGGTGGGCGGTATAGGTGGTCAGAATGATCCGTAGTTTTCCCCCGTTTTCAAATTAGGGTAATTTCATTTTATTCACGTATTTGCGTTACTCGCGAGCTCCTCCCCCACCTCTCCTACACTATTTTTGTCAGTTTTTTTTTCCTTCTCTGGTCATTTCAATTCACGTCTAGTCTCCTTTTTTCCCTAATTCGAAATCGCCACGTATAAAGAATACTAGAACCAAAAAGAGAACAGTTTTGGAACAAAAACTCCCAACGACAAACGATCGAGAAGGAGGAATGAACCCTCCCACGAGTAAAGTCCGGATAAAACGTTTCATTTTCTTCGACAAAAATGTGTAATAAGCCACAAATACGCGTTTTTCAAGGCTTAAGATATTTAAAATTAGCTCATTTTTTTAATTTTACGTTTTTAGACCCCAAATACTGTCAAAATAAAACATTTCATTCCATTTTCTTCGGCCAAAATGTGTAATAAGCCACAAATACGTGTTTTTCAAGGCTTAAGATATTTAAAATTAGCTACTTTTTTTAATTTTACGTTTTAAAGATACCAAATACGCGTTATACTCGTGATATATAGTCTCGAGGTGGTGTCAAATTCAGATATTATCCAGAATCTATGAACGATACAGCCATATATAGAGTATGGGAATATTCTAAGACCTCTGGTCGAAATTTCCGCGAACATTCGACTTAATTCAAACCATTTCAGTCTCCCTTTAAAGTCAGTCCTCTGACATAGAAGTAATAGATTACAAAAGTGAGAGATATAAGATAAGCTATTAACCTCTTTTTCTTTAACCCCGCTATTGTATCGTATTACTTCTTGGTTAGCGAACGAACCTTTAGGTATTACTAACTCTAGCTTTAAAGGCGACGAATGGTTAGTTCTTTGTTTTATAATAAAAGTAATTTCTTCTTCCGTATAACAGAAAGAAGAGTCATTAATTTAAGCCTACATCCGTTAAAGTCAAAGACAAAAGTTTCAGAAAAAGAGCTTTAGGGGTTATTTTTCTAAACTATAGAAGGCTAGAGCCTCTTAAGGAGGAGGTGAGCAATTTACAGCATTTACAAATATATATACACACGTTCAAAAAGGTTAAACGATACTCGGCAAATTTAACACGCTTGACATCTAAAGGGAAAGCATTTCCTGAAATTAACGCGCGCGTTCAAAATGCACTATCTCCAAAAGTCTATTTCATGAAAGTAAATAACGCCCCGTATCCTAATCCAATAAGCAAAGGCCCAGTTTTACGTCAAAGAAATATCTGGTACTTACATTGCACTCTGAGCATGACCGTATTGCTGATGCCTTCACCTTCGGAATTTCGACCTTTGCAAACGTAATGACCTCTCTTGTCTCGCATGACATTCTGAAGGACCAGAGATTGGTTGCTGAGGATGATACCGGCCGTCGTGTTAGTGACCAGTTCTAGCCCTTCGAAAAGCCATTCAACGTAACCGATCCACGGATTGGCTTGTACACTACACTCGAAGTATACGTCATTTCCTTCTTGAATATGCTTATGACGTAGCTTATTGCCCAGTCGTAATGACACTTTAGGAATATCTACGTCACAAATAGACAAAAAAAACATGTTTTGAGTTTCAATTCAACCCGAAGATCTTTCGTCCAAGTCTTAAATATAAACCCCGCCTCTTTATGACCCAACGATCTTATTGGACGGCGTGAAGTACTTACAATGTATATCTAAGGCAACGCTGTCTTCAATTTGGCTGCCGGGAATGAGTAGGTTCTCGGCCTTGCAAGCGAGCGTCTCTCCCTGGTCTTCGCTCGAAGGAACGTAGTGCAGGACGCTGGTGGTCGTGTTTCCGTCGGCCGAGATCGTGTCTTTCACCGACTTGAGCTTCTGCCTGCCTTTGAACCAGGACACGGTGGCTGGCGGACGCGAACCCGTCGCGCGACAAGCCAATTCTATCGGCTTCATCGCCGACAACGGTCGACCGTCGTATTCCAATTTCACGTCCAGAGGTCGAACTAAAGAAAAAATCATACTCTTCAATCAATTAACTTTGCATTACTGATCATTCTTAGTTAACTTGCGGACCAATTTTGACCTATTTTAAACATCTCCGAGCAATTTGACCTATTTTTCAACTTCTCTGACCAATTTTACCTATTTTTCAACTTCTCTGACCAATTTTACCTATTTTCCAACTTCTCTGACCAATTTGACCTATTTTCCAACTTCTCTGACCAATTTGACCTATTTTCCAACTTCTCTGACCAATTTGACCTATTTTCCAACTTCTCTGACCAATTCTACCTATTTTCCAACTTCTCTGACCAATTCTACCTATTTTCCAACTTCTCAGAACAATTTGACCTATTTTCCAACTTCTCTGACCAATTCTACCTATTTTCCAACTTCTCTGACCAATTCTACCTATTTTTCCAACTTCTCTGACCAATTCTACCTATTTTCCAACTTCTCTAACCAATTCTACCTATTTTCCAACTTCTCTGACCAATTTTTCACTCAATAATCATTTTGTCCTAAATTTTCTCACTTCACCAAATCATCTCCGGAAACTCCTTAGTAATAATTGAAATTTCCCGTCACAAATAATTCATTAAAATTCTACCCGACCTATTTTATGGTTCAATTTTTGAGTCCCATCTTACGCACGACTTTTATTTCCTTATTTTCCATCGCGCCATAGATGTACCAACCAGAACCCGATGTACGTCATGAGATAACGAGTTAAAAGCTAGAAGGGTCGCTAAGCCTCGTCTAAGACGGGTTTCCCTGAAAATCTTATAAAAAGGCTGGGCCAAAACAAACTATAAACTATGAAATTTCCAAGTCAAAAAAAAGACGTCGAAAAATCCCGGTGCAGCCATCAAAAAAATGCAATTTAAAACGTCGCGGGCGTTACTGCAGGATTACCGGCTATTTCGGCTTTATAACCTGGGATATACGCTATTTAACTTGAGTATATATAAGGCTATTTGGGACACTGGAGTGGAAATTGGAAAATTGAAATCTTTTAAACGAAATTTCTAATAAAAATGAAATTGTTTTAAAGGACAACTTCAGACAAAATCATACATTTTGAACTTAAAAGATGACCCGGAAAATCAAGTTCCGTTTAAAGGGACAATATAAGCTCTAATAATAAGTCATTTTAAATCACTAATTCAACAGGAAAAATACAATAATGCTAGCGACCAATAAGCAATGACCTTCGTTAAGGCGAGATCTCCATCAGAGTTCTAGCCCTTATACGCGAAGAATCCAGCTAAGCCTATTTTGTTTAACTCTCACATTAGGTCTGTTTAAACGATAAAGAATTATTTGTTAGGCTTCATTCTAACTTTAAATGGCAGATGAAGCTGAATATCCAATTAAAAATAAGAATTTTCGGGTAATAATTAAAAATTTGAAATACTTTCTAACGAGGTAAAAATCAATTTTGGCGCGGGGTCTTCCTTTAAAAGATGGGGGTAAAGTATGGAAGAAGTTCTTACAGTTTAAATCGACCGTGACCATGGACGTCATGGGAGGAGTGATGAGGTTATTTTCCGCTCTGCAGCTGAAAACGGCCATTAAATCGTGACGTTGGAGGATCTGGATGTCTAACTCGTTACGAGTCACGCCGGCCGAAGTGCGCCGGTCCGTCTGATCCAACAGGACTGATTCTCGCCACCAGGTTAATCGTGGCCACGGGTCGCCTACCAAAACGAAAAATACACAAAAAGATATATTACTTCGAGAGAGAGAAAAAAAAATGAATTTTTATGGGATTATTTTAAATATAGGAAATAAAACGGGAGTTTCAGGTTCTTAAATAAAAATGCGCTAACACGGAATACAGACATTTGTAATTGCAGGGTGGTAAATATTAGTAGAGCTCTGCAAGTACTGATTCAAGTACTTATTCAAGTACATAAATGCATTTCATTGCCATCGGAGAATGACTAAAAACAAAAATTTCATCCGTAAAAAATTTGACATTTTAAACTAATGGCTTAGGTATAAAATATTCAAGAAAATGGTTAAATAAAAAGCCAATATTTGTGGTATTATTATTCCCATATTATCCGCCCCCACGTAGACTTTAAACAAATTAGATATTTTTCAAAATAGAATTTTCCCCCGAAATAAACTGCAATTTCAAATCTCATTTCGTACGGAGAAATACGATTTGCAAAGAAGTCCCCCCCAAAATAAAAAATAGACAAATTTATTTTCTTTCCAAACTTTAAAGCGATAGTCTAAAAGGAAAATATTTTCTAGAAATTTGAAATATATTCAAATTTTTCAAGCCAGAGTTAGACCTACAGGCTAGAACTCATTGGGTCAACTCAGTAATAAGAGGTCATTAAAGCCTTAACGAGGAAAGTGGAATTATTTTACAGGAGAATTGACCAATCTTTAACTAAACTAACAAATAAAACTTTTAATAAATCATTTCCTATATAATCTAAAGTTATATGTATTAGAACAGCCGCTTCGGTTGTTTAAAAACATAATATTTGAAATCTTTGACGGCCCTGGGCTATCTACCAGTGATAAATAAGTTAACTTCAGTCCGTCCGTCATCGTGTCACTGCATCCTGGCAGCCTCACTCGCTTTCTTATCGGATAACCTTCGAGTTGGCTTCTTAACAAATAGTTCCAAGCGAAGGATTCAAAAGTAAAAAATAACAAGGGTTGAATAAGATGGAAAATCGTCTGGAGATTTTCGGTTGAATCGTGGCTGCCTCTTCATTTTACGCTTTCAACTATACAGCCTTAAGCGTATTTGATATAAAACTAGGAGGAATCAGGAATGGATATCCCCGTTCAATTTATGGTTTAAAAGTAAGGTTTTACGACGCGGAAGCCCTCCTACTGTATTCCTCCAAGAAAAAAGCAGGGCTCTAGGATATAAGGAAAAGATATAAAATGAAAGGGTGCGTGGCGGGTCAGAATAGATCCGAAACCCGAAAGATATCTCCTCTTTCTAATCGCCGAGAAAACTGATCAATCACTTTTAGTAGACGAAAGAATCTCGCCAGAAGGCTGAAACGTGAAACAAGTTGGTGGCCAAGGTTTTAAATAATATTCGCTAAGCCTTGGCGAATCGTAAAATGATACGTTTTCGTCCCTACAGTGTTGCCAAAACTTTACAGTCTCACAGAGGTTATGACCTCGCTTTATAAATCCGAAATTCCAGTTCTAAATAATATTCGCTAAGCCTTGGCTTAAAGAATTCGTCAAGTTGAAGAGAGACGTTCGATAGAAACGCTTAGAATTACGTTGATTCGGGAGAATCAGATATTGTAATTTCTGTTAAGTCTCAATTGATTTTAGGATGACTTAGGGAATCCAATTCAGCTAGCCGTGTCGAATTATGGAACCTGACCGATGGACGCGTTTCGCGTTACTACGCCTAGATAGTTAAGGGTTTTCCAACCTGCCGAAGAGACTCAAATTATTAAACCCTAAATCGAGATAAAATTTGTAGGAGAAAAAGATTTGGTCAGACGAGATGACGTGGGCGTCGGATGACTAGAATTCGAACCGAATTTTGTAGAGAATTCTCTTTCGTGGTGTTGAATGCGATTTAAAAGATTCTTTTTTTTTACCGCCTCGTAAGGAGAGGGGAGAAAGCCAATCTCCATTTATCTTTTTGAGCTGTTAAAGTAACCTTTAAATAGAAGTCCGCAAATGGATAGAATCAACGTACAACTTGGAAAACGGGATCTTCAAGAATTTAGGCGAGAAAAAACATTGAAAATCAATAGAGTTTTTTCAGATTCAAATTCCCTGACTTTTCCAGGTTTTTCCCTGACCTTTTCGGCTAATACTACACAATTTTTAACCTTTTATTGTTTATATAATCGCGTTGGCCAAAATGCAGGCGTATCTTTGTTCTAATCTATATACAACTGACACGGTCAGCTGAGAATCTTAACAGCGGATAATGATCGCAATTTCCTGGCTGGCTTCTTGAAAGATCTTTAAATTCCCCGACTTTTTAAAATATATTGGCTCATTTTCAAATTCCCCGACTTTTTAAAATATATTGGCTCATTTTCAAATTCCCTGACTTTTTTCCTGTTTTCCCTGACCCGTAGCAACCCTGGGAATGAGGGATCTCCATGATCAATTGTCGCTAGTCCTTAAACGTGGATTTCAGGATCTCCACGAATCCAGCTAAGCCTATTTTCTGGGTAAGTTTTAATTTTATTTCCAGTTAATAAAAAAACGAATTACATTCTCCCTTTAAAAAAAGGTAGCAGGGTAAAGAAGAATAACTCTATATTGATTCTTTGTCTCATATCGGTTAGAACTCTTTAAAAAAAGCAACGGATGCGTTTTGAAGGTTTTGGATCACCGGAAAAAATATATATTTGACGTCTAGGTTGAGGAGAAATGAAAAAGGAGTTCTCTGTGGATAGGAGGATGGGTTTTATGGGGTGGTCGTTTTTCTATTGACCTGGTTTCAACAACGCCAGAGCCAGCGATCCGCGTGAGATTCGAAACTACAAATATTCCAATTCAGTGAACTTTTATGGGCTTGAGTTTCCATTAAAAAAAACCAAGGAAAAAGAATGAGAGTTTTCGACCATCAAGACGGGTCA
Source organism: Odiellus spinosus (assembly GCA_963920705.1). NCBI lineage: Eukaryota > Metazoa > Arthropoda > Arachnida > Opiliones > Phalangiidae > Odiellus > Odiellus spinosus. Next base: position 15,170,650 of record OY987238.1, read on the forward strand.
CCGGTAAATTCATACCAAAAATAACTTTACAATATATGAAGTTTGAAACTTTATAAAGGGTTTTACCTAAACTTGGTTTTTTTTTGTTCATTTTATTGAAATTGATTGGGCGAAATTAAGGTCAAAGAGTAATTTCAAAAATATAAGGTAGCCTTGACCAAAGGCTATCTAAAATATATATTATACTCAACCTTATAACCAACAAAAATTTGCCATTAATAGAACGTGTTTCTAATTTAAATGTATCCGTTTTTCAAGGTTGGGATTTCGTAATTTTAACTCCGATTTTTAGAGCCCCTTTAAAGTCGCCTTCTTTACTAACTTAGCAGACGACGTTGACCGTAACAAATTATACAATCAAAGCTAGGCTGCGTGTAAGTGAAGTTAAATTTAAATGGGTCAATTTTGTGGTTTCTCAAATAAATTTTAGATCTTAAAATATTTTTATTTATTATTAGCTAAACAAATAAAAAAAATAAAGATTGGGAATGAAAAAGCGAGCGATATGACGTCAATTACCCAAAACAAGTCACGACCTAATTCTTTTTTACAAAACATTTGACTCAAATTGGAGAATACATATTCTAAAAAAAATGGTGTACCTATCCCTTTGGGCTTCTATTTCTATATGAAGATGAAAAAGTTGCTTTTTTTTTTATAAAGAGTTATTTTGGCTTTATGTACTTTATACGTATATGTATGTAGATAAGAAAATGCAGTGCAGGTTTGAAAATGAGGTCTCATATATCTTAATCCGGCAGAGCTCTAGTCCAAGCTCGCCCGAGTATTACAACTATCTTCAAAAATAGAGGATAGAGAGGCGAAGCTCTTATTAACCTTATCCCGCGCGTACTCTCCATATACATTTTGTAAATATTTCTCGAAGTTATACCAGAAGCCGATGAAACCCTCCTTTGAAGTCTACTACTCCAATGTTCCATATAGCGCTCCTCTCTGTATGGGTAAAATTCACAATTTTACGAGTTAGAAGGGGTCCTACTTCATCCCCCCTGTCTACGGAAAATTGGAAATTCTCTCTCTCCACAAACGACGACGTTTATTGGACGAACTCCGAGGCTGCTAGAGATATTCGCTCGACGAACTCCAGCTCCGAAAATATCTACCGTTAGGAGGCGTACGGATCGCGCCTTTTGAGAATAACCCATACAGAGAGGGGTAGACAAGACCCGGGAGTAATAGACTTCAAAGGAGGGTTTCATCGGCTTCTGGTTGTACGTAGTGTTGGGTGTTTTATTTATTGGATACATTTATTGAAATTATATTCCAATACTATTCGTTTGTTTAAAAATAATTTATCATACATACTCGTACGCATTTTTATCCCAAATTACGCGACTTATCTTTAGATAATTATCTGAGATGTATAGAAAATTTTAAACATCTATTTTCTTCAAAATGAAAAGTTTAATTAAATTTTATTCAAATTGTAATCATTAACTTTAATTAAGATTTAATTTTACACCAATTTGAAATGCGAATTTTCTTATCCAATGATATACTTTACGTTTTAACGAATAAAAACAAATCGTTCGATCTGATTCCAAAAACTACTTTTTTACCGAAATTAATAATGTAGAGATAAATTTATTAAGAAAAATGGAATTTTTTTATCTTTGAACCTAATTTTTTTAAACTTATCGTGAAATAATTTAAATCCAAATTATTAAATAATTAAATCTAACTTACTAGATAATTTAAAACACTAAATAGTATGTGTTTATGATTATTTAAGGTTAATATACTAGACCAAGGCTTAGCTAAATCTAAAATATAAAGCATATACCTTTAAATCAACTCATCCTTGGAAGATATAGATTTAAAAAACAACCTTAAAAGCAAAGAACCTTTTCCAATATAATAATTCTTTGCTAAAACAAAACCCTAGACTTATCTATACGCTTTTTGAGATAAAATCCCCCCCCCCCCCCCCCTGGTTTGAATTCGCCACAATTTGGAGTTGAATAAAGAATATATATCAAGCAACGGAAAAGAGTAGTTTCTTCCGGAGGAAGAGCTAGAATTTTTTTTTTTTTTTCTAAGGATAAGGAATCAGTAGGAGATGTTAGTGTCGACGAAAATCCGCTTTTATTTCTATTTACTAAATTTCGAGAAGGATAAAGAAGTTATCCCGTTTCGTACGCGTTGAAGATTCAAATTGAGACGGACTTCGAATAAGAAGATGGTCGAAAATAGCTTTTATTTCTGGCCGAGACGATTAGGGTTAATCCCGCTCTTTGGAATCCGAGAACCCACCTTTTCTTAATCTTCTTTACGAACCCAGTCGTCACGATTTCCAACGATTCTACTCGCCCGGCTTAGTCTATACTGTCTATTCCATTTCCTGATGTTCATTTCAAGCCCAATTTGCAGCGAATACAAAGTAATAATATTGGAATTTAAAGTAATGTAAGTCTACTTTTTAATTCTAAAAAAATATGCTTTTAGTATTATCATATTATTAAAAAGGCATATTCAAAAAAATTAAAACCTAGACTCATGGTTGCCATCGTTTTTCAGATTCAAATTCCCTGATTTTTGCAGGTTTTCCCTGACCTTTTCCAACGATTTTCCCTGGCTAATCTATACACTGACACGCCGTCAGCTGAGAATCTTAACAGAGGATAATGATGGCAATTTCCTGGCTTCTGGAAAGATCTATAAATTCCCTGACTTTTTAAAATATCTTAAAATTCCCTGACTTATTTTTTGGTTCATTTTCAAATTCCCTGACTTTCCCTGATTTCCCTGACTCGAGGCAAGCGACCCTGTTTAAAATATCTTTACTTTCCCACGTTCTCAGGCGCGTAAATAACTCTTTGGTACGATGTTTTTCCTAAAGATTTGTTTCTTGTAGCTAATCTAGAGTCCTTCCACGTTATCTCAGGCTGAAATTAGATGTAGATTTCTCATCGGAATAAATCCAACTTTTTCTTCTTCTTAATACCATCCAGGGATTTTAGTTTCCCCACGTTATTTCGCGGTTAGTTGGATAGTTTAGACTTTAGGAAGAACTTTCTCTTTCTGGCGAAGAATTTACAACTTTTTTTTCCTTTCGAAATTAGCCTAAATACTTCTTGAATTGGGTATAGATGTTAGACTCGGAGAAATAAGAATAATTTACGTTTTACAGGCGAGTTCTATTCGGCAAAGGCTTAGCGATAAACCGAGGATTCTTTTTTTTTTAATCAAGAAAGTGCGGGATCCGTGGGAAATGCAAATATATATTTGATATTATATCATTAACTTCATCGTTTTAATCATTAAAAATGTCAGAAATATTATTTATTTTTGGACAATTGTCCAATTTCATAAATGCAAAGTTATAGGATATTTAAAAAAATAATCATTGCCAGAATTAACTGTACCAGAAAGTAATTCTTACTGGACAAATGTCCAGTGAACTCGGAAATGGAAAAATAATGGACAGTGTCCAGTTTTTCGCGCTTATTTTCGCCTCTGATTAGAAATGATAAGAAGACTTTGAAAATATAAGAAAAATTAAAAAAAAAAAAATATGGTTGGACGTAGAAGTTCCACCAAATATGTTAACATAAGTTTATATACAGTAAGTTTGGCACGTTTATCAGAAAGCTTAGATACCTAACTAAATTAAAATATTAAAATATATTTTTAAAGGGAGAGTGAAATGTTCGGGGAAACTCGAAACATGGAATTGGATTGACCATGGTCAATAATAATTAGTTAACTATTAGTGAAAAAAAATTAACTTACCACCAGTAGTTTCGCAGATTAATTTTAAACTCTCTCCTTCGTTGTAGGGTCCAATTAGACTTTGAAGAATTTCCCCGGAGTCGTCGGAAATAACTGGCATCTTTGGAGGAACTGTAAGGGGAAAAAATTAATTAATTTTAAAATTTTGATTGGTTAATTAGGGTCGTATCTTCTCCGGATCTTTTCCTAGAGTGTCGAAGTTAGGTTCCTCGAATAGCCCGATTCTTAATCTACAAAATGAGCCCTTCCATCTTTAAATTGACCCAACCAAAATTAAGTTATTCATTTTTAAATGAAAGTGTTCGGAATTAGAAGGCGTTCAGAATTATGAGGACTGACCATAATTAGAATATCTTCTCCGGGTCTTTTCCTAGAGTGTCGAAGTTAGGTTCCCCGAATAGCCCGATTCTTAATCTACAAAATGAGCCCTTCCATCTTTAAATTGACCCAACCAAAATTAAGTTATATATTTTTAAATGAAAGTGTTCAGAATTAGAATGCGTTCAGAATTATGAGGACTGACCATATATTGTTCGAACTATGTTTCGGCAAAATTAACAACCATAATTAAATCATACTGATAGTAATTAGTGGTATAGTTAACTAATATCTAAAGTTAATTATTAATTACGATAAAAAATGTATCGAAAAATAGCGAATTTTACACGCAATCTTGCTTTGACTAGAAATTTCGTAAAACAAATAGGTTTTTTCTACGATAATTTTTACGCTAAGCAAGATTGCGAAGTATTCTAAAGCTTTACTATCGCGTTACTTCGAGTCTCGAACCCAAAAAAAGGCAATTCTGAGATAATATTTCAAAGAAATTCAAATCTCCATTAATATTGAATGGGATTTTTTAGTATAAGCTAGGCAATACTAAATCTAACGTAAAGGCAACACCCTTGGGTCAGCTTCGAGATTTCAACAACCATGGGATAGCCGGCATTTTTTTTTTTTTTTTTTTTTTTTTTTTTGCAAATGTTCTAAAAGAACTTAAAGCGTATTTTAAAGAGTTAGTTGCTTCAGACTTTTTTTTATTAAATTATACGTTCTACCAGAAGCCGATGAAACACTCCTTTGAAGTCTACTACTCTAATGTTCCATATAGCGCTCCTCTCTGTATGGGTAAAATTCACAATTTTACGAGTTAGAAGGGGTCCTACTTCATCCCCCCTGTCTACGGAAAATTGGAAATTCTCTCTCTCCACAAACGACGACGTTTTTTTTGACGAACTCCGAGGCTGCTAGAGATATTCGCTCGACGAACTCCCGCTCCGAAAATATCTACCGTTAGGAGGCGTACGAATCGCGCCTTTTCAGAATAACCCATACAGAGAGGGGTAGACAAGACCCGGGAGTAATAGACTTCAAAGGAGGGTTTCATCGGCTTCTGGTTCTCGTAATGTGATGCTGTGATCATTTTTTCACGAATACTAGGCCTTGGAATTGATTTAAACCGTCTATTTTCGAAACTGCTTCGGGAACCAGTTTCGTACCGATTGGGTTTCAACTGAACCGATAGATGAAGTTACGATAAATCGATTTAATTTTACCGTTTCAAATCGATTAGATTAGTTTAAACAAAAATGGTGATAGCTTTACTTTAAAGAAATTTCTTGTAAAATTTCGTATTGCATTTTAACCTTTAGCCTTTAAATATGAAGTACCGGGTTTCGGAGAATTTTCCGACGAAGATTTAAATTTTTAATAAGTCAAGTCTCATATTTTAAAGTTAACTCAAAATTGCCTCTCTCGTATAAAAGAGACGCTTTTGGACCTGGTCATCCGGTACCTTTGGCTAAAAATAAGCATTAATATTGAAATCTTTCATATTTATGCCGAAATAAAAATTATTTATAGGAAAGTTTCGAGAATACTTAAACAAGGTATTGACACGAAAGCCGGCGGGAAACGGAAATAAAATATAGTCTTTGGAGTCACGATTGACCTCTTAAACTTATTCTATCAAAATGTTACGTCTGTCTGTCGGTAAGGAACGCTAAAGTTAAACCCCATTTTTAATCAACGTTTTTCAAATTTTTGCTTTTTCTAATTGTTTTATTTGACGTCGTTCTTTGATTCCATTCTACTTAAATGAAAAGCTTTAGGTTAAGCTCGATTCTAGGCATCCGCGGCATATTTTGAATCATTTGTTAATGATCTTTCCCTATATCCTACTCAAATTCCATTTGGAGTTGGGAAAAAATAAAGAGACGCGTTCGCAGTTCAGACTTCGAAACAATTTTTAACCATTTTGGAAAGGTCATTATTATAAAATTTTGGGGTCACTCGTGTAGATCTTTGATCAAGAAACACAATTAATATCATCAAAAGTGCCAAGTACGAACGTAGCTAATGTTAGACTAGCTTTAAAAACTCTAGAGGCGCAAAATATTTGATTAGGATAAAGCATAGCTTGGAATTAATTAGATTATATTAAGCCTACTTAACAAAAATCTCGTAGCGACGCCCGAATTATTACAAGAGGTTAAAAAAATATTACTCTCATGGTAAATTAAACTGACACGCTGAAATGAGTTTTATTTTGTTAATAGATACTCCTAGAAATCGCTAGAGATATAGATTGTTGGCAGCTGCTTTAGACTAGTATGGACTACGGGGGCGAGAATTATTTCTTACGACGTATTATTTTATTAAAAAGCTAAGCCTTCTTTTTCTACTCCTAGAAGTAGAAGGAGAAAAAAACTTTAAATTGAAGAGTGGAGCGTGATATCACTCTACGCCTGTCTCCAAAAAACCCTGATCCCTAGGGGTCAGCTATCTAAGAACCCTAATAGAAAAGAAAATAGAAAAAAAGGTTCTTGGAAGTTCAGTTAAAGAGAAAAACAAGTCCAACCAAACCCGACAATTTAGTTTAAATAAAACATTCCAGTATGCGAAATATATTTTTTTCTAGTTATCAATTTAGATTATCAGAGCGAGAAATATTTATTAAAAAATATGGGACCTAAATTCTTTATTATTTATTCGACTAAGCCAAGGGTCTGTTAATTTATATATAGGCATAGCGGTGATATTTTTTGGAAAGTAAAAATTATGAGCCGAGATTAAATTATCATGGAATGAGTGTCATTAACTACAAATGGAAATTAAGTCATATTTTCGGGTTGATTGTTAAAAAACGATTCAAAATATATATACATACGTCATAGAATAAACTTACCACGACATTAAAATTATAATCACCATTTTTTAAATTTTAAAATATTGGGTTGGCACAGTTTTCTCAGATTCAAATTCCCTGACGTTTCCAGGTTTTTCCCTGACCTTTTCCAATGATTTTCCTGACCGTTTCGGCTAATAAGCAATTGTTTAAGCTTTTATTGTTTTATATAATCGCGTTGGCCAAACTGCAGGCGTATCTTTGTAATTCTAATCTAAACAACTGACACGCCGTCACCTGAGAATCTTAACAGCGGATAATCATTCTAATTTCCTGGCTGGCTTCTCGAAAGATCTTTAAATTCCCTGACTTTTTAAAATATCTTAAAATTCCCTTACTTTTTTGGTTCATTTTCAAATTCCCCTACTTTTTCCTATTTTCCCTGACTTGTGGCAACTATAAATAAAAATTCCCCGTCATACTACGTCATCGCTATTGTTAAGAAAGAGCCTAATTTCTTTCTGGCACCAGAATGATAAGGTCGCTTTCACGCAGTCCAATTACGCGCGTAATTATTAAAATATCATCTTAGTTACCTAGCCACTATAATAAGACGTTTAACCTTAGAAACATATCGGGGTTAAAATCAGAAAGTGAAGGCGAGTTCCAGCAAAGAGAGGGAAAAAATGAATGGGATAAAAAAAGGGAAGTCATCTAAAAGTTTTGAGATTGAAAGATTTGGGAAAAAAAAAAGCGACTTGAAAGAGTGATGATGGTTGGCGAGCAACACCCCCGAGGACAGCGTCCGCGCAACAAAGACCCACATCTCACCAAGATATCTTTATAATAGGCGACCCGTCAAAAGTCGCGATTACAAAAATAAAAAATTCTATAGATTTTTTTCGATGACAACCGATCGCTACGACTCTTTTATATCTACATTATAAGAGATTGGGTCGCGTCCCGCGCTGCTAGACGAGATCACGGAGAAATGAATACGAAGGAATCAACAAATGATTTATTCAAGGTAATGCTCGATGCCAACTAATTGATTAACTCACAAATTTAATCACGAGAAACAGTTTTTTTCTAACCTACGCGTGACGTAGGTTTTACTTTTCATTTAAATACGCTCCCATAGAACAACCAATGAAATAGGTTTACCCAATCAGGATAAATCAATAATTTGGTTAAAAATGGTGCAAATTGGATAATACGAACAGAAAAGGACCAAATAAACCAAATGAACCAAATGAAAAAGATGCGAATTCAAGCTGAAGTTGACCAAAATTTTAAATGCCTTTGTTCTACACTTTATATTATTATATTTGGTCTATTTTGGTTTGTTTAAAATTTGTACCACGCTTTTTTGACCAAATTGCGTAAACCAATTTGTTTAGTTTATCCAGAAGCCGATGAAACCCTCCTTTGAAGTCTATTACTCCCGGGTCTTGTCTACCCCTCTCTGTATGGGTTATTCTGAAAAGGCGCGATTCGTACGCCTCCTAACGGTAGATATTTTCGGAGCGGGAGTTCGTCGAGCGAATATCTCTAGCAGCCTCGGAGTTCGTCAAAAAAAACGTCGTCGTTTGTGGAGAGAGAGAATTTCCAATTTTCCGTAGACAGGGGGGTATGAAGTAGGACCCCTTCTAACTCGTAAAATTGGGAATTTTACCCATACAGAGAGTAGCGCTATATCGAACATTAGAGTAGTAGACTTCAAAGGAGGGTTTCATCGGCTTCTGGTTTATCCAATAGGAGCGCCTTGAAATTAAGAGTAAAAATGACGTCACTAAGTACGTTAAAACAACCCGCGGAATTTTGTTCAATTTCTTGTAAGGCCCAGTTGAATTAAATCGAATTTCTAATTAATAATAATCACGTCGTTAATGAAAGACATTCTTAAATAAATTCCGTACTACTTAAATATGCGTAGACTGAGTATTTGAAATTAAGATATCCAGACTTAAGGGTGATTGCGTAAGAAACGTCTCGTTCTAATCCACGAATTTCGAGACGAAATTAATTAATTGGTAAATTATAATATACCGAGAGCGTAAACTAGACATTCATAAGCTAACTAGACAAATTGAAAGGGGAAATGAAAGACCCCTTCGTGTGGATAAAAATATTGGATAACTTACCTATTACCCTAAGCGTAACGGAGGAGTATCTTGTTCTGGCGTTTTTGAAGTCGGCTCGACATTTATAATCGCCTTCATCCTCTTTGAGTACCGGGGCTAGTTTGAGGAGGGAAGGTGACTGAAGGGTGTCCAGATAAGCTCTGGAAGCGTAGTCATCGGCAGCCACGTGTTTGGCCACCTTGACCGGCGATCTCCGGCTGTCCAGGCTGTAGATGGGCGTCGTTGATTCGTCTTTATACCACAGAACCAGCGCGATGTCGTCATCGGGCGTGGGTGACGTCAAATTACAAGGTAAACCAGTTTCCATTCCGGCTATTGACGTTATTGTTTCTTGTACGGTTCCTCTTACTGCGGAAACAATAAACAAACAACACATAAGAAAAATAATAATAATATTTAATCAGAAAAATTTAATGTTTTGGACAATTGTCCAAAGTTATTGGAGATATTACGAGAATTCCCCGTACAAAAAAAAAAAAAAAAACATGGGTACAATGTCCATGTTAATTTTCTTTTTGACGTATTTTTCTAGCAATGGGACTGAGTGTTCCTCCCAGTATGGATACCGAGGTTAGGTAAGAGTTCAAAAAAAGGTTTCTAAAGCTTTATTTATACCCAATGGATTAAAGATTTAAGTATATTCGTAGTAATTGTATTATTTTAAGTACAAATAACATTCGCGATTTGTTGAAAGCGTCTCGTCATCGATGGGATAACGTTATCGTAGTACACGTATTTAAACATTTACTCATGTCCCCCAATGATTTTGACTTTAGAACGTTATTTTAGAACGAAAAGAACGGACTAAAAAAGCTTTTAGTTCGCCATATAAAAGAGTGAAAACAATTTCAAGGAATTGGAACTTTGTCGGGACTCGGGAGTAAGTAGTTTACGTTAAGTGCCACAGTCAGACCTTTCGAGTCTCGATAGAATACCTTAGTCTAGTCCATATGCGGGAATTTTTTTTTTTGTAGACACAAAATTGGGTTTTTTATTTCGCTAACTTTTACACGTTTTCCACGAGAATTTAGACCACTTTTTTAGGACTAAATGGTTATAATATATTATTTTTTTACGTGGTATTATTTTCCACCAGCCAGTTTTACAATTCCTCGAATTTTCCTTGATCTTTGAAGGTCAATTTTTAAATTATACGACCTTTTGGATCAATTTTAAAATTTCAGGACTTTTCACTGACCTTTTGGGTCAATTTTTAAATTTTCACACTTGTCCCTGACCTTTTGGGTCAATTTTTAAATTCCCATAGTTTTCCCTGACCATTGGGTCAATTTTAAATTTTCCAGACTTGTCCCTGACCATTTGGGTCAATTTTTAAGTTCCCCCAACCTTTCCCTGACCTTTGGGTCAATTTTTAAATTCCCCGACCTTTTGGGTCAATTTTTAAATTATAGGGCTTTTCCCATACAACTTGGGCCAATTTTTAAATACCCGGAGTTTTCCCTGACCTTTTGGGTCAATTTTTAATTACCTGGACTTTTCCCTGACCATTTGGCCTAATTTTAAATACTCTGTCAATTCCCTGACCTTCGTGTACAATATTTAAATATTCCATCATTCCCTTGACCTTTAACCCCATGCAATTTTAATCGTAAATTTCTTATGAACGAATCAACTTCGCTACTTTAATAATGAAATAAAAATGATACGGGGAAACCCTACTAGTTTTGAAAATGGGTATTTGATAATATACATTTATATTTCGTCTTGTTTTGCGAGTTTAGTATTAGCTTTTAATGTATACTTTAGCCCGCGGTATGGCGGGGCGTCAAAGCCTTCCAAATGGCAATAATAAAAGCTGCCCCCGTATTGATTTCGTAGTCGTATGGCTTACTTCGCGAGGAAAAGATGGATACATAGACAATTTACACTATACACAAAGGCATTAAGCCGTAAAACACCTTTAAAGGTATCATAAGATTTAAGGAGGTAGCCAAGCTTTCATACACTGACAAATGAAACTGGAATACATAGATATTCATTTTTATATTTTTCCGCGGACGCTAGAGGCTAGTTCTCTGACCATTTGATGCGCTAGTCCAGCCTTCAATCTATTGGATCCTAAATTATCATCAGACCTTGACTACTGTTTGCCCATCCATACCATTATCCCAATGAAAACGTATAATATGAATGTATTTTGATATATACACCTTTGACCTTTGAACTTAATGAAATTAGAATGTATTTTTATATTCAAAATTACCAACAAAATTTTAACAAAGTATTAATTAATATTGAAATTCCAAATTTCTATGGGAAATTAATGTCGAAATTCCAAAATTCTATGGGAAAATAATGTCGAAATCCCAAATTTCTATGGGAAATTTATGTCGAAATCCCAAATTTCTATGGGAAATTAATGTCGAAATCCCAAATTTCAATGGGAAATTAATGTCGAAATTCCAAATTTCTATGGGAAATTAATGTCGAAATTCCAAATTTCTATGGGAAATTAATGTCGAAATCCAAAATTTCTATGGGAAATTAATGTCGAAATTCCAAAATTTTAGAAAATTATCATAAAAATCAAAAATAGCTTAAAAATATCCAAATCCCCAAATCTTTCACGTACACTTAAAGCCTTGAAAATGTCCCAATATCGTACGCAAAACGTGTAAATATTCGTCTCCTCGTGTCAAAGGTCAAAAGGGGTTAATATTTCAAGAAAAATGTATTAAATGTAAGTATCTGGTAAACAACGCACTAAAGTAATTGAACAAAAAGTGATATTAAAATAGAATGAATAGTGCATCATTCGATTGTTGACTTTCGATCACTAGAGGAACAATAAAAGGTACGTATTTACATAGAAATATTTCATCCATTTACTCCTTCCTTAGAAGCAATAGAATGAAAGGCAGGGAGAAAGAGATACTCGATATAAATACCGTATTGCTTTTCTATAAACCCGCGTTTTGGACAGCTTATTTCATTCCTGTCATGTAAAGACAGAACATTGGATAGAACATTGACGAATGGAAACAATCTCCAAAAACGTTCCGCGTGGCTAATAATAAACGTTTTTCACTCAGCGAAAATTTTAAGCGGAAAATTCGCGTTTTGCCGTCAAGGCTTAGACTGTCATAATTTTTTTAAGTTCGTTATTTTTGAGCGGGAATAGCTAGGCCTAATTATTATAAAATAAGCTTGTTTATATCATCATTAAAGTTAATTTTAAATAGTGCCAAGGCTTAAGAAATTTCGTCGTCAAAACTTGAAAGCGAAAATTATTTTTCCGCGTTTGTTGAAAATCGCCAAGTGGAAAAGGAATGATAAGTCTATCTCTGGCGAGTATCAAAGGAGATCCAGTGTCAGTTGACTGAGTCTATACGTCATTTCTAAAGGGGAACTATGCCGTTTCGACTATATAAGTCAGCTTTAAATGTAGTGTAAATTGTAGTTGGGATATAGAGTATATGTATTGGAGGGAGACAGGTTGCGCGCCAGCGAATCAATCAATATACGATTCACTCTATTATACACCAATATGAAGATTGCATCGCAAACCTACCCAACTTATTCTAGAGTCAGTATCACGCACGCCCACTTATCTAATGCATTTTATACATTCTACCAAATATACATACCCACTTTATTATCGAAAATGATTCCTGGAAAAATAGAACCTTTTCATTTTTCCCGAATATTCAATATAAATTTATAATATTACTGGCTATTTAAATTAGAAATTTTCCCAGACAAATTTATATACATATTTATTATTTTCCCAGACGAATATATCTTTATTATTTTCCCAGACGAATATATCTTTATTATTTTCCCAAACGAATATATCTTTATTATTTTCCCAAACGAATATATATTTATTATTTTCCCAAACGAATATATATTTATTATTTTCCCAAACGAATATATATTTATTATTTTCCCAGACGAATATATATTTATTATTTTCCCAGACGAATATAAATATTATTTTCCCAGACGAATATAAATATTATTTTCCCAGACAAATATAAATATTATTTTCCCAGACAAATATATAAATATTATTTTCCCAGACAAATATATAAATATTATTTTCCCAGACAAATATATAAATATTATTTTCCCAGACAAATATATAAATATTATTTTCCCAGACAAATATATATTATTTTCCCAGACGAATATATATTATTTTCCCAGACAAATATATAAATATTATTTTCTCAGATTTCCCAGACAAATTACTATTTTATTATTTTCCCAGACAAATATTCTGTTATCACCCAATATGTTCCATAAACATTTACTAAGATGTGGCGTTCAGAGAGAAGCCGACATTTAGGAACATCGACCGTAATGTATTTTAGAGGCAACCCCTGTAAAAGTGTTTCAACCTATCGAATGAATTTATATATAGAAATTTCATATTCAACCATTTTTTTCTTTCAATCGGTATATTAATTTTACATAATGTTCATAATGGATATTAATAATTAAATTAGGTTTCAAATAAGATATTTTCGGCCTAAGGTAAGTCTAAATCCAGCTTTTCGTTTAACCTATTTTACCTGACCTAAATTAATTTAACATAAGCTTCTCTCGGAAAAGAGTAAGCTTAAAAAACGTTAATTGAAACCAAGGCTTAGAAATTCTTAGTTAATGGGAAAGTAATCAGGTTTTCGAAATCGCGTGGACCCTGGAGTTTACAACTACAAGGATTATGAATAATTAAAATTGAATCTTAAATAAAACCAGGATTTCGACCAGTACATCGCGTGCGAGACGTATCGCCATTTAAATAACCCCCAAAATTTCATCAACATTATTGGATTGAGCAATTTTTGGGACGTAGGCGCTTTTAAATAATAATATTAACGTTTGCTAGAGAGCTAGTGACTCCAAAAACTCGCGAGGGCAAAAAAAAAAAAACTTTCATTAGTAGAAGTGCTTATCTACATTAATAAAAATTGGACCATAAGCCGCTACGAATTACGAGGAAAAAAAATGAAAGGCGAATGCTTTTAGGGGTTAGGAAAATATTTCGCGTGAATAGAAACTTCTTACGGATACCTTTGTATTTCTTGAATAAGAAATGTGGATCCAGGCGAGCTAAAACTTGGGTAGCATTATTTTATATTAAGGGCGAGTATCATGGATTATTTGTATTTGACTATCATTGGTGTTTTTGCCATTCAATATAGCCTTCGGTAAAACTAACAAATGAGACTACCCGAGGTGTTTATCGCCAATTTTGTCCAAAGTCGGCCATAATGTCAAGGAGGATCAGAGAAGGAGAGGAAATGTGGGGCTGCGTTGAGTTAGAGAGAGAAGAGCCAACCTCCCACTCTGGTGGAAAGGGGGGATAGGAAATTCTCGAGGTAAACTGTTGTCACGTGGTCGCTAGCTAGCGCGTCTCATAAAGGATTCGTTTTACCCACGTGACAACATTTTACCACGAAACGTCTCTACCCCCGTTCTCCCAGAGTGGGAGTTTAGGCAGACGCAGTAGGAACCGCGCCGTCCCCACATTTCCTCTCCTTCTCTGATCCTCCTTGATAATGTAGACATATATAAGCTATAAAAACCCCCAAAAGGAGACGACGCACTTCCCATTAGTTTGGCCATGGCAACTGAAAAGCACCTTCGTCGAAAAATCGAAATTTCTTTTCAATATTTGTCCCAAAAATGGTACCAATTTTAGCCCAACAAAGTTCCAATTTACCCAGATTTGATGAATTTTACCTAGATATGAACCACATTACCCATTTGACAATTTCGAACCAATTTATAAATTTTAAAAGATTTCACAGGTACCCCCCTGTGAAACCGAGAAAATCCCACGCTTTTTTCAATGGAGATTTTGTTCGATTGAAATGGACAAATACATTTTCGGTTGCCATGGCCAAACTAATGGGTAGTGCGTCGTCTCCTTTTGGGGATTTTCATACCTTATATAGGTCTACATTATGGCAGACTTTGGACAAAATCGGCGATAAACACCTCGGGTAGTCTCCTTGTAAGATTGTGAAAAAACTAACAGTGTTAAAAACCTGAAACCAGGTTTGAAATTCGTCTTAAGAACCACTTTATCAATTGCTCAAATAATCATTCAAACGAAGGTTCAGACTCAGAGTTGCCCACGACCAGATAATTATTATTTTATATTTATAAGGCTATTTCTCTTTAAAATTGTGGGCCACTTCCTCGCGTGCTTCATTTTTAACCTTTTTTCCATTCAGAATTTTCTTAATTGAATTTTTTTTCTTTTCCCTTGGTGTGTGTGTGAAAATGAAATTATTATTTTTAAGTCTGTATGAGGGGGGGGGGCGTCCGGGAATAAATTCACTGGCGATTTAATCCGCTTGACTTTAAAAGTGTCACGAATTCAAGAAATGGCACGCGTAGACGTCTACGCGTTAAAACCCCAAAAAGCCCCTCAAAGACATAAAAATTAAAATATGTCGAAATCCTTAAACGCGGGCAAACAATTAAGCGTGACGGTTAAAATAAAATTGGGATTCATTTAAATTAAAGTGTATAATTAATTAAAATTAAGATTTTTGATCGATTTATTTTAATTCTAAATTTATTTATTCTAACACGAATATTTTTTTACCCTATATTTTTATTTCCGAAACGTAAGTACTTTTACAAAAACGACGGCGCGAATACGACCTTATCATGACTGTAGGCTCTATAATAATCACGTGACGTTAGTGCGATCGCGGGGAATTTTTTATTTTAAGGTATAATTTTATTTTAAATCGATTTTTAACGAAAATGCCTACTTAATTTCAATTAAATTAAATCTATATAAAAGAAGCAGTTCACTTTAATGAAAAATATCATCACTATTACTAATAGTTATTTTTTTCAGAAGATAACCTTAAATTTTCAAAGGTACTCGAGGATACCATGCAGTTTAAGAAGGTCTCTTTTTTTTATCCTCGACATCATTAATTTGCAGTAGGTTAAAAATAAGATGCTCCTCGTTATTTCAAAGATTCTAGGTAGACAAATTAAAAGGGGTAAAAAAGGAGCCGGTAACTTCGCTAGCGCTGCCAAGCGACGTTTGATTTTTTTTTTTTTTTTTTTTTTCATTTACGACATCGCGTGCTACGCGACATTAAGTTCGTTTCAAATACAATCTTCTATAAACTCCACAAAAACAATATGAAATAAAGGGTTATAGTAGTACCGGAAGTATTAGCTCCATTGACCTAATTTTATCAAAAATTGTCTACCTATTCTTATTCCACGTTTGGGTAATCCAATTTCTTTCGTTATCCAATGAAAACGCGATGAAATGAAAAGTGATTAATTTATTAATTAATCAACCATATAGTTCAATTTAATTATCCCAAATTGAGTCAGGTTAAGTGTCTACGTCATCCATGTTTAAAATAAATTACGCTTTTTCGACATTATAATTCGAATTTTCTTAAAAACGCGTCAAATTCAAGAGGTATGAAATTTTAAAATTATTTTTAATTGTACGCAAAAAAAAAAAATATAATAATCTAATAGGCCTTTAAAAAATAATTTAAATATTATAGGAATTTGTAGTAAGAATTTATTATAATGAGTTGAAAAACTGCGTGTGTGTTAAAACGCATTTTCTCACCTATATACGGCTTTATACGGAGAGAATAATAATTAGGTAAACTCGGAAGCTCCCAGGGTTCATACATAAATTGTGTCGAACGGGTCGTGGCTAAATTCTTTACGCTATAGCGCCTTTTAAAAACACTTTATTGACTACAAGAAGCGAGTCACGTTCCCCTCATTTACAATATTTAACGAAATTTTCTTAAAGGGAGTATGAAACCTAAAAAAAAGGGATTTTTATTCAACTCATTATCCTTTAAATAACCCTAATATAATAGTAAACAAAATTCAAAAACAAATATTGAACTAGAAAAAACAGTTTTCAGTAAAGGGTCAAAGTAAAATTCCACCCCTCTTACCCAGCTTTGCTTTCATTGCCAGGTTGCCAGGTGCTTGCGAGTGCGGTTCAGAACAGATCAGTTTCAAGACTGAACCGCTAGCCTTTCCCTCTGCACTCACGAGTGGTTGGCAACACGGGGGGAACGGCACTTACCCCTTTTAGTGAAAAATACGTATTCATAATTTTAAATTATAAATTTTATGATAATTAACTCGAAATATTTGACTGATAATTATTAATAATTAACAGATTAAACCAATATTTCCGGATTATCTACTTCAAACCCCCGATCTATAAAGGGCTAGTAAAAAATTTAAATTTTGTTAATCTTATTTTATCCACTTAATTATTTATTTAAAATTAAATAATTATTAAAATTAAGATTTAATCATTATAGTTTCACTTTAAAATTCAAGTTTGAACCAGTTTGATCTCCACACAATTCTTTTTCCGGTTTAATTGTATTTGGTTTAGTAGGTGTCAATTTATCAGTAACTGTTAAGGGCTTACTCATTTATCTCGCGCGCAAGTACTTCTGGGAATTCGTCGTTTTATCATTGGCTCACGTACAACATCGCCACCAATTGAAACCCCCCTTCCCTTATACCTTACCCCATCGAGGGAGCTGGCAATAAAACCATGCCTATAATAGATTGACTAGGTTAATACATTCAACTTCCGATGGACTTTTCTTTGGAATATTTAATTGACCAAGAACTAATCATTATCTCAAAGAACGAACCAAGTAATTTCAGAATACAGCTCGGAATTCGTATACTTTTTATTAATTGGACAAAATACGTTTGATTAAAAATAGACTATTTGCAATTCGAGTTAACTTATTCCAAGATAAAGTAAAAACACGTAATCCGTTTTTATCCAAAAATGGCCGCCTTATCTTCGAATATTATCCATGGCGTTATACGCGAGGATAAAAATTGAATTCAAAATTTATTTTCCCTGAAAAATAACGAATAAAAAGATGATTTAAAATCTTATCGTTTTATTTCTATTCTTCGAATTAAAAGTCAATTTGAAATATTGTTTCTTATATTTTAGACTAATTCTGGAAACGCCAATGTTTCTTATCCATCGTTATACGTTTGAATACGAGTAATTTGTAGATAGATAAAGCGGCAAAGGCTTATCTTCGGGTAAACCTTATAACAATTATACGAATATACAAATTTCATTGTTTTAGTTACGTTTAAATTTATCGGAAAATAAAATATCTTAAAATCTCCGAATAAAGGTTCTCGGTACTGATAAATTAGTTCTTGGTCGAAGACGATCGCATTTAGGCAATTATTCGTAATCAACTTTGCAATAAAACGAAAGTCAAGGCGGAATGATATCTTAAATAAAACCAATTGGAACTAAAAATAGTACGGGCGAACAAACCGAATAATAATTTTACGGATACTATTATTTTACTACGAGGTTTAAACATTACGTATCCATCCGCCGCTTATGTCCTAATTACACGAACCTTAGTTGTACAGTTCTAAGTTAACGCATAGATTACGGTTCGGTGTTAATTGACACCGACTTCTTATCGGAATGAAGCGACGCGTACCATTTCGTTGTAACGGTTTATTCGGATTATTGGAACCAATAGAGTTTTCTTAGGGGAGAAAAGGGAATGTTAGGAGTAAAGAAACCCACCTCTATCAGTATAGTATTAATTGGTGGGTCTTTTACGGTCAATTCTTTCCTTTCGTATCGACCATAGCATCGCTATACCTCTGGGAGTTAAGGATATTGTCAGGTCATGACTATAGAATCGACTGGTTCTTTGGGAAACGACCGGATGTACTTATCACCGGGACCAGTTAAGGCTAACAAAGAGAGAGATAGAGATGTCTGGGTCTCATTGCTAGACCAGAGTCCTATTCTTAATATAAGGATTGGATGTCCCCATTACCGAACCGTTATAGGACTGTATACGTTCGATGTTCAATTCCGGACCGAATCAAAGATGGGTTCGTGAGTTAGAGATCATTACTCACGGGCTTCACTAAAGTGGAGCTCTTTTAGCGTGTAGACTACTATTTACCAAGATCAATCTCACCATTTTAATCGAAGGTCTAAAGGTTTTAAGTTAAACTAACAAATTTATTTATGTAAATTCACTTTCGCGCGGTCTTTTTAGTAAAAGTACTTAATCCAGATTAAACCTTAGGTTAATTATTGTTAATTACGTTACAGAATACGTTATGTATGGGGGGAAAATATGATTTGTTCGCGTCTGAACATTCGAATTCATTTTCAACAGAAGCCGATGAAACCCTCCTTTGAAGTCTACTACTCTAATGTTCGATATAGCGCTCCTCTCTGTATGGGTAAAATTCACAATTTTACGAGTTAGAAGGGGTCCTACTTCATGCCCCCCTGTCTACGGAAAATTGGAAATTCTCTCTCTCCACAAACGACGACGTTTTTTGGACGAACTCCGAGGCTGCTAGAGATATTCGCTCGACGAACTCCCGCTCCAAAAACATCTACCGTTAGGAGGCGTACGAATCGCGCCTTTTGAGAATAACCCATAGAGAGAGGGGTAGACAAGACCAGGGAGTAATAGACTTCAAAGGAGGGTTTCATCGGCTTCTGTTTTCAATCTTTTTCTAGAAATAATTTTATTATTTTTTTAAATTTTGGTGCATCCCACGTTTTTGTCGCTACTTGATTTATGAGTCGCTTTTTCTATATTGTTGGCTGTACGGTGCCTGAAAGATAGATGGCCAAGGAAGGGGACCCCCAAAAAAAAATAAAAAACTAACTTCACTTTATAAATTTCATATTCTTCTTAATCCAAACAGTGTTTGCAACCCAAGCATCGCTACAAAGTATTAAACCTTGGATACAATAAAGCGGTATAAGGGTATATGGCAACCTCTCGAATTTTGTACTCTCAAAAACTACCCTAAGCCTATTTGTTACGGACTAACTGCCGAGGAACGTTTTCTGACCGACGTTCATTTTCTACCGCGTTTGTTGTTCAAATCTAAATTGATTTTACATTCGTGTAATATTATTGGTTCGTGGTTATTTTTCACATAGAGATGGCAACCCGTCTGAAGGTATCTCTATGACTCGCGTGGATTTAAAAGATTAGGAGTCTATAGCTTTACGCGCGGTGCAAATTCGAGCTGAAATTAATAACTCTATGGGGTTTAAATCATTTAGATTTACTGGAAATTTTGTTTTTTGAGTTAGGTATAGTAGTAAAAATAATCCCAACTTTAAAATGCAATTTCTAAAGTCACTTGCACACTGTAAACCCTTAAACCTTTTTAATCGTATTGGAAAGGTCAGATATTAAAACTTTGGTGTCACGCGCCATTTAAAAGACGGACTCTTATTGGCTGGAGAATATTTTGATGGATTTAGGCTCGTTAATTAATTTGAAATTACAGGGAAAGCTTGGCAAGGGTTTGATGATGTTCTTACGGAGAAATAATAATCACTATCTTAACAATTAAGCGTTATAATCATCATTAATATAATAATTAAAAAGTCTTTAATTATAGTTACGGTTCAACGAGTAACGGATTAAAGCCATTCTATTTTTTTTTTATGCTAGTTCCATTGATCCGAATTAAGCCCAAATATTCGACTATATTAAAAATATTACGTTGAAACCAAATCACATTCGATGGAATATTTTTTTACGTTTTTCCCTTTCGTAAGTAAAGTTAAGCGAAGCGAGCAAAAACGCGAATTTCTAGTTCATTTTTTAAGTCCATTTTCTTTAGGTTTTTATATCGAGCCTTCCTGCACCGCCCTTGGTGGGCCAAAGAACAATTAAGGGAGAGTTCTTTCTGAAACTATTTAAAGATCAACCTCTTCCATCGTACTCGAGGCTTTTAGAGTACCTATAAGCGTTATGTACTTAAACAAAAAGTGTTGAGAGTACTTTTTCACATCGTATCATTTTAGTTTTTTACGTCTACGGAAAGGAGAATTGATTGGAAAAGGAGAAACAAACGTCCGGAGAAACGTGCAGCAAAGTCAAATCTTTTCGGGAGTTCAAATAATCGACAATCTGGGGGTTCAAATAATCGACAATCGGGGGGTTCAAATAATCCACAATCGGGGGGTTCAAATAATCGACAATCGGGGGGTTCAAATAATCGACAATCGGGGGGTTCAAATAATCGACAATCGGGGGGTTCAAATAATCGACAATCGGGGGGTTCAAATAATCGACAATCGGGGGGTTCAAATAATCGAAAATCGGGGGGTTCAAATAATCGAAAATCGGGGGGTTCAAATAATCGACAATCGGGGGGTTCAAATAATCGACAATCGGGGGGTTCAAATAATCGACAATCGGGGGGTTCAAATAATCGACAATCGGGGGGTTCAAATAATCGACAATCGGGGGGTTCAAATAATCGACAATCGGGGGGTTCAAATAATCGACAATCTGGGGGTTCAAATAATCGACAATCTGGGGGTTCAAATAATCGAAAATCTGGGGGTTCAAATAATCGACAATCTGGGGGTTCAAATAATCGACAATCTGGGGGTTCAAATAATCGAAAATCGGGGGTTCAAATAATCGACAATCTGGGGGTTCAAATAATCGACAATCTGGGGGTTCAAATAATCGACAATCGGGGGGTTCAAATAATCGACAATCGGGGGGTTCAAATAATCGACAATCGGGGGGTTCAAATAATCGACAATCGGGGGGTTCAAATAATCGACAATCGGGGGGTTCAAATAATCGACAATCGGGGGGTTCAAATAATCGACAATCGGGGGGTTCAAATAATCGACAATCGGGGGGTTCAAATAATCGACAATCTGGGGGTTCAAATAATCGACAATCTGGGGGTTCAAATAATCGAAAATCTGGGGGTTCAAATAATCGACAATCTGGGGGTTCAAATAATCGACAATCTGGGGGTTCAAATAATCGAAAATCGGGGGTTCAAATAATCGACAATCTGGGGGTTCAAATAATCGACAATCGGGGGGTTCAAATAATCGACAATCGGGGGGTTCAAATAATCGACAATCGGGGGGTTCAAATAATCGACAATCGGGTTTACATCCAATTGATCAACAAGGGTTTTTGTTCAATTGATCGACTTTTAAATTGATCGATTTTGTTTAATTGATCCGAATATCAAATGATCAATAATGGTTTATGTAAGATTAAGTTAGATTTAACTCAATTTCAGTTGATCATTTAAAGAATCGATCACACGGACCGAAATCTTCTAAATCATTAATTTTTCTCAGGTCTGGCTATCTCTAAATTCCTTCGTATTATTTTCTCCTTGCCATAGGCTATTTTTTTGTATTTCGTTAAGCGATTCTGGCTTAAGGCTGGTTTTCACGGGGCGGAAATTGAGGCAAAACCGGGCGAAAACTTGCCGCGGCTGAAAATATTTCGGCGGGCCGAAACGAAAAGTCTCTTTCCGCGCGACTAGAGAAAAGTTCTATATTTTAGCGGCCGAAACTTTCCGCAGCCAATCATACCCCTGGATTTTCCCACGCGAGATCTCGTCGTTGGCGAGGTTTTCCGAGATTCTAGAGTAGATTTTAAATGGCGGACGCTCGAATGTCGAAAGTATCGAAAAAAGCTGTTGACAACGAAGAATTTATTGAAGAAATAAGGAAACAGATTTCTTTATGATGGGAGTTTAAAAGAGTATAAAGACTCAACCATGAAGGATAACTGTTGGTCCAGTATAGGGACGAAATTCGGACTTAGCAGTAAGTAAATTTTATTTTACAAAGGGCAGCAGTAACTAAATTTTATTTTACAAAGGGCATGTATTTAAATACCCGAGTAAATACCTGATACATGATATAATTAGGAGAAGACATAGACATATACATGTCTATGAAGGACAGGACATAGACAATTGTTAAAAATCGTAAAACCAAAAATTTTCGGTTCACCAAAAATGGTTACGTGAAAACCAATCGCCGTCGCGTAAGCGAAAACGGACGGAATTTCGCGGCGGAAATGCGACATTCAGCCTTAAAATTTCGGTCTCGTGAAAACCAGACTTTAAGCGATAGTTTATAGTTATATAGGCCCGTTTTTACGGTCTAGATTATATGTACGCGTATATTACGAGCATTTTCACGTTTCCCGACATAAAAAACACAAATATATTTAACCTATAATAGTAAATGGCACTGTTTCTAAATATAACATTGATTTTTGAAGATCTAGAGAATATTGCTTATTCAAAACTAACACAATTTTTAATCTCATTCAAAATTAAAATGTCAAAGTAATTGATTTGATCTGGTTTAAGTACTTATACGAAAAACATCGCGCGAAAGCGACCTTATCATTGATCCCAGACGCGTGAGAATGCTAGGCTTTACAATAGGGATATCACGTGATCATAGTGATGACGTATGATCGCGGGGAAAATTTGAAAAATTTCGAAAATGGCGCTTTTTTAAAATATTTATTTTTACTGTCAGATATTTTGTTATATTATTTTCCATCTAGAGTTAGTTAAAGATTAGTTGATAAAAATAGTTAAGATTACGTCATTATTGGTATTGTTTCTCGACCAATCACGTGACTTAAAAGAAATCTACAATTATCAATTCAAAAAATTAAAATGGAAAAATAAGCTTATCTATATGGAACAGTTGAATCATCGCTAGGTTGTAAAAAATAATATTTCAATTAATTTCAAAAATTATAATTCTTCAGAGCTACTATAACGAAAACGCCTCTTTAATCCGCCTAATTAAAAACTTTCAAGGGCTTTAATCCAGTTTCGTTAGGATTTAGCCGCGTTTTTACGCCAATTAAGAATACCGCGTATAAAGTCGAAAGCCAACTATGGAATTGCGCGGGAAAGAGAGGCGTCTGTTCCAGTTGCAGTCGTAAGTGGATTAAGCAACCACACCCATCTAACCTCTTCCCAACAACAATCTAACTCCATTATTTTTGTTTAGCAATTTTTCTTATTTTTTTTTTTTTTCTATTTCTCTTTTTAATTCATTTTGGCCAAAGGGTATAGGCATCGCGGTTGGAGAATACAGAGGAGAGTTAATCCCACATGTCCATACTTTTTCATTCAAACGTATAAATACATTAATATTATATCTATGCCGTAGGGTTACTTTGATTCTTTTGGAGGAAAAACAGGAATGTAGCGGCGAATTATAAAAAAGGTGAAATAATACTAATTATAGAAAGATATAGGAGAAATAATACTAAAATTATTGAAAATAGGAGAATTAGCACTAAAATGAATAGTAAAAATAACACTAAAATGAATAGTAAAAATAACACTAAAATGAATAGTAAAAATAACACTAAAATGAATAGTAAAAATAACACTAAAATGAATAGTAAAAATAACACTAAAATGAATAGTAAAAATAACACTAAAATGATGGTAAAAATAACACTAAAATGAATAGTAAAAATAACACTAAAATGAATAGTAAAAATGACACTAAAATGAATAGTAAAAATGACACTAAAATGAATAGTAAAAATGACACTAAAATGAATAGTAAAAATAACACTAAAATGAATAGTAAAAATAACACTAAAATGAATAGTAAAAATAACACTAAAATGAATAGTAAAAATAACACTAAAATGAATAGTAAAAATAACACTAAAATGAATAGTAAAAATAACACTAAAATGAATAGTAAAAATAACACTAAAATGAATAGTAAAAATAACACTAAAATGATGGTAAAAATAACACTAAAATGAATAGTAAAAATAACACTAAAATGAATAGTAAAAATGACACTAAAATGAATAGTAAAAATGACACTAAAATGAATAGTAAAAATGACACTAAAATGAATAGTAAAAATAACACTAAAATGAATAGTAAAAATAACACTAAAATGAATAGTAAAAATAACACTAAAATGAATAGTAAAAATAACACTAAAATGAATAGTAAAAATAACACTAAAATGAATAGTAAAAATAACACTAAAATGAATAGTAAAAATAACACTAAAATGAATAGTAAAAATAACACTAAAATGAATAGTAAAAATAACACTAAAATGAATAGTAAAAATAACACTAAAATGATGGTAAAAATAACACTAAAATGATGGTAAAAATAACACTAAAATGATGGTAAAAATAACACTAAAATGAGAGTAAAAATAACACTAAAATGATAATAAAAATGACACTAAAATGATAATAAAAATGACACTAAAATGATAATAAAAATGACACTAAAATGATAATAAAAATGACACTAAAATGATAATAAAAATAACACTAAAATGATAATAAAAATAACACTAAAATGATAATAAAAATAACACTAAAATGATAATAAAAATAACACTAAAATGATGGTAAAAATAACACTAAAATGATGGTAAAAATAACACTAAAATGATGGTAAAAATAACACTAAAATGATGGTAAAAATAACACTAAAATGATGGTAAAAATAACACTAAAATGATGGTAAAAATAACACTAAAATTATGGGAAAAGTAAAAATAAAATCTACATAACTCGCAATTCTTCATTGGAAGTTTTTTTGGAGTCCAGGAGGGGTAACTTGTCTCTGGTTGCGCAGTGTTTTACATAGTTACGGGGGTGTAGATGAGAGATAGAGAGAGGGAACTTCAGCTCGGGTGTATTTTATCGTTAGCTTTGTTATTATTATAGCGAAGTAAAAGTCGGAATGGCGAGGTATGAGGCGCCAGAGTACGGACTAATTGGTAAAGCGGGAAATTGTGTTGAGATTTGAGAGTTATAAATCATTTTTATTAATAGCCCAGGAGGCAAATCCCCCCCCCCCCCCCCCATCCCTTCCAACCAGCCACGAATTTAGCCCTACGAGAAGGTGAAATAGCTAGACTAACGCGAGCATTGTATTACAACCCAAAGAATTTACGACAAACAAGCGGGGTTCCAGTAAGTTAACAAGGTTGACACAGTTTTTTAAGATTCAAATTCCAGGTTTTTCCCTGACCTTTTCCACCGATTTTCCCTGACCGTTTCGGCTAATTCTACATAATTTTTAACCTTTTATGGTTTATATATGTTGACCAAACTGCAGCTGCGTATCTTTGTTCTAATCTATACAACTGACACGCCGTCACCTGAGAATCTTAACAGCGGATAATGATCGCAATTTCCTGGCTGGCTTCTCGAAAGATCTTTAAATTCCCTGACTTTTTAAAATATCTTTAAATTCCCTGACTTTTTAAAATATCTTTAAATTCCCTGACTTTTTAAAATATCTTTAAATTCCCTGACTTTTTAAAATATCTTTAAATTCCCTGACTTTTTAAAATATCTTTAAATTCCCTGACTTTTTAAAATATCTTTAAATTCCCTGACTTTTTAAAATATCTTTAAATTCCCTGACCTTTTAAAATATCTTTAAATTCCCTGACTTTTTAAAATATCTTTAAATTCCCTGACTTTTTAAAATATCTTAAAATTCCCTGACTTTTTTGGTTCATTTTCAAATTCCCTGACTTTTCCCTGACCTGTGGCAACCGTGTAACAAGAACAGACCACTCAAAACATTATTACAATCTCAAAATTAATACATTAATTAGATTAAATCGTGATTAAAATTAAATTTACAAGACAACGTCACGAATTAAAAAAATATATATTTGACACTTTCAGTATATTTAAAATTCGCTTTATAATAGTTTCTCCCGACGTTTAAGGGTGGAACTAAAAACGCGAAGCGAGAGGAGAGTCGGTAATTGCGAAATTATACGAGAAGCTTTAGCCTTTCAACGAAACAAAAGACTTAAAACTCAACCCAGCTAGACTAGTTCTATATATAGATCCACGGGTCTCCGGAAATGGACACGGACATATAGACCCGGTTGGACCAAAGAATCGCGTCATGAAATTCCGATATCGAACTGAAGAAAGGAATTTGTTGCCAACCTGATATAACACCGAAGATTTCGGATTTCTAACGAGGACCCCCAAACCTTTCCGGAACTTTTTGGGCTCTTTATTAAGTTAAATTTTCCCACGGTATGCGCGAAGTGTTTATTGTTGGCCGCTATACAATGCGAAATCTTACGCCATAAGTAGGCGCCTCAAAGGGTCTTCCTTTATCGCTTAGGGAAAGACGTCTTTTGTATCTAAACTGGAGGTTTTGATTTCAGCCTTGGATGGAAATATTCTAAATTGAATAGGCGCTTATTTTGACAAACCTCTGTAATTTGGGACCTTTGGTTTAAGCTGATAAAGATACCCCGTTTTTAAACCGCATATCTATATAATAATAACATCCTTAGGGAAATAAGCCTTAATCATCGTCTTTGAAAATTTAAATCAAAGCGTAAATTTGTAGCAGACGTAAGCGTGATGAAATTCCCCGTCAGTAAATGGAGCTGTTACGTCTAGGATTAGTCTGGTTGTGACACATCCTCAAAGACAATGACATCTCCAGACGTATAGAGATAAAGTTCAAGATATTTGCGATGAAATTGTAACAGCTTCGGATGAAGATTTACACTCTAGATAATATATGAAACAGACTTAAAAGGTCTCGTTTAAATTTAAAAAATCAATTTCATCTTTTCCAACGCCTCAACGAATGTAATAATACCAAGACCCCATCATATGAGGGGTGGTAGGTGTAGCCAAAAAACTTCCACGACCTTTGACCCGTGTATCCTCGAATAAGCCTCTTAAATAGCCAGGCATTGCTATCTAGGATGTAAGAAGCCGGTATCCTCATTTCAACCCTTTCGTACAACTCATTTATTCGCGGTTCATCGATTCTCCGAGAGATCCTCGACGTACCAAGAGAGGGAACCAGAGAGAGCGTCTATGGTGGATCAGGGGGACCCAAAAATACAGTATAACCTTGGAGGAATATGGTAGAGG